>JAWDJD010000002.1:149780833-150502500 GCA_035047305.1 Bradypodion pumilum
CCTTCTCTTGGCAGGTACTTTATCAACAGTCTGAAAGGCCGTGATCCAACCTATATCCAGCATAATATGGCCTTCTCTCCCTCAGAAAACCTTTAATACAATACTCTTCACAAGAGTTTGCAGATGCCAGGACGAGATCTTCTTGCAGACGATTATGCTTTGCATATGTGCTGTCCTTCCCAACCAGTCATTCAAACAGAATCCCTCCTATAACATAGGGTATTTCTTTTACTTCTTCAAGACATGTAACTTGTACAAGCTAATAAAAAATAATTTTTGTTGTTGCTGTGATTTAATCATATGATGTATCTGTATATACTGCCAATCATAAGTCACTTTCTACAGACAAGCTGGGAAGTATACTGCGAGACACAGGCTGTTTGAAAACTTCACCATCTGTACATTTTACACAAGGTGATATGTGAAACTACCCTGCCTTGTAACAAAAGTCCTATTTTAGTCATTATAAAGTTAGTGCGGTTACTATGCTTAGAGGGAAGTGCCTTGTTGTGTCAATTTTCCTACTTTCAGTGTTTTGCTTGAAGAGGACAGAGTCTTACTCGTATGTAGGTTCTACAGGAAATAGTTGCTTAGTTACTCAAAATCTGGGTTTTTATCCATGCACAGAGCCTACACGTCAACAGAAACCTCTTATTCAAACTTAGTAGTGAAAGCAGGGAAACTACAATGACTGGGGTGGGGTGAGGGGTAGGAGAACTTCACAGCCCTGGTTTTTGTCCTACTGAGCAAGGTTGAAACAGCAGATACAGTGAAGGAACTTTTCCCCTACCACTAGTTCCTATCTCTGCAGATCATTTTGAAATGTGAACTCCGTATCTAAGCAAAAGGCTGCCATTATTTACTTTTTACTTTATGTGCAAAAATGTATACTGCTGACATCTGGCATATCACTTTTCCAGTTATTAACACAATCCTGTTTCCTGACCATTGTAATTATGGACCCAGCTATGTTGCCTGATACTCATTCTCACTGGCATTTTATTCAGAACTGTTCTGACATTGCACACATGCTGTGTTGTTTGCAGCCTTTCCTTTCTTTCATATGCTCATTATGGCAAAGTGGAGTAGGAATGAGAAAGCCAGCAAGTAGACTTAGCAACGGATCCTCCAAGTGCAACTCTTCACCTTGGTCACCCTTGATCTGTGGAATGATGAATGCTACATATTTGGACAGTACCAAGCTGGGGGTACTCCGCAGACAGTACCAAATTGGGGGAAGCCTCCCTGCAGCAATCTGGCATTATTATAAAGATTCTCATTACAAGAATGCCCTAGATCCCAGTGAATCCACATAGACACTTCTATCCCACTGATGTAAAGCTTTATATGACAGCTTCATGCATGCATGCATTCATTTATTGTAAGATGGCTTACAATAGTAAAAAGTCAATATTTTAAAGCAATTAAACCACTTCTTAAAACTGATGCCTAAAAATAGTTTAAAAACAATTTTAAACATGTCTTTAAAAAGACACAAATCTCATTTTAATAGTGCCCCCCACCCCAGGCAGCCAGTTCCTGGAGAAATGTTCTTCTTCTTCTTCAGGTGCCTGTTCTTACCTTTTCAGAACAGTTCTTCCAAGGACATGCTGCACCAGGGCCTCTCTTCCCAGGGATCTTTCTTTGCAGAGCGAGTTGTAGTATTCTATACTTTATGTTGTTCCTCATGATATGGCCAAGGTATTGGAGCTTTCTTTGCTTAATTATCTTATACAGTTTTTGTTCTTTATCCATCCGGCGCAATACTTCTACCTTAATCACATGGTCAATCCATGATATCCTTAGCAGCCATCTGTAGATCCACATTTCAAAAGCTTCAGTTCTTTTTTCAGAGGCTTTAGTCAATGTCCAAGCCTTGACTCCATATAGCAGGGGTTCTCAAATTTTTCAAGCCACGGGCCGGACCACGCCCCTCAGACAGCTGAGCGGGCTGGACTGGTGGTTTCCCCCGCCATAAATGCTTCCATAAAATGCATCCACGGCTGTCATAAACACATTTACGACAGCCACGGGCGCATTTACAACTGTTTTAAATGCATTTAGGACAGCCACAAGCACATTTATGGCTGTCGTAAATGCATCCGCTTCCGGTGGCAATGATGATGATGCGGGCCACATGAAATGGTATCATGGGCCAGGTTCAGCTCGCGGGCTATAGGTTGAGAAGCCCTGCCATATAGCAACACCGGCAAGGCTGTAGCCAGGATTCTATGGGTTTTTTTTGGGGGGGGGGTGTTCAGGAGTGGCAAAAATTTCCAGGCGGGGCAACAATGTGACACTCACATATATAATATTGGCATCCCAGGGTGGGTGGGTGGGGACAAGGTGTTAGCTCAGGAGCCCCCCCCCCCCCCGCCTACAGCCCAGAACACTGGGAATATGTAACATCTCACTATTTGGATCTTTGTAGCGAGAGTTAGATCTCTACTGCATCACAAATGTTGCCTGGTTGCCTGTGGTAGGGAGTTCCACAGGTGGGGAGCAACAATAGAGAAGGCCCTCTCTCACATCCTCATGAAACATTCCTGTGAGGGCGACAGGAATGAGAGAAAGGCTTCCCCTGAAGATCTTAAAACTTGGGCAGACTCATACAGGAAAATGTGGTCTTTGAGACAGCTTGGACCCAAGACTCAAGAACTAGGCCTGGCGCGCAGTACAACAGGAAGCTAACAATCAGCCTGAGTTAACAATATGGCCACAGCATTTTTGACCAAGTCATTTCTGGGCACTTTCCAAAGGCAGCTCCAAGTAGGGTGTACAGTATTACAATAATTCAAATGGGATGTAACCAAGGCCAGAACAGACATCTGAGAGAACTGGCTTAGCTGGGGTACTAATTTTTTGGTGTGCAAATACACTGCCAAGATCTGAAAACTGAGGGTCAGGGATGAATTCAGGAGTACATCCATCATGTGAACCAATGTTTTCAGGGAGAATACAATCCCATCCAGCACAGGCTGAATCTCCAAACAGGAGCACATCTGTATTGTCTAACAGAATATTTCCACTACTTAGTTCCTGCAGAGACCTATGCACATGTGCAAAAACAAATGTAAAGAACTGTTCAATGGATGGAGCCCAGCTACACAATCAGAATAAGCTGGTGGGGTTGCCTTCTGCACTTTGCAGGGACGTAGGGTGAACACATGGTTTTTCACAGCCGATTACCCAATGTGCTCTGTAGCCTGCTTTAACAGCCCAGCCCAGTCTGAAGTTGTAACACTGGTGTTGCTGGCAGTTCCTCATTTAAGTTGTTTGTCTTTAGAGGACAGGACAAGAGCAATAAGTGACAGATGGGGGGGAAAGAGTTGGAGGCACAAATGAGGCAGATGGAGAAGGGAAAAAATACATGTGCAATGTTCATGATTAAAGGTGAAGTAATATCCCAAGGGGCTGCAGTGGCTTAGTGGTTAAGACACTGACTGGGAGGCGGAAGGTCAGGATGGAATGAGCTCCCATCTTTGTCCCAGCTCCTGCCAACCTAGCAGTTCGAAAGCAAGAAATTGCAAATAGATAAATAGGGACCACTTTGATGGGAAGGTAACAGCGTTCTGTGCGCTCCGGTGTCTAGTTATGCCTGCCACATGACCACAGAAAAGTCTACAGAAGGAGACAAGCACTGGCTCTTCGGCTTTGAGCAAGGGATACAAATGAGCAAGGGATACGACTGGCTTTCGAGCAAGGGAAACCTTTAATTTTACTAATATCCCAAGGGACTGCAGTGGCTTAGTGCTTAAGACACTGGATATGACTGGATGGCCAGCAGGTCAGCAGTTTGAGACCGAGTGCTGTATGATGGAGTGAGCTCCCATCTCTGACCCAGCTCCTGACTAGATAAATAGGTACCACTTTGGTGGGAGGGTAACAGCATTCTGGGCGCTCTGACATCTATTCATGCCTGTCACATGACCATGGAAATGTCTGCACTGGATCTTTGGGTGCAAACAGAGATGAACACCACCCCCTAGATTCAGACATGACAGGCTTTTGTGCAAGGGAGACCTTGACCTAAAATCCCAAGCAGAGAGAGGTGGAGGATGCAAGCACGGGGCACCCAATGGATCTTCCAAAGCAATGTTGGGTCCATGATGGCTTCAGATGCTGTTGGGGAGTGCAATACTCAGAATGCCTCACCTGTGGCCATCCTCAGGGCCGCAATCAGGGCAGTACTACCAGTACTGCTGTACAGGGCCCGGATCTGTCAGGGGCCTGCCGCCGCCGGCCATAGCTGTGACATTACTGTGTGGGGGCCCCAATAGGATTGCTCAGTATGGGGCCCAGAAATTCTGATGGCGGCCCTGGCCACCCTGCCTGGACTGGGGTGCATGGGCCTTGCAGCCCACTGTCCTCTGGAGAGCCGGAGGCTATCCATCCTGCCCCCATTAGGTGGGCAGAGAAGAAAATGGTGCAATGGAAAGGTATGGGGAGGGGTGTGCTGGGCACTTTAGGAGGGGAGTGGACAGGAAGTGATGGGGGCGCCTATTTGGGGGGGGGGAATCCCACACATTCCCAATACCTCTGCCTGCCTCTGGGAGGCGCTAGTCGCTGGGACGCGATAAGTCCCTGTATCCCAGCACACCACTGGGAGGAGTGGGGGCGCACCAGGGGTGGGGCCTGGGGGGCGAAAGAACCCCCACGGCGCGACAGGCGTAAGGGCCTGGGACACACAGGTGGGCGAGGAAAGGCACACCCCACACAGACACACTTACACACCCGTCCGTCCGCCCTATGGAAAGCGAAGCCTGGTGGTGGCCAAGAGCCTGGAGTGGGGTGGGGGAGGTCTCCCTCCGCAGCTGTGGGGGATCGAAAGGCTGGACGTCCCCCCCCCTCCCCTCGCGCGTAAGACGCCGAGCTGTAGGTGGAGCTCGTGTGCCCCCAGCCTCTCTTCCAGATCCGGGGTTTCGACGCGTCTCTCCTCCGCCTCCTCCTGCTGTCGGCGGCAGCTCCGTGGGGGGCTTCCGAGGTGTGGGAGTGGGGCTTCGGCGCCTGAGGGAGGGGGGCACGCCACTCTTTGCTCCATCTCGGCCGACGGCTGGCCTCCTCAGCAGCGGTCCCTGGCCTTTCGCCCCCCCCCCCCCCCCGTGTTCGACCCTCGCCCGCTTTGGACGGGTGGGGGCGGGGGTTAGGCGGCCCAAAGGACCCCCTCCCCCCCCAGTTGCAGGGAGAGGGGCGCGCGCGCACTCCGCGGATGGAAGGGGGAGGATGAGGATGATGGCCGCGGCGTCGACGGCGGCCGGGGTCTGCCTCTGCCCGGGGAAGCAGCGGCGGTGGCGGCGACGGCGCTGCAGTAGCAGCGAGCAGCAGCAGCAGTCACAGCATTGAGGACTGAACGGAGCGCAGCCGCAGCGGCGGCGGGGGGGGGGGGGCGCGCGCTCAGGGCGCAAGGCTGGCCGTCGCGGCGACGAGAGCGGGGGCGGAGGGACAGCGAGGGGGGGGGGTGTGCAACGGACGGCGACGACGGAGTCGGCGACTACGGCTCCGCCGGGCGGGCGGCCCCTCTCTCTCGCGCGCGCTCGCTTCTCCTGTCGTTCCCCGGCGTCCGGCTTCGAAGCGCTGCCGGGAAAGGTAAGCCAAAGCCTTTCTCTGCCTTTGCTGTCGCTCTGTTGCAGAGGGTCCTCCCTCCCTCCCTCCTTCCTTCCTCTCCCTCTCTCCCTCCCTCCCCTCTCTCTTTCTTTCTTTCCCTCCCTTCCCCTCTCCCCCGGGGCTGGCGGTGTTGTGTTCTGCTTTCTCGGGCGTGAGAGAGAGAGAGAGAGAGTCCGGAGCCTCCTCGCCTCCCTCCCTCCCTCCCTACGATCGGCTGGGTGGGCATGTGTCAGGAGGCTCCTCGGGGAAACGGCCCTTGGCGGTGGTGGGGCTGAGCAAGAGAAGGGCGGGCTGCCGTGCCGTGCCGTGCCGTGCCGTGCCCAGGGATGGCGTGTCCCCCCACCCGCTGCAGCAGCCGCCGTCGGTCCGCGCTGGCGGCAGGTAAATGCCAAGCTCCCTGGCAGCTCGCCCTTTCAGGAATTGCATGTATGGCCGCTTGCGCGCGTCTCTCTCTCTCTGTTTGTGTGTGTCAGAAACACAGCTCTGCGGCGGGGGAGCTGGGTGGGGGGAGATGGCTGAGGAAAAGGATGACATACCCCGCTTTCCGTCCCCCCACCCTCCCCCCTTCTCCTCCTCCTTTGGGTCGCAGGTACGCTGAGGGCTCCATCTTTTGAATGATGGAGAAAGGGATGGAGAGGAAATATAAACCTCCCCTCCCTTCGCATAGAGAAGAGGGGGCAGGAAGGAAGGGGCTCTGTTTGCCCCCCCCCGTGAATGAATGAATGAATGAATGAATGAATGAATGAGTGGTTCTGTTGCCTTGGATATATCTATTTCTATAGACAGCTCTTCCTTCTCCATTGCTTTGCTGGGTCCTTTGGGCCAGAAGGGCCACCAATTTGCTTTTGAGCGGAATGTCTCCACCTCTCTCCTCTCACCTCTCTCTCTCTCACACACACACTCTCTCTCTCTCACACACACACACTCTCTCTCTCACACACACACCTCCTTCCACAACTGCTAATGGAGCCTGCCTCTCAGTGCCCCAAGTCTTGGCCCTACCTGGCGTTTTTGTTCTCATTAGCAGGCGGGAATTCAATGTCGCCAATAGCAACCACTCGGCTTCTTCTTTTTCCTCTCCGCCATAAAGATGCGGTGGCCCAGATGTTGAGCTCTACAGTTGCAAAAGCAGGGGTCTCTCTTTCTCTCTTTTCCCTTTCTCCTTGGCACACAATGACTCTCCATGGGAATTGCCATTGGTGAGCCGTGGACGGAAATGGGTTGGCGGACCATAAGATTAAGCCTCTGGCTGTAACTGTCACAGCACCGCGTTGATGATACCCATTGAGAATGAGTGGCCGGCATTCTCGGTGGTCCATACAGTAGTGTTGCTCTTTCTCCAATTACCTGCTTAGGAGGAAGGGCCAGAGGCTACAGGATCAGCACTCAACAATTTAAAAGGTGGCGGCTGTATTGTTTTTTTCCTTAGAGAAACCTTCCAAAACACTTTCATCAGGTGTGTTTGAAAATGGCCTTCTGTACCCTTTCCCCCAAATTGTTCCCCATCAAATTGAATCTGAACAAGAAAGGGCATTTCTCATGGCTGAGAAACAGTTATTAAAAAGAAAATGGTATTGTTTTTCAAGCTTTTATTTTTTCCCCTCAAGTTAAATCAACTATCCTCACATTTCTTTATCTACTGTCCTACTATCACTGAGGTGATGCAATCCTTCTCTTGTGGCTTCAGCTGCTGCTGTTGTTTGTTATGAGCATTATTCCTTTATTTAGCCAAGCCATACTCAAAGGACCTCTTTTGCACTGCAACCTGTTTAAAAGGCAGAGATGAATGATTATCAACAATTGGTCTGCTTTTGTTCAGAGTTGCAGGTTTAAAAAGACAGGGGCCTATCCATTCACATTAATTTAAAATGTATTGGAATAAAGACAGACAGACAAAAGAGATTCAAGACATTAGTAATGATGTGTGCATTTTCAGAAGTTAGGAAAAGAATTATGCGTATCTCCTGAAAGTATGAGTAATTTTGCACCACTTTGAAACGTGATTGCCTTTTTTTACATACTTTTGAGGTGTGTTTCCCTGAAGATGTTGTTGTTTTCTCCCCCAGTTGACTTTAACTTTCAGGGGGTCATGTTGTAAGCATTTCTTTTCTAGGTTGTTGAAAATTCACCCTAGTCCTAGATCCAGGGCCTTCTGGGAGGATGAGATAGAATCGATGTCCTTTATTCCTTCATAGCCTGTATTTCACAGTCTTGTGCGTTCCATTGACCATGATGTCATCAGGCAAATGTCCATCAAGGGTTAGGCTATACAGGTACAAAGAACTAGAATGAACAGACCTTGATATACTTGCCTGTCAAGTCAACTCTGATTTATGGTGACCCTTTCCAAGGTTTTCTATGTAGAGGTTACTTAGAAGTGCTTTACCTTTTCCATCTTCTAGGGGTGTCCTGGGACTGTACAGCTTGCCCATGGTCACACAGGCTGGATCTTCTGGGAAGCACAGTAGGAAACTAGCCTGTGTATTTGGTAATGTAAGAAAATATTTGGAAAAGGTCTAGATTCACACTTTGTGGGGCAAGAAGGATGGCATGTACTATTGCCTATCACAAATAAACTCAGGATTTACAGTTATTGCCTGTTTAGGTGTTCAGACTGGTAGCACTCACGGGGGTTCTTAAGCTAAGAATTTTGCCTGAGAAACAAAATAGGGTTACTCCCCTTTTCTGGAGTCTTGAGATTATTGTGACCCAAGGGAACTGCTGTGGTCCATTGGCAGGACTGGTAAAATGAGGAGGGTACCTCATCATGTGGGATGAGGTTTGCCTCATGCTGGTTCCTCCTGCAATTGTAGCATGGAGTGCAGGATGGCAAAAAGCAAACAAAGTGTGTTTGTGGACCAAAAGCTGAGTCTTCACAAAATCTTCTGATTTCCATATGTATATGTGCTTTTCAATAATGTGGGATGAGGTTTGTGCTATAATCTTTGCTGTGACATTTCTGGAAAACTACTGTGCCGCTTTGCAACTCTGGCCGTTCATGGAAATAATTATGTTCTTAAAAATACAATAACACGACTAGGCCCCAAAATCACATTGGTATCTCAGCTCTCCATCTTGCTATCTGTAGAGAGGCAGTTGTTACTTCAGAAAACACACTCATGAGTGCACACAGAGAGACCCATTAATTATTTCTGTACATATTGTGTAAAAAAAATCCACCATTTTTCGAACTGTTCTGGATTTTGTGGCTCTTGTTGAGTCATTGGTTTCTTCAACTGTTGCTCTAATTGGATGCCTGCTGCCTGCCCTCGGAGCCCTTGCTTCTCATGTCCTCAGTGTTTCGGTTCTTTTCTTTGAGAAAAATATTTGAAAGATTGCTTTAATGGTGACAAATAGACTTGGTGCGGTTTCTGCACACAGAAAAGCTTGGATGACATATTGGATGGAACTTTTACAGATTCAATAAGTATTGTATATCTGACAAGTATATTCTATAGGTAGATAGACTGTAGCATAGGTACCATATGTAGTGTATGCACAAGGGAATGGCATTATCTCAGGAACAGAAATTGTGATCCTGTAAGGCAGTGATGGCAAACCTTTTAGAGACCGAGTGCCTAAATAGCAACCCAATACCTACTTATTTATTGCAAAGTGCCAACACAGCAACAGGGAAGGAAGGAAATGGTCCCATTGGGCTGCTGCTTAGAGGGCCAGGGCAAACTCTGTGCTGGAGTGATTGCACGGGCACCCACAGAGATGGCTCTGAGTGCCACCTCTGGCACACGTGTCATAGGTTCGCCACCACTGCTGTAAGTTAAAGGCTAAACTTGCTCGAAAGCCAGTCGCATCCGACTCTAGGGTTCAATGTTCATCTCTGTTTATAGCCAAAGAGCCAGGACTGTCTGCATCTGCAGACATCTATGTGGATATGTGGCACGCATGACTAGAGTGCACGGAACGCTGTTTACGTTCCTACCAAAGTGGTCCCTATTTATCTACTTGCAATTTCTTGCTTTTGAACTGCTAGGTTGGCAGGAGCTGGGACAGAGACGGGCACTCACTCCATCATGCAGCACTCAGGTATTAACCTGTCAACCTTGCAGTCATCAAGTTCAGCTTCTTAACCACTTGAGCCACCGCAATCCCTTGTGATGCTGTACATGTGCATAAAAAGTTCACAATTACTAACATGTCAAGTTAAAGAACAGTACAGTAGGACTACATCTTGGCCATTTCTCAATTAATCTGTTTGACATTTGGTCAATATTTAGCATTCAGTGTGATGAGGTTCCATGATGGACCGCAGGGAAAAATTGTATGATTCAGTGTATTTTTAAAATTCTGGATCACCTTGCTAGCAAAATCCCTTTGTTTGCATCTGAAAAATCAATGGAAAATCCAGAAATTAAAAAGTTTCTTCAAGAATGTTGTCAGGAATTCAGGATTTAAAGGAAGAGCTTTATGGCCTTCAGTATAATATGGATTCTGCATTTGGGCTTCAGAGTTTCCATCTGGCACCAAGCAAGTAGGGTTGTACAACTTTTATCTCCAGATACTGACTTGACAGCATGAAGCCTCAGGGTTAGTCAGGCTTGATATGAGTGCTGGGGGGAATCCAACCTTTCCCCCTTGATTGTTAGTAGAGGAGTACAGTCTGCCTGTTACATCTCAGGTCCAGCTTTTCGAACTTCCATTAATTACCTGATCTAGGTTTGGCACTCCCAGAGCTTCATCTGTACCCTGGTGTAAGGAAATTATTGGGACCAGGGACTAAGTTTATTATCGCAGAGAATTTGGGGCATTTGATTTTGTGTTCTGCAGCACCTACAAGTATGGAATTATCCATAATTTTTTTTTCAGTTCATGAACTTAATCTTTTTGCCAGGTGTGATCAGAACTTTAGAGGACTATTGCTGTTAAACCTTTCAGACTGTCACAGATTGTCACTTGACATCATTCCAGGAAGGGAAATGCAAGAAGATGGCACAGATAATATGGATGATGTTGAACTTCCCTTAGGATCCTGAATCTGAGGGGAATATGTTCTTCCTTTTCTTTCTGCAGAGAAATTGATGATACCTGATTGGTGCATCTAACTGAGATTTTTTCTGACATTTAGGAAGAGACATATAGGTTAAGGAACATATTTTATCATTGCTATGTGAATATCAAGTGGAAAGCTTGCCTTAGCTTAATGGATCCCCATCAGCAGATAGAGTGATTTATGATTTAAGAGGCATGGGTATGAATTGAAAGAAGCTCATGGGGATGGATGGAACTGGTGAACCCACTCCTTAAATATCTTACTTACCATATATACTTGAGTATAAGCCAACCCAAATATAAGCTGAGGTACCTACTTTTGACCTGGAAACACAGGAAAATAGATTGACCCAAGTATAAGCCGAGGGTGGGAAATGCAGCAACTGCTAGTTTGTTTCAATAATCAAAATAGATGAAAATATGGTAAAATTGATTAAATTGTTGGCACATCTCAATCCAGCATGGTCTTGGGACCTTCGTGGTCATTGACCCGAGTATAAGCCGAATCTTCTTTTGGGGGCTAAAAACTTCGGCTTATACTTGAGTATATATGGTACATTGAAAGCCCTATTAGGGCCACTGTCTGACCATTCTGACTTTACGGTATACACAAAGCAGTGTCTCCAATGAGGCACTTTGTGATGTTGAAAGGCTGGGGTGGAGGTGGGGGTGGCTTTTGATCATCCCCAATGTATCTTGACTGCAATAATAACACATGAGAAAGATTTATTTTCTTTAAAAATCAGTTGCATGTTGCACAGGTGAGGGGAAAATCTGAGGAAAACAATCAGTTCTTATCCCATAGGCATGAACTTGAATAAGACATTTGTAGGGTGATAATTGGTGGAATGCAGTTTCTTCTGCTCACTGGACCAGTTCACCACCATCTTCATCTGGCTGATGAGAGGTTCACAGAAAATTATAAGGGCAACTAGAAATGATTTTTTAAGATCAGGTAGTAGGCCAAATAAATGTACAGTATCAAAGTATTAAGTGATGGGTAGAGTTTGAGAAACTTTGGGGGAAAATAACATTAACATTGTTATTTTTCAAATAACAATGCATTGTTATGTTTAAAAATCTTGTAGAAGAATGATGATTGTGTGATGTCTGGAATTTTTTTTAACATGACTGGCTAAAAATTCCTTTGAGAACCAAAATTAAATATTATGGGTAATAGAATTGTTATATCACCTTTTAAAGATTCTTTGTTACGTTCCTTTGCAAATACATATAATCACCAAAAGACTAATTAATTTCCATGTTGAAAAATATAACACTTAAACAGCTTTCTTGACTACCTGAGGTATTATTGGTGGCTATAAATAACATGGTGACCATAATTAAATATTTGAATGCAGATGAGGGATTTAATCTGAATGATATATACCATTTGTCTGCTGTTGAAACAGACTCAGTTAGCAAACCTGAGGAATGTTACGCCTGATGTGTTTGAATTCAATTACAAAGCCCAATGAATGGACTTCATTGGAAACCATTAACTTCAATTGGCTAAATGCTTCTAAATTCTTGTTTTAACAGATTAGTGGATCAGGCTCTTAAAACAAATAAAAGATTAGTGAATGTGCAATGAACAGATGCATTGGCATTACAAGATCATAGATAGGTATTTTCATTAGAACTGCAAGAATAAACAGATTAAAAAACTTTGAGATGACTCAGAACAATGAGTCCCCTCTCACTCCCAGTTAGGAAGATTTTTTTAAAGCAACAACAGGAACACCACTGTTTACAATAAAAAATATTTAGGAAAACCATAGATTAAAACCATTTAAATAAGGCTTTCATTTTATATCTGCATGGGAAGTAGTATCTTTTCTAAGATGATGCATACTGTATATATATAGTGCATACTGTATGTGCATAATGTAAAAAGAATGAGCATTTACTATTTGATTTAGAATTATTGTTTTTCCTCTGCAAGTGTAATTGATAACTTTATTTACTAAATTCATATGATTAACCAACATTTTTTATTTGGGCAAAAGCCCTGCTTTCTATTAAGGGGGTATCAAGAAACCTTGGTTTGAAGGATTGCAAGCAAACGATATGGATCATTCTTCTCCCTCATGTTTCAGAGGTTCTTCAAACTATGGTTTGGATATGTGTAAGTAGGACCTTGTTGTACCGTGGGTGATGTAGTGAATAGAGTGCTAGACTAGGACTCTGGAAACCAGGGTTCAAATCCCCACTTGGCTTTGGAAGCTACTAGGAGAGTGGAACTTGTCAAACCTCTCCTTAAATCAGGAGTTCTCAACCTTTTAAAGCTGGGGGCTGGGTCATGCTCCTTCAGACAGCTTCAGGGGCCAGACAACCATTTTGCCCTTCCTCCACTACATGGCACTTCCTGGTGTGGTGGAGGGCCACATGAAATTGTGCTGTGGGCCGCATCTGACCCACGGGCTGCATGTTGAGAATCCCTGCCTTAAATACTTCACTTACCTTGGTAGCCCTATTAGGGCTCTTCCTCCTTCCATGCCTAGGTCAGACGTGAAACTGTCAAAATGAGTTCATTCGGTGAGTTCATTCTGCAGTTCCTTTTTCCTGACCTGCTGTGAGAAAGATTAGCTGGCAACACAAGGGTGCCATTAGCAGGGTATGCCTGATTGTGGTCCAAAAATGTCATAATCTTCGAGGAGGTTCTTTCTGTGTACTACTTATATTAGGGCTAATAGTTAGTTATGACTTGTTGACACATAACTAACTAACTAACTAACTAACTAAAGCCGTGGTTCCCACACATCCCACAGGGGGACAATTTGATTTTTAGGAGGGGTGGTGGTTGAGCTTGTTTAGACCATGTTAATGGACTTTTATGCTTCCTCCACATGAATAGGAGTTTACTTTTTAAATAATAAAAATTATATGTCACCGGCAGGGTGTGTGTGTGTGTGTGCATCAGGATTTTAGAGATGCTTAGGTTAGGCATGGCAAAAAAAAAAGTTGGGAACCACTGAACTAAAGCAACCACAATCAGCTGATCTGGCCATGGCAAATTATTTTAGCATTATATCAGAAATTTAAACTGTATGAGAGAGTGGAAGATAGAACTCATTTCTTATTTATGATCCACCAAACTAAGATACTTTCGATCTGGGCCTGAGAGTTTAACAGCCAAGACATCCCTGGTTTAGACACTTGATGTGGGGGCTAGGTGGCATTTAGCAAGTTGTTAACAGCTTTTAATCAGCAGTATGGAAGTAAGAATAAATGTTATTGTTTAATGGAGATTCCTGACAATATTACCTACAACTGATAGAATGAAATACATATAATTGGGTTAAACTGAGTGAAAAGTATTAACATTAGCAATCAAAATAATTGCATTAATTGACACCCTTCTCACTCCAATGCTATTTCATAGTCCCTTCTCAACTTTTGAGCTGCTGTTAGAGGTATTTCAGTTGTAATTTGCAGGCAGATCGAACTGTATTATGCTGATTTGGGCAGAGTTAAATTAGCTGTGTGTATGCTTTCCTACATAATTCAAGATGCCAGTTCTTCTCTTTAAAATTCTGAATGATTTGTTACTCATATGTGTAAGCTTTTGAGATATCTAAAAGCCCTTTCAAATTCCCAGTATGGAAGAAGAGTTCTGGAGAACTTGAAGACCTGAACACCTTTCTGAAATTTCAGCTTGTCTGTCTTCAGCTTTTTTTGGGGTGGTGGTGGTGGGGGTGGGGGTGGGTGGGTGGGGGGTGAGTAGGTCTTGTTGCGGCAACAAGCTACAGTTGCCTCCCAAATCAGCTTAGTGTTGTTTCAGGGTTACCTCAAGAAATTTTCCTTTTATTCAGATATCTTAATTTTAATCAACTGATGCAATTTGTCTCTTCTATTTTTCTCTTTTACTTGATATAAATATGCTTTTTATGTGGCTTGTGTGTTTTAAACTATCATTTTCAGGATCACTCTGGTATCTGCAGAACAACACAAAATTGTATTAAATAATGAGTAGATAGAATTCCAAGGCGTATTAAATAATGTGGCAAAAGGTGGTCTATTTTGTCTTTTATTGTTTGATGATTATTGCTTTTGTTATTTAATGTTCATCACTCTGATGTATTTTGATGAAGAGAAGTTTATAAACATCAAAATGCGAATACATATTCATTTTTAGTCTCATGAAACTCCTGACCTGATTTGGGGGAAAAAATAATTTTAGTCTACATGGTTGTAGACTAAAATGCCAAACTAGCAGTTCGAAAGCAAGAAATTGCAAGTAGATAAATAGGGACCACTTTGGTGGGAAGGTAACAGCGTTCCATGCACTCCGGTGTCTAGTCATGCTTGCCACATGACCACAGAAACGTCTGCAGAAGCAGACAGTGCTGGCTCTTCGGCTTTGAAACAGAGATGAGCGCTGAACCCTAGAGTCAGATATGACTGGCTTTCGAGCAAGGGAAACCTTTACCTTTACATGGTTGTAAAAGGTACATTTGAGCATAAAATGGCAAATGCCTCAGATATTGTCTTTAGTGTTGAGGAAATTGCCTGTCCATGCTGTGATATGCTCTTGGACAGCCTGATATTTCTGAGTTATCTGTATTTAAATTCCAAAAATGAATGGCTACGTACCCAGGCAACCTGTTTAAATATTTGCCCTAGCAATATGTGTTGAGGTGTACTTTAGCCCTTACAAACACTCTGACTTCTTAGCTAAGTGATTTGATAACAGATTGTTTGAATGTCATCCATTGTAGGAAGCCATGGTTGTTCAACTGAGCTAGCATTTTATTTTGTTAGCTGGTCTTTTGCATTGCCAGACCCACTCCCCAATAAAGAGACGGACACCTGTGTTGGATTTAAAAATTGGGCCACTTTATTAACTTACAACTTTACTTAACCGTGTTAAGGCAAACGGGCCGGAATAGCACTGATAAGGACTAGTTGTTTCCTGATCTTAATTTGTTACATTGTATCAATTTGTTTATTACATTAAACAAATTGTTGACCCCAGTCAGAAGTGATAGTTATTAACTCCAGCTTCTGACATACATCCAATGAACTCTGAAAGGTTTTGCAAGTCTCCGTACTTTGCATTACCTTGTTCATGGTCCACATTTGATTGGCCAGCCCAACTTTCCTTCTACCTTGCGCTTCCGATGGCCAATCAACTACATACCTGCTGGGTTCCTAGGGGTCATCCGCTTTGTCCTTACCAGTGTTAACCGCCAAAGTGACCTGTAATAAAAACAACAACAAAAAAAACCTTAACTCAACCATCAACAATAGTGTGGGATGGGCGAAAACTACAAGAACCAAATGGCCAATGCAGGTTCAAGCAAAAATTCCCATCCGACCCCAGAGCGACCAAAAGTAGTAACACTGTCACCTAGGGAGGGGGTGGAGGGCAAACGCGCCGATCTTCCAAAGGCCGGCGGGAGTGCATGGAGCCCCCTTTTAAAGGGAGCTAGGCTCCGCCCCTCCGCTCGGCTGAAGTGTCCAGCTCCTAGGGGCGGGGCCAGCAAAGCGCACGGCGGCAAGATTCCCCGCCGCCGCACGTCCATTCTAATATGTTATTACAGTCATATACAAAAAGTCATTTCATGTAAAGGATGAGTGTTTGGAAAAAGATTTGACTTGTTTCCAGTGGCTCCACTCCTAGCCTCCATGTTCTCAAAACCTGATTGGTTATGGACTAGCAACCCCTTGAAGTGACCACTTGTTGTGTTTTGATGGATGAGTTTCAGTTTGTTCAGCCTGTTGATGCAGATATATTGCTTGGAGGAATGAGAAAAACCACTTGTTTGTTAGTCCAAAGTACTGTATGTCCTACTGAGAAGAGTGACCAAATGACAGATAACCTGTTTTCTAGGTTTTCTGGTTGCAAATGATTATTTGAAGTTGAATTAAAGAAAAGTTATAAGATAAATAAATTTCTGATAAATAAAACTTCCATTGGATCCCCTTACTTTAAATTACTACCAGTCTGTTCCGATTCTTTCTTTGTTAGAGAAAGAGCCAATTTCAGGGTTCTTGTGAGAAGCTGATTGGATCCTTTCCAATCTGATTCAGACCTAATGTTGCAACAGGACCACTTTAGATCCCTTGGTATATGACCGATAGGAGGAAAGGGTTCCTTGGCTCTGCTTGGACCTCTAATTGCATCTCACTCATTGTACACTGTTGGGCTGCTATGTATACTGGCTCTGTTTTGTCATGATTCTGGTCTTGTTTGGCAGTCCATTCCAAGTAGCTAGTACTGGGGAAGAATTGCTCAGTCTCGTAGCCTTTGGCTTGAAGGGCTTTTAATATGGTATTCTCTGTTTTTAAGCATTTCCATTAAATCACTCAAGGAGGTCACCCAAATTTCTGAGGTTGGGTCTCATCACTGTGTTGTTGCTGGCCAACTCTGTCATTTGACACTGATCTCATGGAAGTTGTGGAAATCTGACTCTGTTTTTCAGATCCAGGGAGAAATCTATTTGTTACAGATGTATGTGGTGGCAAGGTCTGTGAACATGCCTGCAGCAAATTTCTTAAGGTTGTTAAATATATCAGGCAGACCAAAATAGAAAACTAACAGACTACAGTAAAACCCTGACTTACATATGCCTCAAGTTACATAAAATTCAACTGCATAATGATTTTGTGCTAAAACCATGTCCCGATTTACACGATTTCCTATGGGTTTGCTTCGAGTTACATAAAGATTCTTTTTCCTATGGGTCAGCTTTGAGTTACGTAAAAATTCATTTCCCTATGGGTTTGCTTCGATTTACATAAAAAATCATTTTTCCTATGGGTTTGCTTCTAGTTATGTAAAAAATATTTTTCCTATGGGTTTGCTTCGAGTTACATAAAAACCGATTTAAGCAAAAGCCTACGGAATGGACTTTTTCGTAGGTAGGGGTTTTACTGTATTTGTAAATGTCTCTGAGATATTTATTGGCTTGGAAATCAATTAGTTCCATCTTAATAATGATTCTTGCATCTTCTGGTGCTGCTTCAAATGATTCTGAAGCATTCTTCTTTCCTTCCCATGCTTATAGCAATCAAAGAATCTGTTCTGAAATTCCATCTGCCTTAGCGGGTGGAGCCTCTACAAATGTTCAGTATGCAAAATAGTTTGTATGCTTTTGCAAAAAAATTAAAAATAAAAAAATCAGGCCTTTTAATGTTCCTTGAGGCAGGAAGAACCATGTGGCTCTGAGGAAAAATGCCTTGAGGGTGATGGCAGTAAACAAGCTGGCTGGATAGCTGCACAAAAAGAGTTTAGGGGTGCCTATTGCCCCGCAGGTTGGGGACCACTGGATTAAGAGATAAAATAAAACCTTACCAGTGGGAAAAGGTAGAATATTCTCATCTATTATTTTAGTCCTTTCCTACCCATTCCTGTTTTAGAGGGAAGGGGACAGCTATATGAATGCTTTTTTGGGGGGAAACATTTCTTGTCTATCTTACCGAAGTCCTACTCATACTTTTCTTCTACCATTCCCACTATAAACTAATCTTCCTACCCTTTCCTCTTTTAATATATTGATCCTTAAGTCAAGTGGTTTTCTATTGTAGAACACAAGAGGACTCACCAAATTGATTGAGTAGTGTGGGGAGAAAGACCACCATCACCTTTTATGTCTAGGTCAGACTTTAAACTTCCAAAATGAAGCCACCTTTTGGTGAATTCATTCCACACTTCTGGTAATCTTGAAAAGTCTAAACATTGCAATAATTAAATAATAAAGACTATTAGGTTTGTACTCATTTGTTCTGGAGTCTACACTTGTACCAAGCTGCTGTCTCATTTCTTCATTGAGGTTTACTCCCAGGAAGAGTGTTCATAAGATTCAGTTATAAATTCCACTGTATTTTTACTCCTTTGCGTAGGTTTACTTAATTGTTATGTATCTGCCTCTTGATAATTCATTTCTCTCTCTCTCTCTCTCTCTTTCTTGTAAACATATTTAGTTTTTATATTTCTGTAGCTGCTTCATATGAAAGTAGTGAGACTGTGGTTAGAAGATACTTGAAATCTGGTTATACTTCCAGATTCCTGGGAATAAACTCCAAGGGGGACTTACTTCTGAGTAGACATGTTTAAGATTGGAGTGTTAGGTTTTTTTTTTTAAAAAACCCTGTAGAAACTGAGACTGCTGTACAGTATTTGGTTGTGCTATAAAACTATTGCACCAATGCTAAATGTTGTTTCTCACTTACAGCAATCCTATTGATCAGCGACCTCCAAAAGGTCTTATAATTAACAACCCTGCTCAAACCTTGCAAATTAAGTAATGTTATAAATAGTGCTAGGAGTGATGTGCCATTGAGACCACTGCCACTTCTGCGCAAGGTCGGGATGGCCCTGTGGGTTTCCTTGACCATATGCTTCATTAATCCCAGACTCTTGGCATTTTCTGGAAATAGCCTTTTTCAGACTCAGAGAGTGGGGTACACTGTCCACAGGGGTGCTTAGTTTCCTTTAATAGCCCCCTTGCCTAATGTCATTAACTAGGTCCCAGTTCTCTTCACTGTTTCAATCTATGGCCAATGACCCAAGCCAGCTAACCTCTTTCAGAAATGACCAGTGCTGCTGGGCTGACGAAGGCACTCAAATCCTAGCAACTTGTCCTTGATCAGCTGCTGCAACCACAGATGGGGTCTCTGTTCATCAGTACAGTGATAGCTCGCTTAAAGAGCACAATGTGTACCATGGGATTGCTCTTTAATCAAGTTTGCTCTTTAAGCGAAACGCCATTGTAAGTGACCAATTGTGACTTTTGGTGGAGGGGACTGCAAACCCTGATTTAGTTGTTAAGCGAGTTTTTGGTTGGTTTTAGTTGTTAAGTGAAGCGACCATTCAGAGAAAATTCTGCTCTTTAAGTGAGTTAGTCTCTAAGCGAGGTGCTCTTTATATGAGATTTTACTGTATCTCTTTTGAGTAGCTGGGAGTCCTTCAGATCAAGGATTGGACGAGTATCTGTGCCTCCATTGTTTGTGTGTGTGTGTGTGTGTGTGTGTGTGTGTGTGTGTGTGTGGGGTGGGAGGCGAGACAGCTGGGACAATGAAGGATGTTTCCCTTCTGCATCCTTAGTCTACTGGGAGTCAGTCCATGGTTCTTGGGGCAGCAAGGGCCAGTTCTTACTCATAACACAGATGGTGGAACAGAGCTAATCACAGGCTTTGACCCAACCCTCTGGCCCCGTGACCTGATGAGTTATTGCCCTCTTCCTCTTCTCTCTCATTTTCTTTTAAGTCCCACACCCAGCATTCTGTCCTTCTCTTGGCTCCACCCTCCACTTATAGCTCATCCTTCTTTCTATTTCTAAAAGTTAATGCCCAGCTTATATTTAAATAAAGTTTAAGCTACATTACTCTCTTGTTCCTCTCAAACTTAGTCTCTTGGCTAACTTAGGGTCTGTAACACTGGCCCTTTTGGCACAGGTTGGCCCTTTGTAAACAGACTCACAGTGGTTGGTGGCAGGGAGCAATGCACCATCTGGCATGGTCCTAGCATGGCTTCTTTCCCTATTAATTGAGCATTTCCCTACTTGGCTCATCTGCATAGGGGCAGGGGAAGTGAAATATTTTTTTTCCATTTTGTCTATCTAGCTAGCAGGTCATCACCGAACTGCTGAAACAGGTAGATTAATTTTTTTTATCCTTTCCATGTATTACTAGTCAAAACTGCAAATTTGGCTTCATCACTTTGCCCTCATCTAGATATTAGATGATGATGATGATGATGATGATGATGATGATGATGATGATGATGATGATAATAATAATAATAATAATAATAATAATAATAATAATAATAATAATAATAATAATAATAATTATTATTATTATTATTATTATTATTATTATTATTATTATTATTATTATTATTTCATGTCAGAAATTATTCTGGGTTGAAAGGATTTTTCCTGGAGAATATCTGCTCAGGGGATGCCCAAGTGAGGCTCCTTTCATGTCCCCAAGATCTTTTCTCACCAAACTGGTCCCTATTAATCTACTTGCAATTTCTTGCTTTTGAACTGCTAGGTTGGTAGGAGCTGGGACAGAAATGGGCACTCAAACCATCATGTAGTACCTGGGTCTCAAACTGCTGGCTTGCCGGCCTTCCAGCTAACAAGGTGAACTTCTTAACCGCTGAGCCACCTCAGCCCCTATTAGCTAATTACAGGCACTGATTCAGAACCTCAGAAGAATGAGACATTATTAAAATATTCCACAATGTAATGTCAACATTGATTGACATCATTGATATATTTCACATTGTAATTTTTACCAAATATAATTATTTGAACAATCTGTATTAAACCTCTCATTCTCACTACATATGTGTTAATTTTCTTTTAAAATTCTCATCTATCTGTCTGTCTGTATGTATGTCTACTAAGGAAGGAGGAAGAAAGGAAGGAAGGAAGGAAGATAGATGTGTCAAGGAACTGTAGCCAATTATGTTTAGCTTGCTAAAAATGAATTTCTTTGTGACCGTGTGTTCTCTCAGTAATTACTTCAGGTTTCAGTAGCAAATTGGGAGATTTCAGGCAGCCATCACATGCTTCCACTTCATCATATTGGAAGGGTAACGAGACACTGGTTTACCCATTTGCACACCCATACTCAGTCTGCAAATAGGTAAGATCTAGCAAATTGCAAAGCACTGATTTCATAACAGCAAACTGATGAGGCTATAAAACAAGCAAGCAAGCCTTAAGACATTGAGTGCAAATGATATGACTCAAAATGGAAAGCCATGTCTTCTAACTCACAGCCTCAACACCAGTGAAACATCTATTTCACTGAAACACGAGCTGAAGAGGTTGAAAGACAAGCAGTAAAAGCACCTGTCCTGCATATAAATGGTTTGTTCCTGCTGCTTCCCTCCAGCCACTGTATCAGCTTTCTCTATCTTTGGTTCTCTCCAACCCCTTTCCAAGCATCAATCACTGGGGCCTTTTATTTTGGGGGTATTATTTAAAGCAAAGCCACAATTTTTGGGGTTCCAAAGCATCAGTAGAAAAAAATAAACGTTGAGTCTTTTCCTTCATTTTGAGGCAGTCACAGCAGATGGCAGGAGGCAGGGGTGAGGGGAGTTTGGAAGGAGTCAGTGCCAAGAGAGGTTTCTGGGAGCTGCATCCAGTGTTGAGCTGCTTCAGGTGCCCACAGGTGCCCGGGCACCGGTAGCGGAAATTTCCCCAGGCCACACCCACTTGGCTGGCCACACCCACCTCCTTACCCCAGGCCATGGCATAGGGAGGCCAAGTAGGCATGGCCCACAGAGGTAGCCATGCCCACAGAATTAGCCACGCCCATGGTGGGGGTAGTAATTTTTTATTGCAGCGCATCACTGGCTGCATCAGAACTTTAGCAATAAAGATAGCAGAGGGCATGATCAAAATTTAGAACTGGGCCCATCTTGATGGTTTGAGTTAAAAATGTGTCCATTGTGAAACACCTTACGAAGAAGCCCACTGCATTTTATTGTTAACATGAAGAGCCCCACCTCAAGTGTCTGCTTTTCAGAAAGCTGATTAACTAACAGGGATAAATAGCTAGGCTTTTTTATCCATTGACTTGCTTTTCTTCATCTTCTAAAAGATCTTGAGTGTTCCTCTGTATTGGATTTCATTTCTTTTCTAACAAAAAGAAACCTTTGTAAGGCTAATGGGTTTTGAAATGCCTTTGGAATGAAAACCTGTATTCTGGTTTTGTTGTTGTGCAGTTTGGTTTATTGCGCATGTCTGGCCGGACATCCCACTACAGTAATGGAGTAGACTGTACAGCCAGCAACTCAGCGTTGAGTGTTGGGCAGCAGTAAATAACATGAATCCCTAAAGAGGCCAACAGCTATGGGTGGATGAGCCCCTTTAGATGGGGTGATTGTCCCCTCGATGGAGGAAATGCCACTGGAAACCATCATATTGGGCCCAACTGCAAAATGAGGGGAGAGATTGTGAGGAGCTCCAGAGGTATCTCTTGACACTGGGGGAGTGGGCAAAACAGTGGCAAATGAGCTTCAACACTAGTAAGTACAGAGTGATGCACGTTGGGGCAAAAAACCCCCATTACATTTATAAACTGATGGGGTCGGAACTCTCTGCGACAAACCAGGAAAGGGACCTTGGGGTCCTGGTGGACAGCTCAATGAAGGTGTCAACCCAGTGTGCCTCAGCAGTGAAAAAAGCAAACTCAATGCTAGGGATCATTAGGAAGGGTATAGAAAAATAAGTCAGCAAGTGTCATGTTGCCTCTTTATAAATCTATGGTGAGGCCCCATCTGGAATACTGTGTACAGTTCTGGTCACCATACCTCCAGAAGGATATTATGGAGCTGGAAAAAGTGCAGAGGAGGGCAACCAGAATGATTAGGGGATGGGAACACCTTCCTTACCATCTGAGGCTGAACCGGTTGGGCCTCTTCACTCTTGAACGACGGCATCTAAAAGGTGACCTGATTGAAGTTTATAAAATCATGCATGGTGTGGACAAAGTAGATAAGGAAAAACTGTTTTCCCTATCGCACAACACTAGAACTAGGGGGCACTCCATGAAACTTTTGAGTACTACCGTAGTTCTCAAACAAATAAGAGAAAATACTTTTTCACCCAGAGGGTCTATGGAACTCCCTGCCAGAAGAAGTGGTGACAGCTGTCAGTCTTGACAGCTTTAAGAAAGGATTAGACAAGTTCATGGAGGACAAGGGTATCACAATGGCTATAATTATGGATACCTAAGGACAACCTCCGGGTTGGAGAGATAGGCAGGATATCTCTCAATGCCATTTCCAGGGAATCCCAAGCAGGTGAAGGCATCTGCTTGGGAATAATACCCTGAAGCAAATGGTGAGCCACTGTGTGAGACAGAATGCTGGACTGGATGGGCTGTGGCCTGTTCCAGCAAGGCTGTTCTTATGTTCCTAACGGTCATGAAGGCAGAAAAGGCCATGCCAGATGGACTGGCTGTGAAGGCGCACCTTGATAATCTCCTCAAGGCTGAGTCAGTCCATTGCAGTGCTGGTGTCAAATCCTGCATGTCTCATTGCATATGTGCCGCAGGAGATGGTTCCGTGATCATAGTGTGTGGGTCTCTTCATGGCAAGCTGGGATCCACCTTAAACAAATTCACACAAATGGCATTTTTTCCTGCCTCAGGAAAAAATGCATTCTTGGATATGAGTTGCATACATTGATGACGATACAAATTTGCATAATTAATTGTCAAATCGTTTTGAGCAACAGTAGAAGTGAGCTATTCATGTTGTGAATAAGGATGTTTTCAAGGACATCTTTAGATCCTGTAGTTGGAGTCAGGCAGTTATTTCAGGGGCCATGTATCAGAAATAAGGCCAGCATATGATCCATGATAAGTTTGTTCAAAACCATCCCTTCTCATCTCTCCATAATTCCCCACTCTGTTTAAAGGTGAGAATGTGAAAAATGAGATAGTAGCTCACTCAAAACATCACATTGTACCCCTAATGAAGAAGTTTTAATAAAAGATAAACCATGGCCAGTGGTTGCCCGCTAATAAAAACATAAAGCTATAGTAGATTAAAAGGGGTTGCAGTGGCTCAAGTGGCTAAGACACTGACTGGAAGGCGGCAGGTCAGCAGTTCGATTCCCGAGTACTGCAGGACGGAATGAGCTCCCGTCTTTGTCCCAGCTCCTGCCAACCTCACAGTTCGAAAGCAAGAAATTGCAAGTAGATAAATAGGGGATCACTTTGGTAGGAAGGTAAACAGCGCTCCGTGCGCTCCAGTGTCTAGTCATGCCTGCCACATGACCCCAGAAACGTTTGCAGAAGCAGATAGCTTCGGCTTTGAAACAGAGATGAGCACTGTACCCTAGAGTAGGATACGACTGGCTTTCGAGCAAGAGAAACCTTTACCTTCACTATAGTAGATTTAAATATTGCAGATTCCACATTTTGTGTTATTTATGCCTTGAGATGATGTCAGATTTGATCAAAACATATTTGTGACTATTTGTTTTCTCTATAGTTACTGCTGATGCTGCACCAGCTGTAAAATAGGAAAAAAAAACAAGCAGCATTGAACATATTGGTAGCTAAAGCCATTATTTGAGTTCTGACTACGTTTGGCAGAGATAAGGATCAGAGCAGTGACTCTCTTTTGACATTCTTATGTTGGGTAATATCAACTTTGTGAAGTCCTAGGTACTGAAAACAAAATGTGATCTTGCAAAAGAAAGATGTTCCAGGACATTTTGCCTTAGGGATGAATGGCAGGAGTCCGGAAATGGTTCTTTCAAAGTTGTGGATCAGAAAATCAGCATAAATTAGCAGCAACTTTCTTTGCTCTTCACCCATTCCCTCATCTTCACATTTACAATTAAGTGGAAAGAACTTCAGAAAAACTGATTATCTTTAAAGAGTTCCAGAATGAAATGTGTAACAGAAAAGGGAAATGTTGCATTGAAATCACACTTCCATTCTTTCAGAGGCAGTCTGTGTTACTGTGCAGTAGTGTTTCGGCAGAATAATATTGGTTTGAGCTTTAAGAATGGGCACGGATCTTTGCCCAGTTTTGATGTTCTGCGTGGGTGGGTATCCTGAATGCTAAAACACATTCCATTGATAACTGACCTTGTAAGGAGCTTTTTCAATGGCTCCCTGTTTTTCCCCTTCCAACTCTCAACAGCTATTCTGAAGGCTGCCTCCCTCCTATCTTTCTGAATAGATTTCACTGCTGTGTGGAACTGAAAGGGTTTTCCTAGACCACGTTAACTGTTCTTTTAAAAAGCAGTATCTTCCTAATACTTTATTTATGTCATTGATAGTCTGTCAATCCAGACTGCTTCAGAATTTTGTTAGCCCCATCAGAGAGATCCCCCCCGCAAACAAGATATTAATTTTAAATGCTTTTTGTGTTGAAATAGCTTGAAGCTGTGCATACCTCCATGTATTTTTTAACTAATGAACTCTATTGTGATGATGGAATTAATCATAACTGATAGCAAAAATCTTTTCAACCCAGAGTAATCTCTGACATGAAATTATTATTATTCACATCTATCATATAGTGCTGTTTCTACAGTAAACAGTGCCTGATGGATACATATTTTCTAATACAGTACTGTTAAGCCAAGAATTATAGCTGATGTCTCTACACTATTTTCTTGTCCCTAGAAGTACTGCTGACTGCAAATACTACCGTTGGAGAGGATAGTTTTCAGCACACACAAAAATGGTACAGGACTTGGATGCAGAACACGTCCTGGATTTAGATCCAATGGCTACTTTTTCTCCAGAATAAACTTTTCAGGTCATGTTTACATATTTGGCTATCAAAATTTATTGTAACATTTTTACTTTATGTTACATTTCACGAAATTCAGTCAGTCTTTCTTGTAAGAAAGTGTGTGGAGAAATGCTCCTTCAATCCTGTAAGCTGAAGCTCAGACATTTTAAAATGTTCAGAAAGGATTCAGCAAAAATCCCTTTATTATTTAGGCACTGTTGTGTGATTAGGCTGATTGGATATATTGAAGAAGGTATGTGCTCTGCTTGTTGCAAGTCATATTTGTAGATTGGGCTTTTAATCTTGATAAATAATTTACACTGCACAACTCAGCCTAGTACAAGATGTCGGTCAGGGCTGCTGGAAGTATTATCCATTTATAAAGAATCAATGTTTCTGGCACTGTACAGATCCCAGAGGTTAATAGTATTCCATAGGTATGAATTGGTTTTAGCTGTTAATAAGATCCTACTTTTAGGGTACAGGGTTACACTGGACAGAAGGCTTGTGGATATAGGCCTGGCCTGGCCTACATATGACCTGTAGACTAGATTACCAACCTATGGAATGCCCTTCCTATGGAATGACATTGAAGAAATCTTTGGATTTATCTCAACCTTGACTTTTGCACAGTGGTATGGATAAAGAGAAACATCAACAATTTGAGATTTGCAGATGATACTACTCTAATGGCAGAAAGTGAAGAAGACCTAAAGAAACTCTTGCTTAGGTTGAAAGAAGAGAGCGCAAAATCTGGCTTGAGACTTAAAACCAAGAAAACCAAGATACAGTGATACCTTATACAACGTCCAAACTTGGTTCCACAATTTTGGATTTATACGGATTTGGACTTTGTATGAGGCATGCAAAATCCTGGCCGCGATTCCTCATACATCGTCCAAATCCTTGCCACGATGCCTCATACAACGTCGTTTCCATAGAGATACATTGTACTGTAACAGCACAGACTTCAGGGCAAAGTCAAGGAAACAGACAGGAAACTGACAGAACTTTAAGAAATCATTGTCTAAAGGCTAAAACCATTACAAAAACATGTCAAACAACCCTGATTGTCCAAGAACCTGAAGAATGCTTCAAAAATCCCAGGAATGCTTCTAAAAATGCTGACGAAAAAATTCAATTTTTTAAAAAAAATTGTGCTCAAAGCCTCTCCTAAATACTCTTCGCCTTGTGCTAAACCCACAAGAGCAATGCATGCATGTGTCCTGCCTTTTATACTGCCCAGGCACAATGCAACCTGGAAAAAACCCCAATGCCTCATACAAAGTCGCACGACTTTGTATGAGGCAACTTTTTTCAAGGAAATAGGCAATGTTGTATGAATACGATGTTGTATGAAGCGGACTTTGTATGAGGTATTACTGTAATGGCAACAGGCCCTGGAAAATAGTTGGGGAAGAAGTAGAAGCAATGACAGACTTTACATTCTTAGGATCCAAGATAACTGCAGATGGAGATTGCAGCCTTGAAATAAAAAGGCGATTCTTGGGAGGCAAGCTATGTGAAATTTGGGGAACATAGTTAAAAGTAGAGACATCACTTTGCAAACAAAAGTCTGCATCATCAAAGCAATGGAATTTCCGGTAGTAATGTATGGTTGTGAGAGCTGGACCATAAGGAAAGCTGAGTGCAGAAGAATAGATGCCTTTGAAATGTGGTGTTGGAGGAGAATTTTGAGAGTACCCTGGACAGCGAGGAGAACAAATAGGTTGATCTTAAAAGAAATCAACCCCAACTGCTCCTTGGACTGTCAGATATTGAAGATGAAGCTAAAGTACTTTGGACATCAAGTAAGAAGAGAGGATGCACTTGAAAAAGCCTTGATGCTCGGAAAGGTTGAGGGCAAAAGAAGAAGGGGGCAGCAGAGAATGAGATGGCTAGATGGTATTGTTGATGCAATGGGCACAGATGGTGGAGGATAGGGGTGCCTGGCATGGGGTCGTGAAGGGTTGGACTCGACTCGACTATGTGACTGAACAACAACAAATGAGCAAAGATACTGGATTGCTGTACTGCAAGGCTCTGGCTGAGCTGGAAGAAAAAGGAACAGGATGGTCAAGGTATGAAGTTGGCTACATTCTGCGGCTCAAGGGCCCTGAGTGTACCCTGATAAGATCCTGTGATCACATCATGAGCTGCAGGGAAAAAAAGGATGATTTAGCCTCTGGGAATAAACAAAAGGTGGTGCAGTCTACTTTTTTTCTCAGCTTGCCAATTACTAATACGGAATTGAACGTTAGGGGTAAAGGTAAAGATGTCAACCTGAATGCAGGAAAAACAGAGGTCAGTGAAACAAGAAATGTGTGCTACCTGGGAGAAGAGATTCAGACTCAGAAACACACTCATTCACACTCATGTGCTTTTCAGTTCACTTTTTCTCTTGTTCTGTAGGTTCTGACTGCTCTGGGGCATTTGGGCCTTAGCTTGTGATTTTGAGAGAAGCTTCAATTTTTACAATTTTTACTCCTTCTGGGAGACTCTGCATCTCCATTACTGACTTCTTTTATTTATTACTTACACTTACACTTCATTTTACCTTTTCCTTCTGATTTTATCATTTTCCCCATCTGTATTCTCCTGGATCAATTCTCCTGGACATTCCCCTGAGTCTTCAGGAACCGGTTCCTTGGAATAGGTCACTATACACCTTTCTTTCTCAATCTTTAGGTCAAAGACTGCTTAACATCGTGAGCTTCAACTAGACAGCTGGTGGGAGATTAGGGGCAAATGTAGTGTTTTATAAAAAGGCTGATTGTGGCTAATTTTGCACAACTATAATTTCCTCTGCTTGCTTTTATCATTGCATTGTATTGTTAGAAATTCATTGATTTTCCTGTGATTTCTTTTATTCTGTGCATTCATTTCATAGCTCTTACTCCCTATTTATCTGTTGAGATTTGAATAAACTATTCTTATTAATTGTAATTGCAAAGAGCCTAGAGCAGTGATTGTGAACTTTGGCACTCCAGGTGTTCTTGGATTTTCAATTACCAGAAGCCCAAGGCAGCACTTCTTATCAGGGCTTCTGGGAATTAAATTTCAAGAACATCTGGAGTGCCAAGGTTCACCATCACTGGCCTAGAGTCATCTCTGGTTATGCTCTCGTTCCCATTGGGGTAAAAAGGACATCCTTTTCAGTAGAATATGGCAGAGATATAGTTGTTGTTCAGTTGCACAGTCAAGTCTGACCCTTTGCGCCCCCATTGACCACCGCATGCCAGGCTCCTCTGTCATCTGCCATCCTCCATAGTCTGCCCAGATCTATGCCCACTTTGTCGATCATGCTGTCTAACAGGGATATAGACATGACACTAATTATTGAACAGTATGTAAATGCAACCCCCCCCCCCCCAACCCTGTGTTTATTTACCTGTGTGGCTCGGCACCAGTTCCTCCTGTGGCTAAGTGCTTCCCCATTCTTTCAGCATCGTCTAGAAGAATAAAAGGAAATTGGCTGAGGTTTTCCCAAAGCAAAGCATCCAATTTAGCAAAATAGCACCACTAGGCATATGGAGGACTGTGGTTTCAAAACAATGGATAAATTAATGTGGATGCATCATCATGCCTTGCTTCATTCATTTGGCCTTTCATAGGAAATCTGAACTTGGACAGAGAAATTACAATTCAAGAGTGATGAGTTGTTAGCTTTAAAACTAATCAGGCTGTAGGCATTTGTTGTATACAGGTGGCAGCGATTTTATCCATGTCTAAAATTGGCATCTTCCAGAATGCCACATTTCAGTGGTCTCAATATTGGACTAGAGGGTTGCCCAGTGGCTAAATGTTTTGATCTTTCATAGGCTTCAATTTTTGGATGTGAGCACAGAGGGAATGGGATATTGTATTTTATGAATGTGAAGCAGAAAGTTTTCTCACATTATGAGACTAGAGAAAGAACAAAGCAGTGGTGTGGATTATCTGTGTGCTCAATAAAACTGTCTGTTGTTTTTTTTGTTTTAGATCCTGGCTCCCACCTCTGAAGAAGCAAGGGAGCCTATTGTTATTGGCCACTACGTGATGCACTGGTCTCTTTGTTGAATTTGGATATCCCCTTCTTTTGGGGAAAATGTCATCAGAGTTGTTAGATAAAGGAATGATCACATTGGTATGGGCATGAGGGATAATTAGGATGGATTGGGCTTCTGCTGCTTTATTGTCATTAATATAGTGTGTCCTGCAGCCTGGTCTTTTAATTAGTGTAATATCCACTTCGAAGTTCAGAACCTGAACAAGGAGTTTTTTAAATCAAACAAACAAACAAATTCTTTATTACAGCCCAAGGCCAGTGTTACAATATCACAAAATCAAGCTGCTTGACACAAGTGAGGCAACCTAATAAAACTATCACAAAATCATGAACACCAGATTATATATACAAAAGCAACATACAACCAGTATTTCAAGGGTTGTTATTTCTATGTCCTGCAGACATATTCTATGACAGTCAAGTTGTAATCTGGAAGCATTTTCCTTATTCCTTTGATTTTATCTTGCCTTTACGAATACAAGTTACATACCATGCGAATCTAGCGACCGCTATCGTCGTATCTTGCCCTTCACCCGATAAAAGAATATTCAGTGTCCTAACTTTATTGTTAGACTTCAACTTCGGGAAAACACTAAAAAGGTTTCTCCTGGGTTTATTATATAGGGGAATATGCTCAGAGGTTTCTATCGTATTTAACTGACATGGGCATAAACGCTCGAGTGCTAGGCCTCTCTTAAAGAAATCCTCCCTGTAGGAGGAGGGAAGCATGTTATACCAAATAAGTGTGAAGGAACGTCTATGATCAGGATTTCTTATTAAAGACAAGTATGCTAAGGGCTTAGCAGCATTGAAAGTTGATCTATCAAACAATGGGGAAACTAGTTTACTTAAATCATTTTGGCGATGTATATCGAGAATTCTTTGTTTTATTAACTCTCTAGCATGAATAGATCCTAAGGAAAGAACATAAGGTTTTGAAATGCCATAAGTGGTTAGTGTCCTTTCAAGAGAGCTAATCCATGGTGGCATCCAAGGGTCGGACATCACTAGTTTGCGTAAGCCAGATGGGGCAAACAGAATTTTTATCCAATAATTAGCCACATTTACTAACAGTCTCGCTCACACTTTATACATTCCAGTTTCTAATCTCAAAGCCGTGTTGGAAATACTGCAAGGGGACTGTAAAATTGTCCTAAGAAACTTTGATTGCGTGACCTCAAGTGGATTTATGTTTGAGTCAAAATACAGAGGGGATCCATACAACATTTGGGCAAGCGACTTTGCTGAAAAAAGTCTAAGGGCCGCAACTACATTATGCCCACCTTTCCTCCGAAGGAAGTTTTGTATAGCAGCCGCACTTTTTTTTGCTTTAGAAGCTAAATACATTGTATGTAACTTCCTGCACCCATTAGCCTGAAATATCACTCCTAAGTAGCTGTAATGAAGGACCTGCTTTAGTACCTGGTGGTTTAAATGCCATCGATGTATTTTGGGCTTTCTGGCAAAAGCCATTATTTTTGTTTTCGAATAATTAACCACAAGTTGGTTTTGAGAGCAATACTTAGCAAACGAACGCAGGGCCCTGCGTAACCCCACCTGTTTTCTTGAAAGCAGAACTGCATCGTCTGCATAAAGGAGGATTGGGACATGTTTGCTGTCTAATTTGGGTGGATGGTGATCCCTGCATTGTAAGTACTCGACGATATCATTGATGTATATATTGAATAATGTTGGTGCTAAGACACAGCCCTGTCTAACTCCTCGACTTGTTTTTATAGAGTTTGACAGATGTCCCTGCTCACTGCACTTCACCCTTATACTTGTGTTGCCATGAATCACCTTTATAAGAAACAATAATCGTTGGTCAATGGATGCTTTCTCCAGTTTCTCCCATAGTAGAACTCTTGAGACAGTATCAAAAGCATATTTCAAATCAACAAATGCTGCGTATAAAGATACAGAGGAGTTAGAAGAATATTTGTTAATAAAGTAATCAAGGACTACACAATGATCAAGTGCAGAGCGGCGGCCTCTAAACCCACCTTGTTCATCGGCTAATAACTTAGTATCCTCAACCCAATCTTGGAGCTTCCCTAGAAGATGGCTTGCATAAAGTTTATTAAGGATGCTCAGGAGGCTGATCGGCCTATAGTTGGCAGGGTCACCGCGACTTTCCTTTTTGTGAATTGGGCAGATGACTGATACCTCCCAGTTCTTAGGGAACTGTCCTGTGTTGTCAATTATAGTAAACAGTCTTGCCAGGACTGGGGCCCACCACTCCGAATTTTATTTAATCAGGTCTGGGGGTATTTGATCAAGGCTGGCAGCTTTCCCGGATCTTAATCTACTTATTAATGATTTTACCTCACAGATCGATACTGCATTCCATGGGGGGAGGTTATTGCTACTGGCTGTATACCCACTGGACGTATCACTTGTATCCAAAGCCAGATATAATTCACAAAAATGTTTCTCCCAAATTTCTGGGAGTATGACAGATGGCATATGGGGACTTTTAGAGCAACTGGACACTAAGTTCCAAAATTTGGAATGGTTTTTTTGCTCAATTGCTTGACTTAGCTGATCCCAAGCTCTATTACATTCTTCAATCTTTTTGTGTTTAATTATCTTTTTGTATTGTACCTTGGCTATAGATAGTTCTGTCCACAAGCTATCCGTAGGGTTTAAACAATGTTGTTGTTCAGTCGCACAGTCGGTTCCGACCCTTTGCGACCCTATGGACCATTGCTCTCCAGGCGCCTCTGTCCTCCACCATCCCCCTCAGCCCTCCCAGCTCTGTGCCCATTGTGTCTACAATGCCATCTAGCCATCTCATCCTTGGCCTCCCCCTTCTTCTTTTGCCCTCCACCTTTCCCAACATCAATGCCTTCTCAAGTGAATCCCCCCTTCTCATTTGATGTCCAAAGTATTTTAGCTTCATCTTTACTATTTGACCTTCCAGTGAGCATTCAGGGTTAATTTCTTCTAAGATTGACCTATTTGTTCTCCTCGCTGTCCAGGGGACTCTCAAAACCCTCCTCCAACACCACATTTCAAAGGCATCTATTCTTCTGCGTTCAGCCTTCCTAATTGTCCAGCTCTCACATATTCTCTATATTTAAGTCTCAGGGCACCTTTTGCCTGGAGGCAGTCCTTATCAAACCATGATTTACTTTGAGTGCCCTTGGCACTTCCGTAGCGTGAGTTAAAACCCTCAAGGGCTAAAAGAATTTCCTTCAGTAAAACCTCAAAAAGTTCTATTCCCACTCCCATGTTTACGTTGTTCATATATTTATCCAAGATCTTGTTAAATTCTTGAGTCTTAAACAGATCAGATAAAATCTTGGACATATCCGCTTTCCACCTAACTGGATTTAGTTTTGACTCTAATTCAGAAGGCCCCCTGTGTTTGTCCCTGAGTCTCAGATTACTTGACGGTAACTTGAGCAAGAGATTTAATGGCAAGTGATCGCTGTCGTGGTGCGAGGAAACCTTAAATTGGTCCATGAACTTGACTGTCTCCTTCGAGACAATGAAATAGTCGATCACACTTTTCCTTTTCCCCGACCAGAAAGTAAATTCGGCTGGATGATCCACTTGGACTGAGCCATTCAGTGCCCAAAGATCCAGATTGAACACAATCCTAGCCAGGAGGCTACCTGCATAATTTGATTTTAGATCCTTTGAGTGTCTATCAAAGGGAAGTGGTGATTGATCACTACTCAAGTAAGGGATGATATAATTTAAACCTAGGTATTTGTCGTTAGGTCCCAGTCTAGCATTAAAGTCTCCACACATTATTACAAGTGCTGTGGGATGGTCAGTTAAAAGAATATTCAAGTATCTTTCTAGTTCTGACCAATCCCTGTCGTACTCTATCTTGTTCCTGGCAGGGGGGATATAGATATTGATTACCAAAATAGTAATTTGGCGGTAGCTAATGAGGATGGCCATACCCATGTTGTGACATGAGGGTAAGTCAGAGACATTAACTGCTAGCGATGTGGCCACCAGGATAGCCAGGCCCACCTTTGCTCGGCCATGTGATGAAGGGATAGCTGCCAGGTCCGATGAGGCATATCCTCTTAAGAAAGGGGGGGTTTGTAATCCATGTCTCTTGCATAATGACCACATCAAAGTTTGAGAGGTAGCGACAGATCATGGGGTCCAATACTTTAGTAGTCCAGCCCATTACATTCCATGAGATGAACGATAAATTTTCATCATGGTCCTCATTAGACAGGTGGGGTCTGATTGGTTGTCATTCACAGTTTATCTGATCAAAGAGGCCTTCTGAATCAAAGACGATGCAGCCATTGGCCAGATTGGTCTTGTCAGAGCAAGAAGGATCTTTACTTAGCGGGTTGACCACATCAAGAGGGGCCGATTGCTGTTGCTGTATATTAAAACATTTGGTGATTGTTTTTAAGGAGTTAGCATGGATGTCAGCACAACACTGTTTTAGGGCTGGGTTACCTGGTCTTGGCCTGTTTGTAACACAGGAATCTGTTACATTGGAGGCATTTCCTTGTGTACTAAGCATTGCCCCTGTTTCCTTACTCCTAGCCGGTACCCCCAAGTCTTGATTGCCCATGGATATAATTGTCATAAGTGTGTCTTTAAGGCTGTCTAATCTATGCAAGATTTCCATCTGCTCTGTCTCAGGTAGGACCCCAAATGAATGAATTAATGCAAGCTCCTCTTCATCAGGGGTAACTGGCTTGTGATCATCCTTGTGATCATCCTTCTGAGTCCTTAAGTTGTTAGGAATGCAGGTACTTGATTTGAAGGTTGGCAAAACTCTTTCAGCTTTCCCATAATCTATGCTCGCCTTTTTTGATCTGGTAGCTTGAAGATTGGTCATAGAATTTAGGAGTGGAATCACAGCATTATCTTGGAATACCCTTTTTGGGAATATCTGGAAAGTTGCTAAATACTGGTTCATTTTGAGAAGCATACCAGGTATAGTAGCCCGACTAAAAATTAGCAGAATACGTTTGAACCCCGGCAGAATTGGAAGCCAGATTATTTTACGTAAATCTAGCTGGCTACTTTGACATCTCAAAATCTGGGTTAAGGAAAGTTTGACTGCTGACTCAGAGGACCAACGACCGTAGTTGTTATGTGTCATTGCAATTTGGAGGGCAACCTGGTTTGTTTGCAATATACGAGAAAACTTGGTAGACGCTGTGCTGGCAAATCGGCCTTCTACCGCCGGCCCACAGGAACCTCTGTTTAGGATTTGATTATATTCGGGGCAGTACTGGGATTTATCTCTTGCTGATTTATTGGCTTCCTTAAGGTTCTTACCACATATTGTTGGATAGTTTTCAGGGAATGGTTTTATCTGCTCTAGTTTGCTTTCTATTATCTTCAAAGATTTAAAAATGCTTGCAACCGTCCGGTAAATTAAAATACATTGCTCTGGCTATAAAATTAGTCCTTATATCCACCAGCGTTGAGTTATCGTCACCAACCCTCATATCCTTTGCTTCCGGCTTCTCTCCCATGTTGTTGACATTTTCCATATCACCTGGAGGGAGGGAGGGGCAGGTCCTTGATTGCTGAGCTTTGCACAAGAGTTCGGCATCCACCTGGCCTCTGGTTAAGTTCTTCCACTTCATTAAGCTTTTCCCCAGCAACTGTATTGGAGACTGTAGCTAAAACATCAAACTTGTTGGAGGTAGGGAAGTCAGCACACAGATTTTCTCTCTCCTCCCTTGCAAGAAAAATATCCTAACTTCATTTGCTTATCAGTCTCAATTTGCTTGGGAGAGTTCACAGCAGTACCGGCCTGTCTTTTCCTTTTCCTCTGCCTGTGGTGTTGAGGAGATAAAGTTTCATTTTTCTTTCTTTTCGTCATTTGACCTTGTAAGACTACTAGCAGGTACTGTAACCGTGGAAGCACTGATAAAACTGCTACAAACAGGACAGTGAACGAAAATAAAATAGGATAAACTTGCTCACAGACCCAGCCGCTGTCGGGTGGCAGGGTTCAGCAAAAAGACTGATAAAACTGTTGTTCTAAAAGATTATTCTAAAAACTTCATTATGATAATACTCTTGCCCATTCTGAAAAATCATCTAAGTAGAATTAACTGGCTGTAAAAACTGTAGTTTAAAATAAATAAGATAAAAGGACAAGGATATGAGAGCAGAGGAAAACTCAGCCTCACCTCTCCGTGCTGGAACCGGAAGTCAACCACAAGGAGTTTTAAAAGGTGACTCAGGGAAGAAATATGCACTTTTTATTTTGCAGTTGTGGGGAGTAGTTTGCTCCTGTAGATTTGAAAGTTGTTTATTTCCATTTTATAGTTAAATCCACAAGATATACGTTCCTTTCAGTTTAGGCACTGGTTCTTTGTAATTCCAGATTCTCTCATTGACCTTTCGATTATGCCATGATTATTCACAAACTGTATGGTAGTAATGACTGTTCATTTCATCTGCAGGATCACTTTGTTCCAAATTTTTCAAGTGTGCCGGTCATGTGGTTCCTCCCACCAGACACATGCATGTACGCAGAGCGCACCTGTGCATGCGCATAATGCTGCTGTAAATGACCTGCAGCTGTGATAAATGCGTTTATAACAGGTGTGGGTCATTTATGGCATCGTTATGCATATGCATTGGTGCAGCATGCGCATGCACATTTACCTTTCACTTCTGGGAGCAGGGAGGGCAGCACAGGCCGGATTAATTGGCGCTGTGGGTTGCATCCCGCCCACGAGCCAGAGTTTGGGCACCCCTGTGCTACATAGATAACCGATTTGTCGCTGCTACCTCTCAACACTTTTCCCCCTTTTCAAACATAGATTAATTTCTCAACCCTAAAATCCCCTGGATTCTCATCAACAGGTGGAAGTCACACATCCACCCACCCACCTCTTAGCACAGGCTTCCTCAGCCTTGGCCCTCCAGCTTTTCTTGGACTTTAATTCCCAGAAGCCCAAGTTGGTACTCCTGCTGATCAGGGTTTCTGGGAACTGAAGTTCATGAACAGTTGGAGGAGCAAGGTTGAGGAAGCCTAGCCTGCCTTAGCACATACAGTACACTGCCTCTCAGTATTTTGTCAGGCCATGCTTTCATTCCCTGGAGTAGGGTAAGGAATTTGGCTGCTGTTGCAGACAAACCCAGAATAACAGCCATGTTTTTCTGCTGTGGATTGCGGCAAACAGTCTTGTGGCACCTTAAATACTTGTCAAGATCTATTTATGAAAGACTAACAAGGTTTTATAGACCGTAACTCACTTCTTCCAATGCTTTGGATGAAGTGGATACCGCTCATGAAAGATAATGCCAAATAAAACTGGTTAGTCTTTGACATGCTGCACGCTTCCTCGTTGTTACTGCGGAAAGAGTTGTTCGAGAATGTAGCCCACTGGTGCTGTCTATTCAGTGGTTTTTCAGCCTGAAACTGCTGTTCTGTATCTGACTTCTTAAGCAAGCCCCTGCAGTCATGATTTCTTCAGCTTAATCACCTGAAAGTACGCTATGCCTGTCCATTTTCTGTGCTGGAGGCAGTCACTTCAGTGATGGGTGTTCATATAAAACAAAGGCATGAGCTCCCATGCAAATGTTTGTATCTGTCTCATTTTTGCTGGTGTTTAGGGCATGAACTATACTGGTCTCATGGTACAGGTTATCTTGAGAGGCAAATGTTTTACTGATGTTTAAAACTTTCATAATACCTTTTGACAGATACCTCTGGTCCAGGTCACCATGGAGAGCACCTAAAGTAGGTTCCACTTAAGGAGGCGGGATTCAATTAATACTCTGACACTGTCACTTTACATACTTGGGGCTAAAGTATCAGGAGAAAAATTCTTTGAATTGTACCAGAGGCCAGTATGATGGCAGACAAGTGCCAGTTAAACCACATTTGTCTCAGATTTCTTCTTTTGTATATGCCGAAGAGTGCCTACAATTGTGTAGGATCCATAATATGAGGGACATGGATTTTCCTGGTCCTAGGCAACAGCCTTCTGAAACTATGCCGTCTCATTCCAATGACCCTCTCCAAGTGTGCCTGCACAACATTTGCTCCATCTGAATTGTATCACTTTGAAGTGGCTTTAGCCATATTTATTTAATATTGGTTACATGATGTCAAATATGACTTATGGCAATGCTTTCTAGGTTTTTCAAACTTAAAGTATTCAGAAGTGGTTTGCCATGGCCTTTTTCTGTGGGCTGACTCTTCTCCTGGGATTCACAATGGTGAATTGAAATTCCAGCATCTGTCTGCATAGACAGCTACCCAACACACTGAGCTAACCTTACATTAGCTATGTGCCATCAAGTTGTAACAAATTTAGGGCTTTCAAGATAAATTATATATTTAAGTAGTAGCCTTACCATTTCTATCTGCCAGTGAGCTTCCATTGCAAAATGGAGAACTGACCCTAGTATCTAGAGTCCTAATCTGTCACTCTGTCAAATTCAGATCCACTGCCCCAATGTCTGTGTCTGGTATGTTTGTGTCTTCTGCAGTTTGAAAAAAATCTGAAGTTACATGTATAAGAAGTTGCACGCAAATTGCAAAACCTCAGAGAATGTCTTGATTTGAATCAAGCAAAATGTTGGGAAATTGTTGCACAAGCTTTTTGGGCTCTTTATCAGACTGGAAGTTAAATGAGAATAGGTGGAAGTTGAGAAAATCTGACTAGAGACTGAATACACACACAAGTCTGGTTTTAGTCATAGTCTAAAGATGGTGTGTAGGACGAGACAGCGTATTAAATTGGATTAGCAGTTATATATAGGAACCATAAAATTTAAATACCATATGTCCCATTTCCTACTTTTATATAGTATAACAGTATCACAGCACTAGCATAGAGTCATAATAACAAACCAGCTGTTAATATCAAACTGTTTTTCCTTTCAAAATTTAATTTAGCAGAAGCTGTACGGTGTATTGTACTGTGTCAACATTTTTTATGTTAGTGTAGCAGGAAAGCTTACCTGTATATAGTACAATTCAGATCCACTGTATGGAAACAGACATAAAACAACTCATTTCCTTTGAAAATGCATACCCTTGGACTGTGTTTTCCCCAAGTTTAATTTTTTTTGAATGGGGTGGAACTAAACCCTTATTTTGATAGCCTCATCAAAATGAGTCATTTCCAGGGATCTTATATTAGAGATACACATTGTTCTAAAGCGTCTGGAAGAGTGGCAGAGAATGAACCCTTAGCAGATGAACAACAGACATGAAAGTAGTGTGAGTATCTGACTTCTTTTTCACACAAATCTTGCATGTGTTTCCATTACACATGCATGCAGTGGCACATGAAAATGAGTACTTAGTTAACCTAGAGGGATTTTTTTTTATTTATAGCATGTAAAAGGCAAATCATGCACTATGCTTTAATAATATGAAGATTTTATCTCACTGGAAAAAGATTGTATAAAAACAATTGTGTTACAGTATATATATTCTCACAAATGTTTACAGAAAGATCTTTTGATAATGGTGATAGAAGGAAGGCTCCACAGAATGGCAAGACAGGATCTAAGAAGCTACATACAGAGGGAGTTTCACTTCGAATTAATGGCCTTTGCTAGGCTGCAGAAGGGCAGAAGGTTTAGATTTAGAGTTGCGATGAGCAGGCTTGCATGATCTGCCTTAGTTTTCTTTTTACTAGAATCCATAGACTTACACCAGGCAGAGCCTTGTAAAAAATTATTACAGAACCCTAAGCAGAATTGAACAGAGCTCAGTATCTATTCTCAAATTTATTCCTGCATATTCTGAGATTTCTTCATTTTAGATGGATAATTTACAGCAACTGTAGTGGTGGTGATGGAATAGGAGTAGAACTTAACATAGGTGTTGTTGTGTAGAGGTCAACAAGAAGATACAGATGTGTATAAATTGATGCCATGAAATCTCCCTCTTATGTCTGACAAAGTGGACTTGATCCATGGAGGTACACATTTAAATACAGGAGTTAGTCTTTAAAGTGCAACAATATTTTTTGTCATTTTGTTTTGTTTACTATCTGATATGCAAGAAGATACCGATTTATCTTTTGCTCCATATGATTTAGAGAGATTTAGGGTAAATGTTCACTAGGGGAATGGAGCTCTATGTTTACAGGGCAATAAAGTAGTACAGGGAAGAGGAAGAAAAGAAATCTGATTCTGGAAAATTGCACTGGAGTGAAGAAAAAAGAATGTGAGGAGGGATCACAAGAAGAATGCTAAGAGCCAGGTAAGCCTTCTCATAGACCAATATTCAGGGGAGGAGAAGCAGCATATTAAAAAAACCCTCAGGTTTTATTTCTGGAATTCAGGCTCGTCTCACATTCTTAGGCTGGTTATTTGTTTCTTGACCTTATTGGTTTTGCATCTGTGGAGTAAATGGTGACAGTCATCGCGGCAGACATTTTTTTCCTCAGGCACATACCACTATGGTTGCTTTTTTACAGCGGTACTCAAGTCTCACAGTGCTACCTCAGTTTCCTAAACATGTTTGCTACCTCAGAAGGAAGTAGTAGACATGTTTCCTGGAAGGTACAGAACAGGACATCTAGGTAGAGTTGCCATAATTCTCTCCCACAAAACTGGGACTGAAGTATATTTGACAAAAATGGGCAGGTAATCTACAATATAGCCTTTAAAAAAACATAATATAATGACAGCTATAAAACAATTTCACATTAAATATATCAATACATAAATGAATTGATTTACAACAGTTAATTCTTACTGTAAGACAATCAGTTGTACTTCTGAGAAGTCGCGTCGCGGTTAACTCTTAATGTCCTCAGTTCCAGGAAACACACTGGTCATATTTATCGGGCAGTGGTGTGAGGCGAGGACATTAAGATTTGTCTCCAGGTATACTCCAACTCCAATGTGGCAGGAAATCGCTAATTTGATGGCGAGAGTTTGGATTTATTTTAATGGTGTGTTATAATACACAATCAGTAAGTTTTAAAAATCTCGGACTTTCGCATAATTTTTTATTGAACTGGCTGGGACAATTTTTCTGACCTTGAATCTGGGACAATCCTGGTTTTCCGGGACATATGGCAACCCTACATCTAGGTTGGCGAAGAGCAAATCACACTAAAAGTCAGGAGCTGCCATCATGATCTCCTTGTTGCTTACTCCCAGGATTTTTCCAGTCCATAACTTTTTCTCAGAGGAATGATACATATTAGACAAGGTGAACAAACAGAAAGATTAAAAAAATATAAATTACACATGTATAATGTATGAAGTCCTTATGGCCATGCTTCTCAGAACAGTTGATATTCTTGTGTGAGCTTTCTGTACTATATGCTAGTTATACTATGTACCACACAAATAAGGTATTGTTGGTTCGGTAGCTACCTCCATTGACAATTGGAGGCTGTACACATCTATTTCTACATTAATATGCCATCTGATTACTTTGCTTAGCTGTCAGGCTGTAGCCCTAAATTGCCAAGCTTAGTCGCTTGCTTAGTCCCATGCTTTCGAGCAAGGGAAACCTTTACCTTAAACAGTGGAGATGCAGTGCTGCAGCGGCGGTTTCATACAGCAGGCAGATAAAGGTGCCACAGTTGAAAGTGGGAAAGCCCTGATAATTTTTCATCTTTTATACAATAAATTAATGAATTACGTTTCAGTTGTCCGGGGGTGTGGGGTGTGGAATCTCCATTAGCAACTTACAAAAAAAAGAGAGCAAAATATATTTACATGTATGTTCAGATGAAAGTAAATTCTAATATGGTCGGATGTGAAAGACTGAGATGTCACTAGGAAACATTTAATTTAATTTAATTTAATTTAATTTAATTTAATTTAATTTAATTTAATTTAATTTAATTTAATTTAATTTAATTTAATTTAATTTAATAATTCAATTTATTTGCTGCCCACTCAGGCAAGCCTGACTCAGGGCGGCTTACAAAATTTAAAACCCAATTGTTGTTCAGTCGCACAGTCGATTCCGACCCTTTGCGACCCTATGGACCATCGTTCTCCAGGCACCTCTGTCCTCCACCATCCCCCTCAGTCCTCCCAGTTCTGTGCCCATTGTGTCTACAATACCATCTATCCATCTCATCCTTGGCCTCCCCCTTCTTCTTTTGCCCTCCACCTTTCCCAACATCACGGCCTTCTCAAGTGAATCCTCCCTTCTCATTTGATGCCCAAAGTACTTTAGCCTCATCTTTACTATTTGACCTTCCAATGAGCAGTCAGTGTTGATTTCTTCTAAGATTGACCTATTTGTTCTCCTCGCTGTCCAGGGTACCCTTAAAACTCTCCTCCAGCACCACATTTCAAAGGCATCTATTCTTCTGCGTTCAGCTTTCCTAATTGTCCAGCTCTCACATCCGTACATTACCACTGGGAATACCATTGCTTTGACTATTCTAATTTTTGTTTTCAAGGTGATGTCTCTGCTTTTCACCATGTTCCCCAGGTTTTTCATGGCTTGTCTCCCAAGAATCAGTCGCCTTTTTATTTCATGGCTGCAATCTCCATCTGCAGTGATCTTAGATCCTAAGAATGTAAAATCTGTCACTGCTTCTACTTCTTCCCCATCTATTCTCCAGGAACTGATCGGGCCTGTTGCCATTATCTTGGTTTTCTTGATATTGAGTCTCAAGCCAGCTTTTGCACTCTCCTCCTTCAATCCGATCAAGAGATTCTTTAGGTCTTCCTCACTTTCTGCCATTAAGGTGGTGTCGTCTGCATATCTCAGATTGTTGATGTTTCTCCCAGCAATTTTAATCCCATATTGTGATTCCTCCATCCCTGCGTTGCGCATTATGTGCTCTGTGTATAAGTTGAATAAGCAGGGTGACAAAATGCAGCCTTGTCTTACTCCTTTTCCTATTCCAAACCACTCTGTCATTCCGTGTTCTGTCCTAACTGTTGCTTCTTGGTTCCTGTACAGATTTCTCAGGAGGCATATGAGGTGCTCTGGTATTCCCATCTCTTTAATCACTTGCCACATCTTGTTGTGGTCCACACAATCAAAGGCCTTAGTGTAATCAATAAAGCAAAAGTAAACTTGTTTCTGGTATTCCTTTGTTTTCTCCATGATCCAGCGTATGTTGGCAATGTGGTCTCTAGTCCCCCTGCCTCTTCTGAAACCAGCCTGCACCTCTGGTAGCCTTCTTCCTCTGCACCTTCACCTTCTTGCTCCCTGATCCAGCGTGGTCAGGATGGCTTTCTCTACCCCCCCCCCCCTTCTCTCTCTCTCTCTTTCTCTACCTCCAGCAAGCTTTTCCTCCCTGTCTCTTTCTTTTCCTTAGGAAATCTTAAGCATGTGATTTCTAAGCAATCTTCTCTTCCTTTCCCCTGCTTCTAATTTTCTCTGCTTTTCTTTATTCTTTCCTTTTAAGGTTCATTCATTTCTAAGTAGGCCTTTAAGTAACTACGTTGTTTATTTCAAAGTAACTTTTTTACCTTCAAGTAATTTCTATTTTTATGTAAGCTTTTCATTTATCGTAACTTCTTCATTTATTTTTATTCCTGAGTAACTCCATATGTTTAAGTATTTTTAAGCAATCTTCTGTATTTCTAAAGTGAACTCCATCTAACTGGATTTCTTAATTCTCTTATTTGGTATTTTATTTCCTTATTTGATTCATAAGTAAACATCTTTAAATTTGTATCAAAACACTTTGTCTGTGAGTTTGTTCCTGATTCAACCCTGCCTGTGTATGGTCCCATAAAAGGTTGCCAGTTTTCAGGTAACAGTTTTTGGTGGAGAATGCGGGCACCCACAGGTGATTGGAATCCTCTTCCCCATGGAAAGTGCACGTTCTATGGGAAATTGGACCAATCTGACAAAAGGGGCAGATCAGGAGCCAACTCCGAGCTAAAAATTAAATATTAGGCCAAATTATTAGGAGGTGAGCCATCTGAACTCCACTCTCTGTATAAAGCTGCAAGATCAGGTAAGTATTGATTGTTTGCATTTCGGTACTGTGAATTTTAGTAAAAAAAGGTTAGACTGCTACCGTGATTTATATCTCTCCCCAGGCTAAGAACCTGGTTTAATTCTCAGCAAGATAGGGTTGGGTTCCTTGAGCTGACTATTGGAAGCCACCACGTCTCGTCAACGTGGTCGCAAAATTTTATTGGTAGGGACTGAAGTGTCGTCTTTTCCTGAATGACCACGGGGAAAGCGGCCAGTAGCGAGGCTTAATCACCCAAGCTACAAAACTTAATTGGACTGCTTTCCAACAAGAGATGACCCCCACTTGAGGAAAGTCAAATTAGCACCGAGACCAGTGCGGCCGGCTGTGAGGTGCGCCTGAAATAATTGATCTGCTAAGCAAGATAGGAGTTATCCACCTTGAGCTAGCACAAATTGACAGCAAGATTAAGTGATTCTTTGAGCTGTCACAACTGGATAATGATAATTACAGGGGACGCTGTCCGTAGAGGGATTTAACTCGGAACCTGAAAAGTCTTTGGGTCCAAAGCAAAACAAAGCCTTAGTAAACCATGGAGAGTGGAGCTAAGCAATCACGAGCAGAAAAGGGGGAACTTCGTCACAGGGACGCCTCTGACGCATGTTCTCAGGAAAAATTTGAATGAATTGGCAGGCCCGAATCTGAATTAAGCAGACGTAGAGCCTTGATCAGGTGGTGTGAGAGATTTGGAGAAGAGAAAGAAACACAGTGGCAATTAGAAGGGTATTTGAAAAATTAGAATCTAATTGGATCCTACATAAATGGAAGCCCATGTTGGATTGGAATGTAACTGAATTAGAATGCATTGAAAGTAACTTGTAAACCCCTAGGTCAAAAGGCCTAGAGAGAAAAGTAACTTGCCATCTAGCAATAAAATCAATATTAAATACATAGCACCCAGGATTCCGCGAGCGGCGGAAGGGCCAGCCGCGCGGCCGCCGGGCAACCACCCCCAGCCGGGGGGGGGGTGAGGAAGAGGAGGAGGAGGAGAGCCGGTTGAGCAGCGGAAAGGCCAAGAAAAGACCAACTGAAAGACGGGAAGAGGGCAGAGAAGGAAAAGCAGGGGGCAAGACTCAGATTCCCTGGCAAAGGATAAGTATCTGATATGCAGATGTAGAAGACTTAATATAGAAACTGACATAGAGACTTTATACTAACTAAATACAGAAACTGACATAGAGACTGTGTTTTAAAGTGTGATAATATGCATGATAATATGTTGTCTTAAATGTTTTAAACCTCTAAAAAACTGTGATAAAATGTATGAGGAGAGAAAAATGGCGCAGACACCGGCAACCACGCCATAAACCTTGCCAAGAGAACCCTATTGACCAAAACAAAAGGCAAAACAAAAGGGCAGGCTAGGTGATACAGGATGCGTAACACCACAGAGTGGAGGAAGGGGAGGGACAGGAAGGGGGGAGGGGAAATGCAATGTTGTAAGGAGCAATACTGCATAGGGACATGGAATGTGAGATCAATGAACCAAGGTAAACTGGAAGTGGTAAAAAGTGAGATGGAAAGAATAAGCATTGACATCTTGGGCATCAGTGAGCTCAAATGGACAGGGATGGGGGAATTCAGCTCTGGAAACCATCATATCTACTACTGTGGGCAAGAAAACCTTAGAAGAAATGGAGTAGCCATAATTGTCAATAAGAGAGTAAGAAAAGCAGTAATGGGATATAACCTCAAAAATGACAGAATGATGTCAGTCAGATTTCAAGGCAAACCTTTCAATATCACTGTAATCCAAGTCTATGCACCAACCACTAGTGCAGATGAAGCCACAGTGGACCAGTTCTATGAGGACCTAGAACACCTCATAGAACAGACACCAAGAAATGATGTCCAAATTATATTAGGAGACTGGAATGCCAAAGTAGGAAATCAAAAAGTGGAGGGAATAACAGGCAAGTTTGGTCTTGGAGTACAGAACGAAGCAGGGCAAAGATTGATAGAGTTCTGCCAAGAGAACGCACTGGTCATAGCAAACACTCTCTTCCAGCAACACAAGAGGCGACTTTACACATGGACATCACCAGATGGCCAACACCGAAACCAAATTGACTACATACTCTGCAGCCAAAGATGGAGAACCTCCATACAATCAGCAAAAACAAGACCTGGAGCAGACTGTGGCTCAGATCACAACCTACTGATCGCAAAATTCAGGTTAAGACTAAAGAAAATAGGGAAAACAAGAAGACCAGACAGATATCACCTAGACAGCATCCCTAAAGAATACACGGTGGAGGTGATGAACAGATATAATGGCCTGGACGCAATAGACAGAGTGCCAGAAGAATTATGGACAGAGATAAAGGACATCATGCAGGAAGCAGCAAAGAAAACCATACCAAAAGAAAAGAAGCGTAAGAAAGCAAAATGGTTGTCTGATGAGGCTCTTAAAATAGCAGAGGAAAGAAGGAAGGCAAAAGTCAAAAGAGAAAGGAAAAAATACAACCTTCTGAACACAGAATTTCAAAGAAAAGCAAGGAGAGATAAGGAAAACTACCTAAAAGAACAGTGCAAAGAAATGGAGGAAAACAACAAAAGAGGCAGGACTAGAGATCTCTTCAGAAAAATCGGGGAAATAAAGGGAACATTTAAAGCAAAAATGAACATGATAAGGGACAAAGACGGAAAAGAGCTAGCTGATGCAGAAGAGATAAAGAAAAGATGGAAAGAGTACACAGAGGAACTCTACAAAAAGGACCTCAACACTCCTGCTAACCACAATGATGGAAAAACTGAACTCGAGCCAGACATCCTGGAGAGCGAAGTCATAAAGGCCCTAAAGAGCACTGCAAACAACAAAGCTAGTGGATATGATGGTATCCCAGTCGAATTTTTCAAAGCGCTAAAAGATGATGGCGTCAAATTACTGCACTCAATATGCCAGCAAATCTGGATAACAAAACAGTGGCCACAGGATTGGAAAAGATCAGTATACGTCCCAATCCCAAAAAAGGGCAACGCCAAAGAATGCTCAAATTACCGAACAATTGCACTCATCCCACACGCCAGCAAGGTGATGCTCAAGATAATACAGGACAGACTTCAGCAACATGTGGAGAGAGAACTACCAGAGGTGCAGGCCGGTTTCAGAAGAGGCAGGGGGACTAGAGACCACATTGCCAACATACGTTGGATCATGGAGAAAACAAAGGAATACCAGAAACAAGTTTACTTTTGTTTCATTGATTACACTAAGGCATTTGACTGTGTGGACCACAACAAGATGTGGCAAGTAATTAAAGAGATGGGAATACCAGAGCACATCATATGCCTCCTGAGAAATCTGTACATGAACCAAGAAGCAACAGTTAGGACAGAACACGGAATGACAGAGTGGTTTGGAATAGGAAAAGGAGTAAGACAAGGCTGCATTTTATCACCCTGCTTATTCAATCTATACACAGAGCACATAATGCGAAATGCAGGGATGGAGGAATCACAATATGGGATTAAAATTGCTGGGAGAAACATAAACAATCTGAGATATGCAGACGATACCACCCTAATGGCAGAAAGTGAGGAAGACCTAAAGAACCTCTTGATTGGGCTGAAGGAGGAGAGTGCAAAAGCTGGTTTGAGACTCAATATCAAGAAAACCAAGATAATGGCAACAGGCCCAATCAGTTCCTGGAAAATAGATGGGGAAGAAGTAGAAGCAGTGACAGATTTTACTTTCCTGGGATCAAAGATCACGGCAGATGGGGATTGCAGCCATGAAATAAAAAGGCGACTGATTCTTGGGAGACAAGCGATGAGAAACCTGGGGAACATAGTGAAAAGCAGAGACATCACATTGCAAACAAAAATTAGAATAGTCAAAGCAATGGTATTCCCAGTAGTAATGTACGGATGTGAGAGCTGGACAATTAGGAAAGCTGAACGCAGAAGAATAGATGCCTTTGAAATGTGGTGTTGGAGGAGAGTTTTGAGAGTGCCCTGGACAGCGAGGAGAACAAATAGGTCAATCTTAGAAGAAATCAACATTGACTGCTCATTGGAAGGGCTAATAGTAAAGACGAAGCTAAAGTATTTTGGACATCAAATGAGAAGGGAGGATTCACTTGAGAAGGCCCTGATGCTGGGAAAGGTGGAGGGCAAAAGAAGAAGGGGGAGGCCAAAGATGAGATGGCTAGATGGTATTGTAGACACAATGGGCACAGAACTGGGAGTGCTGAGGGGGATGGTGGAGGACAGAGATGCCTGGAGAACAATGGTCCATAGGGTCGCAAAGGGTCGGAACCGACTGTGCGACTGAACAACAACAACCTCTGGTAGTTCTCTTTCCACATGCTGCTGAAGTCTATCCTGTATTATCTTGAGCATCACCTTGCTGGCGTGTGGGATGAGCGCAATTGTTCGATAATTTGAGCATTCTTTGGCATTGCCCTTTTTTGGGATTGGAACATATACTGATCTTTTCGAGTCCTGTGGCCACTGTTTTGTTTTCCAAATCTGCTGGCATATTGAATGCAGTAATTTGATGCCATCATCTTTTAAAGCTTTGAAAAATTCAACTGGGATACCATCATCTCCACTAGCTTTGTTGTTTGCAGTGCTCTTTAGGGCCTTTCTGACTTCACTCTCCAGGATATCTGGCTCAGGTTCAAAATCTTCATCATTGTGACTATCAGGAGTGTTGAGTTCCTTTTTGTAGAGTTCCTCTGTGTACTCTTTCCATCTTTTCTTAATTTCTTCTGCATCAGCTAGCTCCTTTCCGTCTTTGTCCCTTATCATGTTCATTGTTGCTTTAAATGTTCCCTTGATTTCCTGGATTTTTTTGAAAAGGTCTCTGGTTCTGCCTCTTTTGTTGTTTTCCTCCATTTCTTTGCACTGTTCTTTTAGGTAGTTTTCCTTATCTCTCCTTGCTTTTCTTTGAAATTCTGTGTTCAAAAGATTGTATTTTTTTCCTTTCTCCTTTGACTTTTGCATTCCTTCTTTCCTCTGCTATTTTAAGAGCCTCATCAGACAACCACTTAAAACCCAATACAATAAAATAATTAAAATCCCTACCCCCAATTAAAAACCCACCCACCTCATGCAGGAGAGAGAGGGTGCATCTTATGATACATCTTATAGTAAAAGCCATCTTATGGTAAGAGCCAACGGGCAGGAGCCACATTACCCTCAGGGCCCCATATCTGCCCTGCCAGCCAGGTCTTAAGTTATTTCCTAAATGGCAGCAACTCTTTTCCAAAGGGCCGGTGCAGACACGGAAAAGGCCCTTTTTCTTGTTCCAGAGAGGTGAGCTCCCCTAGGTGATGGAACAACTAGGGAGCCCCTCCAGTCCGCTCTGGTTGGATGGACAGATGTTCTTAGGGCAATGCGGTCTCTTAGGTATCCTGGCCCACTACCATATAGGGCTTTAAAGGTCATAACCAACACCTTGAATTGCACTCGGTGGCAAACTGGTAACCAGTGCAGCTCCCGGAGCAGGGGCGAGGAATGGGCATAACGCTCACGCCCCATCACTACCTGGGCCGCCGCATTCTGGACCAGCTGCAGCCTCCGAATGGTCGTCAAGGGCAGCCCTATGTAGAGCGCATTGCAGTAGTCTAGTCTGGAGAAGACCAGAGCATGTGTGGCCATAAGCAAGGAGTCCCTATCCCGGAGTGGGTGCAACTGGTGTATCACACGGAGTTGTGCAAACCACGACCACCACCTGCTCTTCTAGCAACAGTTGTGAATCCAGCAGGACCCCTAAGTTGCGCACTGGATCTAACAGAAATAATTTCTTTATCTCGTTGAAGGAAAATGAAGTTACAAATGTCACAACTATGTTGCTTCTTCTTCCTTCCTTCCTTCCTCCCCCCCTCTCTCTGTAAAAAAGCCACTATCTTCTGCAGTAGTCTTTTGAGAAGCTGTCTTGAACCTTCTGTGTGGAAAGTGAGAAATGCCAAAAATGACAAGTTCTTCTGTGATTGATAATCAGTATTGCTCATTTACACTTTTAGGTTTATAACTTGCATAAAATGTGAAACAAGAGCATGACAGATATATGTATGTGTGCTTGCCAGGAAGCTGTGCTCGGCTGCATGCTGGAATGGAGCACAATTTGCTGCTCAAACATTGAGGAAACAGCAATGCCGTTGTGTAGGAGCAAGAAATTAGTGCAGTCACAATGGAAAGGAGAGGTTTTTTTTCTTTTGTGACTGCTAAATCTCTAGACAAAAACAGATATTAAAGATAGCCCATGGTTATAAGAGGAAATTCCTTAATTTATGAAAGTATCTGAGTGAAGAGCAGAAGATTTAATCTTTTCCTAGAATATGTCAGTTAGTTTAGTTTGTAATTGGTCTTCTGGACTTAAGTGCAGGATGTCTTTGAAGCCCAATTGGTCAAACACAGGGACAGAAAACTGCCCTATGATTTTTCCAATGTGCTTTCAAACTTCAAAACTTGGGTATAATCTCTTTCTGCCTCTTGCCCCATCTTACCTGTCAATTTCAGAGCAAATCTCAACAGTTCTTTACACTGTGTACTTTATTTCACAGTGAGAGGAGTTTCTGGATTTTACGATTTAGGTCATATTTTGGGTCCTTATTCTGGGAACAAAGTGACTGGATGAGCAGAGAAATAATAAAAGACATTTCTCCATATTGCTGTCTCTATGTTTAGTCAATAGCAGATGGAAGGGGTGAAATTTTGGACTTTTGGCCATTTTTTTATGTGAGGTTTCAGCATTAAAATGGGCATAAGAAGAGTGGAGAAAAATATTATATAGAGAAGGAAACTGAGTCAAGTAACCTTAAGTGCACAACTCAGAAAAGGCGAGAGCGACAACCTCCAGGCAGGAATCCATGCATTCCATGACTCAGTCTAGCCAACGTCCCGGCCTGTTTAGATTTTCTAAAATCCCCAAACAGACAAATAAACCAATGGCAAAGAACAACTAAAATATCTCCTTTCCAGTCATACAAAATAATATTCCAAACATTGTCCTCCTTGTTTCTCTTTTCCATCCTGCTTTAAAGAACTGAAAAATACTTTGGTGGCTGTTGTGGCCAATAAAAGTGAATAACTGCAGTTTTGAGAGTAATGAGAATCCACTGTGGGGTTTAGTTTGTGTTTTCCAGGAGTCATCTCATCAGTGGAGCTGAATCTTATTCCTAATTCAGAGCAACCCCCCAAAATTGCAGTCACCAGTACCAATGACTCTGGCAAGACTGTATGTTTTACCCAACATTTCTCTTTTACCCATCTACCCACCTGGATATGCATGTGCACTCACAGGTGGCAGAAACAATGATAAACTGTATTAGTTAAAAAAAAATACTGAGGCTACAACCTCTTCTGTCCTGCCATGCTTTTGCAGAAGTTATAGTAAAGGTAAAGGTAAAGGTAAAGGTTTCCCTTGCTCAAAAGCCAGTCATATCCGACTCTAGGGTTCAGTGCTCATCTCTGTTTCAAAGCCGGAGAGCCAGGGCTGTCTGCTTCTGCAGATGTTTCTGTGGCCATTTGGTAGGCATGACTAGACACTGGAGCGCAGGGAGTGCTGTTACCTTCACACTGAAGTGGTCCCTATTTATCTACTTGCCATTTCTTGCTTACAAACCATACCTGTCAAGCGTGGCTCTGGACAATACGGAACCTGCGCAGAACCTTCAGTGCAGGTCCCTTCTGCACATGTGTAGAAGCCTTTTTACACAGGTGCAGAAGGAACCTGCACAGAAGGTTTCTGTGCAGAACCTTTCTTTGCATGCGTAGAAGCCTTCTGCGCATCCCCTTCTGCGTAGAAGGGTTCTGCGCATGCGTAGAAGGGTTCTGCGCACGTGTAGAAGGGTTCTGCGCAGAAGGGGATGCGCAGTAACTACTTTTTCCCTGCCATCACATTACAGGATGGTGACGGCTCCGGGCAGGAAAGTAGGAAAAGTGGCACTGAATTATGGGAAATCCCGGCCAATACGGGATACTTGACAGGTATGTTGGCAGGAGCTGGGACAAAGACGGGAGCTCATTCCGTCCTGCAGTACTCGGGAATCGAACTGCTGACTTTCTGCCTCCCAGTCAGTGTTTTAGCTAATCCCACCATTGCAAATCCCACCATAAGCCTCAATGTGGCGCAACGGTGACCCTGGCTGTCCGACAGCTATGGTGGCGGGGGATGTATTCCTCTGGCCGGTTCAACCATGCCATAAAGGTGCTAGTGGTCCAGAGCGGTTCTCCGTTCTGGAACCGCAGGTCAACTAAGTGGGGTTGGGTACTCGGGCAATACACCTGGCCAGTGTATTGCTCTAACATGGCCAACTTCGACATGAGCCCATCCATCTGTGTTGTCGTATTTAAAATGGCCACAGTAGCATAAAAAAACACAGGCCTCAGTCCCCCGCACTCCATCGGACCCTTCGATCTGTCACGTCAAACTAGACATGTGAAGTACAGATCAACTAAGTAACAAAGTAAGTAAGTATACAAAGGTGGGGAATTTTTATAGTGGTTCATCACAGAAGAAAGGAAAAAGATAGTAACCAGCTTGCCCCATGGCTTTGACGCCCACCTTCCTTAGCCTCCAGGAGCAGGAGGAACAATAGATGCCTATATAGCATACCCGTCAAGCGCAGCTCCAGAAAATACGGGAACTGCTCCAGCTCAGGCGTGCATGCGCAGCAACAACTCCTTTGTGCATGCGCAGAACCCCTTTGCGCATGAGCAGAACTGCCTCAGATGGGTGCGCATGCACAGTAACTCTTTTCCCCGCCATTCAAAACACAGGGCGGCGGCGGGAAAGGGGAGGAACAAGCACTGAAATACGGGAAATCACGGCCAATACGGGATACTTGACAAGTATGCTATATATACTGTAGCATTTCTGGCTGTTAGTGGACACCAATAGTCCACCTGGTACCTGAACTGCTGCTGCTACTTCCTACAAAGGAATGAGAAGGCAAGACAGCATAAGTGCCACATGAATGAGAAGAAGGGATAAGGAAAGAAGGACAATTGGAAGGACCGTTGAGTCCCAGTCTGTCACTGCCAGTACAGGTTAGAATAAACCGACCTGGAGCCTATTTGAAAGCTATGCTGATGTAACTTTTGCACACAAGATTTCAAAAAATAAAAATAAAATAAAAATCATTCTGAATCACTCATGGAAGTGATTATGACAGAGGTGATTAGATTTTAATTGTAAGATTGGATCTGACCAATCCTATATGATAAAATAGAATTTGTCTTGCATTTCCCTCCACAGTGATCCTGCCCGAGGAAATGAAAATACTCCTTTGCTATTTTTGCTAGATAAGAAAAATTATTTGCATTATATATTTTCCTCACTCTTCAAATAAGAAATATATTACTGTCCAAACTGTCCAAATGTTTTCAGAGTATTTTGTAACTTTTCTTACTTATCTACACTACTTTGCTGCAGCAGACAGCGCTGGCCCTTTGGCTTTGAAACAGAGATGAGCACTGCACCCTAGAGTCGGATACAACTGGCTTTCGAGCAAGGGAAACCTTTACTTTGCCTTTACCTTCTGGTTTCTAATATACTGTATAGACATCAAGAGAAGTAACTTGAGGATAGGATCCCTGAATGTGATCCCAATTTGTCCTCCTACTTTGTCTGTAAATTCAGTGTTTAAAATATAAATAGATAAATATGGGAAATACTATATCAGTGAAGAAAATGCTACTTTTAATAAATAAGATTGTATACAATGATAATCAATGTCAGTGTCATTTGGATATAGATCTGTGTTTCTGGTGTATTGTATTCAGCACCTGTAGGAACGCTTCATCATTTCATGGTGATGCTGGGAATTACAAATTAATCCTATCATGATATCTTGATGCTACATTGAGATATTTATTCCATGCTTATTAGCATACAGTGATGTTTGTGCAATAACTCTGAACCATCAGCATAGATTGGTACTAAAGATTAGGTGATATTTTCTCCCTCTGACTGATTGTTATGGCTGCTACAAAGATAAAAAGGATGCAGGCTGGCTGTTAAATTTCCTATAGTCTTTATTTCTTGTTAAGGTCTTGCACATTTTTTATTGCAGGCACTAAGAGTGGTGCTAGTAGGTTGAGACGACATGGAGTGGCTTTCAGTATGCAGAATGCCTGCCAGATATTTTCTATAGATCTAAGCATCTATTAATAAACACTTTTCTCTGGTTTCATGTGCTGTTATTGCAGCAGGGAACGCCATGGCCCTCGAAATCAACATACTGTAATTCCTATTTGGGCTTCTAGGCATGGTTGATCAGTGCTGTCTGCCTCTGTTAGGATGACAGTATTTGTGGGAGTTAAAATCCTCATCCTAATTAAGGAGAGGCTTGCCTTCTCCTGGTTTTCTTTCCTTTCAAGAAAACCATCATCATTTTTAGATTCAGTAGGCTACATAAATGGTTTTAGGCAGAATCTATTTCTACTGCTGAAGCGGTTAAGTCACTGAACTTGAAGGCTGGAAGGTCTGAGTTTGATACCTGAGTGCTACAAGATGGAGTGAGCTCCCGTCTCTGTCCCAGCTCCTGCCAACCTAGCAGTTCGAAAGCAAAAATTGCAAGTTGATAAATAGGTTCCACTTCAGTGGGAAGGTAAACAGTGTCCCATGCACTCTGGTGTCTAGGCATGCCTGTCACATAACCACGGAAACATCTGCAGACGCAGACAGCACTGGCTCCTTGGCTGTAAACAGATATGAGCACTGAACACTAGAGTCAGATACTAGTGGCTTTCGAGCAAGGGCGACGGAGATGAACTGCTAGGTTCAGAGATGGGAGCTCACCCAGGAATCAAACTTGTGGTGCTTTTTTTTTAAAAGATCTAAACAGGTTTGAATAATTTGTTCAATTAGAAATCACTTTTACTGTATCTCTCTTGGATCAGGCCCTAATTTCTGCATTCATCTGGATAAACCTAGAACAGATTAAGAATGTTTCCATTCAGCAAATATTTGTTTTTATTTTTCAGTATTTGATGCTGTGATAAAATTTGGTGCTGGTTTAAACAGATTTTCTTGGAGAATTGAATTACAGTGTTATCTCGCTTAAAGAGCATAATGCGTTCCACGGGATTGCTCTAAAAGTGAGTGAAACACCATTGTAAGTGACCAATTGTGATTTATGGCGAGAAGGATTGCGAACCCCAATTTAGTTGTTAAGTGAGTTTTGGTTGGTTTTAGTTGTTAAGCGAGGCGACCATTCAGAGAAAATTCTGCTCTTTAAGTGAGTTAGTCTCTAAGCTAGGCACTCTTTATGTGAGGTTTTACTGTAGATCTCTTCCCAGAATGTGAGATACAGGGTACAGTATTTTCTTCTCCCCATTTCCTGTTGTCAAGGTTTTATCTACCTTGAATGGGAATTCCTTTCCCACTTCTGCATCATTACACTTCACCCTATAAATCCTTCCCTTCTCTTTCTTCTGTAATGGCAACACACTGTTTCTTCTTGTCAAAAAGAGCACCCTGACCCTTCTCTCCCCTTTCCCTCTTGCTTCCCTCCCTTCTAGGATCCTGTTTTCTCACTCTATGCCTGGCAGTGCTGAAGATAAAAAGAGGACTTTCAGGGAGTTTGGTGTATGCAAACCAAGACACAGGACACAGCCTCGGGCTGGGTTAACTCAGGTTTATTGCATCGTGGGCAGAGGGAACATGAGGTAATGGCGGATCGATAGCTCTTTATATACAGCAGTAACACATTTGAACGTGGTGCCATGGTAGCCCATTGGCTACTGTCTGCGTGACGTCATTGCAGGTCACGCCCTTCTTGTCCAGGTGTAGGTGGTGGCGGGAAAACTTCCCGCGCTGTTGCCTTTGATGAGTTTGGACCAAGAGAGCTTGGACGCTCGCTGCTGCCAGCTGGTGGTCATTAGCTCGCGTCCTATTACAGGGTTTATATGATACAGCTGAAGGTTACATTGTTGCTATAGGCAAGGTTACATTGGCTCAGATACATTGTAATCCGTGTGTACAATAAAACCAACAGAACACAACACCCCTCCCCCCTAGGACGAGACAAAGTCTCGAGCCCACACTTAAACACACTCCCCCCCCTTAGGAGACAAAGTCTCTCAGCCAAGATGGCTTATTTCGAACACGCTGGGGTCTCGATGCGGGCTGCCTCTCCCCGGGTTTGCTACCTTCTCTTTGTCCCCTGGTTTCCTGTCCTGTAATATGAGAGGGAGACTCGTTAGTGACTTTCCGCGGCTCCGCGGCGTTGTTGGGAGGTGTGTTCTTTCTTAGGGAGGAACCGGGGGCACTGGGGGCTAACGAAAAACCCCTCTTCTCGCTTGGACGGGTGGGGGAACACTCCTGAAAACCCCCCCGGCTCGCAAAATCAAACTCAAAATTACTATCGGGGGCAGCGGGCGCGAACTCCTCTCCCCCTTCCCCGGCCCCTGCTAGGACTGGCGTATCAAAAGGATATGAGTCGGGGCCGCTGCTATCAAAAGGATATGAGTCGGGGCCGCTGCTTCTGCTTCCTTCCCCCTTGCTTGGGACTGTTGTCCATTGCTGTCTCCCCCTTGGGTTAAGCGGGTGGGGGAGAACCCTAACGCTGAATCCTGTTGCTGAGCTCCACTGACTGGCCCACTCACTCGGTGCCTCAGTTGGTCTGTGTGCCTCCTCCAGAGGAGGCCGGTGCTAGTCTCGACCCGGTACGATACTGGCCCCGTCTGTTCTACAACTTTCCCTGGTACCCAGGCCGGCCCTGCGCTGGAATAGTTCCTGCAGTGAACAGGGTCCCCGGCGGCAAAACCTTTCGAAACTGCCAACCCTATGTTCTTCCCTTTATCCTCGACCCTCGACGGGTCTAGCCTGGACAGGATCGTGGTCAGTTTTCGCCGCATCAAGAGCTCCGCCGGCGAGTAGCCTGACGCTAAAGGGGTTACCCTATACGCTAAGAGGAACTGGCATACCTGGTGATTCAGGTCCCCCGGGCCCATGCGCCGTAGCGCGTCCTTTGTTGTACGCACTAGTCGTTCCACTTGGCCATTCGTGGCCGGGTGAAACGGTGCGGATGTGACATGCCGAATGGCGTTTGCCTCCATGAATGCTCCGAACTCAGCGGAGGTGAAACAACTAGCGTTATCGCTGACTAAAGTGTCGGGTAAACCGAACGTGGAAAAGACTCTCCTTAGCCGGCCAATTGTCGTGGCGGAGGACGTGCTCTTTACTGGGATAACCTCCAGCCACTTGGAGAACGCATCTACCACCAGGAGAAACATGGTTCCTCGGAACGGGCCAGCGAAATCCACGTGCACTCGGGACCACGGCCCCCTTGCTGCGTCCCACTCCCTATGCGGGAGACGGGCCGCCTCAGGTCGGGATTCCTGGCAAGCCTCGCAAGTGCCGACCATGTGCTCAATGTCCGCGTCCAGCTGTGGCCACCAGAAGTAACTCCGGGCTAGCGCCTTGGAACGAACTATGCCCGGGTGGCTGACGTGCAGCAGTTCGAGCACCCTCGTCCGCAGGGGCGCAGGGACCACCACCCGTTGGCCCCACAGAAGGCACCCCCTCTCTAGGGACAGCTCTAGCTTTTTCCTAAAGAATGGGTCGAACTCTGTACTCGGGGACGAAGCCGGCCACCCCTTCTGCACCCATGAACTAACTTTTCCCAGCGTCCTGTCCTTGCCTGTCGCCCTAGCAATGTCGGCTGGCACTATTGGGGGTGCGTCTAAAACCTCAATCAGCAACACCTGGCGGTCTCTTTCTGCTCTCGCCTTTTGGTCATCCGACAATGGCAGAGGGGATCGCGAAAGCGCATCAGCATGGCTGATCTCCTTTCCGGGCCTGTACTCCAACTCATGTTGGTACGCGTTGAGGAAAATAGCCCATCGCAGCATTCTCGGGGACAGGATCTGCGGCGTGGGCTTGTTTGCCGTGAAAATCCCTAACAGTGGTTTGTGATCGGTCACGATTTTGAACGGGCGGCCATACAAAAAATCGTGAAATTTTTTGGTCCCCGCTACTATAGCTAACGCTTCCCTGTCGGTTTGTGCGTAATTTCGCTCCGCTTGGGACAGGGACCTTGAGTAAAACGCTACCGGGGCCTCCCTTCCGTCCGCCAACACGTGGCAAAGCACCGCCCCCACCCCCACCGGGGATGCATCACAGACTAGAACCACTGGCCGTTTGGGGTCGAAGTGCGTCAGGATTGCCTCAGATGTTAGGAGTTGCTTTAGCTCCTTGAACGCCCTCTCGTGCTCATCACCCCACATCCATGGCTCCTCCTTTTTAAGTAACCGATGGAGCGGTTCGGCCACGGACGCCTTCCGCGGGAGAAATGTATGGTAAAAATTGAGGAGCCCCAGGAAAGACTGTAGCTCGGTTTTGGATGTGGGGCGAGGGGCCTTTTTAATGGCTGCTACTTTGGATTTAGACGGCTTAATCCCCTCGGGTGTGATCCGGAACCCTAAAAACTCGACCTCGGTTTCGAAAAAAACACATTTGTCCTTCCTCAATCTCAGCCCCGCTTTCTCGAACACGGTCAGTACTTTGTCCAACCTTTTCGCCAGTTCAGCCTCACTCCCCCCTGTTATCAACACGTCATCAAAATAAGGCAACACCCCCTCCAGGCCCTTTAGGAGGCGTTCCACGAGCGATTGAAAAAGGCCGGGTGCCGAGTTCACGCCGAACTGTAACCGCGACACCTGGAACGCTCCCTTATGTGTAACTATCGTTTGTGCCGCGGCCGTGGCGGGGGTCACTGGAAGTTGCTGATAGGCTTGTGCCAAATCGAGTTTAGCGAAACACTTTCCCCCATTTAGCCTGGCCAAAAGGTGGCTGATCACTGGCACCGGGTATGCATTAGGGCGGATCGCCTTGTTAATTGTACACTTATAATCAGCGCAAATGCGCACCTCCCCGTTAGCCTTTAGAGCCGTTACAATTGGAGTTTCCCACTCCGCGGAATCAACAGGAATAAGAATCCCCTGGCCCACCAGTTTGTCCAGTTCCGCCTCTATCTTGTCCTTGAGTGCGAACGGCACCCTGCGTGGTTTGAGTCTTATCGGGCGGACCTCCGGGTCTATGTCGAAGGCTACAGGGGGTCCCTTGAACTTTCCGAGTCCTTTCTCAAAAACGGCGGGATGCGCATCGCAAACCGCTTGTATTGGGTCCCCCCCCCCACGGTATGCACCCCCCCTATGAACAAACCTAAGGGTTGAAACCACTGTGTCCCTAGGAGGCTACAGCTTCCCCCTTTGAGGACAACTAGGGGCAGTTCCGCAGAATGTCTCTTAAAATTGACCCGAAATTTCCCGACCCCCAACACCGGAATGCTGTTTCCCTGCACGTCCCGTAGTGTGGACCTCAACGCTTTAAGCTTGGGCCGCACGTGGGGGTCGATTTTCAGGAACTCTTTCTGGGGAATTATGGAATAGGAGGACCCCGAGTCAATTTCCATCTTAATAGGGGCCCCTTGTACTAATACCTCAACGAAGTAATGGGACTGTCCCGCGGACACGCTGAACACTGAGGCGTCGTCCTCGCTGCCGTCCGAGACGCGGCCCACGCCGTCCTGCTTCCTCGTGGTCTGGGCGCCATCTTTGGGCCTCGCTGGACGGTCCGGTCTGGCCGCGCGGTCTTGTGACTGCCTCCGGCCCTCTTTCCGCTTTCTGCACGCCTTGGCGATGTGCCCCCGACGGCCGCAGGTGTAACACTCGGCCTTCCTGAACGGGCATCTCGCGCGCTCGTGGGCCGCTCCGCAACCCTCGCAGCGTCGACCGCCCTTCCTGACCTTCTGGACCTCCTCGCCGTCGCTGCCTTCCGTAGACGACTTTGAGGCCCGTCGAGTCGCGTGCACCGACTGTCCGGTCTTCCCGTGCACCGAATTTTCCGCCTTGCCGGCTCTAGGACGCCACTCACGCCACTGGTGCATCTCGTCCACTCCGGCATTCGTGGACTCTGCGGCTTCCGCGGCCTCTATGACCTCTGCCAGCGTGGGTGGCGGCTCCTTATTCATCAAGCTGCGCTGTACCTCCTTGTCTTTCAGGCCACACAACACGCCGTCCCTGAGGACCAACTCCAGGATATCGCCCCATTTACAGGGGGCGGCGGCTATCCTCATGGCGGCCACGAATGCCTCAACCGACTCATCCGGCGCTTGGACTCGCCTCCAAAACGCGCTCCGAGCGGGAAACATTGCCCTCGAGGGGCAGAACCGCTCTCGCAGCAGTTTCATGATGTCGCTCGCCTTAAAGTCGCTCACCTTCTTCGGAGCGATTATGCCCACCAGCGTCCGCTTGGTTTCCATCCCGAGCATTCTGGTGAGGATGGCCCTCTTCCTCTCCTCATCCTCTCCTTTGACTCTGAGTTCCACCAGGGCCGCCTGGAAATCCATCTCAAGCAGCTCCCAGTCTTGCGGTTTGGTGATGTTGAAACCGCTCTGTGCCCTGGCTGTTCCGTGGGGATCCATTATCCCACCTTCGTCGCCAATTTGGTGTATGCAAACCAAGACACAGGACACAGCCTCGGGCTGGGTTAACTCAGGTTTATTGCATCGTGGGCAGAGGGAACATGAGGTAATGGCGGATCGATAGCTCTTTATATACAGCAGTAACACATTTGAACGTGGTGCCATGGTAGCCCATTGGCTACTGTCTGCGTGACGTCATTGCAGGTCACGCCCTTCTTGTCCAGGTGTAGGTGGTGGCGGGAAAACTTCCCGCGCTGTTGCCTTTGATGAGTTTGGACCAAGAGAGCTTGGACGCTCGCTGCTGCCAGCTGGTGGTCATTAGCTCGCGTCCTATTACAGGGTTTATATGATACAGCTGAAGGTTACATTGTTGCTATAGGCAAGGTTACATTGGCTCAGATACATTGTAATCCGTGTGTACAATAAAACCAACAGAACACAACAGGGAGGAAAATAAACAGCCCTTTTCTATTCATCTTAGTGCCATCATGCAGGAGGGGAAGGAAGACCAGAGTGGGTAGTGGAGAGAAGGAAGGGGGGGGGGAAAGGGTGGGCTGTGTTTTTTAGTGGGAAGAGGCCATGCACTGGCACAGGAGAACGGCAGGCGAGAGAGGAGTGATGTACAAGATCATGGGGTACAAAAGGGGAAAGTGAGCAGCATCCTGGCACAAAACACACACAGCCTCCACTACAAGCGAGAGTATAAGGAGGAAGGAATTGCCGTTCCTTCTAAAAGAAGGCCACATTCTGCTTGAGAACTAGGATAAGTTGTTGTTCAGTCACACAATCGACTCTGACCCCCTGCGACCCATTGGACCATTGCACGCCACGCAGCCCTATCCTCCACCATCCTCCTCAACCCTCCCAACTCTGTGCCCATTGCATCCACAATATCATCTAATCATCTCATTTTTGGCCGCCTCCTTCTTCTCTTGCCCTCGACCTTTCCCAGCGTCAAGTCTTTCTCAAGTGAATCTACTCTTCTCATTTGATGCCCAAAGTACTTATTTATGTATTTATTCTATTTTATTTATTTAAACTTGTATGCCGCCCCCTCAGCCTAGGGCAACTCCAGGCGGCTCACAGCAACTTAAAAACAACTTTAAACATTTAAAACCCATTTAAAACATCCATCCAAAACCCCGTCACCCACCCATCAGTAATAGGGACGATATGGCTTTACTTTAGCTTCATCTTCACTATTTGACCTTCCAAGGAGCAGTCGAGGTTGATTTCTTCTAAGATCGACCTATTTGTTCTCCTCACTGTGCAGGGGACTCTCAAGACTCTCCTCTAACACCACATCTCAAAGGCATCTATTCTTCTGTGCTCCAGTTTCCTTATGGTCCAGCTCTCACAACCATACATTACCACCGAGAATACCATTGCTTTGACTATGCGAACTTTTGTTTGCAAGGTGATGTCTCTACTTTTCACTATGTTCCCCAGGTTTCTCATAGCTTGTCTCCCAAGACTCAGTCGCCTTTTTATTTCATGGCTGCAATCACCATCTGCAGTGATCTTGGATCCTAAGAAAGTAAAGTCTGTCACTCCTTCTACTTCTTCCCCATCTATTTTCAAGGAAGTGATAGGGCCTGTTGCCATTATCTTGGTTTTCTTGATTGTATAATTGCAGGATGATATTATGGTGCAGTTTATCATAATGGAAATATTTTCATCCTTTTGTAGAATTTTGAAAACAGAATTTAACTAATCCATTTGTGCCCCTTTTGAGGCATGCTAGGTACTGTACCAAATGACTGAGCCCTACATTTAGCAGCTCAGTAAAGTGAAGAAACTTTGCAGTATGTACCGTAGTCATGATTCATTTAAGTAAATAGAAATCAGTTCCAGGAGAACAGTCAAACTGTTGACAACACGCAATGCCCACACAGACACCTATGAGCAGCTTCCAGAAGTTATATTTTTTCCTATGAAAAGCTCACCATTCTTATGTCATGACATCTGAATCTAACAGCTTTAAAAAAATACACACTATTTAATGCTTTAAAATTGCTCTTTTCAAGTAATAATTCATTCAGACTCCATAGCATAGTTAAATTTGTTGTAATAAAATTAACATACTGCATTACACAGCATGTATTGTTTTTTCAATATTATTTTATTTTCCTTAGTCAATATTTAGTGAGCTGCAGAAAAAAACAGACTTCATTGTTGAACAGGAGAAAAGTTGGATGGGAATTCTATGCATGGAACGGTCAGGCTTTTGACGGCTATAGAAGTGTGCTGCACTCTGGAAAACCTCAGGTCATGCTGCAGTGGTGGCATTTGTTATGCCAATTATTGTTTCCTTGCTTGGCAGAGAGCAGCTGGAGGCATGAATGAAAGCAGCTGTTTATGGAAAGCATTGAAGATCTGACCTGCATGCCTTCTCAGAAGGAAATAGTCTCTATTGTCTCATTTCTGGCACTTAGTATCTTTGCCTTTGAAGCAGGTGCAGGAGTGAATTTAAGTTTGGTCTCTTTCCTAGCCGGAAACACGGAAGACCAGCACAATTCACAGTTAGGAATAAACCTTTGTTGTACTCAGTTTTTGCAAAAAAAATCATTAATCAGCCATTGATCAGAGATCGGTAGATATTAGGACTGATATAAGAACATACATAAGAACATAAGAACAGCCTTGCTGGAACAGGCCACAGCCCATCCAGTCCAGCATTCTGTCTCACACAGTGGCTCACCATTTCCTTCAGGGTATTCCCAAGGAGATGCCTTCACCTGATTAGGATTCCCAGGAAATGGCATTGAGAGATATCTTGAGAGATATAAGATTACATAAGTCAGCGGAGTGATAGATGCCCAAGTAGCCATAGTGTCCCAGTTTTTCTTTCTCTTCTCCTGACCTGAACAAATCTTTGTGGTCATCTAGAATGAAAGAATTCAAATGAATAAAGTAATAATGCATTCTTATATCAACACCTGTTGAACTAACATTCTGTTACTTTAAATTGTGGTTTTAATTTTACACAGAACACTCCCAGCCCCAACAGAATAATTAAGTAGATAGAAATAATTTTCCAATACATTGTTGGAGACTAGTGATGTAATAGATGTTTTTGGTTTGTCTATAATTCAGTTCTGTATCTCCAAATTAAGGATTGGTATTTCTACTTGAACATTTCATTGTTGTCTATGAGTTCTCAGATGTCATACCAGCATATTGGCAGTAACTGTAGTTTAGAACCAAGATCATGCTTGAATTTCCAAAAATGCAATCAATCGGACATCATACCTGATCATACGTGGCGCAAATTACAAATTTGTCACGCTAGAAACATAGTTAAATTTAACAGTTTCATGTTCAATTCCTCATAATTGAGTCAGTGAGAAGTAAAATATTTGGACAAATCTTTGTCCAAAACCACATTCTCCTCATTTCCTATCTCATGCGGTCTGAGACAGTGTGGGACTCTCTGGATATCCTGGCCAGGAATTATTAGCAGTGGTGGGATTCAATTTTTTTACTACCTACTCTTTGGGCATGGCATGGTGGGTGTGGTCAGGTGGCCATATGACTGGGTGGCTGCACCGCCTGGGCGGGAGGCTCTGTCAACCGGATGGACAGGACCAGCTGGAATTTCTACTACCAGTATGGGCATATCAGTTGAATCCCACCACTGGTTATTAGTACACCTGAAATCACCTGGATTGGAGACTGACATCATAATGAAAATAAACATTAAGATTAGTTTTCAGGTTTAACCAAAGTTACAACAATATAGTTAAATATTATATTGTTGGAGATAAGAACATAACAACATAAGAACAGCCTTGCTGGAACACAGCCCATCCAGCCCAGCATTCTGTCTCACACAGTGGCTCACCATTTCCTTCAGGGTATTCCCAAGGAGATGCCTTCACCTGCTAAGGATTCCCTGGAAATGGCATTGAGAGATATCCTGCCTATCTCTCCAACCCGGAGGTTCTTAGGTATCCATAATTATAGCCATTGATACACTTGTCCTCCACAAACCTGTCTATTCCTTTCTTAAAGCTGTCAAGACCATACCTGTCAAGTATCCTGTATTGGCCGGGATTTCCCGTATTTCCGTGCCGATTTTCTCCATTTCCTGCCCAGAGCTGCTGCTACCCCATAATTTGGCAGCGGGGGGAAAGGAGTTACTGCGCATCCCTTCTGTGCTGGTCCTTTATACGCATGCGTAGAAGGCTTCTGTGCAGAAGGTGATGCGTAGAACTCTTCTACGCATGCGTAAAAGCCTTATATACATGCGTAGAAGTGACCTGCGCAGAATGTTTCTGCGCAGGTTGCTTCTATGCATGCGTAGAAGGCTTTCATGCATGGGTAGAACGGACCTGTGCAGAGACGTTCTGTGCAGGTCCCGTAATCTCCGGAGCTGCGCTTGACAGGTATGGTCAAGACTGACAGCTGTCACCCCTTCTTCTGGCAGGGAGTTCCATAGACCAGTGATCCTCTGGGTGAAAAAGTACTTTCTCTTATTTGATTGAGAACTAGTACCCAAAAGTTTCATGGAGTGCTCCCTAGTTCTAGTGTCATGTGATCCTGTTCCCTAATCATTCTCGTTGCCCTCCTCTGCAGTTTTTCCTTATCTACTTTGTCCACACCATGCATGATTTTATAAACTTCAATCAGGTCACCGCTTAGATGCCATTGTTCAAGAGTGAAGAGGCCCAACCATTGCAACCTCAGATGGTAAGGAAGGTGTTCCAGTCCCCTAATCATTCTCGTTGTCCTCCTCTGCACTTTTCCCAGCTCCATAATATCCTTCTAGAGGTATGGCAACCAGAACTGTACACAGTATTCCAGATGGGGCCTCACCATAGATTTATAAAGAGGCAAAATGACACTTGCTGACTTATTATCTATACCCTTCCTAATGATCCCTAGCATTGAGTTTGCTTTTTTCACTGCTGAGGCACACTGGGTTGACACCTTCATTGAGCTGTCCACCAGGACACCAAGGTCCCTTTCCTGGTTTGTCGCAGAGAGTTCAGACCCCATCAGTTTATAAATGTAATTGGTTTTTTTTTACCCCAACGTGCATCACTCTGCACTTACTAGTGTGGAAGCTCATTTGCCACTGTTTTGCCCACTCCCTCACTGTCAAGAGATCTCTCTTGAGCTCCTCACAATCTCTCACAGTTTTCACTACCCTGTATAATTTAGTGTCGTCAGCAAGTTTGGCTACCTTGCTATTTACTCCTACTTCTAGATCATTTATGAAGAGGTTGAAAAGCAGGGGTCCCAGTACTGATCTTTGGGGGACCCCACTCTTTACTTCCCTCCATTTGGAGAAGTGTCCATTTATTGCTACCCTCTGTTTCCTGTCCCTTAGCCAGTTGCTGATCCAGGACAAGACCTGTCCCTTTATTCCATGACTGGTAAGTTTATTCAAGAGCTTTGGTGCGGGACCTTGTCAAAAGCCTTCTGAAAGTCCAAATAAACAATGTCAACTGGATCCCCCTTACCCACATGCTTGTTGACACTCTCAAAAAATTCCAACAGATTAGTAAGGCATGATTTGCCCTTGCAAAAGCCATGTTGGCTCTTAATTCTATCTTTTAGGATGGTTTCCATCACTTTACCTGGGACACATGTCAAACTGACCAGTTGGTAATTACCTGGATCACCCGTGGATCCTTTTTTGAAAATTGGTGTTACATTCGCTACCTTCCAGTCATCACGCACAAACCCTAATTTGAGGGAAAGATTATATATTTTGGCTAGGAGATCAGCAATTTCATCTTTAAGTTCCCTGAGAACTCGTGGATGAATGCCATCTGGTCTTGGTGATTTGTTAGCATTTAGTTTAACAAGACATGCAAGGACCTCCTCCCTGATTATTTCTATCTGGTTTAATTCTTCGGATTCCCTCCCTACGAAGATAGGCTCTGTTTTGGGAATGTGGTTTCAGTCTTCTTCAGTGAATACTGAAGCAAAGAATTCATTGAGTCTGCAATCTCTGTTTCCTCTTTAATAACCTTCTATTGTCGTCTAATGGTCCAATGGCCTTCCTAGTTGGGTTCTTACTTCTAATGTACTTAAAGAAGTCTTTGTTATTTCTCTGAGTGTTTTTAGCTACACGCTCCTCAAAGTCTTGCTTTGCTTTTCTGATTGTTGCCTTGCATTTGTTCTGCCAGAATTTATGTTTCTGCCTGTTGTCCTCATTCGGACAAACCTTCCATCTTCTAAATGAGCTTTTCTTGCATTTGATCACTTCCTGAACAGCTCCTGTAAGCCACATCAGAGTCCTCTTGGACTTGGCAGTGCCCTTTTTCCCTTTTGGGCATGCATTCCAATTGGGCCTCTTTTATTGTTTTTGTAAACAGCCTCCATGCCTCTTGGAGTTTCCTCATTTTTGGGAAATTTCCTTTTTGAAAACTTAAGGTCTCTCTGTTAGATTTTATCAGTGACTTGCGGTCTATGATCAAGTTAAACATAATTGAGTTGTGGTCACTGTTCCCTATTGGATCAGTCACATTAACATCTTGCACCAGATCCTGAGTATTACTCAGGATCAAGTCAAGGATTCTTGTACCTCTAGATGAAACTGAACTACTTATTCTTAACTCTTGGTTGATATTAACATTCACAGATGAAGAAATATTATAAAGAATGTGTTTTCAAGAATAAATATTGTACTGTTGTTGTTTCCAACAGAACAATATAATTGCAGGATATGATGTTTTTTGAAATCAGTAGTTTTTCACAATTATTTTGTATTTCTAATTGATATTTATAGAATATATTTTGAATTTGTCACTATTAATTCAATTTGTTAGGTGCCTTTTTCAAAAAAGAATAATTGAGGAAACACAATATTAAAATATCCCAAATTTGTAAGCAAGATGAACAAAATAAGAAATCATAAGAATGATCAATTCGCATGCTAGCCTTTAGAAAAGTAACTTCCCATCAAATCTCTACATATTCTGTCTGGTCTAGTATGTTCCCAGTTGATCTTTTAAGAAATGATAAAGCTGTGCTATGTATTGATTTCCAGTTCTTCTAATTAACATACTGTACCACATTTCTTCTGTTTCAAGACATTTAAACAGCTGTTCATGAAACGTGATTGGTATTTTTCCAGTTTTTAGAGCATATTATTTTACCATTTCTGAATATGTTCATTACCAGCATTTTGTTTATGTTATCTTATTCAATCACATTAAACAGTACAAATAAAGGAACCATCTACACTTTAAATTGCACAATCTGAATTTTGCTGCCAGTAATTCTGGGCATGTTGACGACCCACCATATATGATGAAGATTTGGCCAAGAAACATTACATTTGCAGTACTTAAACCTGTTGATTTACTAAATAGTTCGGATAGTATTTTGCATTCAGTTATTTTAGCAAGAAGATTTCGCAGACTCAGTAGTGTCATTCGGATTGCCAGTCCTTGTGACCCTATACCAGCAATGTTGTATGCATATGAAGCATGGGCAATAACAAAATCAAAGGAGGAAAAACTGGCAGTATCCCAAAGAGCAATGGAAAAACATGTGCAGAGTAACGATCAGGGATAAGGGCAGCAATAAGTATGTCAAAGAACCGGACTGTGTGAAATGGTTAATGAACTATATGTGACAAAAAAAAGATGGAGCAGGCCATATCACCCACCTAAAGGATAACTAATGGATCTGTCATCTAACAGACTGGATACCAAGGGACCACAAAAGACCACTAGGCAGACCACGAAAATGAGGGGATGAGCCAATGATAAAGCTGTTCAGCCAGAGATGTAAATAGAAGGCTAAGGATAGAACATTTTGGAGTTTGATTGATTTGCGCTTAAATAGATAAGTGGCGACAAATCGATATTGGATCTACTAAATTCTGTTTAATCCTCTTGGTGTTAAATACAATTGGAAAATCAATCTAGACTATATTTCTTTAACAGATTGATTCTGAAGCATGGTTTTTATTAGTTGCATTGCATTTTTTTTCAGTGACAGTTTCTCTCAAATCTATTTTAAATAGATGCTTAAAATTACCTTCATTTTTTCACCAAGACACATGCTAAAATATAGGATGTTGTTGATCATATTTTGGGTTTCTGGTTTATTAATAAGCCCCTGTGTTCTGGTAAATTTCTAGGTATATTTATTGGATCCAAATCTTTAGCAGAGTATGCAAAGTTGTTGGAACCATACCGGTCATACACTCTTGCTTTCTCCTGTCTAACAATAGCTGTCCGCTGAATTGGTCAAATGTTCAGGTTCTCTGCATTATTGCTTTCATATGCATGCAAAGTGAGGCATGGTCCTTCAGTATTAATTTTTTGTGTCTAAAAATGGATGCCTATGGTGAAAGGTTGAAGCTGGTTTTTAAAATCTCTTTTCTTGTGTCCCCAAAGTGCTGTAATATCAATGTTGCCTCCAATTGTTGTTCTCTGTCTTTTCAAAGCATTTAATGATGCTTCAAAATAGTACAGCTAATCTGTTGATTAGATTATCCATCCATAGGTACAGTCTTGTAAAATGAAACTAGATGGAAGACGGAAAAACTGTATGCATAATGCAAACTTCAATTCCAGAGGTTTATATTCCCTCATAAAATTATCCATGCTGTTTTGCCACTATAATTGATAACCCATCATGCAAATACTGCAGTGAACTAGGCTTATAGTCAAACTTTGCAGACCACTCCCAAGAGAAGAGCCTGTCTGTGTACCCTTGGGCAAGCTGTAAAGTTGCAGGACACCCCCAAAACAATGGAATGGTAAATCACTTCTGAATACTTGATACCTAGAAAGCACTAGAAAGAGTTTCCATGTGTCAGAATTGACTTGACGGCATGTAATTATTATGAACAAAACAGAACAAATTGGCTTTTATCATAGTGGGTCCTGCATACTCCATAATGCAAATAAACAAGGCTTACTTTTTATATATATAAAGGGAGTGCCAAAATGCACCAGCCAGTTCTATGCTTGTCTATCATATTTTATATTTTTAAAAGAGAACATAAATTATCATTTTGTGGTTAAGAGCAGTAAAAAATGTAAGTTGTTTCTTCCCTGACTCCTTACAAGACTGATTCTGAATAAAGTATGCACATTAAATTTGGTCTGAGGAAAGATGCATATATAATTTAATTTACATATATTAAAAGCTTAGTTTCATTAATGATTTAGTATTCTCTTACATTTGGAAGCTTTCTGCATTTTTCCTGATTGAGCTGCTCAGTCTCTTGAATTGGTAATATACATTATAAAATTATACTGGCAACATTTTTGAAGCTCCTTTCAACCCTACTTATACTTAACCAATTAATAGTGTTATTAGCAGATGTGAAGTACATCTTGCAAGCAATTTTAGAATGCAAGCTAAGGTAATATCTGGGTAGAAAAACTAAATGGGGCATATGAGTATTTGTTGCCCATTCTTCAGCCAAAATAACTCCTAAACTGGCATGCTTACACCCAGTAAAATAATAAGTGACACATATTCTTTGTCCATGGACAAATAATTTAAAAATTGTGACCTAAGAAGGGGGTAAGCGACAAGAGATACAGATCTTTTGTTGTTTTGCAAAGGGAACATTGTCAAGAGCTAGAAGAGACCCCTCAAGCCCTCTGTCAGGGTAGGAAATCTACCTTATCTCATCCCTGATAGCAGACCAATCAACCTCTAATTAAAAATCTCCATTGAAGATGGTTCCAACCCTCTGGGGTTGTTGACTCCATTTTTGAATTTTTCTCACTGTTAGAAACTTCCTAATATTTCCTGGTTAGAAACTTCCTATATTTCCTGGTGCTAATGGAGAAATTTTGGAGACTTCTAGTCACAGCTGAACAGTTTTCAACTTTAAGGAGAGCCAGTGTACTATGGTGCTAGAGGAGATTAGCGGTGGTGGTGGTGTCATTCTTGATTTGATGGGTAGAGCATTGGTGATTTTGAGTCAGGTGATTTGAGAAAATTCCCTCACAATGAAAGAAGGTGAGAAATAGAGTCCTTCAGGATCTGTACTGAGACAAATGATTAGCTTATTCACAAATGGCCTCAAAATAGGAGTGAGCTCTGAGGTGGTAATCTCTGATGGTGACACTGAATTACTGAGAATGATTTTTAAAAAAGTCCTCGAAAAGGATCCCCCAAAACAGGAGAAGTGGGGGCAGAGAAACAAACAGTGTAATAAGAACATAAGAACAGCCTTGCTGGAACAGGCCACACCCCATCCAGTCCAGCATTCTGTCTCACACAGTGGCTCACCATTTCCTTCAGGGTATTCCCAAGGAGATGCCTTCCCCTGCTTATGATTCTCTGGAAATGGCATTGAGAGATATCCTGCCTATCTCTCCAACCCCGAGGTTGTCCTTAAGTATCCATAATTATAGCCATTGATACCCTTGTCCTCCATGAACTTGTCTAATCCTTTCTTAAAGCTGTCAAGACTGACAGCTGTCACCACTTCTTCTGGCAGGGAGTTCCATAGACCAGTGATCCTCTGGGTGAAAAAGTACTTTCTCTTATTTGTTTGAGAACTAGTACCCAAAAGTTTCATTGAGTGTCCCCTAGTTCTAGTGTTGTGCGATAGGGAAAACAGTTTTTCCTTATCTACTTTGTCCACACCGTGCATGATTTTATAAACTTCAATCAGGTCACCTCTTAGACGCCGTCGCTCAAGAGTGAAAAGGCCCAACCGTTGCAGCCTCAGATGGTAAGGAAGGTCCTTACCATGTAATGTAGGCAAGTGTAAAAAAAAAGTTTGGTGTATGTGTGTAAAAACAATCCTAGCTAACTGTGTGCAACTGATGTAGAGTGTAGAGAAGTTATATCTTTTGGGTTTCATCCCCCAGAATCCCCTGTTCAGCATGGTTCGGAAAGCATAATGTTTCCATTATCTGCACTAATTTAACATGAGAGCTGGACCATAAAGAAGGCTGAGCGCAGACAAACAGCCATCTTTGAGCTGTGTCTTCTGGCGAAGACTTTTGAGAGTCTTGGACTGCAAAGAGGTCGAATCAGTCAATCCTAAAGAAAATCAACCCTGACTGCTCCTTAGAAGGACAAACACTGAAGCTAAAGCTCATGTACTTTGGACACCAAAAGAGAAGAGAGGATTCACTGGAGATGACCCTGATGCTAGGAAAGATCAAAGGCAAAAGGAGTAGGGGCGGCAGAAGATGAGATGGTTAGACAGCATTGTTGACACGGTTGGCGTTGATCTGGGTGGACTTTGGAGGATGGCAGATGATAGAGAAGCCTGACATGCTGTGGTCCATGTGGTCACAAAGAGTTGGACTCGACTGTGAAACTGAACAACAACTCCTAAGCACTAAGCTATCCTGAATTCACTGTACTAAACTGGCTCTCAAAATGTTTAAATGGTTCCATTGGGAACTGGCAGTGATTTAAAAGGAAAAGGATACTATGAAGCTTTCCTCCTACCTCCCCATATGCTTCTTAGATTCTTACTCATCATAATCTTATTCATTTTCTTACTCATCTCCTGTCATTTTTTGTCCTCATCTCCTCTAACATTTACTGTCCACAGAAAGAATTTCAGTATGGTACTTCGTGTGCAGAAGGCTATGAAAAACATGAATTTTATGAAAAGATCAATTAAAAAGTGAGACTGCCTTTAGACAAAATCTGTGAGATGGTCACACTTGAAATTATAGTTTGGTAGCCCCATGATAAGGACAGATGAATTAGAGACAGGCAAGGCATTCTAAGTGAAAATCCAGGATAGTGGAAAGCAGGTGCTATAGCAAATTCTTAGAAAATGGCTGAATTGATTTTTTTTTTTGCAACTTAGCATTGTAAGAATGATTGATATGTAGATGGTCCATGCCAATTTTGGGTAGAAAGGATTATAAAGGTAAAGGTCAACCTTGCTCGAAAGCCAGTCGTATCTGACTCTAGGGTTCAGTGCTCATCTCTGTTTCATAGCCGAAGAGCCAGCGCTGTCTCCTTCTGCAGACGTTTCCATGGTCATGTGACAGGCATGACTAGTCACCAGAGCACACAGAATGCTATTTATCTTCCCAATGAAGCGGCCCCTATTTATCTACTTGCAATTTCTTGCTTTCGTACTGCTAGGTTGGCAGGAGCTGGGACATGCTTATTTTGATAGGATTTAAAGTTTGATAGTAGTTCTTGCCACTGCCAGTGTGGAGGGATTTTGCCAGTTTCTCCCTCCAACCTCACTGGAACTCATCAACCGGTTTCTCCTTCATGTTGTTTGCAAACCCCTCTCCCCTTTATGTCAATGAGAATATCTACTATGAGTTTTCCTGTAGTAGCAGAGTAACATATTTGTTGTTTAGCATAATTGTGATTTTTCAGTCCTTTATAAGCTAGAAACAACTGCTCTTCAGAAACTGTCTATTCAGGACCTTTGGGAACTGGGTGACAGGTTTAGTTTAGTAGTTCACCTCTTAGTAGGTGCAAATAATGCCTGAATCTCATATTAATTTCATATTAGGCCAAGATTTTGTTTTTTACCTTTGTCAAGCTGTTGAAGTCATGTATCATACTTCAAAATCGTTTCTAAAAGTTTTACAGATTACCACAGTTTTAATTAAAAGGAGGTCATATGGATAAAAGTCATTTTGGTTGAAATCACAGCTAAGTAGGCCCACTGAATCAGTGGGGATTTGGTGAATTAGCTTTTCCTACCCTAGTTGTGACTTGGATTTCAGCCATTGTTTCTTTTGTAATCAAAACTTAGCTTGAGGGGTTGAAGGACATGGTACATTCTGTTATACTGGCTGAAATCGTGTTTGCTACCATATAACATGTCTAAAAGATGAATCTTGGCTACTGCTGTGGCTAACGATAAAGAGCCAGGCGTGTGCCAAGTATGCAACTGAGCATGCAATCAGACATAGAGCCTTCATGTAAATGGAACCTTGAACTATGGTAGCTTCCATAGTTCCTCTTTTTAAAAAGAAAATGTGCAATCAAGTCAGAACCGACTTATAGTGACCCTAACAGGGCTTTTAAGATAAGAGAGTGGTTTTTCCAATTCCACTCCCCCAGTGAGTTTTCATGACTGAATGGAGTTTCGAACCAAACTCTCCTGAGTCCTAGTCCGCCACTCTATCCATTATATCCCATGGGCAGTGGTGGGCATTAGCAGGTTTGCACCAGTTCACCCGAACTGGTAGCAGAAATTCTGGCTGGCCCGCCCATTCCAAGTTTTGAAATAAAGTAGTCTTAATTCAGGTGCAATGCAGGGTTTTTCCCCTGGCCACACTCACCATACCACACCCACAGTGTGGTAGTAAAAAAGCTTTGAGCCCACCACTGCACACGGGGTATAATTACCCTTGCATGCATATAATAGCCAGTAAGGTTCCGACCAAAGCCTAACCATGGAATCATCTCCAAAGAAGATCCCACTCTTTTAAAAAAAATATATGTTATATTAAAGGACTTTTTCCAGCAGTTCTTTATTTAAGTAATAATTTTATTCTGCTTTTACTGATAAACTGGTATTTTATGATGATTTCAACTAATTTATAGTAGGTTTCCAGTTCTGACATGTTTGGAAACAATTAACCAATAGCCCCCAGTTCCTTCCGATTGGAAAGTTGTGGTTTCTTAGCTTTGCTATGTTGTTCAAAAGAGGACCAAAGCAGCAGCAAGGAGACCATGCACACATTCATGCATATACCTCCTGATGTATTAAACAGAGATTTCATTGTCCAGACTAGGATGGTAAATGAGTTAATATGTGTACCAGCCTTTAGTAAATTTAATCTGCGATAAACCTCCTCTCACAATAATAAATCTAACTAGCAAGAAGAGCCAAGCCTTTGTTGACCACATCTCCCTGGGGGACACCCTGCTGCTTTTACAATACAGTGGAATGGCAGGTGAGGACTGAGAAGTTTATTTGTATCACCCATAAATGCAGCTCAGTTTGAGAATTATACTGCATAAGTGTCACCACCTGGATGCAGATATTAGTGAAAATTAGACCCAGTATTTCTGCATCAATTTTTCTTTCTTGATACATTGATTTACATTTGTTCAAATCATGAAGTCAACTATGCAAAATATATTAATAGGCAGATGTTATGAATTTATATTTATATGAGAGAGATTACTTGTACTTTTTTTTTTCATTGTGAAATATCCACATTAAAGTTCTCAGTAAATAAAACAAAGATACTCAGTCCAGGGGAGGGGCAAAAATGTCTGAGTGTTAACCAATTGATCAACTTCTGGGAGAATTTGAGACTGTAAGACAGTGCTGCTGTAACATACTATTAATACAGCATGAACGGTATTATACTGATCCCTATGTCTATCCTTTCTTGTAGTGAAATAACTTTTGTTTGCTGTGCAGAGGGTAGGTCAAAATCAGATAAGTAACAATGGAAGGTGTGGGTTGTGTACAGGTATCTTAACAGCTTCTGCAGATAATCTCACCTATTTTGCAGTCCTTTAGAACCCAAGTAGAAGTGTGTGGTTATGAGAGTGACAGAATGTTTCAGTATCAAAACCTCGGGAAAGCCAACAAAATGGAGTGAGTTCAGAGAAGGATGATCAGGGGATTGGAGACCAAGCCCTATAAGAAAAGTCTGAAGGAACTGGGCATGTTTACCTGGCGAAAAGAAGACTGAGAGGTTATATAATAGCACTCTACAGATACTTGAAAGATAGTCATAAAGAAGAGGAGCAAGATCTGTTCTTGATCATCTCTGAGTACAGGATACTGTATGTAATAATGGGCTCAAACTACAGGAAGCCAGATTTAGGCTGAATAGCAGGAAAAATTTCTTAACTGATAGTCCAGTAGGACAATGGAAATCAATTACCTCAGAAGGTAGTGAGCTCCACTCCTGGAGGCATTCAAAAGAAAACCAGACAACTATCTGCTAGATCTGCTTTGATTTGGGGGCATTCAACAATTACGTGATCCTTGAAGGGGGGAGGGGTCTGCCATTATGAAAAAATTACGTGGCGGTGGTGGCGGGGTTTCAGGGCAAAGATTACATAATCCATTTTGAGCTGTTGTGCACTAGGCACCAATAGTGAAAAGCTCTAAAAATTAGAGTTTTGATACAAAAGCTCTGGATTATGTAATTTTAAGGGGGGAGGGGGTTGAAGCTAAAATTACGGTCAGATTACATGGGGGGGAGTGGCCAATTTCCCCCCAAAAAATGGATCACATAATTGTTTAATGGCCCCTTTGCATTCCTGCATTGAGCAAGGCGTTGGACTCAACAGCCTCATAGGCCACTTCCACCTCAATTATTCTGGTCCAGGCAGTCTCAGAGATTAACTTTGTCAGTATGGATATTGTCTAACAATATCTAGTCAAGCATTCTCTCCTTCCTGGAAGGAGGTGCGCTTGCCATAGTTTTACTACACAAGTGTGGGATTTGATACTGGGTGCAAAAACCAGCATTACGCTCTAGTTTTTTCTCAACTTTAAAAAGACACAAAATAAATTATGCAGGATAAGAAAACATATGCAAATATGCTTGATTTGCATAATTATTGCAAACTAGTCAGTAGCAATGCAACAAACTGAGGGCAGGATTTATCATACCCTCATGGCGATGTTCATGTGGTTCTTCAAAAGCTATTGGTAAATTAATTTTTAAAACTACATTTAAAAGTTTTTCGGTAGAGCTGTGGGATTTCTTGGTTCTTCGTTACATGCAGATGTTTGTTCCTTCTTTGAAGGAGGTTAACTTTAGCTTTGTCACCGTACCACAGTGTTCCCACAGGTATGATGGGAAGTGATATCTCCAAATGTTTTGCTTACAACCCTTGGTAGCCTCGCCCATTCTACCCTGTGGTAAGAGATATGGGAGTTGTAGTGTAAAACATCTGGAATGCAAAATATTCCCTACCCTGGCTGCAAGTTCTTCAAATTTTGTGTGCTCTTAGTAGCTTTGAGTGGTCTTCCTATTGGGGTGGGGTGACTCTATATCCAATGTCTCATTGGAGGTGTCTGGGGACCTCTTAGCCTCAAAATGAGGTGTGAAAATGGAAGAGGAGCAATGAGAGCCCAACCCCCCAAGGCTGTGAGTAGAGAGTTGGATTTGCTCATTCCTGCTCTAAAACGTGGAGAAGCAGCTTGAAACACCCTTGTGACTTTATGGCTCTGAGTCTAGAATTGTCAGTTTTCAGCTAAACAAACATACCACAGCACAACACACATGGCAAAAGAAATATTTCAACAAATGATAACCTTTATTTAAAAGCCTCAATCATATTCATACTCATATAATACTCATATATTAAAGCTATGGTAAATGAAAATGTTCAAAGAGCAGAAGTATCAAACTCTCTACAATGATAGAAATAACTATACCAGGAATGCAGACTTGCAGTACAGTGGATTTGGCCGCAAGTAAGCTTGTTTTCCCCTTTTTAACTTGTTTATGGATAGCAATGGTATTTCCGGTAGTGATGTATCATTGTGAGAGCTGGATCATAAGGAAGGCTGAGTGCAGAAGAATAGATGCCTTTGAGATGTTATGTTGGAGGAGAGTTTTGAGAGTCCCCTGGACAGCGAGGAGAACAAATAGGTCCATCTTAGAAAGTCAAACAGTAAGGATGAAGCTAAAGTACTTTGGACATCAAATGAGAAGAGAGGATTCACTTGAGAAAGCCTTGATGCTGGGAAAGGTGGCGAGCAAAAGAAGAAGAAGGGGGCTGCCAAAAATGAGATGGCCAGATGGTATTGTAGATGCAATGGGCACAGAACTGAGAGGGTTGAGGAGGATGGTGGAGGGTGTGTGTGCCTGGCGTGTGGTGGTCCATGGGGTCGCAAAAGGTCAGAATTGACTGTGCGACTGAACAACAACAACAAAAGCCTGTGGGGCAGGCTTCTCATCTAGTCATTCAGTTAAGTCTATGCTTAACTGAAGGAATGACTCACAATTTTGAACCAGGGCATGTTACAAAAGTTGTGATGTATTAGGTGTGAATGCTACTTGTACAAAAATCATTTTTTATCCTCAAGTCTTTTTGAGGAACATGTCATACGGGTGATAAAACTACACATTTTTTCCTCTCAACATGGAAGCTTCTCTAACTTCATTTTTCTCTCCAACTCTTTTGTGTGTATGCTGAAAACATTTTCAAGGCTGCATTTTGGTGCAGTCAAATTCTTTATTAAAGGAATGTGGTAGGTAATCTTTTTCAGTCTAGTTCTGAATTTAAAAAAAAGATTCTGATGGCTATGTAAGTCTCGATGCAATCCAGTTCATGTTTAGTTTTGCAAAGTGCAGATTCAGTAATTTCCCAGTAAAATGTGAATGGAATGAATCTCTTGCACATAGCTGACCTTTTCCTTTTTACATTTTTTTTTGCAAGGAGACCTTTTCATTCATACTGCTTTAGGGTCTCATATAATTCAAGGCATATATCAGAGTCTTAATTTTCAGTAACCTTTTTACAAAGGATTCATGCCTCTTCACCTTTGATGTTAGGAAATCTTGAGATGCTTTTTGGGTGGCTGTTGTTGATTCTGGTAAAAGCACCTCCTTCCGTATAGTCCAGTTTCCATTTCAGAGTCCCTTTGAGGGACGTTGCTGGTCCATGTAGAGTTGGGATGTGATGAGTACTTGTGAAATTCTTCATTTTTGGCTGAGGTTCTCCACTGACTTATTTCCCTTTGCTTCGTCAAGATTTCACGGTTTCTGCAAAAATGAGAGGCCATTGTAATTTTCCTTTTTAAAATTCCCACCCACCTTTTCTGAACAAGAATGTGCCACAGCACAATTCCCATTATGTTGCATGCTTCTTCTCCAGTGTCTAAGCCAGATGTGAAACTGTCAAAATGAAACCACCTTTTGGTGAGCTCATTCTGCAGTTTCTTTTGCCTGAACTGTTCAGGTTGGAGGCCATTTTGCACAGGTGTTGTTACAGATCTGCACAGCTTTGTGTGTCATTTGGTTTGTCCAGGTGGATTCTGTGTGATGAATTGTAATACATTAGAATATCTTCCAGAAAAGAATGACCAAAAAAGTTTGAGCCCCCTCCCACAAACTTACCATCCCACAAGATTTCCCAAAGGAAATAATAATCTAGAAATATATTCATTGTGAGGAGGGAGATAAATTATCCCCCCCTCACCTTGATCTCTCTTTCTTTGAGAGCAAGAGATTGCACAATCCACATTCCTGTCACAAAAGCCATCGAAAATTGACAATAGCTCTCTGCATTGAGCTGTGTGTGTATTCAGTCAATATGGGTAGCAGAGAATTGCCTGACAGCTTATTCAGCCATGGTAGATGTATTCATTGGTGCAACAGAAATGAGTCTACATGCACATATTTCTAGTACATGTAGTAGTAGCCGCCGCCGCAGTTTGATGTCAAGTTAATTCTGACTCATTTCTAGATAGAGAATATACAAAAGTAGTTCACTGTTCCCTTTTTCAGGGAAATCATGGGATTGTGTAGCTTGTCCATGACTACATAGGTTGGCTTTTGTGCAGGGAACCACAGTGTGAAATTGAACTCCCATCCTCTAAACCATTGAACTATCTAGTCAGACACACATAAGGATTCCAGAAATAGAAACGGATATGTGTACAGCAAGACGAGAGCTTGCCATTACAATTCCTCTGCTCCCTGCATACAGTTTACTCTTTTTCATTTTTAAGTCATGTGCAGAGGCCTCCATGTCAGAACTCTGATTACTGAACTCAACTCAGCTTTTACACATTTTCCATTGATTCTTTTGCTGATTAAACTGTACAGTTCCTTTCTCAAAGCTATGAATAGTAGACATAATAGACTTCTTCCTTGTTGATAGAAGGAATTTAACAAGATCACTTATTTCACTGCACATTCTTTTTGTTCTTTAACTGCCAGCTGACTGCTACATATATACCATTCTCCATGCATGTGAGTTGATAGTGTGCATCTACCACAACCCTGTCTTGTCTAGTGGATACTGCACATTGCCTTTGGGAATAAATATTCTACAAGAATATTCTTTGTCAATTTACAGCACCTACCACCATACTCTTAATACTATAAACATTTAATGGTAGAAGAAACTGCCATCCAAGGTGAGTGCAGAATAATGAGGAAGGCAAAAACAAACACATAGTAGTGTTGGAGGAGAGTTTTAAGAGTCCCCTGGACAGCGAGGAAAACAAATAGGTCAATCTTAGAAGAAATCAACCCTGACTGCTCCTTGGTAGGTCAAACAGTAAAGATGATATAAAAGGAGAAGAGAGGATTCACTTGAAAAAGCCTTGATGCTGGGAAGGGTGGAGGGCAAAAGAAGAAGGGGGCAGCCAAAAATGAGATGGCTAGATGGTATTGTAGATGCAGTGGGCACAGAGCTGGGCAGGTTGGCAGAGGACAGAGGTGCCTGGAGGTGTCCCAAAGGGTCCATGGGGTTGCAAAGGGTCACAATCCACTGTGTGACTGAACAATAACAACAAAAGCAAAGAGGTATCGTCAAGATTATTTTATGGTGGAAAATTTGTAAATCAGCTATATATCTCAAACTCAAATCTTTATTCCGGTCCAAGACCAGCATAGAACAGCAAAGGGAACAGAAGTTAAAATGAGGATACGCCAGATCACAAGGTAGTAATTTTTAATTGACTTTGATTTGGCTAAAACTGGCATGCCTAGTGTATAACCAAATTAAAACCCTGCTACCTGATGGAGAGCACGTGGAGTTTTGCCTTCTCTTTGGTTACAAAAGGAAGTTAATACTTCGGAGAGGACCATGTGGAGAAGGAGGAGCAAGCACCCAGCTTCCTGTAAGTAGGAAAACACCATAAAATGAGTATGAAAACACCATAAAATCTTTTGCTGTTTGTCCAACATGCATTTCTGCAAAGAGTGCCTGGCACAATAAGACCATGCCATGAACTTTCATTAATAATTTTATGCCTGCCTAATGAAGAGACCTCTGATCTTGAAAGCTCGCCCAACTTTTTTTTAATAATCCAAGAAAGGTATCACCTCCTTCCTGCATTCTTTGCATTTTTTATGATTTGAACATGGATCACATGGCTAATTTGCTTTGTTTGCCTTTGGAACTACCTGATACCGCAAAATATCCACCTGGCATGCTTTTCAACACCAGAACAGCAACACTAACTCAAGAAACACCGGATCACTAGGTAATAATTTTTAATTGACTTTGATTTGGCTAAAATTGGCATGCCTAGTGTATAACCAGATTGAAACCATGCTACCTGGTGAAGAGCACATGGAGTATTGTTTCTCTTTGTCTCATCACAAAAGGAAGTTAAAACTTCGGAGAGGACCATGTGCCACTATATTACATCTGCCTTGTACCCCTTGGTTTGCCAGTTCAGCAAGCCTTCAGATAGTAACGTAGTAATGTAGTAAACCTAGTGAGAAATAGGACTAAATTTTTGAGTCAGAAAAGAAGGCTTATTCAACATGAAAAAGCAGTTACAAATATTTTTGAGTTACAAGCAACTTCCACTGTTAAGTGTTTCAACAGTAATTGGTCTATTATTATTTAACAGAAAAATCTTGTCTAGGTAGTAGCAAACGCACCCACCATTCTTTGACAGAAATGGAAAGGTAATTGCTTCCTCTTTTCCTTTAGCTCTACAAATCTACAGCAAAAATTTCTAACCTCATATTCATTAGGGATTTCCTGCTGATTACATTATAGTTTCATTACAGCATGTGCGGGTGTAATAAGTACTTCGCTCATAAAACCAGTATTACATCCTTTCTGATGGTAAAAAAATGTTCATATTTTATAAAACTGCAGGGATCCAAAACAGTTCCTTAATGTTGTTTTATTGCTTACTGAAAATAATGCCATGAGTCATACTATACATTCATGCCTGCTACTCTACATTGTGATCTATGCTGAATCATGGTAAAACAAGATTTACTTACCAGTTCTGAAACTGTTTGCTAGTGAGTCCCATTAATGCCATTCAGATTTAACTGGAAAAAAACCAGTACTGTATAGGATTAATTGCCACTGTCAGCGAGAGAGATATTTTGGGCTGTCTTGGGGGAAGACTAACTGAAAACTGTTACATATGTTGCCCAGTCAATATCCCCACCCCACCCCCATCAGAAAAAAAATCCCAATCCTATATTGTAATTTACCAACATTGAAATGATCGGCATTTAAGGTGAGTTTTGTATCATAACGTACATCTTTAGTTACATAAGAGCAGCCTTGCTGGAACAGGCCACAGCCCATCCAGTCCAGCATTCTGTCTCACACAGTGGCTCACCATTTGCTTCAGGGTATTCCCATGCAGATGCCTTCACCTGTTTCGGATTCCCTGGAAATGGCATTGAGAGATATCCTGCCTATCTCTCTAACCTGGAGGTTGTTCTTAGGTATCCATAATTATAGCCATTGATACCCTTGTCCTCCATGAACTTGTCTAATCCATTCTTGAAGCTGTCAACACTGACAGCTGTCACCACTTCTTCTGTCAGGGAGTTGCATAGAACAGTGATCCTCTGGGTGAAAAAGTACTTTCTCTTATTTATTTGAGAACTAGCATCCAAAAGTTTCATGGAGTGCCCCCTAGTTCTAGTGTTATGCGATAGAGAAAACAGTTTTTCCTTATCTACTTTGTCCACACCGTACATGATTTTATAAACTTCAATCAGGTCACCTCTTAGATGCCGTCATTCAAGAGTGAAGAGGCCCAACCGTTGCAGCCTCAGATGGTAAGGAAGGTGTTCCAGTCCCCTAATCATTCTGGTTGCCCTCCTCTGCACTTTTTCCAACTCCATAATATCCTTCTGGAGGTACGGCGACCAGAACTGAACACAGTATTCCAGATGGGGCCTCACCATAGATTTATAAAGAGGCAAAATGACACTTGCTGACTTATTTTCTATACCGTTCCTAATGATCCCTAGCATTGAGTTTGCTTTTTTCACTGCTGAGGCACACTGGGTTGACACCTTCACTGTGTTGTCCACCAGGACACCAAGGTCCCTTTCCTGGTTTTTCGTAGAGAGTTCAGACCACATCAGTTTATAAATGTAATTGGGTTTTTTTTTGCCCCAACATGCATCACTCTGCACTTACTAATGTTGAAGCTCATTTGCCACTGGTTTGCCCACTCCCCCAGTGTCAAGAGATCCCTCTGGAGCTCCTCACAATCTCTCACAGTTTTCACTACCCTGTATAATTTAGTGTCGTCAGCAAATTCCCTCCACTTGGAGAAGTGTCCATTTAGTGCTATCCTCTGTTTCCTGTCCCTTAGCCAGTTGCTGATCCAGCACAAGACCTGTCCTTTTATTCCATGACTGGTAAGTTTATTCAAGAGCCTTTGGCTCAGGACCTTGTCAAAAGCCTTCTGAAAGTCCAAATAAATGATGTCAACTGGATCCCCCTTATCCACATGCTTGTTGGCACTCTCAAAAAAATTCCAACAGATTAGTGAGGCATGATTTGCCCTTCCAAAAGCCATGTTGGCTCTCCTTTAGCAGCGCCTTCTCTTCTATGTGCCTATTAATTCTATCTTTTAAGATGGTTTCCATCACTTTCCCTGGGACACATGTTAAACTGACCGGTCGGTAATTTCCTGGATCACCTCTGGATCCTTTTTTGAAAATTGATGTTACATTCACTACCTTCCAGTCATCAGTCACAAACCCTGATTTGAGGGAAAGATTATATATTTTGGCTAGGAGATCAGCAATTTCATCTTTAAGTTCCCTAAGAACTCGTGGATGAATGCCATCTGGTCCTGGTGATTTGTTAGCATTTAGTTTAACAAGACATGTAAGGACCTCCTCCCTGGTTATTTCTATCTGTCTTAATTCTTCCATTTCCCTCCCTACGAAAATAGGCTCTGTTTTGGGCATGTGGTCTCTGTCTTCTTCAGTGAATACTGAAGCAAAGAATTCATTGAGTCTCTGCAATCTCTGTTTCCTCTTTAATAACCTTCTATTGTCGTCTAATGGTCCAATGGCCTTCCTAGTTGGGTTCTTACTTCTAATGTACTTAAAGAAGTCTTTGTTATTTCTCTGAGTATTTTTAGCTATACGCTCCTCAAAGTCTTGCTTTGCTTTCCTGATTGTTGCCTTGTATTTGTTCTGCCAGAATTTATGTTTCTGCCTGCTGTCCTCATTTGGACAAGCCTTCCATCTTCTAAATGTAGAATATAAAGGGGAGTTCGAGTGATCGTTGCTCCATGGCAGGAGGACATTTTCCACCTTCGTCCCTGTCACAGAGCCCCCTTAGCTCCTCCCCTCAGCCGGTTGCAGGGGAGTGGAAGCGGCTGTTACCCATAACATGGACCTTAAGTTTTATGTAATTTACCATCTTTGCCTGTAAACTGCTTTGGGTCACCAATAGGTGAGGAAAGCGGTATAAAAATATACTAAATAAATAAATAAATAAAATAAATGAGCTTTTTTTTGCTTTTGATCACTTCCCGAACAGCTCCTGTAAGCCACATCGGAGTCCTCTTGGACCTGGCAGTGCCCTTTTTCCTTTTGGGTATGCATTCGAATTGGGTCTCTGTTATTGTTTTTGTAAACAGCCTCCATGCCTCTTGGAGTGTTTGGACTCTCTCAATTTTCCCTTTCAGCTTCTTTTTTTACTAGTTTTCTCCTTTTTGGGAAATTTCCTTTTTGAAAATTTAAGGTCTCTGTGTTAGATTTTATCAGTGACTTGCGGTCTATGATCAAGTTAAAACATAATTGCGTTGTGGTCACTGTTCCCTATTGGGTCAGTCACATTAACATATTGCACCTCTAGTTGGGTCTTCAACCATCTGTCCCAGGGAACAATCATTTAGCATATCTAGGAACTTTATCTCTTTATCATGTGCTGAACAACAGTTCATCCAGTCTATGTGAGGGTAATCGAAGTCCCCCATTATAACCGGACTTTCCTTCTTTGATGCCTCTTTTACAACATTCTCCAACTGCCAGTCTCCCTCAGGAGTTTAGGTCAGTACATCCTTCTTTGTGGAATTTAATTTCAAAAGTGTTGATCATCTAGATTGCAAGGTTAACAGAATTGTGGTTCTGGGACTGTTGAGTGCCTCATGTCCTGTGTCAAATCATGTATGTGAAAAGTTAGAGCTTTAACCTAACTGCCTGTGTCATAAATTGCCAGTCTGTGTACTGTGACTGGGAGAAAAGGAGAGCCATTTCTTAAATTATTTGAATTTCACTTAAACTGTCAATAAGAGTCCTTGGAGTAATTAAAAATAAGCAAACATTGATAAATTGCAGGAGCAGGTAAAACATATATCATACTCCATAGGTATCCCCCACTCTGATTTTGGAAGACACAATCCCTGTTACCTACTGTGCTTGTTCCAAATTTACCTTATTATGGAACTAAAGGCACAATCTCCATTTTATTAAGAAGGCAGATGGGGACTGTATACTAACAGATAAGTATTCTGTTTAACAAAGGATATCTAACAAATACACACTTTTTAAACAAAGGCCTAAATAAGTGTAGATAAGTGATTTGTTTCTAGCTCTCTAATCAAACAAGCAGTTATTATAATGTTGTCTACTTGCTGAAGAACCTCCATACAGTCAGCAAAAATAAGACCTGGAGAAGACTGTGGCACAGATCACAACCTACTGATCACAAAATTCAAGTTTAGACTAAAGAAAATAGTGAAAACAAGTAGACCAAACAGATATCACCTAGACAACATCCATAAAGAATACATGGTGGAGGTGATGAACAGATTTAATGGCTTAGACTCGATAGACAGAGTGCCAGAAGAATTATGGACAGAGATGAGGAACATCATGCAGGAAGCAGCCAGGAAAACCATACCAAAAGAAAAGAAGTGTAAGAAAGCAAAGTGGTTGTCTGATGAGACTCTTAAAATAGCAGAGGAAAGAAGGAACGCAAAAGTCAAAGGAGAAAGAAAAAAATACAATCATTTGAATACAGAATTTCAAAGAATAGCAAGGAGAGATAAGGAAAACTACCTAAAAGAACAGTGCAAAGAAATGGAGGAAAACAACAAAAGAGGCAGGACTAGAGATCAAGGGCACATTTAAAGCAAAAATGACCATGATAAGGGGAAAAGATGGAAAGGAGTTAGCTGATGCAGAAGAGATTAAGGAAAGATGGCAAGAGTACAAAGAGGAACTCTACAAAAAGGACCTCAACACTCCTGATAATCACAATGATGAAGAAATTGAACTTGAGCCAGACATCCTGGAGAGCGAAGTCAGAAAGGCCCTAAAGAGCACTGCAAACACCAAAGCTAGTGGAGATGATGGTATCCCAGTTGAATTTTTCAAAGCTCTAAAAGGTGATGGAGACAAATTACTGCATTCAAAATGCCAGCAGATTTGGAAAACAAAACAGTGGCCACAGGATTGGAAAAGATCAGTATATGTTCCAATCCCAAAAAAGGGCAATGCCAAAGAATGCTCAAATTATCGAACAATTGCGCTCATCCCACACGCCAGCAAGGTGATGCTCAAGATAATACAGGATAGACTTCAGCAGCATTTGGAGAGAGAATTACCAGAGGTACAAGCTGGTTTCAGAAGAGGCAGGGGAACTAGAGATCACATTGCCAACATACGTTGGATCATGGAGAAAACAAAGGAATACCAGAAACAAGTTTACTTTTGTTTTATTGACTACACTAAGACTTTTGACTGTGTGGCCCACAACAAGATGTGGCAAGTAATTCAAGAGATTGGAATATCAGAGCACCTCATACTGAGAAATCTGTACATGAATCAAGAAGCAACAGTTAGGACAGAACACAGAATGACAGAGTGGTTTGGAATAGGAAAAGGAGTAAGACAAGGCTGCATTTTATCACCCTGCTTATTCAACTTATACACAGAGCACATATGCACAATGCAGGAATGGAGGAATCACAATATGGGATTAAAATTGCTGGGAGAAACATCAACAATCTGAGATATGGAGACGATACCACCCTATTGGCAGAAAGTGAGGAAGACCTAAAGAATTTCTTGATTGGGCTGAAGGAGGAGAGTGCAAAAGCTGGCTTGAGACTCAATATCAAGAAAACAAAGATAATGGCAACAGGTCCAATCAGTTCCTGGAAAATAGATGGGGAAGAAGTAGAAACAGTGACAGATTTTGCATTCTTAGGATCAAAGATTACTGCAGATGGAGATTGTAGCCATGAAATAAAAAGGCAACTGATTCTTGGGAGACAAGCTATGAGAAACCTGGGAAACGTAGTGAAAAGGAGAGATGTTGCACATTGCAAACAAAAATTCGAATAGTCAAAGCAATGGTATTCCTGGTGGTAATGTATGGTTGTGAGAGCTGGACCATTAGGAAAGCTGAACGCAGAAGAATAGATGCCTTTGAAATGTGGTGTTGGAGGAGAATTTTGAGAGTCTCCTGGACAGCAAGGAGAACAAATAGGTCAATCTTAGAAGAAATCAACCCGGACTGCTCATTAGAAGGTCATATAGTAAAGATGAAGCTGAAGTACTTTGGACATCAAATGAGAAGGGAGGATTCACTTGAGAAAGCTGTGATGCTGGGAAAGGTGGAGGGCAAAAGAAGAAGGGGGAGGCCAAAGATGAGATGGCTAGATGGTATTGTAGACACAATGGGCACAGAACTGGGAGGGCTGAGGGAGATGGTGGAGGACAGAGGCACCTGGAGGACGATGGTCCATAGGGTCGCAAAGGGTCGGAATCGACTGTGCAACTGAACAACAACAAATAAAATCTTTTGTTGTCTAGCTTCTGTGAGAAATGTATTCTGAACTGTCCTGCCGAATCTCCTCAAGTGTGACAGAAGGGACTTGCAAACCATTTAAAAATATTTTGCTTTGATTAATTTGCCTGGAGAAGAATTCTGTTGAAGCCAAAAGTGTGACCTTCTGGCATCTGAACAAAGATAGGCAATCAACAGGTAGGCCAGCAGCAGTTATTGCCTTCCATTTCCTGAAAATTTCCTTTATAAATATTGTGTTACATTTTTTCCTTGATCTGCTTTGTGTGATTTCTTCATATGAAAGAAAAGCAGCTCTAATTGACTTTTAGTGCAGGCAGAGTTATACATATAGAAGATGAGGCGTAGAAGGATGTAGAACCCTGCTAAAACAGAAAGTTCAAAGTTATGTGCAAGCATCCTATGAATATAAAGAGCCATGGAAATTCTAGAAAAAATTGCTGTAAGTCAAAATTTATTTGACAGGATACAGTTGTTATTTTTATCTCTCTCTCTCTCTCTCTCAAAAGAGAGAAGTTTCTCATTTGGTATTCTGTTCACACTGTAGTTACCCAGATGCCTATAGGAAGCCTGCTAATAAGGCATGAGCACAGCGGTACATTCTCTGGCTTGTTCTCAGGTCTTCTAGTTTCTTCAGAGCATTTGCCAAAAGTGCTGTTCTTCTAGTGGCTTTTTACTTGCCATGACTGAAAGAAGGCGGGAGAGATTAACCAAGACATTGACACCTCCTCATCTGCTGATGCTAAAGCAACAGGAAGTAAGATGGGTGATGGAAATGAGATGTTCTTATCTAAGGTGTGACTACACTGACCTAATGCAGAAAATGCTCCAAGATTTGGATGTTTTGATTTGCATTATTTTCATTGAATACTTGATGTAATATCCATGCAAACCAGTCTAGTGCCCCATCCCCCAACCCCTTGATTTCCCCCCCTCTGCTGCTGGGGTTCTGCTTTTTAAATAAACCAAATGCTTTTGCATTAGTTCAGGTAGCGTGGTCGATACTGACCAGGGCTCAAGGCTGATTCAGCTTTCCATCATTCTGAGGTTGGTAAAATGAGTAACCAGTGTGTTGGGGCAAAACGCTAATTAACTTGTGAGAGAGAATGCACTAAGTGCTGTAGGTCGGTAATAATAATTTTGTGTCAGAGATTACTCTGGGTTGAAAGGATTTTTAGGGGACACCCCAATGAGGCTCCTTTCATGTTTCCAAGTGCAGCTCTTGGGTATTGAAACTCAACCTTCCGGTCTCCAAGCCAGCGTCTTAATCACTAAGCCACCGGGGGAGCTGCTGTAGGTCGGTATAAACGTGTAATTGCCATTGCTATGGTCACAAACTGATGTGGACAGATTTGTAGCCATTTTATTTAAACCCATTCCAGCCAGCTATAGCAACAGTGAGAGAGGCAGAGTAATGTAAAATCTTACTGCCTGGGTCTGGTTTCATATTTTATTTTATTTTAAACTTGCTAATCTAGCACTAAAGTACGTAGTAGGCAGAAAAGGAGATTGAAGAATTAGCAGAGAAAGAGGAGGAAGTATTAAGATACCTAATCTGGCCTCCTGAAAATCTGGATGGCCAGAGCAGAGCTACCTTAATACTTCCTGATCTTTCTTGGCCAACTCCTTGCTTTTCTGTGTCTCTATCTGGTCATTTAGCTGTCCTAGTGCTGGGAATAAAGGTAAAGGTTGCCCTTGCTCAAAAGCCAGTCGTATCCAACTTTAGGGTATGGTGCTCATCTCTGTTTACAACCAAAGAGCCAGCATTGTCTGTGTCTGCAGATTTTTCCATGGTCATATGACAGGCATGACTAGTCACCGGAGTGCACGGAATTCTGTTACCTTCCAACCCAAGTGGTACTTGTTTATCTACTTGCAGTTTCTTGCTTTCAAACTGCTAGGTTGGCTGGAGCTGGGACAAAGATGGAGGCTCACTCAGTTATGTAGCACTTGGGTCTCAAACTGCTGACCTTCCAGTCGTCAAGTTCAGCAACCACTAAGCTACCACAGTCCCTAGTATAGCAAGCCTTTAAAAGGAAAAAAAAGGAAGAAAGGAATAGAACAGGAATAGAAGAGGGAAACAAGCAGATGTCAGAAGTAGAGGATTCAAACAGTTAATAAGCTGCTGAGAACATTTTGTGTTAGTAAAAATATTGACATTGTTCAGAGTTTCCAGAAACCTGGAATCATATTTCATCTGCATTAGATAAAATGGAAATACCAGCCTATGCAGATGTTGATATTCTGTCCTTTGAAAACATTATTTTTTTTGTTTTAAATGTGAGGCAAGACTGTTTTTAAAGATGGCATTCTCACAGGGAACAATAATAAATGATACAGAGTTTGAATTTTTCAGGGTTCAGATTTCAGAGTCAGTTTTAAAAAGATACAGTACTGTTCAAACATATTTGTAACTTTAAAGTGCCATTAAGTAATATTGAATCCAGCATAGGAAGTGCTAGAACAGTGGTGGCCAACCTTGGCACTCTAGGTGTTCTTGGATTTCAATTCCCAGAAGCACAAGTCAACAACGTGCTGATCAGGGCTTTTGGGAATTGAAGTTCAAGAACATCTGGAGTGCCAAGGTTAGCCATCACTGTGCTAGAAGCTTGTGGAGTGTTTTTCACTCAGTTTTATACACAGTTATCAGCATTTACCCTACATGGGAATCAACAGATTATTGTGTTCCTATTTAACAAGCTAAGGATGAAATTCTGTTGTACTCATCTACCTGTGCAATGGGAATGATATCATAGATGGCAGGAGCCTGTTGCCAATAAAAGGCTTCCTTTTCCTATTTTATGGTGCACATGTCTCATGCATGAAATATGTCAAAAATCACATGCACCCAGAAATCACAAAAGTAAGCCTTTCACTAACAGCAATTTGCTACTGCCTGTGATATCAATCCCCTTGAACAGGTGAATCCTGCTGAAGAGGATTTCAATCTCAAAACATGAAATTATTAACAGCAATGATTGAATTACTGCAGAATCTAATGCATGACCATCACCACCAACTTTGTTGAATGTTCCTAACTTGCAAGGGTAGTGGTGTAGAGGAAATTTCTGTGATTTTTAAAGGAATGCTGCAAACTTACTTCCCGAGTCACTGTGAGAACCGAATGTCAAGTAGTCCATCACTTTTAGGAGTTAGAGAGTGCAGCTTAATTTTAAAGGTGTACCTTTAGGTGAAAGTGATTTGAAAGTCTTTCCTGTGTCATTATTCTTCAGGGCAGCTTGCTAAGTATAACTGAAGACCAACCTGTTCCTTTAATGAGGGACTAGTGACCTCAAATGTCTTGTGGATAACTGGGTATAGGAGAGCGATTCCCATCCATTAGGATGTATACTTTTAGCCCTGGTTTCTATCTGCTTGTGTTCTTAAAGTGGGACATTCAGTCCAATGTCTACAGGTTCCCATCTCAGAACAACCATCTGCCATTGGAGAGCTGCCTAGTCCAGTTAGCAATTAAGCACGAGATTCTCATGTCACACGTAGATGGGAAAAAAAATTATATAGCAGCCCCCACTAGCCAGCACAGTTTTGCTTTCTTCCAAATTTCCATCAGTCAAATTCGACAGGCATAGTTGTCCTAGTACAGAAGGATTGCACTGTTCTTTCCTGCCATGTGACTCTTAAGTATGGAGAGGGAAAAGGAAGAAACTTATTCAGTAGCAGAAATAAATAGGAATTCAGCATTAAACTTCTAAGAGCTGAGCACTTCTGTCTTCATTCATGAATCTTTCAGTTTTGCCTTCTTCTTGCTCTTTTATATTCACCTTTTTTAAAAAAAGGGGTTGCAGTGGCTCACTGGTTAAGAAGCTGGCCTTGTTAGCTGGAAGGCTAGTTGGCAGTTCAAGACCCAGGTACTGCATGACGGATTGAGTGCCCATCTCTGTCCCAGCTCCTGCCAACCTAGCAGATCGAAAGCAAGAAATTGCAAGTAGATAAATAGGGACCACTTCAGTGGGAAAAGATCTTGGGGACATGAAAGGAGTCTCATTTGGGCGTCCCCTGGGCGGAGTTTTCTCCAGCAAAAATCCTTTCAACCCAGAATAATTTCTGACAAGAAATTATTATTATTACCTTTTAAAAGAAATATGTGGATTTTAGAAAGCTCTTGTAAACAAGCAAATAAAATCAGATTTGCTTGCAGCCTTGTCAATTGCTATTGTTGCTTCTGTTGTTGTTATGTACCATCAAGTCACTTCCAGCATATGAGGGACCTTATGAATATGTGTTCTCCAAAATGTAGCACCTTCAACATCGCTGCTAAGCTCTTGCAAACTCAAACCTGTGGGGGATTTTTTTAGGAAGTCTATCCACCTTATATTTTGGTCTTCCTCTTTTCCTGCGGCCCTCAACCTTTCTCAGCATTATTGCCTCTTCCAGAAAATCTTCCCTTCTCACAATGCAATCAAAATAGGTCAGCCTGAGTTTCATAAATTATGCTTCCAGAGATAGATAAGGCTTGATTTGCTTTAGGGCCCAATTGTTTGTTTCTCTGGCCCTCCAGGGTATCTATAAAGGTCTTCTGTGGCACCATATTTTAAATGAGTAATTTCCCTCTTTCACCTTTCTTTGCTGTCCAGCTTTCGCATCCTTACATCGTGAACAGGAACACAATAGTGTGAATGATCTTGTCTTCTGTGACACATAGTTTCATTTCTAATTCTTTCATTCCTGCCTTCTGAGTCTCAGCCTTCTTTTGATTTTTTTTGTTGTTGGAGTCTCAATTTTGATTGATGATTGAACCAAGGTATACAAAATTTTTCACTGTCTCAATTTCCTCAGTGTCTACATTAAAGTTGTGTAGGTTTTCTGTAGTGATGATTCTTGCCTTCTTAATCTTCAGCTACAGTCGTACTTTGGTAGTTTCTTATTTCACTATGACTAAAAGTTGGTTCAGCTCATTGACATCATTAAGATGGTGTCATCTGCATATATTAAGTTATTCATGTTCCTTCTACCAATTTTTACTCATCCTCATTCTGAATCTAGTCTGGCTTTCCATTTGATATGTTCTATGTACAGTTTGAACAGATAGGACAGTGATGGCAAACCTTTTAGAGACCAAGTGCCCAAAGAGGAAGATGCAGCTCTCAAGCAGGCACTGTGCATGCCCACATACCCATGTGATGTTGCTGGCATGTCTCACATACCACAGGTGCATGCACACACACATGGGTACACTGCCTCCTAAGAGGAGTGTGTGTGGGTGTGTGGGTGTTTGGTTGCTTGCCTATGACAGTGTGCATGCCCACAGAAATGCCTGTGCATGCCACGTCTGGCATGTGTGCTATAGGTTCACCTACACTGAGATAGAATAAAATGCCACCCTTGTCTGACATCTTTGTCTTTAGGAAACCATTGTATTTCTTCATATTCTGTCCTAATGGTAGCATTAAAACAATCAAAATTTGAGGCACCCCCATTTCTTTCCGAACCATCCATTATTTTTCATGATCCACACAGTCTATAAAGTATAAACTGATCTTCTTCTGAAATTCTTTGGTACACTCTAGTAGCCAGCAGATATATGACAGTATGATCTCAAGTCCTTCCTTGTTTCCAAAATTGAGCTTGAATATCAGGCATTTCTCACTTCATAGAAGGTAAACACCTCTGTTACAGCACCTTGAGTATCATTTTTTCTTACTTGGAACTTGAGTGTTCTGTAGCTTACTCCAGGGCATCTCTCTTCTTGGGGGTTGGAATAGGTATTGAACATTGCCAGGATTTAGAAATATTCATTCTCTGTGTCTTGAAATCATTCTATTGGTATTCCATTTCCCCTGGCATTTTTATTTCATCCTAATGCTTTCAGAGCATATTTCAAACTGCAGGTTCTTCATCATAGGACTTCTATTAAAAAAACAACCCTGTCATCCTTTTATCTCTTCTGCATAGGTCCTCAGTATGCTGTGCTGTATTCCTATATATTATGCAAATTGCATAATGTACAGATTACAGATGTGCAAAAAGCCACATTGATTAGGATCCCCTGCACATGTTGCTTTCTCTCAGATGACTTTTGATTGGCTAATTCAAAGGTCACACTTGTAGTAATTTGATTTTAGTAAGAGCTAAGTGGCAGAGTATGGCATTCCAATGTATCCAGGCATCTCAAATTCTTTTATATAGCAAGGATAAGATGCTGCTTGTTTATGTTATGAAATAAAAACAATGACTACATACTGGGCTATCTTGCTCTGGTTCTTCAATTCTCTGCATGATTCACCTTCCCACACAAAGCAGAGCTTGCTCCATTTTATACAAAGTACTTATGCAATACTTAAAATGGCACTGAGGTTGAGCGCTTCAGCAACAATGTTTAATTGTCAGTTAATACGCTTAGTAAAGTGTTGCTCATGGCTATTTTCAGAAATACAGCCCAACTGCTGTTTTAACCAGTGTGTGGTTCATGATGCACTGTGCTTGCATAGCAGATGCTGCAAATTTTAACACAAACATATTTTTAAGGAATAAGTCTTACAGTGTTCTGAGAATCCAAACTATATAAAGCTGCTGTGCAGGAAGCAGCCGCTTTAGCTTAAAGCTGTGAATAGGAATTGACAGGAGGCAAGAAGTGCATTGAATCAGCTAGAGTAACTGATACAAAACACAGTGATGGAGAGTAATGATGGGACAGGATAGGGTCCTTATGCAATGATGCATACCTTGATTGTGATAGTCTTCAGACATTTGTATTTCAGCAGCACAAATGGGATATGGCTAAGCTAAGTTCTTAATTGCTGAGCAGCTTCAAGCAGGAAAATACGGATTTCTGGTTTGGAAAGGAATTGATCATGTGAGTTTTAATCATTCTTTTTAAGATAACCGAGGGAACGATCTTTAGTTATAAGACATTGCAAACTAATGGGATTTGATTGTTGACTGAAGAAACTATAAAGAATTAGCACATTGAAAAAGTTAAAGCGACTTCATGAAATGTCATCTGGTACTTGGTGAGATTTGGCTTTAGTATTAAGGTGCTATTAAGTCTTTATCTTCCATGTCTTTAATTTGAACAAAGTATAATTTTGAAAATGTTAATCATCTATATTCCTGTTACAGTATTTGACTTGATAATGAAAAATACATTTGATCAAGGAGTGATTTCCATTAAAAGAGCAGGCAGTTTCCCTACCTTGTGAAATGTTTATACAGTACTGTATTAAGGAACAAAAATAAACATACAGTACTAGTCTCTCACTTCTGTCTAGGTAGGGCACAAGTAATTGACAAAGTGGACTTGATCCACGAAAACTAACATTAAAATACAGCAGTTAGTCTTTAAAGTGCCACATGTTTTTTCTTTTCTTTTTGTCTTGTTTACTCTGATATACAAGAAGATACTTGACCAAAATTAGTGGATAACTTAGTTGTACAAATAAGTATTGTAAAACTTCATTTTAGCTTTGATATTGTCTTTTTAAAATTGATGTATGCTGCCTTGGATCCTTCTTATAGGAGAAAAGTGGGGTAAAATATTTTAAATAACTAACTATCTAAATAAATAATTATTTGTGCACCACCCATATATTTTAGACTGCAAGATCTAAAAGTTGCAGATGGCAAGGACAATGTTGGAGATCATGTCATCCAAAACATTCATGGGAAATCAAATTGCCATGTTCATAAATATGTGGATTTTGGTTGTAATTAATGATTTATGAAGCTTCATGTTTTCAAACTACGTAAGGATGTTATCAGGTATACTCTCAGAGCAAATGTATGAATTCACCTGTGTTTGAAGACACAGGTGTGAGGGATCTTTGAACCATGGCAGCAGTGTGTCTTGACACAAGTTGGGCTGGGCATTCCACAGTCAAACAGAATTAATCACAAGAAGAGTTATATCAAAATATATACAGATTACCCTCCCATATCCACAGATTCAGTATCCATGGTTTTAGTTATCTGTGGGTCTAAAAATATTCAATAAAAATTCTGACGCATTACCAGAGCTGCCACTAGAATCCAGTGTCTTCAAGGTAAAATATACAGGTGAAACTCGGAAAATTAGAATATCATGCAAATGTTCATTCAGTTCAGTAATGCAACTTAAAAGGTGAAACAAATATATGAGATAGACTCATTACATGCAAAGTGAGATAGTTCAAGCCTTACTTTGTTATAATATTGATGCGTATGGCTTACAGTTTATGAAAACCCCAACCCCCCAATCTCATGTACCCCATAATTATCACATAATCTCAGGTATGCTGTACGCCATGATCATCACAATTATAACGAATTAAGGCATGACATCTCTCGTTTTGCATGTAGTGAGTCTATCTCAAATATTTGTTTCACCTTTTAAGTGAAATGAATGAACATTTGCACGATATTCTAATTTTCTGAGTTTCACCTGTAGGGTTTGTTGTTATCAGTGATTCCAAGTATCCGTGGTAGGTTTCAGAACATAACCCCAATGATACAGGAAGGCAACTTGTACAACAATTATATTAAGAAATAGCACTGATTGAGCAATGTAATATATAACTAATATGGGGCAGCATAGACTCAAAAGAAGCAAATTTGCCCAGCTGAGAAGGTTCTGAGTTTTCCTGACCTGCAGACAATCTTTGTAATACAAAAACAAAAGAAGGTGGTTCAATCTTTATTGCTTTTCTTCAGTAGGGCCATCCTGTGTGATGATTCACATTTTCTGTGTAATATTGATAGGGGTTGTTTAGAGCTATAATCCTGTCATTTCTTCTTGAGGACTTGAGTCCTTTGAGTCAAGAGGCTATTTCTTCACAGCCCTTGTTTTTAACCTACACTTGTCCTTGAACTGATAAGGTTTCTAGGTAAAACCGTCTGTAGTTTGCACACTCATGTCTTGACAAAAAACATGTTGTACAAACCTGTCTAATTTGGTAATGACTAATTTTTGGTGCTATTTCAGTCAAAATCACCTTAAGAAATACCGTATTTTTTGGGCCATAAGACGCACTTTTTCTCCCCCAAAAGTGGGGAGAAAATGAGGGTGTGTCTTATAGTCCAAATGCTGGTTTTGGCCAGCTGTGGCTGTTGTAAAAGGACATTTTACAAGAGCTGCAGCTGGCCGAAGACCACTACGGCCGCCTCTCAGCTGATCACCTGTTGGGGCAGGGGGGAAAACATATGAAAAACAAGTGGCCACTAGAGGGCGAAAATCACAATTTCCCATTTAAATGCATTGGAAATAAATTTCTTGTATTCAAAAGTTTTCTGTTTGTATGTTCCCAATGTATTTAAGTGGGAAACCAAACCTGTGTTTAAAAAGAAAGGGTTTCACTTACCTAGATGCCTTTGTCTCTACTCCATGTGGACAAAATGGAGGGGGAAAACATGCTTCCTGGTTGAAAGGAGAGCAAGAGGCTAGGTTAGAGTATCACTTCCTTCCTCAGTGCAATTGGCCTACCTGCCCATTTCCCCTGCAGCGCCACCACTGGTTGGTGGTGCAAAATACAGTATTAATTTTTTTTTTGTTTTCCTGCTCTGCAAACTGAGTGCGTCTTATGGTCAGGTGCATCTTATGGTCCAAAAAATACGGTGCTGATATGGGAGGAAAATGCCTATTGTAACAATGTTCATCTGGTGCATCAAGACCCAAAAAAAAAATAGTTATTGATGCTGGTAAGTAGTTTTCCAAATGGAGTTTTCTGGTAACAAGTACAGTATAGGCTTACTACCAGTGGTCGGCATCAGCAGGTTCGCAACAGTTCACCAGAACCGGTAGCAGAAATTCTGGCTGGCCCTGCCCATCCAAGTTTTGAAATAAAGTCATCCTAATTCAGGTACAACGCAGGACTTTCCCCCTGCCCATGCCCACCATACCACATCCACAGTGTGGTAGTAAATTTTTTGGGAGCCCACCACTGCTTACTACTCAAAGCCTGTAAAACATGAGTGCTTCTATCTAGGATGAGCTACAGATCATTGAAGCTTTGCTATTTTATCTGGAAGCTGTACTGACGAAGAGCAGTTATTCAGGCTTGCCTTGTAGAATATCCTTTCTGGGTGTCCATTTATCATTGTTGATTTGTGTTTTCAGTTTGTTATGGGGTTCTGGAGGTAGTGTAGAACTGGCTGATAAAAATCTCAGACAGACTTGATGGATGTAATTGTATCATTGAGCTTGGCTGTAGACACTGAATTGTGCAGTATATTCTAAATGGAAATTGTATATCATTTCTGATGTATATATCCATTATATTGTTGCATAATGATCCCTAGAATGTGAAGCTCTAGACTAGACTGGAATTAGGTTCATGTTGGTGGCAAAGTGAAAATTGTTGTTGATACTTTTTCATGGCTCCGAATAATATAATAATATATTTCTTATATCTGGCTTACAAAAATGTCTTTTACCATAGTGCATATGTTAATCTGCTTATCAGTGCTAAGATATCCTTGTTACTCTTCAACCACTGTTAAATTAATATTGTTAAGGCTCTCATTTTGGTGGTAGTTTGTGGATTTTCATTCTCTTTCCTCTACCCCCCACCCCCCAGCATACATATTATATGATTGTTGTAGCCAGTATATAATTATTGTTGATGACTGGCTTCCATGTTATCTCTATCAAAGAAATACATGTTGGAAACTGCTCTATTGACTGCATGTTATGGCTGTTATTCACTATTGCTGCTGCTCTCAGTCCTGACATCTTCTGGAAGCCTAACTGTGTACTTGTACCTTTTCCTTAATTAAACAATGTACAGTTGCAATTGGTGTGGTGATTTTGTAACCTCCACTCTTTGAGTATGAATTGTTTTTGATGGAATGGAGGAAAAACCTTTGTCAAGCATTCCTACATACTGTGATGGGCAGATTTATGATTAATACTTATTGTATAAAGGCTCTTTCTCTTGAAGAGGTAGGTTTAAAAAGTAGTTATCTCTTCATTAATTAAGATTCTTCTTCTTCTTCTTCTTCTTCTTCTTCTTCTTCTTCTTCTTCTTCTTCTTCTTCTTCTTCTTATTATTATTATTATTATTATTATTATTATTATTATTATTATTATTATTATTATTATTATTATTATTATTATTATTATTATTATTATTATTATTATTATTATTATTATTATTATTATTATTATTATTATTATTAACAACAACAACAATAGCAACAATAACAACAACAATAATAGTACTTATACCCTGCCCATCTGGAATGGACTCCAACTCTGGGTGGCTTACACTATTAAAATAAAAGCAAAAAATAAAACATCAAGATAATAAACAACCCCACCCACCTAATCAAAATCAGAAGTGAGGACCCCAAACTCTTGTGGCCAAAAGGCAATGAGATCATTTCATTAAAGGTACAACTAAAAAGTGCTTAGAGAAAAACATTGTGGCATCTTAATGACTAATTGCTATAGTTTAATGTCAGCTTTAGTGTACCAAGTCTACTGGCTCAGACATGGACTACATCCATGAAAGCTAACATTAAACCATAGCAGTTAGTTTTTCAGTTACCACAGCATTTTTGCCTGACTGACTTACCTACTTATTTACTTATGTAATGTTTTGTAATATGTCTGATGATATGCTTGCACAGACTAACATGGCTACTTCTATGAATATTTGGAAGTTCTGCTTTTTACAATAAATCCAGGGCTTTAGTTGCTCAACTGTCTACTTTATGTATGCAATTGTATTTTTTCTTATTTTCCCCTCTTATTTTAAATTCCTCAGTAAAAACATATTTTCCTTACCCAACATTTAGGTTTATCTGTTTCTTCATTTTAAAAAGCAGGATCTTTTCGCAAAGAAAATAACCTTTGATTTAAAGCAAAATGATCTGGTTGATGCTGTAACCCAAAAGTAAAGACTTTCAGACCTTCGGTCAGTCCACCTCCTCAGTTAAAACATTGAAAAGTCTGTGAATGATTTTTGTGCCTTAACTTGCACGCCTATTAAACGCAAAACGTTATCTCCACTCTTTGGCTCTCTTAATCAAAAGGAACATCAATCCTTTTCTCTTCCTGTGGGGTTGGGGTAGTAAGCATAGGGTTGCCATAATTCCCTCCCACAAAACCGGGACAGAAGTAAAGGTTGCCCTTGCTCAAAAGCCAGTTGTATCAGACTTTAGGGTTCAGTGCTCATCTCTGTTTCAAAGCCGAAAAGCAGACGTTTCCATGGTCATGTGGCAGGCATGACTAGACACCAGAGCACACGGAACGCTGTTTACCTTCCCCCAAAGTGGTCCCTATTTATCTACTTGCAATTTCTTGCTTTCGAACTGCTAGGTTTACAGGAGCTGGGACAAAGACGGGTGCTCATTCCATCCTGCAGTATTCGGGTATTGAACTGCTGACCTGCCATCTTCCAGTCAGTGTCTTAGCCACTTGAGCCGGCATAACTAAGGTGCAAAGACCATTTTTCAGCAATTGGTTAATTCTTTTGGATTAATCACATCTTTTCCTCCATGTTATAAATTCCAGCTCCCTCCAGTTTTAAAAACAAAACTGTAGTATCAAAACATTAAAGAATATGAAGCAAGATCCACCTACTCATATTAATTTCAGAAACTGGAGTAATTCAGTTTACCCGATCTCTTTCTTTGGCCACCGTCCAAGATGCTGCTGCTGCGGCTGCTGCTGTTGCTGCTACAGACGCTGGCGGCTGGTGCTTCAATAGAGGTGCCGCTTTAAGGTGGCAAGAAAAAGGCACAATTTTTTCCTCTTTCTTCCTTGGTCACCAAGCTAATGCTGCTGTGACTGCGCGGCTGCTGCTACAGATGCCACCTGCTGGTGCTTCAATAGAGGCACCACTCTAAGGTGGCAAAAAAGGCATAATTTTTTCCTTCAAACCAAGCAGGCCCCTTGGTTTGAAAACCGCGAGGTTTCAATGTAGTTTATTTAACTGGGCTGGGACAGTTACAACCCGAGAAATTCCCAGTTTTCCATGACGTATGGCAACCCTAAGTAAGCATGACTAACCTGTAGCGTTTTATAAACAAACAAAGAGAGTCATGTAACCCAAACACAAAACAAATGTAGAGGTGAGGGATACTGTATCTTTATTGGATCACTGGGGGGGGGGGAATCACACCTTGTGTGAGCTTTTGTGATTCAAGATTAATGCATGCCTGAAGAAGTGATCTTGAATCACGAAAGCTCTCACAATATTTGATTTCCCCCCAGTAATCCAATAAAGGCATTGCCTTCCTCCTGCAATTGTTCTGTAGAACATCTACATCTACTTGTAGAAATGGATGTTAAAATACAAAAAGCCCATGTTTTGAGTGGAGGAGTGGAAGCTGTTCTGTTGTCCAATTTCTTTTGCTCTTTGGGGAATAGTTTCAACCATATTGTTTTGCATTAAACTGGAAAATGTTTAATTATTCTTTCAGTAATAAGTACCTGCCAACTGAGTCAACACTCAACATGATGAAGTAGCCTACAGTCTGTGAAAGCTTTTGCCAAATAAAACATTTTAAACTTTAAGGTGTCACAGACTTTTTGTTGGTTGTGAGAAATGCTGCATGCTGATATTTAACTTAGACAAACAGCACAAATGATGTAGCCTTGAATACTGTCTCCTGTATTCAGTGTCTGTCTAGCTAAAAATGATTGGAGGACTGTGTGTGTAAGATGCAGTAGGGGAGTAAAAGTCAAATATCAAGAAGTGTCCAGGAGATACACTTACAGAACTGTGAACCTACAAATGATTGCTGAGATCTTGCTGGATGCTCATCTGGAAGAAAAGCCTTTTACTTCTTGGATCTATGCCACGAATGTTACTAGCAAGCGTGAATTAATACCTCTGGATTGCTTGACAGAAACCTATCTTAGACTGATGCAAAAACAACATGGGGGGACCTTACACCACTAGCTGCCAATCCTGAAGGCAAACATTATAGGAGTAGTAGACCATTGAAACCTTTTTTGCTGTATAGCATGTTTATCATAGAAGAAAAATAGACTCCTGCGTACAAAATATACAGTACCATATTTATTCTTATCTCATATTTTCCTTTATGGAAACTATTTTGGATATATCTTGTACATTTCCTTTATGGAAACTATTTTGGATATATCTTGTACATGCATCTATTATTGGTTGACCAAGTTTATATTTGATGCAAGAACCTGAATTGTATTTAGACCATGAATATAGAACCTGACCCTTTCGTATGACTGCAGTCTTGCCAGTGACATCTTTCTGCTGTAAAGTCATTAAACACTCCATATTTTGTCAGCAACCTGCTAAAAAAATCAGTGAGTTCCTTGTCCCAAAGTATCTACATGCTGAAGTAGATGGAGTGAAGCAACTATATAAAGATAGATTGTTGAGCCGTACAATCTAATATTTCTAAAATGGCTAATTTTTTTCTGTCTCCCACTCTACATTATTGATGTATATGTTTATGTAATATTATCATCTGAGATAGTAAAGTGTTATATTGGCACAGTTCAGACCTAATGCTAAAATGTACTTTGTGCTGTAACAGAACAGGACAATTAATGTTCAGTGATGCCTGGAAGAGATGTTACTTCTCTTAGTATTGCTCCATGCCATGCAAAAAAAGCAGCAGCTTATAGTAAGAACACTAGATGGTTGAAAGGAGTGTAAATAGAGTGCTGGCCTCCACACTTCTCTTTTGGCTGCCCCCTCATCCAAGGGGCAATAAGATTATGGAGCTAGAAAAATCCCCAAATGTCTGCATATCTAAGCCCTGCTGACGCAAGAATAGTTATTTTATGCTGTGTACAAGATTTGTAAAATTGTCTTGAACATCATGTTATCAAACAGAAAAATATTTTTATTAAATGGACTGAATAACAATTAAAATTTTCCAGCCCTGTTCTTATCCTGTCTCCTTCTTTGCTACTCCTGCTGCCATGGCATATAGGAGGACAAGATACCATCTTTCTGGCAGCTGTTCTATTGCTATCTCCCCTGGCATTAATATATTTATTTGTTTGTTCAGTATCCTCCACATCATATTTTCAGTATTCTGTGTTGAGTGCTTGTCTCTCAGGCACTAAAGCATGGCACATTTAATATTCACTCTTGTTTTAAGTATGGTTATGCACTGGAAATGAATTAATGGGTTGAAATATAGTTTTGTTAATTTAGACGTGAAAGTATATGTCTGCAGCTAAAAGGGTTTTATGTAGTGTCTAAAGCCAGTTATTCATTTTCATTATTTGTTATACAGGAAGGTGGTGCCAGGTCTCTGCCCTTGACAACACCTAAAATGCCTTGACAGCCCCCATTGCTCACCATCTATTCTGTCAGGACAAGGGCCATCTATTCCAGAGTAGGCAGACTCCAGACACATGATTTGTGCTTTATAGAAGTTTTGATCCACAAGGTGAACAGAATATCTGCTTTCAATGTGCTGTCTAGGTTTTCCCCCATTATGGACAAGTTGGCTGCAAAAATGCACTTAAAGGCAGAACAAAGTCACTTCAGCACCCTGGACAGGGCATTGTGGAAGATGTTAACTGAGATCTTTTGGCCATGGCAGTGTACAGGGTAGAATACTGGGGCCTGATGAATACTGGTCAGCTTGATCTTAGCACTATCTGTGCCCTTAAAGGCCCATTTCTCAATTCCGTGACATGGAGATAATGGGGAGTTGCACTGGGATTTGTTAGTCTGGACCTGTGAATTGTGGCACAGCCATTTCCTTCTTGGAAATCTAGATATATTGGTTGAAAACTCACTGAGATGCATCCACTGAGAAGCTTAGAGAAATGACTGGGAACTGTCTGGCTAAAAAAATATAATATTTTATTAATTATATGGAGACCAGTTATTAAATTGTTGAGTCAGAAGAGACACAGCTGGGCTGGAAGGGTTGCAGTCCAAACCAGGAAACAGTGGCTATAACTAAGTTCCAAAGAGGTGGGCAGGGAGAGGTTTCCACCCAATTGGGCAGGATTTGCCTCACTAGCAGAAACTACATCTTGCTGGGATTCAACTTCAACCTATTTGTCCCCATCAAAATTTCAATCACCTCTAGTCACTGTTGTCCTTTTGAGACAGTGATTCTCAACCTGCACCATTTCATGTGACCATTTCATAGTGAAGATGAAGCTAAAGTACTTTGGACATCAAATGAGAAGGGAGGACTCACTTGAGAAGGCCTTGAAGCTGGGAAAGGTGGAGGGCAAGAGAAGAAGGGGGCGTCCCAAGATGAGATGGATAGATGGTATTGTGGACACAATGGGCACAGAGCTTGGTGGGCTGAGGAGAATGATGGAGGACAGAGGTGTCTAGAGAAAAATGGTCCATGGGGTCGCAAAAGGGTCGGAATCGACTGCGACTGAACAACACCAACACCAACACACACACACACACACACACACACATACATATATATTTGAGAGAGAGAGTGAGAGAGATAATTCCTTATTGTCACTATACTGCACAGAACAATGAGATTGGGGGGGGACGGACACTTATATAATATGCATATGCCCACATTTGTGTATGAGTAGCCATGTGTTTCATGGGGAAATGGGGAACAGTATGGGTTCTGCCAGTGATTGTTCCTTGTAAATGTCTTATCCCTCTGGCTAAAGCAGCTAAACTATCATTGTTGTAGTCAGCATAGAATTTGACTAATCTAGGCAATCCTGGGTTATCCACGATCCTTTGCTGCCCTTTCCATCATCTTGTTATTCTGAGTAAGGATTGAAATGTAATTTAATGGGAGATAATAAAACTAGAGTTAGTTATCTGTATGTACTTGTTATTCTAAGGATTTAAAATGTAATTTAACATGAGATAACAAAGCTAGAGCTGGTATTCTGTATGTACAGTATTTGTGTTGTTCTTATACGCCCTCAAGTTGCCTCTGGCCTATGGTGACCTGATAAATACCAGTAATTGATCTCCAAAATTTCTTGTCATCAACAGCTCTGCTCACCAATTCCAAACTCACTTCATCTTCTTGGCAGTTCAGGGTATCCACAAAGCTGTCTTCCACCACCATATTTCAATCAAATCATTTCCCCCCTGTGAGCTTTCTTTACTGTCCAGCTTTCACATCTGTACATAATGATTAGGGATATAATAGTATGGATGGTCTTGGTCTCCAGTGACATATCATTATACTTGATAATCCTTTCCAATTCCTTCCTTCCTGCCTTTCCGAGTCTCAGCCTTCTTCTGATTTTTTGATTGCACTCTCCATTTTGACTGATGAATGTACCAAGGTTTACAAAAATTTCACTATTTCAATTTCTTCATTGTCAACATTAAAGTTGTGTAGTTCTCATGTTAACTTACCATGTGAGATAAGAAAAAAAATATTTTAGAGAGATGGGGAGAATTTTTATACTATGAATTGGTAAAAGAAAAAGGAGTAAAGCCAGAAAAAGATGGATTTTTCCTGATTTTTTGAAATTGTGTATATTGTTTCTGTTGTTTTGCCTTGGGTCACCCTAGGGTGAGGAAGGCAGTATACAAATTAAAAATTATTATTATTATTATTATTATTATTATTATTATTATTATTATTATTATTATTATTATTATTATTATTATTATTACAATTTAATGATATGGAAATCACTTGATGGAAAAGGTTTAAAAATCCTACAGGTGGCAGGTACACATAGAGAGTTATATCCCTTCTGCATATTTACTCAGGTGCAGATGCAAGAAAGATTGTATATGTCAAGAACAGGGTTCCTCAAACTTGGCTCTCCAGGTATTCTTAGACTTCAATTACCAGAAGCTCATGTCAGCATACTTGCTGAACATCTGGAGAGTCAAATTTGAGGAACCCTAGTATAAGAGAAGCATGGACAGTCGGCCAGAGCTTTTCAGATCTGTCAGATACCACTTCATGTCTATCCATGTATTCACCCTTTGTAGTTTCTCTCCATTCATACAGACTGCTCCAACCCATCCATTTACTACTCAAGAGACACATGCAACAAGTTCGTCTATCCATTCATCCCAAAAATCAATGTTTATGTGTCTTCAGCAGTTACAGAAGTTATACCCCATCACAGCATTTTTTTAAAACGAGAGAAAGGAATCGAGCATTCAGTCTATTTGCTCAAAAACAAATATTTTAAAATAAAGTTCACTTGTAATCCGGTAAAAAGAAGGAGGTGGCAGAAGTTCTTTTAAATGGAACCCTCTGGCCTTGCTCTCCTGCCATTCTCTGCCACTGCAGGAGCTCTAGTCCCAGTGATTACAGGATTACTCAAGAATAATCTGAGTGGCAATCTTTAGTTCCTGAAAACAGGCCTCAGCCACTGTGCTATCAGTAGTACAGGATTCATTCTGGTTTGACAAAAAGCTAGATTGAGAAAAAGCACATTCTCAAACAGGTCAGGCAGACAGACCACAATAATGAGGGAATGGGTCAGTGTTCCTCCTTTTCAACCATTTTACTAAACCTTAAAGCAGGAGTAGGTAATCCTTTCTGGGCCCAGGGGCCAAATTTCAATTTGGGAAGGGTTGAGTGCTCACATTCCTTCTGCACATGGGCTTGGAGCACACAGGAGGGCCAGATCAAAGTGAGTTAATAAATAATAGCAGTCTTACAGTTGCCATAGTGTGACAGCTTTCAGACATGTAAAACTTTGTTAGCCTGCCAACCAAAGCTCCTGTGAAAAACCTTGCCAACCTGCCAGCCTTATAGCTCCTGTGTCATGCAAAACCTTGCCAATCTGCACATCTGAGCTCATTTGCTTGGGAGGAAGGAGGAAAATCAGGCTTTAAATAATGCCTGTCTAGGGATTATAATTATGAGTAGCAGAGGCTCAGCCTAGCAAGGCTGAACAGATGTCAAGCAAATGTGACAGGAGGGGACACTATGGCCTCCCCAAAATAATGAATACAACCATGCAAACTTCATTATATAGATAAATTAATGAGCATTGTTAGTGACAAATGGCATATTTTGGGCTCATTGGGCATAGGAGGAGAAAAATTAACTTTTACGTGTTACCATGCTGTTCATGGTTGTGGAGACTAAAAAAATATTGAATGTGGATAAAGAAACTGAAAGTCATGGCAACTTGTGTTTCCAGAGTGCTCAGTAGAGAATTTAGAGGCAGAAAATAAATAGTGCAATGCACTTATTTAGATGGTGAGCAAGGATGAAAAGTTAGGTAATTCAGTTTTGTAATCCATGACAAGACTACACAATAGCATTGAGTTGTCTCTTGTATTTCAAAAATGTACATAGTTTTAGTTCAAGCATAGTTATTCCATCCTGGGTTTGTACCATGGTTTTATATGGTTTTACATCTGTGTACATGTATGTACAGATGTTCGTTGAATCACTTGGGCAAGGTGAAAGTAGAGGGCACATGTCATGGTCCACCTAGCCAACATGAATCTCCAAATGGCTAAAAAAATGGCATGCAGGTGGATTTGATTTCTCAAATCTATTTGCATATGCGGAATATCATCGCGGAGATGTCTACCAATGCACAGACTCCTTGCTGAATAACAACTCCAAGCATAACCAAGCAAGCATGTACATTTTATAGGCATAATTCCTCAGTGCATACATTGTTTAAAAGTAAGTGTCCCCTTCTCATTTGCTGTTTTCCATTCCTTTTCACCGATTCCCCTCCCCCTCTGAAAAAAGGAATTTCTCCTAACGCCGGCTATTTTGTGATTTTATTTGATTGAAGGACTGTATCACCAAATTCTGAACACGTACTTTGGGGGGAAACAAAAGTTAATTGCACTGCAATTTGTTTTCTGACAATGTTAATTAAGATGATTTTTTAAAAATTTAATTTGTCTATCAAACAAATTGCTCTCTCAGGGTTGCTGTCCAGTTAGTTTCCACATAAGCTCTAAAGTATTTTTTTTAAAAAAGAATCTTATTTCAGCAGAAGCGCTGAAGAAGATTAGAGACTGACTGTTGGTAAATTTCTCCTACCCATGGTCTCAGAAATAATGCCTGTCTAGTAAATATAGACAGATTGATAATATATCATCAAAAAGGCAACTTTTCATGACATAACTGGAGATTTGGAGTACATTTATTTGTTTGTTTAGCTAGCTAGCTAGTTAGTAAATAAAAAGGAAATTGTAGGCTGCCTTTCTCCCAATGACAGGACTCAAGGTGGCTCACGATATAAAATGAAAAACACAGTATTACACATTTAAAAAGTTAAACTTTAATAATACTGTTAAAATTGGTTAAATAATTAAAAATATTTAGTTATGTTTAAACTTAAAAACCAAACTTGCTTAGCTAAGAAACCAAATCCCTGGGACTCTGTTACAGTTACTATTGTATTTTTGTCTTTTCTGTGCTCCTGTTATTGATATTGTATTGATTATATTGTATTGCGGTATTTTTGTACTATTGTGTATTTATTTATTTTTGTATATTAGTACCTGTTGTATTGTTTTTGCTATTGTTGTTTGCTGCTTCGAGTTGCCTTCGGGCTGAGTGAAGTGGGATACTTGCCTGAAGAGGTGGGTCTTCAACAGTCAATGGAAGGATTCATTCGTTCGTTCGTTCATTCATTCATTCACTTTTTATTTGTATACCGCATTTTCTCAGCCCAAAGGCAACTCAAAGTGGTGAACAACAAGTAAAGAAAGTGATACAATGAATCAACATAAATACAGATAAATACAAATCAATACAGTTCAGTGAAACAGCATAATCCTTACGTAATCCTTACAATATCAGAAAAAATACAAGATAAAAATACAATTCAATTCAGGAAAACAAATCACCAGTAAACAAAATGCATAGGTACATAGCAATACAAAATAATCTATAAATCAATATCAATGACAATAAAAACAAATAGAAGTCCCCAGAAATACGGTGTATAAAAAAGAATTCAAACACTCACAATGCAGTACAGTAAAAAAGTCCTGTCGCCCCTAACCGGCGGGCCACCTCACCTCCACCAAGGCTAAGCCCATGGACGGCAGTGGTGGCAAATCCAGCCACCCGCCATGGCGTCAGCTTTCCCATGTTGGACTAAGGCAGAGCCCAGAAGCGCAGGGAGGGGGGAGGGAAAAATGCCCCCCGCAGCTGAAGCAACAGTCCTCAGGCAGTGGTGGTCTTCCTTTTTGCAGAAGCTTTAACAGTGCTTATACACAGCCTAGATCTGTGATGGTGAACCTTGGCACTCCAGATGTTCTTGGACTTCAATTCTCAGAAGCCCAAGCACCTTGTGAATCCACATGAATGGGTTTACTGTGAGTCAACCGGCCTGCGATGCAGAAGTAAAATGCATCTACGGAAAGGGGCTGGGGGGGGGGAGCATTCCACAACCTTCCAGTGTAATGACTTAGCAATTTTATGACATTTTGATAGTTGAAAATATGCATTAGAATACCAAAAAGATAGTATTTCTATATATTAAAATGATGCTGAACGTAGTGGACATATAACCCATGAAAAGGGTCTTTGCACTCCATCTTTCTGCTGATAAGGCTTCTCAGACCTGACTGTTGCTCAGCTGAATTGCATATTAGAAGACTGGAGAAATCAGGTGCTACTGCAAAAAAGCTACCTCAAAATTAATTAACATTAACTGTGTGAGTTGCCTGTATGGTGTAGTTTAATGGGAAGCGTGCAATGCATTGTGGAGCTCCTGGCTTCTGCAAAGTTTGTTGCCTGTTGTTATTAAATTGAAATCCTCACCAGGACTGGTTAATGTTTGAGGGAATTAAATTATTCCAAGGATTTTTAATTGAGACTCATGCAGAAGTCACAATTACTGTGTTTGGAATGAGTATCTGTGTGCTGCCATACTCTCTTAAAATTTCTAACCTGTTAAATTCCCAGTTCTCTAAGAAAAACTCCTTCTGTTGATCTAATAGTAGATTTATGTGAAGCCAGAAGGGCATTAGATTCTGTAGAGGTTGGTTAAGGATTTTTGGAGTAGACAAAAGAGAGTTGAGGCATTTCTTAATCTTAATGGATGAATCTAGTTTAAAAGGTGAGCAAAGCAGATGTCTGCTTTAGGTCATTCCATCTGCTTCTTGTAGCCTATTTGAAAACATGAAGCCTTAGGCCACCATCAGAATTTATTAAAAGAGAAGACTAGGATACATATGGTTCCTTTTTATGGAATCAAGTATATCACTACATCTGTTGTAATCGTGACTTGTTTCAGCTTGTTACAACCTGCTTTCAGAGGCCAGAGAAGAACAATGTCTAAACAAGGTCAGAGCTATGATCTAGTCCTGTGATGGTAAACCTTGGCACTCCAGATGTTCTTGGACTTCAATTCCCAGATACCCATGCACCCTGTGAATCCACACGAATGGGTTTACTGCAATTCATCCTGCCTGCACTGCCCTCGTCGCTCCCGGAAGCAGAAGTAAAACGCATCTACAGGCGCGTTTTACTTCTGCTTCCGGGAGCGATGAGGGCAGTGTGGATCGAATGAATCACAGTAAACCCATTCGTGTGGATTCACAGGGTGCTTGGGCTTCTGGGAATTGAAGTCCAAGAACATCTGGAGTGCCAGGGTTTGCCATCACAGGTCTAGGCTGTGTATAAGCACTGTTAAAGCTTCTGCAAAAATACTGCAGCCATGTAGCACCCCAGTTCTCTGCAGCAAGAAAAACTTATGTCATGCAAGTCAAACAGCTTTGTATAGTTTCTCTTTAATAATAATATTCTTTTCTTGTTCATCCAGCGTTGGATGAGGCGGGGGGGGGGGGGGGGGCGGTTTGAAGAGAGAGAAAGATAAGCTATTCAGGATATGAAGCCTTTCCCCAGAAATAATGGAATCTGATTCACAGCCTTTCAGGTTTCCAAGCCTCACTGCCCACAGATTTCAAGCAGTGCCTCAAGACAAACTCCTCATTGCCAGAACACATGTTTGCCTATTTGTAATTCTGAAAAAGGAAAATAAGATAAACATTATTCAGTGACATTTTAGGCCAATTTAATGTAGTGCGGCATTATGAGGTAGTTTACAGCTCTTGCCCAGGATTAAAAAAATAATAATAACTCAAGACTGCTCTACGTTTATTCACAGGAAAATAAGGATATCCATGAGAAAGATGTGACATAACCTACAGTTGGGTAGCATCTTAATAGTGACCGCTTTCTTTGCTCAGCTGGTTCAGTTGATCCATCAAATCTTTCAAGCATGTCATCCACAGGGATAGTAATTTGGACCAGAATCCTGTTGGAGCATTACACCCACAAAGCCCTTGGTTGCTCAGTCATTTTCCTTTTGTTTTCCATTGTTGTTAGAGCCTCCAATAACTTCCAACAGTCCATCTCAGGGATTCTCAACCTGTGACCCATGGGCCAGATCTGGCCTGTGGGACCATTTCATGTGACCACCCCTTTGGTGTTCAGTAATCAAGAAGCAGCAGCCAGCATAATGGGGGCCAAACTCAACTTTTATTCGGGTACTGACACACAGAACGGGCACAGCGGCGCCTTATATACAGGTCGGGGATGGATACATTTGGGCGGGGAACAATAGGATTGGTTGCTTAAACTGGGGTGATAGTGGGGTGATCCTGGACTGGGAAACCTTTGTGCTTCTTGAGGGGAAAAGGCGTGAACCCAAGTCTTGCGATAGTTCGATGTTGAGGAGACTCAAAATGGAGGATCAGTTCTTTACAAAAGCATTAACATAATATTATATACACAACATTCCTCCCCCCTAGGATTGCACAACACCTTGTAGCCATTGGGGCGGCACACCATCTTTTTGGCCACACTGACACTTGATTAGATACCTGAGCCCATGATCTGCAATGGGTACACTGCTAGAACTACTAGCATGGAGGGGGCAAGTGCCCGAACCTGAATGAAAATCAGGGAGGGGAGAAACCAAATAATAACCCCGTTTTAATGTAGATTGAGCAGGGGATCGCTCAAACTCAAACCCTGACTCCAAGGGGGAAAAACTCAACTGAAACTCCCTCCTTTTAACTTGAGTAGGGGACGACTCAAAACAAAAGTTCCTCGTTTGGGTTGGAGTAGAGGTAGTCTCAATCACAGGAGGATGGGGGGCCCCAGGGATGAAATCATAACCCCGTTTCTTGCATGGACGAGTAGGGGAACACTCACAAAACTCCCCCAATCCTGTAAACCATTGGATGAATTAACATCCCTGTGACTTTCCAGCTTGCTTTGAATTAGAGAGCTGGGGATTATGGCTTGCTGACAACTTCCAAAGAAATAAAGGGGCTGCACCCTCCTCGTCTCCCCCTTGGGATAAGCGGGTGGGGGAGGACCCTAACGTAGGATTATTTTGAGCGCCATCTGCTGTGGGCACCTCAAAATCCAGTATTTCTCCCTGTTCCTCCCAGGACTGGTCTGTGACCCTATGTCTGAGTTGGTCAGCGTGTCGCCACCACAACAAACCATTCCTTGTTTTCACCCTATAAGACACTGGTTCAGTTTGCTCTACCACAGAACCTGGAACCCATGCTGGCCCACCGGCCACGTAGTTTTGACAGTGTACCGGATCTCCTGGCGCAAAACCCTTCTTATGTTGAATTCCAATATTTAACCCTTTATCCTCCACCCTGGAAGGATCTAACCGGTCTAGCAAGGATGCTGGTTTCCTGAGCGTTAAGAGCTCAGCTGGGGATAGTCCTGGGGCAAGGGGGGGGGGTTACCTGATAGCATAGTAAGAATTGACAGAGCTGCAGATCAATGTTCCCCTGCCCCATTCTCTTTAGGGCTTCTTTTGTAGTGTGAACCTGTCTTTCCACCTGACCATTGGTGGCAGGGTGAAATGGAGCAGAAGTAATGCGCCTAATAGCATTCCTTTCGAGAAACGCTTTAAATTCGACAGATGTGAAGGTCGTGGCGTTATCAGACACTAGCACATCTGGTATTCCAAAACAGCTGAATATCCTACGGAATTGCTTAATTGTCACAGCAGAGGTAGTGCTTGGAACAGGGATTACCTCCAGCCACTTTGAAAAAGAGTCAGCTACTAAAAGAAAGAGAGTGCCTCGAAACGGACCAGTGAAATCAACATGGATTTGCGACCACAGTCCGCAAGCCATGTCCTATTCCCGGGAGGGAAGTCGGGACTCATCAGGTCGGGAACTGTCACAGCTGGCACAGGTGCCCACCAACTGTTCAATGTCCTTATCAACTTGTGGCCACCAGAAATAGCTCCATGCCAAAGCTTTGGAGCGCACGATTCCCGAGTGGCTGATGTGCAGAAGTCTGAGGACCTTAGAATGTAACACAGCAGGAATCACTATCCTCTGGCCCCATAATAAACATTTTATCCCTAGCAGTAGCTTTGGCAATGTCAGAGGGAACAATGGGGGATGAATTGAGAGATTCGATCATCAGCACCTGATGATCATGTTCTATTTCGCAGTCCGGCTCCCCCAATTCGGGCAAAGGGGATCGAGAAAGAACATCTGCATGGTTAATGTCTTTCCCTGGATTCAGAAATATAGCCCATCTCAGCATGCGGGGTGATAGTATTTGGGGAGTGGACTTGGAAGTAACAAAAAATCCCAATAGTGGTTTGTGGTCTGTCACAATTGTGAATTCCCTTCCGTACAAATAATCGTGGAACATTTTAGTTCCAGCAACTACAGCCAGAGCTTCCCGTTCTGTTTGGGCATAGTTCCTCTCTGCCTTTGAAAGGGACCTTGAATAAAACACAATCGGGGCCTCAGTTCCATTATCCAATGCATGACAGAGAACAGCCCCCACCCCCACAGGCGATACATCACAAACCAGTACCACAGGTTTTCTAGGATCGAAATGGGTTAGAACTGCTTCGGAGGACAGAAGCTCTTTTAACTCCCCAAATGCTTTTTCCTGGCTTTGCCCCCACCTCCAAACTGTGTCTTTTTTGAGCAAGCGATGAAACGGCTCTGCTACAGAAGCTTTCCTGGGCAAGAAGGAATGGTAAAAATTCAACAGACCCAGGAAAGATTGGAGGATGGATGGGGGCATTACGCACAACAGAAACCTTAGAATCAGAGGGTTTGACCTCCATAGGAGTTATTTTGAACCCAAGAAATTCGACCTCTTTTGTCTTTCCTCAGGCGGAGCCCAGCCTTTTCAAACTTTTGCAACACCCCGTCTAACCTTTCGGCAAGTTCAAATTTATCTCCCGCAATGATTAATACATCATCAAAATAGGGGAGAACCCCGGGGAGACCCATGAGCAAACGTTCCACAAGTGACTGGAAAATACCAGGGGCTGCATTGACCCCAAACTGCAGATGAGTGACTTTGAACGCCCCTTTATGAGTGAGAATGGTTTGCATGGACACAGCAGCAGGTGTAACTGTTAGGTGCTGGTAGGCCTGGGCGAAATCTATTTTAGCAAAACACTTTCCCCCGTGTAACATAGCCAGCAAATGGCTCACAACAGGAACTGGGTATGCATTGGGCCTAACTGCTCTGTTGATTGTGCAGTTGTAGCCTGCACAGATTCGAACCTCCCTGTTGGACTTAATGGCAGTTACTATGGGTGTCTCCCACTCTGCAGAATCAACCGGCACCAGTATGCCCTGACCCACAAGCTTGTCAGTTTCCACCTCAATTTTGTCTTTCATGGTGAAAGGAACATGGTGAGGTTTTGACATCAAATGAAACCGGGGGGCCCTTTTTGAATACTTCCGGGTGCGCATTGCAAATGTCTTGCACCAGCTTACAGCATTGATTCCGGACAGTCTAATGCCCAGTGGTTCAAACCACTGAACTCCAAGCAAACAGTTAGTTCCTTGTTTCACCTCCACAAGGGGCAACTTGGTGGAAATGTTTTTGAAATGCACAGAAAAATCCCCCACCCCCAGAATTGGAATTTGGCATCCTTGAACGTCTCTAAGGGACGTCTTCAGTGCTCGCAGCTTAGGCCACGAGGCCGGGGGGATTCTCAGAAACTCTTTTTGGGGCAGAATAGAATAAGACATTCCCGAGTCCACTTCCATTTGAACTGGTATGCCCTGCAATTGCAGATCAGCAAAGAACCTGCTGGAAACGTTGGAGACATTGCTGTAGGATGGTCCCGTCATGGAGATCTTGGAGATGGATGCTCCTTTCCATCTTGACCGCTCGCCCGATGCTGGAACCTGCCTCCGCCATTGTTGGCACACCTTTGCGATGTGCCCACGCTTGCCACAGTGATGACAGTCTGCCTTCTGAAATGGGCACTTCCGACGGTCGTGCTTGCCTCCGCAGCTGTTGCACCATCCCTGGGCCTTCTCGGTGTGCTTCTCCTTTCTCCTGTGGACTTTCTGGACCTCTCCGTCTTCGTTGCTGGACCCGGGCATGGGTGTGCATGCCTGTGATGCTGAAGATGATGAGCAGGATGATGCAGAGGAGCAGTGGGCCTGTACAGCAGACTCTGGAGCCCCGGAGGTGACAGGTCGCTGTTTGAATGACTTCACACCCGACCGAGCCGCCTCGGATGCCAGTGTTTCCCTCAGGACCGACTTGAAGGTGAGTGTGCTATGGATCATGAGCCTGCGCTGGGCTTCTTCGTCCCTCAAACCAGCTAAGAGACAGTCTCGGAGAGCGTCCTCAATGTTAGGCCACTGGCACGGGGCCGCGGCCAGTTGGAGAGTGGCAGCATAATCAGCCACAGACTCCCCGGGACGTTGGTCATGCTGGTGGAACACGACCTGGGCAGGAAAAATGGACACCTTCAGGTGGAAGTGATTTCACAAGGCCGTAAGGATGTCTGTGAGGGGGACTTCATCGATGTCCCTTGGCAGGACTAGATGGATTGCCAGCTCTAGCATCGCCAGGCCACATTGTGACAGGAAACAGGACCGTTTTAGGTCTTCTTCCACGATGTTTTCGGCCGCCATGGCGTGGCGGAATTGCCTCTCGTAGAGGTTCTATCACTCAGGAGTTGCCACATCGAAAGCACCCATGATGTTCTTTTGGGACGCCATCCCATCCTCATTGCCAATTTGGTGTTCAGTAATCAAGAAGCAGCAGCCAGCATAACAGGGCCAAACTCAACTTTTATTTGGGTACTGACACACAGAACAGGGGCGCAGTGACTCCTTATATACAGATAGAGGAATGATACATTTGGGTGGGAAACAATAGGATCATACCTGTCAACCTTCCCGGATTAGCCGGGATTTCCCGTTTTACGGCGCCGATTTTCGCCATTTCCCGCCCGGAGCTGCTGAAACTCCGGAATTTGGCAGCGGGGGGGGGGGAGGCATTACTGTGCATCCCTTCTGCACAGCTCACTTCTACGCATGTGTAGAAGGCTTTTACGCATGCGTAGAACCCTTCTACGCATGCGTAGAAGGCTTCTGTGCAGAAGGGGATCGTAGAAGCCTTCTACGCATGCGTAAAAGCCTTCTACGCATGCGTAGAAGCAAGCTGCGCAGAAGGGATGCGCAGTAACTCCTTTCCCCCCACTGCCAAATCCAGGACAATGCGCAGAATCCAGGACAATCCCAGTTTTCCAGGACATATGGCAACCCTATCTAGAACCACCCTAGACTACTTTCACTGCTGCACTGGTGAACAACATTTCCAAATAGTTTTTTTCAGACCATTAATTTTGTGCATGGCCACAATGGTATGAGCATAAAGAGATCTTTGTAGACATGATTTCAAAGTTAATTTCTCTTAGGTTCCCACACTCTCTTTTGGGTAGCATAAACTACCAAGAAATGACTTTTTATGACTTTATTTAACATTAGCTGCCTTACCCTCTTCCCTACCACACTAGATGGACAGGCTTCTTTATAAACAATCCCTACCTTCCAGATTTCCCAAGTTTAATGTACTGTATTTATTACCTTTAAAGCAGGGGTTCCCAACCTTTTCAATCCAGGGGCCAGGTCAAGCTCTCTAAGTCAGCCATTTTGCCTTGCCTGCATGATGCGGGTGGCCATTTTGTCCCAATAGCTTCAAAGGGGTGGCCATTTTGTTTCTTGAATGCCGTTGGAGGGGTGAATGGCCACATGAAATGGTGCTGTGGGCTGGATCTGGCCCACAGGACTTAGGTTAGAAACCCCTTCTCTAAAGCATAATGTATTGCATTGTTGGGCAGAATGGTTCAGTGCAGAACATGAAACTAAGGCATTCTTCTACTTCGGTGTCTAGATCAGACGTGAAACTGCCAAAAATGAAGCCACCTTTTGGTGAATTCATTCCACAGTTCCTTTCACCTGACCTAGTGTGAGAAAGATTAGTTGGCACAACAAGATGGCCATTGCCCGGAGTATGGCTGATTGGTTTAAATGACAAAAAGGATTAAAGCCTTCTGTTATGCTGTGAAATAGAGTTGGGCAACTGATGTCTTTCTGAAAGCAATTTTACCCTCCTGTGGCCTTGCAGTTTAAACTCCCATTGGACCTTTCTCAAAAACATACCCTTTTTTGCTTTAAAATAAATAAATAAAAGGAAACTGCATATCATGAGTTCTCCTTTAAACATGAGAAAAATTCAAAGTGTAGGGTCTGTGGGGGATGGAGGTTTTGGGAACACAGAAAGGAAAGTGGTATAATCTCTAGAGGACATTTTCTATTTTTGCAACATTTATTTGCAGAGCAGTGGCTCTACCTCACATTTATAATTGCAGAGGCAGAACCAGAGTTTTTATAGATGTTTGATTCATTTATCTCTTAAATGTGTGAAGCTCCCATTATGAATTTTACACACAGTCCAGTGCCTGGCTATTCAATCCAGTCTTGAAATGGGAAGCCAATTAATAGCATATGAAAATGAGCTGTTTTATTTTAAAAAAATGTGTGTATTATCTGAGAGCAATACAGTAGTTTCCTAAATATAACTCAGTATTTTAGCATTCTTAATACCAATGCTAATGCATAATGCATTGTTCTCACTTGTGAATGCTCAGTGGACAGATGAACGAAATAGGCTGCAGGTACCTGCAGTGCAGTCTATATTTCTTTTACAACTTTGATGACTTTAGCATTGGTAGTAAGAATGTCAACGCATTGATTTTACAACCGTCTCATTAAAATGCCAGCAACCGTAAATGGTGTGTCAACCCCAGCCAAATACGGTTGGTGCAGCAAGAAACAAAAAGTTGTTGAGGATGTTAGTAAAGAAAGTTAAACTACAATGTATTCTAGCTATAATAAATACTCTTCATTTCCTATTGGTTGTCCTCTCTTCCCTCCACATTTTTTTTTCTTGACAATCAGGTGAAGTTTTTCTGCTCATGGAAGGTTCCTGTTGCATAATCTGATAACATTACCACCAGAGGGAGCTGTTAACAATAAAATATTGTTATTGTAACTTATTCATTATTAGGATGTATTATTCTTACCAATGCCACCCATGTACTTGGCCACTTTGCATGGTTCCCTTCTCCTCCTTTAGCCCCATGACAAGATAATGAGGTAGGTTCAGTTGAATGGTGGTGATATTTACTTACATTATCAAGCAAAGATGATTGAGTAAGTTTTTTCCACACCCCTGAATACTCCCTCTTCTGTCTAAATCAGTGGTTCCCACTGGTGGACTTCAATTCTCAGAAGCCTAAATCAGTACATTGGCTGATCAGTGCTTTGGGGAATTGGCTTAGGCTTCTGGGAATTGAAATCCAAAAACCAAAGTTTGAGAAAATGTTTTTTTTTAAATAATAATTTTTATTAAGTCTTTAATAAACATACAGAAAAAGAAAAGAAAACATTAACAGTACATTAACAGTACATTACCCTAACAAGTCCATATATCATACTAACAAACATTACTATATGCTAGCACATAACAATATCTATATTCATTAACTACTATTTAACCACCAAATATTAAGAACCTTTATTTCAAAGTCCAAAATAATAGAAAGAAACTTTCTGTACTACCACTAATCTTTTTAACCAAAAAAAAAAAAAAAACACCCTGTGAATATATACAATGCCCGGAGAGTTTATTTTCTACTCAAGTCCAGAAACTTCTTTGAGATGGTACTGGTCCTGAACTATCACCTGCCATGATAGAGTGATCCACGAACGGTTTCCATATATTCCAGAATCTATTCTCTTTTAAATTATCTCTTTTGACTTTAATCTCCCATGTCAATTTATCGTTCAATGCTAAACTCCACATTTCTTTATACCATTCTCCAACCTGGATATCTACATCGTTTTTCCAATTTCTGGCTATACATTGTCTACCCGTTGTCAGTACAATTTCCAGTAATTCTTTTTCCTCCTTGTTTAAACCCAGATCTTCCACATTCGTTAAAAGAATAGTACCCGACACCAACTTAACACTTTTACCCAATATTTCACCAAATTCATTTTCTATTCTTCCCCAAAAATCCCTTATTTTTTTACAACTCCACCACATATGTTCATATGTTCCATCAAATTCTTTACATCTCCAACATAACTTATCTCTTTTATTATCCATCTGGTAAAGTCTTAATGGTGTCAGGTACCATTGCCACAACATCTTGAAATTATGTTCTTTAATTCTTACAGACATTGTTCTCATAATTCTCTTTTTCCATTTATTTTTCCATTCAGTCTCCCCAATTTTTATATTCAAATTTTGTTCCCACTTCCGTTTCAAATCCTCCTGTGGATCTGCACCTCTATTCAATATATTATAAAGCTTACTTACAAGACCCTTAATACTACTTTCCCCTTTTCTAATCTTCCTTACCAATTCCTCAAATTCCGTAAGTACTCTATCTGACCCTAGTTCTCTTTTATATTTTTTATTCCAATTGTCCACCTTTAACCTCTGAAACCAATTCAAATTTAATATCTCAAACATTTTTTTCCGCTCGGCATCAACATCACATGCTTTTAACCAATCCTTCAATAACAACGTCCCATTTTTATCCAATATTTCTATTTTTTCTTTGTCTAATTTTATTGGGAAACACATCATATCAGTCAATTCCAAGATTGGGGAGAGATTCGGAACCATATCTTTTTTTACCTTCTTCCACACCTCCATGAGACCTTTCATCATAGTATTATTTGACCTTTTCACCTTATCCTTCATTCCCAGAAAATTCAAGTTTCCAATATTTCTGTATTCTTTCATTTCCAATTGTTCCCAAATTACCTTTTCTCTTGCCAAGATCTTCACAACATTCTTGACTTGAAATGCTCGGTAATATACTAAGAGGTTTGGCATACCCAACCCCCCTTTTTTCTGAGACAAATACCATAGTTTCTTTGGAAGCCTAGATTTTTTTCCTCCATTACAAAAGTCATTAAACATTTTTTGAAACTCATTGATTTCTTTCTCTTTTAAATGGATCGCGAGCGTATCAAATAAAAAGTTAATCTTTGGTAACAGTATCATTTTACACATAGCAATCCTTCCAAACCATGACAGCTTTAACTTCTGAAGTTCTCGTATTTTATTCCTAAATTCAATTCTCAAGCTGTCATAATTCAATCGTTTAAGTTCTTCTAATTTGTTTGAAATAATTATCCCTAAATACTTCAACTTATCTTTGATTTGTATATTAAGTGTCGACACCGTCCTACCCATCTCGCTCAATTTCAAATTACACAACATCAATTCAGATTTATCCCAATTTATCTTTAATCCTGTTATAGCTTGAAATACTTGTAGATGATCTTTAATCCTGTCCATTACCTGTTCCGGGTGCTTCACCATAAGCAATGTATCATCAGCGTACATGCTCACTTTATTACCCATAATCCCTTCTATATTTGAATCCTCCCTTATACTTTTAGCTAAAATCTCCATTGCCATTATAAACAAAATAGGAGATAATGGACAACCCTGCCTAGTGCCTGCCTCTAGCTTTACCACATCCGTGAGCTCCTCGTTTACTCTAACCCTGGCATTTCCTTTTTGATATAGTAAATCAATAACCCTATTAAATTTATCTCCAAACCCATATTTTCTAACTATTTCCTTAATTGAAGACCACTGCAATGAGTCAAATGCCTTAAAAATATCCAATGATAGTAGTCCCACTTTTTCCTTTGTTTGATTAACACTGTCTATTAAATCTAATACCCTTCTAGTCAAATCCGCCATGTGTCGTCCTTTTAGAAACCCAACTTGATCAACATTTATATATTCCCCCATAAAACTATTTAAACGGTTAGCCAATATTGCCGTGAAGATCTTCGCATCTTGATTTATAAGCGAAATTGGTCTGTACGAATCCACTCTTTCCAAATTCTTACCAGGTTTTGGCAAAAGAACAATTGTGGTGTTATACCATGAAGTCGGGATTGATCCTCCATCTAGTATATAATTATATAACTTCACCAATTTCGGGACCACCACCTCTTTAAATTCTTTGTAAAACTCTGTTGATAATCCATCATCCCCCGGGGCTTTCCCTATCTTCAATCCGTTTATTACCCCCTTAACCTCTTTATCAGTTATCTTTTCCTCCATTTTCTCCCTATGCTCTTGCTTTATCCCATTCCCTAACTGCCTCTCCAATATCCTTTTAAGCTTTTCCATATCTATTTCTTTTTCTGCATATAACACCTGGTAAAATTCCCTAACTATTTTACATTTATCGCTATTCTTATTACACCTTAAACCTTGCCTGTCAACTAACACCCCAATTTCTCTTTTTTCCCTTTTAACCTTAGCTGCTCTTGCTAATAGTTTTGAGTTCTTATTACTAAATTCAAAATATTCTCTATTTAAATAAATCAAGTCTCGTTTAACTTTATCAATATCTTTACCCATTACTTCTGCCTTAAGTCCTTGTAGTTTCAAAAAAAAATTTTTATCTTTACTTTTTGCGTGTTCTTCCTGTAATTGTTTTATTTCCTTTTCTTTTTCTATGTGTTCTGCTTTATACCTTTTATATTTGAGGCTTGCCACTTTTATGCTTTCCCCCCTAAAAACTGACTTCATGGTATCCCATACAATGTTAAAATCAACCTCATTATTATCATTCCATTGCCAACTTTCTTTCCAACTTTCCATAATTGCCTCTTTGCTTTTCTGATCTTTGAACAAATTAGGATCGTACCTCCAATTTCTAACTCTTTGAATATTTTTTGGTGCTTTCAATTCCAAATATACTTTAGCATGATCCGATTCCTTAATAATCCCAATTTCCGTACTTTCTATATCCCCAATTAAGTTTTCCGACAGAAAAACATAATCTATTCTCGAGTAGGTCCCATGTACATGCGAAAAAAAGGAATATGCCCTTTCCAAGCCTTTAAACTCTCTCCACGAATCCTTCAAACCCATAACTTTCATCCATTTGTCCATCGCCTTCCCTTTCACACCCATTCCACTTCTAGCTATGTTTGTGCAATCCATTCCTGACCTGATCAAATTAAAATCACCAGCCACAATAATTTTTGCAACATTTTCCAACTCCACTATTTTCCGAATTTTTTCAAGAAACACTACTTGGTGGTCATTTGGAGCATAAATATTTACCAACAATATTTCCTCATCCTCCAATTTTCCTCTTAACAACAAATACCTACCCTCTTGATCAGCAATCTTTTTTGTGATTTCAAATCCTAACTTCCTAGAAATCATAGTTGCCACCCCTCTTGCTTTAGATGTTCCAAATGCCATCTCATAGTGTTGCATCCAACCCAGATAAAGTTTATTCGTATCTTTTGATTTCTGATGTGTTTCCTGTAAAAATAAAATATCTGGTCTATCTTTTTTCAACGCCGATTCCAGCCTCCGTCTCTTAAGAACAGAACCTGTACCTTTCACATTCCACGATATTATTTTAATACTATCCATAACCAAATTCTTCTCCCAACTTTAAACTCTCCATCGGGCGTGCCACCAAAAACCCTTCACCATACCCACTACATAAAACACACATTTTTCACTCTCCCCACCTTCCAACGAAAAGTCGCCTCTGTCAACCAAAGAGGGGAGAGGGGGGACCTGCAAGATGCGCCCTACTGCCGGCGCTATGCGCTATTTACCCATTCTACCTCTATTAGATAATTAAGATTACTACAATCTAATGCTCATCCTTCCTTACCTATCTCCTCCTCCATCAGTGAAAGTGAAAGTGAGATGCTCAAGGAATGGTTTACCATTGCCAACCTCAGCCATCCCAATGAGTTTCCATGGTCAAGCAGAAATTTACACTCGGGCTTCTTAAATCCTAATTGAACTCTGCACTGTCTCTCAGATGCCTTCATAGTTTCTGAAAAAAACGCAGTTGCCTTCCTGGTATGAAATTTAGGGTTGTTTGTGGCTATTGGTAGCAAAATTTGGTGAATTAGTATTATTTTTACTATGATTTATACATTTTAACTCCACCTTTGCACCACTACATTGTTTTCTGCATGGCCTCTAGTAATAATGAAATAAAGTACTGTTTAGAAAACCCCCAGTAAACCCAAATGCAACCATAGAATAATTTAAAACAAACAAAACAATGCTATAAATAACAGTTCAAATCAATAAGGCTACCAAGACTCAAAACATCTCTATACATTAATGGTATTAGATTAAAAAGGTGTGTCACACACCTTTATCAATAGCAGTGAGAATAGAAAACGGTTGTAGCTTGAAGTATATGTGTGGTGTTCCAGAGTCTGGGAGCTATGCAAAAGAAGGCCCTCCCCCATGAACCGATCAAAGTGGTCCTCTGCAAGTGTTAGTATTTTCAAGAGAGCCTCTTAACATATGGACAGATTTATAACAAGCGATGTGGTCCCATAGATAGCCAGGACCTAAGCAATTTAGAGCTTTGAAGGTTAAATCCAGTGCATTAAACAACTTGAAATCAGTACAAGTGTTTCAGTACCAGGGTCATATGATCTTGATCCCCTGTAACCAGTTACAACCCTAGTTGAATTACTAGTAGTTGCACTGGTTGATGATCCCAAACTCACTTCAAGGTTGACACTGTGTAGAACACATTTCAGTGGTCAATCAGACTATAAGTAAAATGTGGATTTTATTTATTTATACAAGTCCAAAGAACCAAAATTTAAAGCCAACATAATTTTTACAAACACTAATATTCTAAAAATGTATATGCATACATATTCACACTTATGCAGCAGTTTTAATAGCCCTGTCATTTGCTTCAAACAAATCCTCATTACCACATGGTTCAGGCAAGTTGCTGCAGTCTTATCACATTCATGTTGGACATCATCAGCAGTACAGCCCCAGCTCTTTAGGCTTGTTTTACATTGTGTCACCCAATTTTTGCAGCCTATGCAGCATCTTCCATATTCCATATTGGAGTTGATAACCTGTGTCTGGCTTTTCCATAGTTCAGTTCAATGAGCCTCAGCTGAAGATAGAATTGGTGCCATGTTTTAGGAAGCTCTTCCTTGACTTCAGTCTTTATGGATGATGTTGAAGTCCAAATGTTGGATACCTTGTGTCTGTTTTTACTTTTTCTTCTCAACCTCTGCTTCTTCTTATCTTCTATCATCTGGAGGTACTATACCCATGAGAAGAGTATGAATGAGAAGAGGAGCTAAATTATAATTTCTTTATAGCATAGCATGACTTTAATGTGTGTCTTCAGAGTTGCTCAATTTTTCTGAACTATATTGCCACCAGTTTTGAAGCTCTGTCCATCACACAAACCTGATTTAGATATACAGTACTGGACAAAAAACAAGCTTCTATGTATTCCTTACCATAATTAGCATTTCCCTTGGATAAAACTGCAAATGCAAGTAATTTGAGTCTTTCAAATAGAAGGGCAGATTCATGGGTGCAATATTTCAAGTCAAAACAAGTTTCCATAGATGTGATTTTTCCACTCCTCAAGTCTTAAGTCTTAATGCTTTATATACGCATGTGGGTCTGTGTCTGCCTGTCTGTCCTTCTGCAGTGTCAGATTTCCTTTATCCTCATGGGCTTGAGAGACCTGGAAATTTTCAGAATGACTGACATGAAAATCCTTATATATTCATGCACTCATCATCTTCTTAAGACCTCCCACTGGGGTGCTTAACTGTACTTAGTCTCTTTATCCACTCGGTCTGCATTTACAGTGTTTTAGAATGCAAATAAAATGAGTGAAGACACATGTTTAGCAATCAAAATGGCCTCGTTGCAGTGGGTACTATGGGGGGTGGGGAGAAATATTGTAGTGCTGGAAAGGTCTGACCCGCTTTAATCAATGAATCATGTGGATAATGTTTGTAGCAACTTCCACATGCTCATAGAGGGGTAGCACTAGGATGTAATGGTTATGAGTCATTTTGTCCAAATAACACTTTAGGTTGGGTGTGAAGGTGTTTAGTAGTGTTGCTTTGTCACTGTCTGGTTGGGCAAGTAAAATGAAATAAAAGATAGTGTTTTGGATGTTCAGTGGAGCCTTTAGGCCTGTTTTATGTTTGATATTAAACACCGCCATCCTGCAGTTCACTGTAAGGATGTATATACATGGGCTCTATTGCAGAGCAGAGTTTAAACAGAATAATTCACGAGCAGAGGAGTTCTGGTCCCTACCTGGTTGGTGCTGAATTTGTCAGAGAATGCTGTAAGGAGTAAACCTAGCATCATGGATGGAAGCTGCAGGGAAGGACTGCCATTTCTTTTCAACCAGACTATCTTTGAAGACCCTGCTGGGAGGAAGAAGAGAGTTATGGCAGCAGAGAGGGGCTGTTCCAATCAACTCCTTCCTTAGCAGGTACAACAGGGAAAGAGACTTAGGAAGCACACCAACTGCTACTTGCAGGACTCTGCTTAACTCTGTGGCTCAAGTTTGATGAGACGTCCTAGGACAGTGATGGCGAACCTATGGCATGCATGCCAGAGGTGGCACTCGGAGCCCTCTCTGTGGGCACCCATGCAGTCATCCCAGCACAGAGTTCACCCCACCCCTCTGCCCAGCAACCCAATGGGAGCACTTCCTCCCTCCCCCTGGAGAGAGTTCACCTGCCCCTCTGCTCAGCAGCCCAATGGGAGCGCTTCCTTCCTCTCCCAGCACAGAGTTCACCTTTGCCCAGCAGCCCAATGAGAGCGTTTCCTTCATCCCCTGTTACTATGTTGGCACTTTGCGATAAATAAGTGGAAGGGACATCATTGATGGATTGGGGGAAGGGGTGTTTGCCTTACAAAACTTCAACAGTAGAGTAGAGCAGAATACCACAAGCAGTGTGGTGCCATGTGATCAGTGCACGATAGAAGATATGAACACAGAGTGAAGTATTGCTTGATGACTGCATGAAAGTTTGGCATCAGTTTCTTATTTTAAGATCAGTAGTACTAATTTGGCTCAAGCTTGGAAATGAACATACAGAAAGGAATAGAAATCAATTCCTGCTACTTTCAAAAGGAAAGAAAAACAACAATTACAATGCAATGTTCTTTTTCATCACTGGACAGACTTTTTGCCTGATTAATGTGAAATAGGTAATAGGTATGTCAATGAGAAGGATTAGAACTGCTGGATGCATGAGAAACGTTTGATGATAAACACATTAGAGACTTGTATGGCTTATGAAAAGAAGAAAGTAGATTTAGGTAAAATTAATTAAAATAGAAGTTATGGTAATCATACGGTAGTGGTTGCAAAACAGTTTTGAGTTTTTGGTTTTGTTGTTTTTAACTGTTTTGCCATACTAACTGGATCAGGTGATTTCCTCCTAAGTTTAGCCTATTGTATGGAGGGGATAAAATGGCAGCCTGGTTCTACATCTATTGTCCAGAGTTTGCTTTCTGGGATTCCTGGGATTCTTTGTTTTGTCATAGAATCACTGCGTTGGAAGGGCCTTTTAGACCATTGAGTCCAACCCCCTGCTTAATGCAGGAATCTGAATCAAAGCAAATCTGACAGATGGTTGTCCAATTCTGTCTTGAATGATTCCAGTGTTGGAGCGCTCACCACGCCTTGAGGCAGTTGGTTCCACTTTTGTACAGCTCTAACCATTTAGACCTTTCCCCTGATATTCAGCCGGTATCTGGCTTCCTGTAGTTTCAGCCCATTATTATGCATCCTGCATTCGGGGATGATGGATAATAGATCCTTTCCTTTCTCTTTATGATCATCTTTCAGGTATTTGAAGAGTGCTATCAAATCCCCTCTCAGTCTCCTTTTCTCAAGGCTAAACATGCTCATTCCTTCAGTCTTTCCTCATAGGGCTTGTTTTCCAGTCCCCTGATCATCATACTTGTCAAGTTTTGGATTTGGAAATAAGGGAAATTTCCTGGCAAATAAAGGATACTTGACAGCTATGTTTATCCTGTGCTGCCCTCCAATGGCGGCAATAGGGCATTGCAGTCTAATTAATAAGGGATGACGGCAGGAAAGAGGGTAAAATAAGGGGTTTTCCCGGCCAATAAGGGATACTTGACAGCTATGCTGATCATCCTTGTTGCCCTTCTCTGTATCTGCTCTAGTTTGTTTTCTTAAAGTGCAGTCCCCAGAATTGGACACAGTACTCTAGATATGGTCTAACTAGTGCTGAATAGAGGCAGGCTATCCCTCACTGGTCTTCTGTTAATGCAGCCTAAAACAGTGTTGCCCTTTTTTGCTGTCACATGGTACTGCTGACTTAAATAGTTAACCTGTAATCTACAATTCAAGATTCCTTCTTGCTTGTAGTATTACTGAGCCAAGCATCCCCCATCTTGTAACTGTGCATCTGTTTTTTTGCCCCTAGGTGTAAAACTTTGCACTTATCCCTGTTAAATTTCATTCTGTTTGTTCAAGCATATCAGGATCATTTTGAATTCTGCTCCTGTCTTCCAAATATTAGCTATTCCACCCAGTTTTGTGTTATCCGGATATTTGATAATCATCCCTTGCACTCCCTCATCCAAGTCATTTATGAAAATTTTGAAGAGCACAGGGCCCAGGACTAAGTCTTGTGGTACTCCACTTGTTACCCTTTTCCAGCTTGAGAAGGAGCCAGTAATAAGAACCCACTGAATATGATTCTGTAACTAAATGTATATCCACCTGACACTTATGCTATCCAGGCCACATCCTGTTAGTTTGTAATCAGAATATCATGGGGCACTTTGTCAAAGGCTTTGCTGAAGTCAAGATATATTACATCAGCAGCATCTCCACTGTCCACCATGGAAGTTACCCAATCGAAAATGAAATCACATTAGTCTGGTAGGATTTGTGGGTTGTTGTTGTTGTTTGACAGATCCATGTTGGCTTCTACTTATGGCATTATTTTCAACTTGCTTGCAGGCTAATTGATCTGTTTTTCTTCCTTTTTGTCCTTTTTGAAGATAGGGACAACATTAGCCCTTCTCCAATCGTTGGGCACTTTACCTGTCCTCATTGATTTCAAGAAAATGATAGACAATGATTCTTAGAGCTCTTCAGCTAGTTTCTTCAATATCCTTAGATGTAGTTCATCTGGTCCTGGGGATTTGAACTTATTCAAGGTACGGCAACAAGATATTCATTGATTATTTATCAATCTCAAGCAGAAACCCTGCCCCTTTTCTCTTCTACTTCACACTTGATGTCACATGACATCAGGTTTTACTCAACTTATAGTGGCTCTAGTAGGGATTTTAAGGGGTGTATGATATTTAAGGAACTGTTTTACTACTGCCACCATCTTCCAATCCATTCCCATAGCTATACAGGGATTTGAATCGAGGTCTGAGCCATACTCCATCACTCTATCCATTATACCACGCTGGCTCTCAAGTTTTCATTAGGAGAAGGAAAAGATAACTTCTGAGCCTATAAGCTTGTATGATGTGTTTGAAGCCAATGCATCTTGAACACCAGAAGCCATGGGATTTGCTGAATGTTTTCTCATGCTGAGATTGAATCAACAAAGAGTCTTGTGGCATCCTAAAGTCTAATGTTTGTATAGCATAATCTTTTGCAGACTGGGTTTCTGTTGCCCAACTGTTATCCTTGATTAACACAAAGAGAGATTGCGAGAGACAGGAATTGAGAGAAAAAGACAGAGAAAAGTGTGATAGGATTAAAAGGAAATGCAAGCCGTCATATAGGTGTGTGATGGTGCTGTGCAGACCCCTCTCACACAACAAAGTTGAAGCCCTTATCCATGTGTAAGCAGGACTCTTCAATTACCTTTCAGTATTAGCATTTGGGAAGCATATTAATTCATGTTCTTCCCCATGACTAGCAGGAGCAGAATCAAATGTGCAAAAAATAGGAATCCCTACATGTATGTTTGTTTTCCTGTAACAGGTACAGAATTTGGGTTTTGATGTTGCAGAACCCAATTATTTGTCATGAAACAGGATTGGAATTAGATTTAACCGTAGAGTGCACAGATGGAAAACAAATAGAGTTCAGGTTATTGGAGTTTCAGTGCTACATTTTTCCGAAGTGTGTGCTTTGTTTGTCACTTCATGGAATAAAAGCTTGAGGCATCAGCATGTTATGCTTAGTAATCTTAGATCATAGATTGTAGCGGTGTAAAAGGATTAACTGGTATATGTGACGATTAACAAAGAGGAAAAGAAAAAAATAAAGGAAAACCAAGGCTGTTTCACTGGAAACAGAAATTTCAATGCAGAGTTCCACTTCTAGTAAAATATATTGCCTGTTAAAGCTTTCTGAAATATGCCTTACAGTTGCAGGCAAGCTAATATAATTGCCTCTCATATTTTGTTGTTGTGAGGGGCAAAAATGATTTTCACCAGCAGCAACTGTTAGAGAGCAAAGTAAGGGAGCAAAATCAAATATAGTCAATGTTTGTTGGGGGAGAAGGAATTGACTATGACCCTGATGAGACTGTCTCCACTCCTCAATCTCATGCACATGCATGCACATGCTTATGCACATCCATATATACACTAGTGCAACTACCCACACAGGTCCATAGCCAGAGGGGGGTCAGTGGGGCGAAAGCCCTCCTGAGCTAATGCCCTCCTCCCAAGTCACCCCGGGTTGTCAATGTTATATATGTATATGTGACATTGTTGCCCTTCTTGAAAAAAAATTCACACCCCCAAATCTAAAATCCTGGCTAGGGCCCTGCACCCACATGCACAGAGATGTACATAACCATATCATCTCTTCCCTACTGCATTAAGGGGTTTTAATTAACCCTAGAGTAGACTGCTGTGAGTGGTGGCTTTTTAGAAGTCATATTGCACTGGAAGAGGTTGGCATAGTGTTAGTTGGGGAGGATTAACAAAGCATTTTCACAGCAATTACAAAAATGGATTTAATTTTGAATTTGATTTAAATCAAATTGATCTAAATCAGGGGTTCCCAAACTTTTCACGTGGAGGGCCGGATCATGCCCTCTGGACAGCTGAGTGGGCCAGTCACATGGTTCCTCCCACTGTAAACACTGTCATAAAATGCATCTGTGGCTACCTTAAACGAGTTTATGACAGCTGAGGGTGCATTTACTGCCGCATTTATGGCATGTGTGGGCATGTTTTACGGCTGTCATAAATGCACCCGCTTCTGCTTCCGGTAGCAGCGAGGGTGGCGGTGGGCCACATGAAATAGTGCTGTGGCATTGGTGCTGGCCCACCGGCCATAGGTTGGCCACCCCTGATCTAAATCATTAGGTAAATCACAACTTTAATCACTTCTCAGGAAAAATCGATTTTACTTTGATTTTTTTTACTTGACACGTGATGATGTGATCAAACTCATCATTGCACTCAACATGTGCATTCTTGTTTGCTATAACCTTAATACATAATTTTCATAATATATAATTTCTCAATATCTTCTTGTCCAGATTGTCTCTCACTCCAATAATTATCTGCTCACTTATTATGAATGATGACAATTCCAGAGAGGGGAAAAATAAGAGTTTAACTTTGTCGATACAAAATTAGAGAGGAACATTAGTTACAATTGCCACACCAAAGGAATTGGCTTCACTTAAGGAAAATGTGGAAAGCAATCCTGGAGATTTTAAGAGGGCTCTCAAGAACTTTCAGCATAATGTCGTGTCGAGAGTGAAACACAAATCCAAGAATAGCTGCAGTCAGAGTTGGAAAATATGAGCAGTCAGGTCTGATTTCTTATCTGTGTTGCCATTATACATATATCTCTGGAGACACAAACTCAATATGAGATCGGTTTAAGTTTCTGGTATATCTGGTAGTCTGAGTACTAGAGGAGATAGAAGTATTAACATAAATAATCTATATAGAAGGCTGCAAAGCATCATAAAAGTGAGACCTTAGTGCTGATAAACCTTTTTGAAAAGATACACAGTACTGTGCAAATGTCTTAGGCCATTGTTAGATTTATTGTTTTAGCAATAGTTTAATGGCGATATATATTTTTTTCTCAATCAATCTCTTCATTAGAATACAACCAGAAACTGCAGTACTGTATTCAAAAACAGGGGGGGGGGGAACAGCTTCCATAGGCTAAAGTGGAAAGTATTTAGTATGACCTCCCTTTACACTTGAGTAACACCTGACTCCTGTAAACCTAAATGGAACTGAACCCTAATTAGTGCCATTGCTAACACCTGTATATGTCCTACTATTAACTGGCAAAATGACTGCTGTGGAAAAGGTCTTTTATGCCAGGTTTGTGCAAGACATGGTTGAGTAGTTCTTACAGTACACACATGTGTTGTATGAGTGTAAATCATTGTAAGCTTGCTAATAAGACCAACTTTCAATCACATTATTTTCCTCAAAATGCCAAGGATCACAGAATTTAACAGACATAAAATCATACTTTTGCATCAGCAAGGCTACTCTCAAAGGGAAATCAACAAGCAAACTGGATGCTCAATATGTAGTATTCAAACTGTTATAAAGAAATAGGATGAATCAGGAGAGGTCAGGGACAAAAAAAAAAAGAACTGGAAAGCCAAGAAAACTTTCAGATTCTGATGAGAAGTTCCTCAGAGTTTCTTCTTAGAGAGATCAGAGGAAGTTAGCAAGGAACAGTTTCAGCATCTGGCAGTTTCATCAGGATGTCAATTTGACCCTTCTAAAATTCGAAGAAGCTTAATCAGGAATGGTCTTTGTGGAAGGGTAGCAGCCAAGAAACCACTTTTCCCAATGGGAAACAGAGTGAAAAGGCTGAGATATACTAAAGCTCACAAAGATTGGAATGAGGATCAGTGGAAATATGTATTATGGAGTAATTAATCCAAGTTTGAAATTCTTGGGTCCAATCATCAACAACATGTGAGAAGAACAGTTTAGCTGAAAGAGATTGATAATTGAGTAATTATGGCTTTCAGTGAACATGGGTGGGGGAGTCTGTCCTGGCTTTTGCATAATCTATAAAACATGCATGCACATTACATCTCATATCTCGAAATCTTTGTATGAGGACCTGCATTGTAAACTTTGCTTCTCTGGTACCCATAGAATTCTGGAAGTGAAATTGTGTTTCACCTGTGCTTTCTTTGCACTTCTCATAAATTCTACTATGGATGATTTTCAAGAAGATTTTAAGAGCATGACTTCATGAGGCTAATCGTTCTGTACTCCTCACAGGACTTAATGTTTGGTTTCTTCGGCAGTGTAACAAAGGTTGATAGCAACCAATCGCTCAGAAATCCCTGTGTCATAAATGGTGTTAAAAAAGCTCTGTCATCTGGCTCTCTTGCTTTCCCATCTTTGGATCTTTGCAAAGCTCTTACAACCTCACTCTCCCGTATTGGTGGTCCAGCATTGCCATTTGTGACAGGCTGTTCACCTCTTTCAGAAAATGCAAGCATTCAACAAGACAGTCCCCATGGCCCATGTCCTCCCAGCAATTGAATTGGCTCATGCTAACAAATAAGAAGCAGGTGTTTTGAAAACTGTCCATTCGCAGGGAAACAACATATTTATTGTTTCCTGGAAAATTATTTTCTCTCCTCTCTGCCAAGGTGTTAGTACCCAAACTAAGAAGAAACAGGAAAGCCAGATGGCAGGATGTGTCATAGTCCCTGGTATTTAGAAATTACTGGTGCTTAAACCCAATGAGCTCTGGTTCTACTGCACCACTGCCATTGTGGCAGAAAATGGATGATGCTGGTATTTTTGCTTTGCAGCAGGAAGAGCCAAAATGCTCCGTGTTTACAGAGAAGCCTCTCAATACACAAGAGATTGCTCTTGTATTTTGTCAGCAATCCAGTGACTCCTACACTTCTTCTGTGAGGGAAAGAGCTACTGTTCAACAACAGAAACTGTCTAAAAACTCACTGTTCTCTTGTTCTAACTCCAGGTGAAGGAAGATAGAGGATGGTGACTGATGTTATATGCTATTAATGGCCAACCTTGGCACTCCAGGTGTTATTAGGCTTCAATTACCAGAAGCCCAAGTCAGCACTCCTTGGTTGGCATATGCTCATGTCCAGAGAATAGGGTGGGCCATGTAAACTTGGAGTAAGTATCCTCTAGTATGAACAGGATTTATCACCTTGAGTCTCATCCTTTGATCCAAATGCTATCCTTTGATCCAAATGCTATCCTACATGCTGGAAAGAAGAGCCTGACTTTGCAGAAATGTCAAGATATGGTTCTCTTACCAGATTAGACATTTAGACAGAGCTTAGAAATGCTGGCTGGGGAATTCTGGGAATTACAGCGGAGGGGGAGGGGGGTAAAGGTAATGTTTGTAATGTAATGTTCTCATTTAGACCTACTTTGTTGACTCTATGAAAAAGATTTGCATGCTTTCCCCAATTTCCCTATAGTAGCACATCTATGTATAAATCTAAGGTAGGCATTTGTCATTCTATCAGTACCACCACATGGTATGCCTATAGGCCAGTGATGACAAACCTTGGCACTCCAGGTATTCTGGAAATTCCAATTCCCAGAAGCTGAAGTCAGCACTCCTGCTGATCAGGTTTCTGGGAATTGAAATTCAAGAACAGCTGGAGTGCCAAGGTTCGCCATCACTTCTATAGTCATACAACAGAGCCCTTCTCCTTACAAAATTTGTCACTGTATGATGGGGAGAGTGCTCTATGTTGCTTAACTAATGCCATTTGATGGATGCTGTTTCACCCAGTTACTATGTGGTTGGTCAGAAAAAGCAGTAGCTGAAGTTGTAAAGAGGTATCTTCTTCTATTCCCTCCTAGATCTGTTGCCCAGCCTCTGGTTTCATCACACAATATAGGATAAAATTTTAGCAAACCTATGAGGGATATTAAGAATGCAACAGTATAAAAGCTGGAATTAGCATCTTAATACAATCCATAAAGAAGAAAAGGGAGCCCAAATTTATTTTATAATGATTATATAACTAAAATAATCCATAGAGCTTCATGTCATCTATATATTTTAAATTCTATGATTTTAAATAATGCATATTTCCTCAAATCTATATGGATCAAATCTTTTGTCTTTTATGAAAAGATAAATTTAAAAACAATACTGGCAATTTTAAAGTTACTAACATTCTTCCTGCTATGAGTAAGTCATAGTTAATTCTAAAACTTTCTTATTAGTATTTTCAGACACCAAGAACATTAATGAGAAGTAACTGGTTATCGCTTCTACGAATATATTTTCTACATTAAAAAAATCTTCCTAAAGGGGTTGTCTCTGAGGGAAAGAAGATATATAAATAGTCTGCTCTTCCCAACAACATCTAGCATCTATCCTTATAAAGTTTGTATTTTCCCCTTAAAATAAGTTTACCTGAACTGCAATTAAAGGTTAATGTATATAGTTTAACAGAAAACATCATTTTATGGTTCTTTTTTATGCCATAGCAAAATTATGTTCAAAAAGGTTTTCTGATAAAATCTTATACAACCAAATCTTCTCATCTGTAGGAGTAGGCTGTCCTACATTTATTTTCCTTTTCCATTAAAAATTGTAAGTCTCTTGTTCCATATTTTGAAGTAAATTATACAATTTTCCTAGCAATCACTTTGATCTTATGATAAATAATACCTTGTTTTCTGCTTGAGACAAATTTCATAGCTGTCTGTACTTCAGCAACAGGGTTGTAAAAATATATCTCACTCCTATCCTTCCAATTTGTCAGTAATTTCTCAATTTACACAAATTTGTTATAACTATTTCAAAGATTTCTAACTTAATATAGATCAAAATTATACAGTACCCTACCTTACTATTGTTTCATATCTTCAGAATACAGTATCATAAATAGAGATTTGAATGTTGTAACAATAGAAGTGGCAGTAACAGAAACAGCCCAAACTCTTCCTCAGTGTGAGGCGGGCAAAAAAAGTTCACCTTGCCTACACAGCAGCAGCAATATCAACCCAACATCACAGTAACCCATTACGACAGATTGGAAGGAAGCTGTGCCATCTGCAAAAGGCTTCTGGAGGGTCAAGCATGAATCTGAACAGAGGTGGAGAGTGAGGACAAAAAGGAGGTAGATGGACCACCAGCTGCTAGTTGTTTTATAACCAATGCCCAAGAAAGTCTCATGAGCCACCCAAAATGGCCACCATTCTGCATTTACTTCTATGTAAAAGGCAGAAGAGGAGGTAATAGTGGTACTGTCTCATTGAATCCTCATCTACTAGTAGTCTATCCTTTGTTAGAAACAGAGAGACAGCTCAGATGGTGAAAAATGGCTAGCATGGAGAGAACTCACCCTAGCATGAGTCCATCCATTCTACTGAACTCTGTGATAAAAGTAAATTTATCTAGTGATTGCAACCATTTGGTTTATTTTAGTTGTTGCTTGTTTTGTTTGTTTGCTTGCTTGCTTTTGTACTGTGAGATATAGAGTAAGGATAGTTCGCAATACATCTACTAAAGCAAAGGAAAACAGGACTCCAAAAGGTTGGAGTAAAGGTAGTTTATTTTGTGTTATTGTAAAGGAGCAGTGAGAAACTTCTTGGACAAGCCCAAAAAGTTATCCCTAACAGCATACTTTCCCAGGTTTTTATACATTAGTTTCCAAGCCAGAGCAACAGCAAAACTGTTGTTCTAAATGGCTTGCCGCAGGGATTCTCAACCTGCGTCCAGTGGTGGGCTTAAAAAAATTTTACTAGCACACTGTGGGCATGGTATGGTGGCCGTGGCCAGGGGGGAAGCTCTTTTGCACCTGAATTAGGACTACTTTATTTCAAAACTTGGATAGGCAGGGCCAGCCAGAATTTCTGCTACCGGTTCTGGCCAACAGGTGCGAACCTGCTGATGCCCACCACTGCCTGCGTCCCACAGGCCAGGTAGGGCCCATGGCACCATTTCATGTGCCCCCCACCACCACCATCTCCACCACACCAGGAAATGGCATGTGGTGGAGGAAGGGCAAAATGGCCATCCAGCCCCCAAAGCTGTCTGAGGGATGTGACCCGGGCCCTGGATTTAAAAGGTTGAGAACTCCTGGCTTACCCCCATAATGTAGCCGTGAAAGCTCTACAAGCATCAGGCAGGGCTAGAACTCTTCACTTACTTACTTAGTTAGTTATCTCTTTCTTGCTCCATGCAGCATGCCAGCAGTAATCAACAACAAACATATTTGCATCAACACAATAGGTTGAACCTCATTGAGTTATAGAATACCTTTTTAATGCAATGTTTTTTAAATGTTACATTTCATCAATTTGGATTTATTAAAAATTATATTCGGATATTGGACTCAATAGGCATAATTTGAAACAACACTGAAAATGATATTTCTGGATGGCTTATTAGAAAAGCAACATTGATTGTAGCAGTCCTGGTTCAATGCACTTTGTTGCCTGCAGAGAAAAATAAAATACTGGTTTCCCCAAGGTCTCAACTAAGCTGAGTTTTACTTTGTTTTTGGTGAAAAAGTTAGCATCCTCCTGTAATCCTATGTGTAGCGGGATAGAATAGAGGTGAAGAAGTTCTGTCCTTCAAAAGAAGTAAGCAAGGGCCTACTGCTGTTGTAACCTGTATAACATTCAACAGCTACCACCTGAGGTAACCACCTTAAGAACATAACAACATAGGAACAGCCTTGCTGGAACAGGCCACAGCCCATCCAGTCCAGCATTCTGTCTCACAGTGGCTCACCATTTGCTTCAGGGTATTCCCAAGCAGATGCCTTCACCTGCTTAGGATTCCCTGGGAATGGCATTGAGATATATCCTGCCTATCCCTCCAACCCGGAGGTTGTCCTTAGGTATCCATAATTATAGCTATTGATACCCTTGTCCTCCATGAACTTGTCTAATCCTTTCTTAAAGCTGTCAAGACTGACAGCTGTCACCACTTCTTCTGGCAGGGAGTTCCATAGACCAGTTATCCTCTGGGTGAAAAAGTACTTTCTCTTATTTGTTTGAGAACTAGTACCCAAAAAGTTTCATGGAGTGCCCCCTAGTTCTTGTGTTGTGCGATAGGGAAAACAGTTTTTCTTTATCTACTTTGTCCACACCGTGCATGATTTTATAAACTTCAATCAGGTCACCTCTTAGACGTCGTCGTTCAAGAGTGAAGAGGCCCAACCGTTGCAGCCTCAGATGGTAAGGAAGGTGTTCCAGTCCCCTAATCATTCTGGTTGCCCTCCTCTGCACTTTTTCCAGCTCCATAATATCCTTCTGGAGGTATGGCGACCAGAACTGTACACAGTATTCCAGATGGGGCCTCACCATAGATTTATAAAGAGGCAAAATGACACTTGCTGACTTATTATCTGTACCCTTCCTAATGGTCCCTAGCATTGAGTTTGCTTTTTTCACTGCTGAGGCACACTGGGTTGACACCTTCATTGAGCTGTCCACCAGGACACCAAGGTCCCTTTCCTGGTTTGTCACAGAGAGTTCAGACCACATCAGTTTATAAATGCCTTAGTTTGTTTAAAGGTAGACCTGGCCTTTACTTACCTTATTTTCATTTCTTGTTTCTCCAAATAGAACACATCAACTAGTTTTTTAAAATCCCAATTGTAATAGCCAAATGTTCTATTCCTATATAGAATAGTAAAGGGGAAATAGGACTAACTTTTTTGCATTCCATATGAAGTAGAATGACGTAAAGTAGAAAGCATGTCATTGTATTTCACTGTTTATTTTTATACACATGTTTAACCTAGCCTATAAACATTTTTATATACTGTATTAACAAATTCTAAAGTCTTCAATAGATATGCCCATTCAGCTCTCTCAAAAGCTTACACTATATGTTAAAAAAATGGTACTTGTTTCAATTATGTCAATCTGTCAGCAATATTAACTACATATTTTAATATTTGAGTGCCACTTACATTCTGAGGTAAACTTGTTTCATCTTCATTAGTGCCTTTCACATTCACTTTCTAAGTATCTTTGCTAAAATGAAAATGATTAAATTCACTTAAAAAGGTAAAAATGTCAATTAGAGATAGGAAGAGTTGCATTTTTGTCAAGCTTCTGCTTTCCTCTCATAATCTTGGTGTTAGATCCCATGTTATACAGTCACACATAGTTTTTAATAAAATCTCAATTTGTATAACTTTAAAAAAACCTTTTTATCTGCTATATTTTAGATTTTTTTCATTCTTTCTTATCTCTGTTGTACTCTTGTATCTCCATTGACACTAGAGATAGAAAGTGTTAAATATCTTCAGTAGAAAAAGTAGAAAAATATAGAAAAGGAAAATCTATAACCTGAAATCTTTATCTGAATTATTGGAAATATATAATTTATGATAATATAATAAGAACTGTTTAACAACATCTTTTGGTATGTTTTTAAATCTAAATGTTTCCTTCATATAAAAATGCTGCCATATGTAGATAGTAATTTTTTAAATTTAAAAATTAAAAATAATTTGAAAGATTTCCTATATCAAATGATATTGTGATGTCCAACAATTGTTGAAGTCAATTTAACATTGATTTATTCTTTCATTTCCTGTCTTAAAGACCAGTAGAGTCTCCCAACTACTTCAGCTTTTTTAAAGGTCAAATGTTTGCTTTGAACATTATTTTAAATTGGGAATTCAATGCACAATTATGAAAAGTCATACCACTTAAATCATTAGATACTTCCTAGTATGGAACACTATCAATTGTTGGAGCAATTACTGTGATGCAGCACAACATTATACTGTGACATTTTGTTGTTAAGCTTATTTGAGATCTGTGATGGTAAATGGAAAAAGTAGGAATTTTGGCCTAGTCTACTGCCCAGAGAATGCACTAAGCATTACGGAGTGGTATATAAGTGTAATTGCTATTGCTATTTTAGTGTAAGTACATCTGACCAAAAAAAAGACAGTAAGTGGCCAATTAGGATTTCTGAGGGAAGCAAAGTCTATTAGCCATGTCTGTTTTATAGCAAAGTCCAGTAATTTCATTAACACTGAAGAAATTGAAATTGTTAAAAGTTATTCTATACTTCACTTTGGTTATCTGTCCAAATGGAGACTACAGCCACTAAGTCAGAGTAAGACTGGGAGTTGGTAGGTATTAGGAAAAGTCATCTGGTTTAAGGATGTGTCTCTGGAAACCAAGAGGATAATCTTTCATCTTGTGGTATTCCTGGTGGCTACTTACAAATATGAAAGGTGGCTAGTGAACAAAGATGAGAGGGGGAAAATCAGTTCATTTGAAATGTGGCATTAGAAGAGAGCTTTACTAATACCATTGTCAGCTAGAAAAATAAATAAATGGGTCATAGACCAAATCATGCCCAAATGCTACTAGAAGCTAAAGCAATTAAACTGAGGTGGTCCTGTTTTGGATATATCTTGAAATGAGAAGACTCACTGAAATGACACTTGAAGGTATTGGGAAAAGAAGACTGAACAGTAGGTGGATTGATCAAGTAAAGGCAGAGGTGGCCAAACCTTTTGCATCGCGGGCTGATCACGTGATTGAGCAGGCGGCAGGCCAGTCACATGGTTCCTCCTGCTGTTAAATGCTTCTGCAGCTGTAGTAAACGTGTTTATGACAGCCATGGGTGCATTTATGCCAGTTTTAAGCACTGCACTTTTCCATGCAGAGAGGCCCACAGGGGAGGTGAGTAAAGGATCCAGCCCCTCCCTCCCCATCCAAAGACCTGAGCCTGGAGAGGAAGAAAAGGCTTCAGGAAGGCCCAGCTCTACTGCCCATTTGCCATCCAGAGAGGCCCAAGGGGGAGGTGAGTAAAGGATCTTGCCCCTCCCTCCCCATCCAAAGACCTGGGGCCAGAGAGAAGGACACTTCCGGAGACCCCCGACCACCCCCAGGAGATACCATCCACAACTACCATCACAGCGAGGCCCGAGCCGGCGCCTTTGACCGACTCCATGCGGCCGAAGGGAGGCAAGAGCTGCTGTGTGCATGCAAAGGATAAGTAATCGAAATAATGTAGTTGACTAAACATAGATGGCTTATGGCAACTGACATAGTGACTGTACAAGAAACTGACTTACATAGAGACTTGATATAGTGGACTTTTTCTTTCTTTCTTTCTTTCCCTTTCATTAATTAGTTCAACTTTTACTTTGATACTATGTGATAAACTGTGATAGTGTGCATGATAATACTTTGTTTTAAAACTGTTTAAACTGTGATAACATGTGTGATGGGAAAAGACTGGCGTAGAGACCGGCAAGGCACGCCACAAAGTCTGCCAAGAGAACCCTATGGACCAAAACAAAAGGCAAAACAAGGGGATGCTCAGCACAGCAGATCTGAAAAGGGGGAGGGATACGAAAGGGGGAGGAGAAATACAGTGTTGCAGGGAACAATACTGCATAGGGACATGGAATGTGAGGTCTATGAATCAAGAAAAACTGGAAGTGGTAAAAAAATGAGATGGAAAGAATAAGCATTGACATCTTGGGCATCAGTGAGCTCAAATGGACAGGGATGGGTGAATTCAGCTCTGGAAACCATCATATCTACTACTGTGGGCAAGAAAACCTTAGAAGAAATGGAGTAGCCATAATTGTCAATAAAAGAGTGAGAAAAGCAGTAATGGGATACAATCTAAAAAATGACAGAATGATGTCAGTCAGATTTAAAGGCAAACCTTTCAATGTGACTGTGATCCAAATATACGCACCAACCACTGGTGCAGATGAAGCCACAATGGACCAGTTCTATGAGGACTTACAACACCTCATAGAACAGACACCAAGAAATGATGTCCAAATTATATTAGGAGACTGGAATGCCAAAGTAGGAAATCAAAAAGTGGAGGGAATAACAGGCAAATTTGGTCTTGGAACACAAAATGAAGCAGGGCAAAGATTGATAGAGTTCTGCCAAGAGAACGCACTGGTCATAGCAAACACTCTCTTCCAGCAACACAAGAGGCGACTTTACACATGGACATCACCAGATGGCCAACACCGAAACCAGATTGACTACATACTCTGCAGCCAAAGATGGAGAACCTCCATACAGTCAGCAAAAACAAGACCTGGAGCAGACTGTGGCTCAGATCACAACCTACTGATCGCAAAATTCAGGCTTAGACTAAAGAAAATAGGGAAAACACGGAGACCAGAAAGATATCACCTAGACAGCATCCCTAAAGAATACACGGTGGAGGTGATGAACAGATTTAATGGCTTAGACTCGGTAGACAGAGTACCGGAAGAATTATGGACGGAGATGAGGGACATCATGTAGGAAGCAGCAAAGAAAACCATACCAAAAGAAAAGAAGAGTAAGAAAGCAAAGTGATTGTCTGATGAGGCTCTTAAAATAGCAGAGGAAAGAAGGAACGCAAAAGTCAAAGGAGAAAGGAAAAACTACAACCATTTGAACACAGAATTTCAAAGAAAAGCAAGGAGAGATAAGGAAAACTACCTAAAAGAACAGTGCAGAGAAATGGAGGAAAACAACAAAAGAGGCAGAACCAGAGATCTTTTCAAAAAAAATTGGGGAAATCAAGGGAACATTTAAAGCAAAAATGACCATGATAAGGGACAAAGACGGAAAGGAGCTAGCTGATGCAGAAGAAATTAAGAAAAGATGGAAAGAGTACACAGAGGAACTTTACAAAAAGGACCTCAACACTCCTGATAATCACAATGATGAAGAAATTGAACTTGAGCCAGACATCCTGGAGAGCGAAGTCATAAAGGCCCTAAAGAGCACTGCAAACAACAAAGCTAGTGGAGATGATGGTATCCCAGTTGAATTTTTCAAATCCCTAAAAGATGATGGAATCAAACTACTGCATTCAATATGCCAGCAGATTTGGAAAACAAAACAGTGGCCACAGGATTGGAAAAGATCAGTATACGTCCCAATCCCAAAAAAGGGCAATGCCAAAGAATGTTCAAATTATCGAACAATCGCGCTCATCCCACATGCCAGGAAGGGGATGCTCAAGATAATACAGGACAGACTTCAGCAGCATGTGGAGAGAGAATTACCAGAGGTGCAGGCTGGTTTCAGAAGAGGCAGGGGGACTAGAGACCACATCGCCAACATACGCTGGATCATGGAGAAAACAAAGGAATACCAGAAACAAGTTTACTTTTGTTTCATTGACTACACTAAGGCATTTGACTGTGTGGACCACAACAAGATGTGGCAAGTAATTAAAGAAATGGGAATACCAGAGCACCTCATATGCCTCCTGAGAAATCTGTACATGAACCAAGAAGCAACAGTTAGGACAGAACATGGAATAACAGAGTGGTTTGGAATAGGAAAAGGAGTAAGACAAGGCTGCATTTTGTCACCATGCTTATTCAACCTATACACAGAGCACATAATGCGCAGTGCAGGGATGGAGGAATCACAATATGGGATTAAAATCGCTGGGAGAAACATCAATAATCTGAGATATGCAGACGATACCACCCTAATGGCAGAAAGTGAGGAAGACCTAAAGAATCTCTTGATTGGGCTGAAGGAGGAGAGTGCAAAAGCTGGCTTGAGACTCAATATCAAGAAAACCAAGATAATGGCAACAGGCCCCATCAGTTCCTGGAAAATAGACGGGGAAGAAGTAGAAGCAGTGACAGATTTTACTTTCTTAGGATCAAAGATCACTGCAGATGGGGATTGCAGCCATGAAATAAAAAGGCGACTGATTCTTGGGAGACAAGCGATGAGAAACCTGGGGAACATAGTGAAAAGCAGAGACATTACATTGCAAACAAAAATTAGAATAGTCAAAGCAATGGTTTTCCCAGTAGTAATGTATGGATGTGAGAGCTGGACAATTAGGAAGGCTGAACGCAGAAGAATTGGTGCCTTTGAAATGTGGTGTTGGAGGAGGGTTTTGAGAGTCCCCTGGACAGCGAGGAGAACAAATAGGTCAATCTTAGAAGAAATTAACCCTGACTGCTCATTGGAAGGTCAAATAGTAAAGATGAAGCTAAAGTACTTTGGACATCAAATGAGAAGGGAGGATTCACTTGAGAAGGCATTGATGTTGGGAAAGGTGGAGGGCAAAAGAAGAAGGGGGAGGCCAAGGATGAGATGGCTAGATGGTATTATAGACACAATGGGCACAGAGCTGGGAGGGTTGAGGGGGATGGTAGAGGACAGAGGCGCCTGGAGGAAAATGGTCCATGGGGTCGCAAAGGGTCGGAGTCGACTGTGCGACTGAACAACAAAAGCACTGCACATTATACATGTGGATGGTCACATTTTACTTGAACTTTCGGTAGCAGCATGGGCCAGATTATTTGGTGCTGTGGGCCATAGTTTGGCCACCGCTGAAGTAAAGGAATCCATGGCCTTTCGTTTGCAAGACTTGAGTGAAATTATTAACTACAGCACCTTTAGGGGATCATTCATTCATAGGGTTGTCATAGGTAGTTTGACAGTACATTAGCAACAAAGCTGCTGGGCCTAAAGGTGTTTGGTTGGGATCTTACATGAAATTAGTAGACAATGTTCAATTTAATTTTGTTATGTGCTGTCATGTTTCTTGCTGCTTATTGTGACTCAAATAGGATTTTCAAGGTACAGTAATACCTCGGATAACGTTTGCACCACATAATGCTAAAACCGCATAATGTTAAGGAATCAGGGGGAAATTGCATTGCACAATGTTAAAATCCTATGTGATGTATTGCATAATGTTCGCTGAAGTTTGTGCCGGTTACAATGTATTTCTGTGGAGTTTAACGTTATGTGATTCATCCCATAGGATTTTAACGTTATGCAATACAGTATCGCATAACGTTAAAAATCGGATAACGTTAAGACTCGTGGAACCAAGTTTTAGCGTTATCCGGGGTATTACTGTATGTGAGAATTTCCATGCCTAAGTGGGTATTTAAATCTATCCATGTCACTACTCTGACTCAGCATAGTTACAACCATGTTAGTGACATTTATCTTTTGGCATCCTATAGTTTGTAGAAGTCTGCTGTCACTTAAGATGTGCTTACAGAGTAAATTCTGAATCCATGTGTGACAACAGTTTGAAGAATTACACCTTTATTTTTGTCTGAATAAAATGTTATTATCCATTCATTGAATAAGGGAGGCTCTTAACCAGTTATAGTTTCAAAGCCTCTACCAAAATAATAATACAGTAGACCCTCACATAACGACATTGCTTGGTTCCCCAAGTAGTGTCGTTATGTGGAAAATGTCATTTTGCAGTTTCCTATGGGAGATCTCCCGAAGAATGTAAAAAAACTGTCACTATTTGCACAACGACAGTAAAAAACTGTCGTTATTCGAACAACAACATTTTCCGTCATTGTGCGGGAGATCACGGGGGGGGGGATTAATTGTCGGTAATCGAAAATGACGCTATTCAAATGCATCGTTAGTCGGGGGTTCATTGTAATAATAATAATAATAATAATAATAATAATAATAATAATAATAATAATAATAATAATAATAATAATAATAATAATAATAATAATAATAATAATAATAATAATTATTATTATTATTATTATTATTATTATTATTATTATTATTATTATTATTATTATTATTATTATTATTATTATTATTATTATACTTGTATGCTGCCCATTCGACAACGCGACTCCAGGCAGCTTACAACAAAACCACATCTAATACACTATACATCGCAATGCAATAAAATAAGATACAATAAAATAAAATCCATTTTTATGTTTAGCTGAGGTTGTTAGTCAGATTCCTTTCTCCAGGAAAGGAAGTCTGGGAATCTTAGGAAAAGCAAATTACAGACCCCAGCTTCTTTCTGCACGGTCTGAGAGTAATGGTGCATAATGGGGAAATACCAGCTCAAGAGGCAGGGACTTTGTGCTTTGGGGAATACAGATTATATCCAAAGGAACTCATAAACCCAGTTTGAAGGTAAGAAATATCATTTTCTTTTCAAATCAAAAATACCAGATGTGAACTGTGTTATATCACCCCTGCAATCACAGACAGCACATTTCTGTCCATAAAACTGTTCTCTAATCTGAAGTTGAACCATTTAGTTCTCCTAGTTAATAGCAGTTGTTATAGCTATTGTCTATGAATTTGTCTCATATGTAGTGTGTGGGTTTTTATAGCCAGCATAAAAGGTGATTTTGTGGCACTACTGAGAGCACAGAAATTTGTAGCAGGCATGCTTCCAAGGATTGCTGGTTCACATAAAAGCCTTTCTTCATGTGACTACTGTGCCCAAAGGACCAAATGGAGGCTCTATGCAGAGACCATTCATAGGTGAAATAATGACACATTTATGTTAGAAGTTAGCAAATGTATTTATTTATTTTACAGTAAACAAAATGGGCATTCTCCTAGAATCAAAGACTTGTTTGCAAGTAAACAGAAATCTGGCTGTACAGTGCTTATCTTCATATATTACTGACATTTGAAAAGATTCAGAAAAGTGGGTGAGGCTGATGATTTCTCTTTGCAGAAGCCCACCTGAATCGTCTAACTAGATATATCATATGTTTTTTCTTTAGTTTTAATAAACCTTTTGGCCAGTTTGCCAACAGGAGGTCTGTATTCACCTAAATTTCTTGCACAATTATCTTCCCTTGCTGCTATGAAAGTTTTTTCTTCAGAAGATTTGCCTGCTAGTGGTAGACCAAGAGTAAGGATAACAAGAGATCCAAAGCTGTGCACTTACATTCTGGACATTGGAGGGCTTCAGTCACTCCCACAGCCTCCAAAGTTTTCTTACAAAAGTTGTGTGGATTTAAAAAACCCTCAAAGAACTACTTTGCACCCCCCAGAGGCCAATTTTTAAAAAATTGTTAGAAATTGGGAGGCTGTCCAGAAATGTTATGATGTCCTCATGACGTGGCATATTTTCTTTACGTATATCAAAGACACAAGGAACTTGTGGAGTCAGAAATGGGCTCTCTCAAATGTAAAATTATTTTTTGTGGAGTGGGGCATAGCAGGAGGAGAGTTGTCAGGAAATTGGGGTATCCTATGCAGCCTGCAGGCCACATCTTCCCCACTTCTACTATAGACTGGACACAGCTGAATGGAACCACTGTGAACAGGTGTTCTGAATGCTAACTGATGTACAGGTATAACTTAAGGAGGATGGAATAGTTCAAGCACACCATGAACTATCCATTCACTTGCCTTATTGGCAGAGATGTCTTCTCTTTTACCTTGAGGCTTTAACTGCAGTGTTGCTTATGACCTAACTTCTTCCATGCTGGCTGTATTTGCATTAGGTTAGTTGCAAATGTTGCATAAACAGTGCCTCGCTTAGAGACTAACTCGCTTAAATAGCAGAATTTTCTCTGAATAGTCGCCTCGCTTAACAACTAAAACCAACCAAAAACTCGCTTAACAACTAAATTGGGGTTCACAGTCCCCCCCCGAAGTCACAATTGGTCACTTACGATGGTATTTCGCTTAAAGAGCAAACCCGCTTAAAGAGCAATCCCATGGAACACATTATGCTCTTTAAGCAAGGTACCACTTTATAAAGAACAGAGACAGACTAAAGAAGCAGGCACTCCCTTTGTTAATGTTCATATTTGTTCCTTCCACCTGATACTCTATGCTACAGTGGCTGCATGGTTAGAGGGAGTTTGTGGTGGTTGTTTTCTGGTTAGTTCCATCTATAACCTGCCTTGCACCCATGGAAATCAGCATCAGTTTTGTATATTTGTTTATGTATTTTCATATTTGGCAGCATTCCTATATATAGGAATCCGTAGGGACTAGGACCCAGAACCCTGGTCTCCCAAATTTACTCTAACCCAGGGGTGGCCAACCTTGGTGCTCCAGGTGCTCTTTAGCTTCAATTCCCAGAAGCCCTGATCAGCTGGTGCACCATGGTTGGCCACCCCTGCTCTATCCACTCCCCTACATTTGGTTTCATTTAAACATTTGATAGAGGAAACTGCTGGCCTTTTCTTGTCTGTAAAATGATCTGCCCATCCCCTCCTTGGAGATGAAGAATCATCATTATCATCATCTGCCCCTTTCAGGAATTCGCAGGGAACATTTGGAGTGGAGAGATTCATATGTGGAGAGAGAGAGAAGGGAGGGAAAGAAGGTTGTTGTTTATTTTTGTCAGTTACAGCTGAGGATCATTCTGATTTTGTGGAGGGCAGGCAGTGACACTGAAAGTATATTTCAGCAACACCCAGGATGCAAATTTTCCTAGAAGGCCTCCTGATTTGTGACTGGGAAATCTGATTGGGGCAATCATTTCTGAAATTGAACTTTTTGTGATGTCATGTAGAAAATAGCATCTTTGCCCAAGGATATAAAATGTGCTATTTAACATGTTACCTGTTCCCAGAGATGAAGTAGTTAGACTAAACATTTTGGACTTTAGAATTCTTTCAAGTTAACTTATTTCATTTGAGTGTTCAACAGATAGACCATCAGGAAGTATGTGAGGGAAAGACTTCTCCTGGAAGTGTCTGAAATTGTCTTCTCTCTTGTAGCCACTGGTAGAGCTCCCATAAATTTGAAATTGGAATTAAGAACTCATAACATTAAGCTTTTGTCTGAAATTTCTTAATTAGTCACAGAATCAAATCCTCCTCTCTAGACTATGGTGGTATATTCCTAAACTCTGACTTCCACCTTGACACAGTTCCTGACTCCCTTTTGTCAGCTGCTGGTGGCTCAACCCTAAAAGCACACAGTATATATGTAAATATAAGCCGACCCGAATATAAGCTGGGGTACCTAATTTTGACCTTGAAACCCAGGAAAATAGATTGACTAGAGTATAAATTGAGAGTGGGAATGCAGCCACTGCTAGTGAGTTTCAGTAATTAAAATACAGTAATATTAATTATTTTAGTGATTTTTAAAATTGTACTTGCACCACCCACCAGTGGTGGCGCTGCAGGTAAAGTGGGTGAGCAGGTCAATTGCACTGAGGCAGGAAGTGTTGCTCTAGCCTAGCCTCTTGCTCCCCCTGCAAGGAAGGAGAATGGCTTCCTCCCTCCATCTTGGACTCATGGAGCAGGGACAAAGGCACGAATGTACGTTAAGTAAAATCCTTTCTTTTTCCACACCAGTTTGGAAGGGGGACACAATTGCATTGTAGAGCTTCTTTCTTCATTTGCATTTTTCCATAGGAATTAACTGAAAACAAACCAAAATAGGAGAACTTGATTTTCAATATATTCTAATGGAAAATCATCTTGTGGCCAGTTGTGTAATTGCGCCTCATATTCTTTTGCCGCGGAAGTCCTGAAACTTACTTTTAAAGTGTCAAATAACTTTTAAAAAACCCATATTTTTAGACCTTGTAGTTGTTGACCAGTGTATAGACAGAGTCCCCTTTTTGGAACTCATTTTGGGGGATAAAAACTTGGTTTATATTCGAGTATATATGGTGGTTGCTTTGGAAATGATGTTGCTGTGTATTACTTAAAGTTTAGATAAAAGTGCAGGTTTGGTTGGGGTTGGGGGCTTCCAGACATACATCCTTTTGTTTGTTTGCTGTAATTGGGCATTCTATTGCAATCCTGCTGTATCTTTTGCTGTGAACAGTGTGCTCAGCAAAGTACTGCAAGTTGAAAATTGATTGCCAGTCAATACTGTGTGATGATTCAACTTGCTACATAGTGAGATCTCTCTAGAACAAGTCTGGGGAGGGATTCTCAGGTTTATACCTTTTACGGCTAATTTTATTGCAGAAAGCCCTGGGCGCTCTGAGATTCAGACACCCTGGATATTTGCTGTTGGAAAGTATCTGTTCATCCAGAAACAACTAAATTGAACAAAGATGAACTACCAGTTTTTATTGATTTGCAGTTCCTTTTCTCTGTTAAAAAAGAGAAAGAAGTTGGAGGCTACTGGTTTCCAAACACTTAAACTAAGTTACCTTGTAATATATTTTCAAGCTCTCTTGAGTTTATTTTAGCACAAAACACTGTTACATCATGTCCTAACACCCAATGGAAGCTATTTAAGATAGGAAGTGTTTAGGCCTTAATATTTTATAAAGTCTCTTTATAAAAAAGAGTGAGGACAAGCAAATGGTTCACCTTGTAGGCCAGTGGTGATGAACCTATTGCACTCGTAGTAGAGGTGGAGCCCTCTCTATGGGCACCCATGCAGTCACCCCAGCACAGAATTCGCCCTGCCCCTCTGCCCAGCAACCCAATGGGAACACTTCATCCCTCTCCCCAGCAGAGAGTTTGCTCCGCCCCACTGCCCAGCAGCCCAATGGGAGTGTTTACTTTCTCCCCTGTTGCTGTGTTAGCACTTTGCGATAAATAAGTGTGTGTGTGTGTGTGTGTGTGTGTGTGTACACACATACATACATACATGTATATGTGTGTGTGTACACACACACACACAATGCTTGGAGGCCCTTTTCTGTCATATTTTGGACAAGATGTCACAGATTACAGTAAGTGTAGACTGTCAACTAAAATAACAATATGGTGCCTTACTCTTGAGTAGGCTCTATTGTTCTTCTGAGTTGCAGCTCCCTGGCTTGGCAATCCAGGCATCAATATGTGTAGATAAGGTAGCGTCGAGCCAAGTAATCGCTCCAAGTCTCTTCAGATATTTTATAAATATATTGAAAGCATTGCAAGATTCAGAATACAGTCTAGCAAAAGCTTAGAAAGCCTTTCAAAACAGAAATAAAGCAAGTTGCATGTTCAAGGGATAGCCCACGGCCTCCCTTTCTCTCAAGCTTCTACATTTTGGCAGCTTAAAAGTACAGCATTCCAGAGAGTGTCTCTGTGTGTGTGTGAGTCTCTGGGTTATATCTCCTCCCACAGGGTCCACCTTTGGCCCTCCCCCTTAAGGAGTTCAACCAATGATCTTACAGCCAGACAAGTTAATCACACATTAGGTTTAATTTCACTAAAACCACAAGGCAACTCATGAGGCAAAGATGTTTACATATTTTCTCTCTTTCCCTGATTTGAAATCGCCATTTTGAAAGAGGCTAAAGCATAGGGTATGCTTCATTCTGTTACACCTTAATTAGCTGGATTGGCGTGATACCCTAAAAGAGCCACTGTGTGCAATATTAGTATAGCATCTATACATTCTGTGTGAACCCAAAGTTACATAAGTCTCCATATCTGTTTATTATTTATTGGAAGTCTTTATAAATGATTCTTCTGCCTGCCAGCACCTGATGCACATTTCAAACAGTGATCTAGTATACACACAAGTGGTGGTATTCAACATGTTTACCTATCTTGGATGATCAAGAGAGAGAGAATATGTTAAGGAAAACCAGGGTACATTTGATTAAAATCAAAATTTAAAACACTAGTGGTAAGAGTAGATTTAAATCATGATCCATTCCACTCCTAAGAGGTAAGGGATTGATTCTGTGTACATAGATTTGAAAAGGATCAGTGGGATTAATGTCTTTTTCTCAACTGTTTATTTTATAACATTTTTGCTATGAAGAAGCATGTGATCTCTGCAGACACAAATTGACAGTTTGGGGAACTGTAAAACCAAGTATCTATGATAGTTGAGATAGAAAAATTGCATAAGAGCATGACATTGTGAACAGATTAATGGCATTCATTTACCAAAAAAATTAAACATTGCACAGTCTCATGCTATATAATTAAACTAGTCCTTATTTCTGAGTGAATAACTTTTGAACTACAGTATAATGTTTTTTAAATAGAAAACTAGATAGATTTTTCTTTAAAAAAGCATTTCATATTAAAAACATCAGATTTAAATTTTAGAAATATGATTTTATTTATTTATTTATTTATTTATTTAAAATGATTTTTACCCACCCTGAGGGAAACTAATTAAAACCCCTGTACATCAGGCAGCAGCTAATTAATCCAGCCCTTGGAAATGCCAATGATTTTGAGTGAAGGAACTTTGCCAAGGGGCCTTTGTTGCTTTGAGGAAATGAATTACTCTAAAACACATGGGAATGTGGGCAGCAGCATTAGAACCAACTCAAGACTGTAGAGAAGATGACTTTAGTTGCAATTGGTCATCTGCTGCTGTGAACATTCTAGATTAAATGGCAGAAAACAGAGAAATGTGGTGAGGAATATGACAGAGATATGTGTTCTCACCACTGCTTTTAATTTTATATGTTGAAAATAATTGCACGTTGATTCAGATCATGCTTTTGTTGTCAGTTTGGCAATTATCTACAGTCCCAGTTATGCAGGTGATACAGTATTGTTTGCTGACTATTTTGGTGATCTGCAAATGTTGTTTAATAAAATTAGTAGTGAATATGAAAATGTCTAAAAATGATTGTGAAGAAAACTAAGTTCTTGATAATTAGTTTTTAAAAAACCAGCCCAGGAGTGCAGTTAAGTATGAAAAATGGAAGTGTGTGATGTATTGACAAGAATACACTCCTTGGAATTTAGTTAAAAGAACAGCAGGATAATACTCATAAATTTGAATTCAGAACAGAATCTCTCAAGATGCGGAATGTAGAGATTTACAGCTGATCATTCAAGAAAACGGTGAAACAGACCACAGGAGAAGTTTCCCATGTGGGAAAGGAGAAGTTTCCCATATGGCTTCCAGCTTCTGGTATGACGACTGTATCTTTTTTGGTTTTCTGTCTTTCTTCTAGTCCCAAAAAAGATTCCTGTCTATTGTCTGTGTCACTGCTTCCATCTGCCTTTTTTTGACACCCACATACTTAGGAAGATACACAGAGATATAATAGGGGGGGGGGAATGGTTCTGCAAGGCCAGTAGTTAACTTATTAAAAAAAAACTAAAGTAGAAAGTGGGAGGGAAGAGGAATACATAGCTTTAATCTGAGGTATGTAACCAGAGCCCATACAAGTCAGTTATGTATCCAACACTCATGCAGACACTCAGTACTAAGTGCAATGAAGACTTTGTGTAGAAGAAGAAGCAAGGATAATCTAGAATATAGACAGTTTATGACAGTGATGGCAAACCTTTTAGAGACCGACTACCAAAATAGAGGGGCAGGGCAAACTCTGCTGGGGGAAAGGAGGAAGCGTTCCTATTGGGATGATGGGCAGAGGGGCAGGGCAAACTGTGCTGGGGGAGGGAGGATGTGCTCCCATTGGGCTGCTGGGCAGAGGAGAGGGGTGAACTCTCTGCTGGGGGGGGGAGAGGGTGGAATTGACGGCATGCATCTGATTAGTGATATACATCCCTTCACTTGTTGTGCCTCAAAGCAAATTGGCTACTTGGTTGGAAAGATAGGGAATAAATAGATTCTAGCAAGGTCAGTTTGAGCTCCACCCCATGCTGCCAGCAAGCCCTGCCCCATGTCACTTTCCCATCCACCCCTCTCCCACTGCCAATGGGATGGAGGGGGGGCTGAATGGGAGACGGCAGCTGTAATGAGGTGAGGCGACAAAACACATACACACCCTTCCTAGGAGGTGGAGGAGGCAGTGACAGTGCACCCACGGGAGGCATGTGGACCATTGGGGGTGGGGGCTGTGCACCCTCCTGGGTCATGGAGCCTGTGCACCTGTGTGGGGGGTGTACCCACAGAGGGCTGTGCATGCACCCACATGACATCACCAGAGGTGCACCGGCGACATCACATGGAGTGCTTACCAAGGGATGTTTTTTTTAAAAAAAAACCACCACACACTTAATTATCTACAGTCCCAGTTATGCAGGTGAGGTTGGAGAGTGAGAGGTTGAGTCCTAGGCCCCTAAAATATGGGGTGCCTCAGGGCTCGGTACTCTCTCCTCTCCTATTTAACATCTACATGAAGCTGCTGGGTGAGATCATCCATTCCCACGGGGTGCGGTACCACCAGTACGCGGATGACACACAGTTGTACATCTCAGCCCATGGGGACCCCAGTGATGCAGTCAAAGTCCTTTCCAGCTGTCTGGAGGCTGTTGGGGTCTGGATGGGGGCAAATGGGCTACAGCTGAATCCTAGCAAGACTGAGTGGCTATGGATAGGTGGTCCTGCGTTATCCCGGGAGCTACCATCTTTGGTTTTGGATGGGGCTGTTTTGCCCCAGACCAACCCGGTGCGCAACTTGGGGGTTCTCCTGGATTCGCGGCTGCTGCTAGAAGAACAGGTGGGGCTGTGGCCAGAAGGGCCTTCGCCCAACTACGGGTGATTCGCCAGTTGCGGCCGCTCCTGGACCGGGACTCTTTGCTCATGGTCACTTACGCTCTGGTGACCTCCAGACTAGACTACTGTAATGCGCTCTACATTGGGCTGCCCTTGATGACCATTCGGAGGCTGCAGCTGGTCCAGAATGCCGCGGCCCGGGTGGTGATGGGGTGTGGACGTTATGCCCATGCTTCACCACTGCTTCGGGGGCTGCACTGGTTACCAGTTTGTCTCCGGGTGCAATTCAAGGTGCTGGTTTTGACCTTTAAAGCCCTACATGGTAGTGGGCCAGGGTATCTTAGAGACCGCATCGCCCTAAGGACGTCTGTCTGTCCAACCAGAGCGGCCCAGAGGGGCTCTCTAATTGTGCCATCAGCCAGGGGGGCTCGCCTCTCTGGCACAAGGAGGAGGGCCTTCTCCGTGTCCGCACCGGCCTTTTGGAACCTCCTGCCTGTGGAACTGCGTCTCCAGACAGAGTTGTTTCCCTTTAGAAAGGAACTAAAGACCTGGCTGGCGGGCCAAGTTTGGGGGGCGGGTGGGGATGGGAGTACCGTTGGGTGGTTGGTATAGAGAAGTGTGCCTTCCCCCAAGGTCCCTTCGGTTCTTGCGCACCTTTTAGGGGTGGGTTTTTTAACTTTTAACTTTGTTTTATTATGTGTCTTTTATGTATTTACTGTCCGCTATGTAAACCGCCCTGAGTTGGGTTGTACCTGAGTGGGTGGTATATAAGCGTGAAAAATAAATAAATAAATACATAATTATTCATGTCTCTTATATGGGGCTTTCTTAACTTGATGAGACCCCTTGAAAAAGAATCTTCAAGCCTCATGAAATTCCCTCCCCTGAGAATACTGTTTTTTCCATCACAATCAATATAATTTGGCAAACAGCCATAACATGAAACCAATGTTCTTTCTTTTTGAGATAAAAAGCAAACTCAGAAAAAAACACCAGGATGACTGGTTGATTAGATCAGGAGTTCTCAACCTTTTTAAGACAGGGGCCAGCTCATGCTCCCTCAGACAGCTTTGGGGGTCGGACAGCCATTTTGCCCTTCCTCCACCACATGGCACTTCCTGGTGTGGTGGGGGCCCACATGAAATCGTACCATAGACTGCACCTGGCCTATGGGCTGCAGGTTGAGAATCCCTGGATTAGATTATATGTATAAAATATTATCTTAAATAAATGAAATCTTTAATCATCATTTTGAATAATTTGTCATATATGTGTGCAAGAATTACCTGCGCTCAAGTGTTATTTTATGCAGTTTTGTTAAATTTGCTCAAAAATCCTCATTGCTTTTTTCTCTTTTAAAAGAGCACAACAAAATACCTTTCCTAAACTATATGGGTAGATTGCTCTTTCTTCCATGTAAGAATAAAACAAGTGATTATTTAGAGCAGGTGTTCGCAACCCCCAGCCTACAGGCATAATCTGGCCCATGCATATCATTAATCTGACCCACGATGGTCACCTGGGCACCTCTAGATCTGTGCCCCCCAGAAGTCGCATTGCATCACTTTCTGTGCTGGGCTGAGCTTGTGTCATTGGCTTGGTTCCTAGTGCAGAACCAAGAAGTTGCCCAGCGGTGTGTTTGAGCAACCGAAATAAAATGGGGAAGCATTGGAAAATTATCCAAAAGGAGCGAAATTGCTCTGAAAAGCCTCCCGCCACCCTGAGAACCAGAGGGGCTGAGGAAAAAGCCGTGAAAATGGTGCAATTGCTGCCACCGAAAACATAAGCAGTGGGTGCCAACTCGCCTCCTGCCCCTGGCGCGGAGTGTCAAGAGCAGGTTTGGCCCCTGGCAGGAAAATGTTGTGAAAGCCTGATTTAGATCCATGTAAGAATAAAACAAGTGATTGTTTAGAGCATTTTAAGGGGGGCACTTCAAGTTATTAGTGAATGACCTATTATGCTTCCTCCATGTGAATTCACATTTTAAATAATAAGAATTATATGTCTGGGGGTGGGGGGAGAGATAGAATAAGGATTTTAGAGATGCTTAGATGGGGCATGGCCAAAAAAAGGTTGGGAACCACTCATTTAGAGCCTTATATTTTCCATATCTATCACAATATTCTCGCTACATTTGTGAAAAAAATCTTGCTGCAATAGAGATTTCATGCAAATCTCGTCATTTCCATGAGAGGAGATTGCATTGTAAGCATTGTCAACTCCTCTGAGAGATGTAGGCTTTGGCATAAGAGTAAGATAATTAATATTGTTTACCATGTTTTTGGCTTTTGGCGCAAAAGATCGTTTTGTGTACAGTTCCTATTTTGGTGATAAACTGTCTATTCCCTTTGTGAAGCTAAGTGCACAGTTACAGCAAGCATGACAGGACAGGCTGACTGATAGCAAGGACCCAGCTATTACATTTTCCAGCAACAAAATTGGAAAAATGTAAAACTCAGTCAGCCCAGTTCACATTAATGCAGATCAGGTTCCAAGTGGTTAAGATTGGTCTGAATTGGTTCTAGATAATTCCAAATTGATTTGGTGATCTACTTGATTTTAGCCATAGAGCCAAGAATCTTATTGCATGCTGTAATTTTAAATGTTTCATTCTTAGATACAGTAAATTTGCAGAATGTATTTTAAATGTGAATTAAAACTTACCTGGGTACCCATTCTATTGAATTGTACTGCGTTGTTTTTATCATGTAATTTGTCATGGCCCGTGTGCTAAAGTAGTGAAATCAAACTGAATAGCATTTATTTAGTACACCAAAAGACAGTGAAGAGATTACAAAAACTGTATCATATAAGGGTAGTATGCTAGGATATGGGAGGAGGGGAGCTGGACATTGGTCTTTGTCAGCTCTGCCTTACAATTTCAGACAAGAATTTCACCATAGCTTTCCAGTCAGAAGGATTGAATGTCTCAAGTGATACTGCTTTTCTTGAACTGTTAGCAGCATATAATTGAACAAGCTGCAATGTGTTAATTTGCATAGTCCAGTTTAATCCTTTTTAGTCTTTCTAATTAATTTATTTCTATAGTAATCCGTTTATTGTGTTTAAATATTAATGTGTTAAGTCACCACAATTAGCCTTCACCAATCAGCTTTTCATCTGGTCTGGGTAAGAATGTCGCCAATAATCTCTAGTGAACTCCATGCTGGTATTGTGGCAGTTTGGTTCTTACTGTAGCTTGTGTTAGTCATCACATCAGTACCAAGCTTACAATATTCATTTCCTGTTACCTTCCCAGTTTTGTCCTGCATATTTGCATATTTATTGCTTTATTAGTGAGTCTGTTGGTCTCCTTTTTGTACTATTATTAGATCCTGACTTTTTCTTTATCTGCTTATCCCTTTTCAATGCTTAGATTTCATCATAACTAAAGTAGGCTTATTTGAATCAATGGAACATGCAGAGGAATTATTCACCGAATCCACAATGATCTGGTGAGCCTATTCAAGTTACAGTCAAACCTTGAGATAAGAACAGCTCGACTTAAGAAAAACTCGAGATACATACGGAAATCTCAGAAAAAATCAGGTTCAAGATTTAAAAAATTAATAAGATTTTTTGAGATACAAAATTCAGTGCATTCCTATGGGAAATCCAAGATAAGAATTTTTTGAGATACAACCCACCTCGAGGAATGAATTAAATTCATATGTAGAAGTTTGACTGTACTATGTACTGTATGAAGCAACAGAATCTCAGCAAATGTATTCAAATGTCATACTCTAGGGGGGAAATCAGTTTTAATTTTCTAATGCAAATAAATGGGAGGTTTTATTTTCCTTATTTTCATTGGGATCCAAATGTAATGGGATCCAAACTGATTTTGAACTCAATCATTTTTGATCCCATTAAATTTGAACCAGTTCCAATTCAAAATCTCAGCACAGGGTACCAAACTGAATCAAGACCCTTGCACTTTCCCCCTTAAAATACACTGGAAAAATGGAGTGCATCTTATACTCAGATGTGTTTTTTACACTAGCAAATAGGGTAAATACTTATTGAATGAATGTTAATAAAATACAGTACTGTATTTTATTTTACATATTTTATTTTATTAACATTCATTCAATAAGTATTTACCCCATTTGCTAGAGTAAAAGACCCATCTGAGTATAAGATGCACTCCATTTTTCCAGTGTATTTTAAGGGGGGAAAGTGCATCTTACATGTCAGCAAATATGGTAATTTGAATTTATTTTATTGCAATCAATTTTCAAAATGTAGTTAACCAAAATATTAGTAGTTAATGTGTTTCTCAAATTAATACTAATTACATTATAATTATAATTATATTATTATTTTCAATTTATTATTTAATATACTTATTAAAATTTAAAACAATTACAAAGAAGTACATTATTAGAAGTCAAACTATATATTTGTATTTATCAGTTTTGAATCCTTTTTCCCAATTAAGCTTGCATCTTTTATTTTGTTTATCAATTTTGATTGAGTTTTATTTGATTTGAAGTTTATTTAGCTATACTTTCTTCTATTAAAGGTGTTTACTGTTGAAACACATGAACACTGCCCATAATGTAATAAATACTTCATCAAGAGTTTGCAATGAGAATACAGATTCCTAAAAGGGACAATGATGCAAACAATCAAAACAGATTGTTGTTGCTCTGCATCTGCATTATATCTGCAGACGTCTGGAGATCTCTTTCATAAAGGCCACCTATACTTCCAAGCAGTGGTGGCATCAGCAGGTTCACACCAGTTCGCCAGAACCGGTAGCAGAAATTCTGGCTGGCCCCGCACATTCAAGTTTTGAAATAAGGTAGTCCTAATTCGGGTGCAATGCAGGGCTTTCCCCCTGGCCACGCCCACCATACCACACCCACAGTGTGGTAGTAAATTTTTTGGGAGCCCACTACTGCTTCCAAGGACTCTTCTAAAATAAAAAGTATAGTACAAACAAAAGTATTCTGTTGACCTAAGTAGATTAAGTAGATTTCATTGAGGCCATAAGCCTCTGTGTCTGGGCTGGATCACCTGGGATTCCAGAAGTCAGTGAAGGGCCTCAAGGCAACTTGGATCCGATGTATGATGCAGCTGAACAAGTAAAACAACTCTGGGAAGAAATGGCGGCTGCTGTTAATCCCCTTCAAGTCAAGATTAGAGATCTGTTGGAGAAACCGTCAGAAACAAAGGAAGACACTCCAATTTGAAAGTGAGAGGAGTCAGTTCTCCAGAATCTGGAACTGACCTGATTACTTAAATTGTCCAACTATTTATGGAGTTATATCCTGAACTACATATTTCAAAATAGGGTTTTATTTCAGATCACATAGTTGTCACATTTTGAGGGGAACAGAGTAAAGATGCCACCTTTGTAGCTCTTAAAGACAAGCATCCTATTATGTTCCAGAATTCAAACATTTTGTTATTGTTCAGTCGCACAGTCGATTCCGACCCTTTGTGACCCCATGGACCATTGCCCGCCAGGCACCTCTGTCCTACACCATCTTCCTTAACCCACCCAGCTCTGTGCCCATCTACAATACCATCTATCCATCTAATTTTCTCTGCAACACCCTTATTCTTTTGCCCTCCACCTTTCTTAGCATCAAGGCTTTCTTAAGTGAATCCTCATTTGATGTCCAAAGTACTTTAGTTTCATCTTTACTATTTGACCTTCTAGGGAGCAGTCAGTGTTGGTTTCTTCTAAGATCAACCTATTTGTTCTCCTTGCTGTCCAGGGGACTCACAAAACCCTCCTTCCAACACCACATTTCAAAGGCATCTATTCTTCTACGCTCAGCTTTCCTTATGGTCCAGGTCTCACATCAATACATTACCATTGGGAACACCATTGCTTTGACTATGCGATTTTTTTGTTTGCAAGGTGATGTCTCTACTTTTAACTATGTTCCCCAGGTTTCGCATAGCTTGTCTCCCAAGCATCAGTTGCCTTTTTATTTCATGGCTGCAGTCACCATCTGCAGTGATCTTTGATCCTAGAAAAGTAAAGTTTGTCACTGCTTCTACTTCTTCCCCAACTATTTTCCAGGGACTGATAGGACCTGTTGCCATTATCTTGGTTTTCTCCATGTTGAGTCAAAAGCCAGCTTTTGATTAAAAAAAGGTTACCCTTAACTTTGCAATGCTGCAAAATATACCAGTCATTGACAATTTTTTTTATGTGAAAAAGGAATAACATACAGATAAAACATTCAAAAACTGTTTATTAATCACGATAGAAAAAGAACCTTTCTCAATTCACCATTTAAGGCACAAGACTACCTACTTTCTGTGGATAGAATGCCTCCAGGAGAAATTTCCACCTTGCCGGAAAAGGAGTCATTACTGTTACATCTGTCGAGTGTCAAGGAGGAGAAATAAAAGCCAGACATAATGGTGTCCACCCCACACAGCAATAAGATATCTGGTTGTTGATTTTGTGAGAATTTTTCCTATTGGAATTATATCTAAAGATCAGATTTATGAGCTTATGGCTCCATTCCCCTTTAAATATTTTGCAAATAATGGTCTAAGAAGACTAATTGGCATTGCTGAAGATGTTTAAATATAATATTACTCTTGTATTGTGTACATTCTCTCAGATTTTGCCCTGTTATTCTCTTGTCTCTTGGTTGACACCCTGGGACTTGTTACAGAAAGGGCTATTTCAAACACATTTTATACTGGCTTTTAAAACCATGGTTAGTTTGCCGCAAATTGTCACAAATTGATTTTCCTCCAGTGGTACAGATTGTATTTCAAGTTTTAAACTTTGCTGTCATCACTATCTTATTTCTGATTGGTTTTATACGGTATCCAAATTACAGCTGTTCTCAGGTCAACCCAAGGAACCTTCCTGTTTTAAATTAGGATGTCAGATCTAAACATGACATCTTTCAATGGCAGTGGAATGGGTTCCTCAATTAAATGCAGCTGAATCCAAAGCATTATAAAACATGATGACCCTTACATATTAATGATGTAAGAAACCCATCACAAAGAGAACCCATCCTTATGGCACAAACTAGATTAAACTTTCATTCAGCTGCAGGTTCTTCTAAATCACATGGAGCACTGATTGCCTTCTTCTCACAGATTAATTTCCAATGTGAAGGAGAGTTAAAAGACTTGAATGGCAAGTTCTTTTTTAAAGGAATCTATTGGCAACATTATATTAACAATTTGTATATAGTCCACAGAGAGAATACTTTATTTTTAGCTACATTGTCAAAACTATTTGTCTTCAAGGAGGGTGAGATCCTGCTTGAGAGTGACCTTAATATGACTGTAAGTGTTTTGGACAGTAATACTTAAAAAGTTCTACATTGCAGTTAATTGCAAAAACTCTTAAGTGAATTCAGCTTGATAAATACCTAGTGAGAACTACACAAAATGAGAAGGACTACTCTTACTTTTCAAGTCTTCATGAATCATACTCAAGGATAGATGGTTGACAGTACAGTACAGTAAAACCCCAACTTACAAATGCCTCGAGTTACATAAAATTTGACTTACATAATGATTTTGTGCTAAAACCATGTCCCGATTTACACGATTTCCTATAGGTTTGCTTCGAGTTACAAAAAAAGTTTATTTTTCCTATGGGTTTACTTCGAGTTATGTAAATAATCATTTCCCTATGGGTTTGCTTTGAGTTATGTAAAAAATTATTTTTCCTATGGGTTTGTTTCGAGTTACAAAAAAATTTCAATTTAAGAAAAAGCCTACAGAACGGACTTTTTTTTGAAAGTAGGGGTTTTACTGTACGTGGAAAGTATAGCTCAGGTTGACATAAACTGGTTCCCCAACAGCTTCTGTTTATATACCACTGCAAGCTTTTCGGGCCAAGAAATAAGCATTTTTCATAGTCAGTGAGCCCAGCTTTATTATGTAGAAAAGAAACTGCATAATAATTAGAGACAATTGTGAACTATATCAAAGAGAATAATGTACTAGAAATGTCTGTCACTATGCTGCAAGATGTTTTAAAGGTTGTAGAATGGGGCATTATATAGTACTGAATATTACCACTTAAAACAAGTATCACAGGCTTCTAGAAACTGAATCACTTTCCAGATAAAATCTCTGGAAACTCTTAATAAGAGGGAGAGAAAATCTGAAGAGTTGCAATAATTGGCTTGTAAAAGGTTTGTGTTTTAAACTTATGAGACTGCTAAAATTAATAATCTTTTAAATAATTTTAACTCGTTGTACACTACATCAAAGTCTAATGAAACTAAAATTAATGATCTGATAGCCAAAGCAAATTTTTAAAATTTCACTGAAATTCGTAGACTCTTTCTATGTAAACCAGTTACATCTGAGTAGTTACATAAATTAATTCAAAATTTAAAACTACACAAGGCATCTGATTTGGATGGTTTTGATAGATGTTTCTATAAATTGTTTGAGGTCGAGCTGTCACCTTTGTTTCTTGAGTTGTATAACTCAGTTATAAATAGTTATATAACTCCATCCTTCTAAAATTTAACCAAGCTAGTACTAATCAACAAACTGAATAAAAAGCCCACAGAAATCAATTCATTTCGTTCAACTGCACTACTCAATCAAGATGCTCAATTAATCACAGATGTATTTGCCAATAGATTGGGGTAAACTTGCCACAACATTTATTGAAAAAGAGCAACTAAGACTTCATAAAACAGAGATAAATTTCTGATCCAATCAGAACACTTTTCCATGAGATATATCATAGTACAAAAGATTGAAACAATACATATGCCATTGCATATGCCATGTGATATGTGATAATCCTATTTGCAGATGACATTGCCATTACAGTATCTAAACTAGGTACATGGTTTTTTTAAAATTCTGTAAGAGTTTGGTCTAGCCTCAGAGTTTAAGATTAACCCTAGCAAATTTAAGATTCTAGTATTTAACATGAACTTAACATGTACTTAACATGCCTTCTCCTGATAGTCAACATTTATCTGACCTAACCGATAGATAAAACCAGCTCTTCAATAAAATGCTTAGGAGTCATGGATCTTTCTCATTTGACTAAAGTTAATGTCTTAAACTATAAACCACTGTTACATCTAGTTAAAAGCTCTTACAATGACAAAAATTGAATCTGTCATTACTGGGTTGCGTAATAGCAGTTAAGATGTCAATTCAGCCTAAGTTAAATTATGTTTTGCCTACAGGGATCTCAGATGTGGCCTTTAAATACTGGCAGACTATATGTATGAATTTTATTTATAGTTCAAAGAAATCAATAGTATCATGTGCAGTGAGATTCCATAATGAAAAAGATGGAGGATTGGAAGTCCCCAATTTTAAAGTCTGTTATTTAGAATCTCAGATAAAACAAATATTTCATACACTTGTAGGCTCCCAGACTTGCCCATGTTACCATTGAAAATAAAACCTGAGGATTTGGGCGAAAGTGAACAGGCTTTTCTTTCTTCTTATAAAATTTAACTGCATACCACTGAAAATTAATGTTTTTATGCATGCATTAAGAATTTGGAAAAACCAACAAAAGAAGTTGTTTTCTGCTCATCCCCATTGATCCCCACTTGTTACCCATCCATTATTTTATGATGGTGATAAATGGACTCAAGTTAAATTGTGGAAAGACTGCAGTTTATATTGAATAAGAGATTTGTATAATAATTCTAGTCCCAAACCAAGGAAGCAACTGTTAAGTAAGTAAACGTTCCTAGTTTCAAACATTTCATATTGTTCATTTTTCTTCCCCTTAGATAGTGAAAGTGCAAGCTACTAGACAATTAACTACGTTTGAAACATTGCTACTAGCCTCAGAAAATATCTAGTGGAGGCTGGCTTTAAAATTTTATGAAATACTAATTGAATCCCACTATGGGCTGTAAATGAGGTCCCAATATGATTTAAGAAAGCAATTTGGGGATAACCATATCTGATGTACAATGGCAGGCTGTATGGAGAAGGGCTCCTCCCAGATCAATATCTTCCAAATTTAAGAACCATTCTGTTAAGCTTCTGCATAGGTGGCATTTTACACCACTCAATTGAAGCTATATCAGTAAAGAAATCAGTTCATCTTGTTGGAGGACAATATTGGGAACACTAGCATATATTGGGAACACTAGCATATACTTTCATGTGTGGCAGACAAGCCCTCCAATCTAGTTGTTTTGATGTAGAGTTTTTACAAAAATACAGTTAGTCGTAGGGCAATTTTTGGCTCTTCTGTCCTTATTTTTAGGCAAAAAATAACTCGCAATTCATAGACTTATGTCTTTTCTGTATAGCAGCATGCCAAAAACTGGAAGGAAACTTGTAACCTATCTTTACATGCATGAAGAAACAAAACATGGCATATTGTTCTAAGGGAAAATTTAACACATCAATTCAAATTACTTAAACATCCTCACTCCCAAGATGACTTTTTCAACACATGTTTTATATTTATTTTTTATTTTTACAACAGAAGCAAAACTTATTTTCCACCAACTTCCCGTGTCAACCTTTGGTGTAGTATTCTAATCTGATGAAGATTGCAAGGATGTGAAGGAAGTACAGTATATCAGATTATACATTTCTAGTATAATCTATACATTTTTGCTGTTGTTGTTTCCATGTCCTTTCAATAGAGGTTCAAAATGAGAGAACATCAGCTTGGTGGATATGCCCCTCACCCCAATTATCCCAATAGGTTTGATAATCAGGGGCCATAGGACAATGTTTCTTGGTCCAAAATTTAGAACCCCTTAGAAGTAGCTTCTTGTTCTCTTTAGGTAAGAAGGAGGAGTTTCCATGTATTTGTATGGTCTGAAGACTACATTAACTTGAATAGAGGAAATACAACAAGAGAAATAAAGAAATAACACTAATGCAGAGGGATGCTTGTAGGTGATGTATTATTCACAGACAATAATCAGATCATTTAATCTATCTATCTACCTACCGGTATCTATCTATCTATCTATCTATCTATCTATCTATCTATCTATCTATCTATCTCAGGGGTGCCCAAACTATGGCCCATGGGCTGGATACGGTCCATGATTCCAATTCATCAGACCGGCAGCAGCCTCGCTGTTCCCAGAAGTGGTTCCAGACACCTCACTTGTGGCAAATGGATCCGTGTCACTCCCGTTAGTGGATGGGGATGCCCCTACACATGCGCAAATATGGAGCTCAAACCTTTCCCCAAGTATTTAAGTATTCTAAACAAATCAGTAAAATAATTGATCGTTGTTATTGCTGTTCTTGAGAGCTTAATAAGAATTTATACCAATTCAGTGGTACCTCGCTTAAAGAGCATAATGCGTTCCACAGGATTGCTCTTTAAGTGAGTTTGCTCTTTAAGCGAAACACCATTGTAAGTGACCGATTGTGAATTCTGGTGTGTGTGTGGGTGGGGGTGGGGGTGGGGGTGGGGGGAATTGCGAACCCAGATTTAGTTTTTAAGCGAGTTTTTGTTGGTATTGGTTGTTAAGTTGAGAGAGAGAGAGAGCCCAGTTTTGCTTTGCCACCTTCTTAGGCTTTATGTTGTTCTGGAAATGTTTGGAAAACATTTCTGTTGATTCTGAGACTTGCCTTAATTATTCAAGGGCTGCTGTCACTGAACACTAAGAGCTGTCAGACTCACTGCAGCAAATGGCAAAATCTGGGCAAAACGCAACAACTGTCACTTTGCAGAAGAATCTCAAAAGGCAGCAGAATAAGCTCATGTTAGAGGTTTTATGCTAGTGGAACTGTTTTTAAAGGTGCCCCTGGCAAGCATCAGGCTCCAAAAGGGAATGAATGAGAAGAGTCAGCAAGGGAGAAGATTCACCTCAAGGAGTTTAGCAACAAGTGAAGACTTGGGCAGCAGCTGTCTCTGCTAGTCAAGAACAAAAAGAGAAAGCATAAAATGAAGTTCAGTATTCAAAGCTTGCTGACAATGGGCCATTTGACTTGGGATGGGAAGGATTGATCACTGACATTGAGCATTGCAAAATGGATTATGGAATATAGGTAATTTACATGAGTTGTCTGGCACAGTTTCTCTCATCAAACACCACCCTTGCTTCTGAAGATATTACAAATAATATAGACATAGGAATTGTGTTGCTGGATCTGATCAAGGGACTAGTTCAGTCTTGGCAAACCTATGTATGGCACACGTGCCAGAGGTGGCATGTGCTTTCGCCCCCACTGGAGAAGGTGATCGCTGGCACCAATGGCAGTGCCGCTTCCCCACCCACCCCTCTCCTTCCATCACTGAGGAGGTGAGAGGGGAGGCTGAAATCCAGGGCCGTAGCCAGGATTCTAGATGTGGGTGGGCGAATATTTTTTTCAGGATGGGCAACAATGTCATATATATACATATGTCATATATGTAAGCAGCCAGGAGTTTGAGGATGGGCAAACTGCTAACTCATGGTGGGAAACACACACACCCTGCCCCCCTGGCTATGGCCCTGCTCTCATTTTGCCGTTTTGGTACTTAGTGATAAATAAGTGGGTTTTGGGTTGCAGTTTGGGCTCTCAATCTCTAAAAGGTTTGCCATCACTGGCCTATAGCTTTTGAAGCCATTTGGTACGTGGGGGGAGGGAGGGAAATCTTCCTCATGCCCTGCCTCTGGATTAGGAAAAGGTAAAGGTTTCCCTTGCTCGAAAGCCAATCGTATCTGACTCTAGGGTTCAATGCTCATCTCTGTTTCAAAGCTGAAGAGCCAGCGCTGTCTGCTTTTGCAGACGTTTCTGTGGTCATGTGGCAGGCATGACTAGACACCGGAGTGCATGGAATTCTGTTACCTTCCCATCGAAGTGGTCCCTATTTATCTACTTGCAATTTCTTGCTTTCGAACTGCTAGGTTGGCAGGAGCTGGGACAAAGACGGGAGCTCATTCCGTCCTGTAGTACTCGGGAATCGAACTGCTGACCTTCCACCTCCCAAGTAGATAAATAGGGACCACTTCGGTGGGAAGGTAAACTACATTCCATGCACTCCGGTGTCTAGGTCATGCCTGCCACATGACCATGGAAACGTCTACAGAAGCAGACAGCGCTGGCTCTTTGGCTTTGAAACAGAGATGAACACTGAACCCTAGAGTCGGTTACGACTGGATTTCGAGCAAGGGAAACCTTTACCTTTACTCATTTGTTTACTTCAGATTCTTGAGTAAATGTAATTCTTATGAATAGATCTGTATAAATTCGATCATGCCTTTTTATCTTATTACTTTTTAATTGGATAAACTGTCTATTTCTTGTTTTCTTGTTAACATAGCCCATAAAGTAGGGGATCTTGAGCATCCTGCTGTCAAAGCTACAATAAAATTTTGCAATGGAAGGGAAGATAGTCGTACCTACCTTTGCTAGGATTAAATAGAACAAATTGTGGATTGCCTCATCCCTATTCACCTCCCAACTATTCATTCTGAAAGCTTTTCTGTGGGAGATAAGTGCTCATTTGTGTTATTTCCTTATATTTTTCTAAATACAGTAATACCTCATACAAAGTCCGCTTTGTACAACATTGAATTCATACAACGTCGCCTAATTCCTTGAAAAAAGTTGCCTCATACAAAGTTGCCGCGGCTTTGTATGAGGCATTGGGGTTTTCCCCAGGTTGCATTGTGTCTGGGCAGTATAAAAGGCAGGACATATGCGTGCATTGCTCTTGTGGGTTTTGCACGAGGCAAAGAGTGTTTAGGAGGGGTTTTGAGCGCGATTTTGGATTTTTTTCGTCAGCATTTTTAGAAGCATTCCTGGGATTTTTGCAGCATTCTTCAGGTTCTTGGACAATCAGGGCTGTTTGACATGTTTTTGTAATGTATTTAGCCTTTAGACAATGATTTCTTAAAGTTCTGTCAGTTTCCTGTCTGTTTCCTTGACTTTGCCCTGAAGTCTGTGCTGTTACAATACAATGTATCCCTATGGAAATGACGTTGTACGAGGCACCGCGGCAAGGGTTTGGATGTTGTATGAGGCATCGCGGCTAGGATTTTGCATGCCTCATACAAAGTCCAAATCCATATAAAGTCCAAACTTGTGGAACCAAGTTTGGTCGTTGTATGAGGTATCACTGTAGTCTGTCTTCATAACTGGATTTCCTGGCTTTCAGGCTTCCTATAATTAAATGCCTTTTTAAAAAGAAACCTACCAAAGTAAAGTTTAAAGCAGTGGTTCCCAATGTGGGGCTCACACTCCACAGGGTGACTTCAGTTCCCAGAAGCCTAGGTCAGTACATTGGCTGATCAGTGCTTTGGGGGAATTGACTTAGGTTTCTGGGAATTGAAGTCCAAAAACCAAAGGTTGGGAAATACTGGTTTAAAGTATTTATAAGTAGAAAAGTGGAAAAGTGGAATTGAGACTAGACATGGCATCTTTATGCTGGCAAAATGGAGAACATTTGGACCATGCTACAGTTGGTGATAAATACTGGGATGTGTTGAAGTGCAGGGTAGAATCGGGAAAGGCAATATCCAGCCTTTGACAATTTTCATTACTGTAATTTGCACAGAATTATTGCAACATGCAATATATAAAACTCTGGAGAAGCTGCTTTACTGGTAGTTGCCAGGGAATTGATGAAAAAAGTGGTGTGTATGCAGACACATTTCCAATCTCCACTTCTGTTTCTTCTTACTAATTTGATTTTAATTTTGCTGGATAAGCGCCTAAAATTAATGAACCTTGAGGAGCAACATCCTGAGGAAAGGATGTGTTTCTATATGTCCGTGGCTGAAATCCTGCTCACATAAATTATGCCATGTAAAGCTGATTACATCATCAGTTAGGAAATATTTTCAGAAATTAAACATTACCTACTTTTGTCTCGAGGCACCATTGGTTCCCATGTAGTCTTGTGATCATACGGAATTGGTGGATCTGCCTGAAGAATGTGTTGACTGTGAACATACTGAAGCAACACCTGTGTGCTCCTTCCACTCTAGAAGCACTATTGTATTGCTTCCAACATGAAAGAAGAATCATAGAATAACTGAGGACTTATGAGACCATTGAGTCTAACCCCCTGCTCAATGCAAGAATCCAAATCAATGTAGATCAGATAGAAGGTCAATCACATTCCCACAGTTGGTGGTGCTGCATAGCACTGCCTATCCCTTGTGAGAGCCTTTTCTTTTCCTCATTTTCAGTCTTCTCCCATTTCTCAGGGGGAAATGTGGAAATATAAGTAGTTACTTATATTTTCTGGCATATAAGGCGACTGGGCATATAAGACAACCCCCAACTTTTCTAGTTAAAATGTAGAGTTTGCAATATACTCGCTGTATACTCTTCCAACAGCAGCGTCTTCGGAGCTTCCCGGGCCGGGGATAGCTCCCTTTATCTCCCCGCCGGTGGAGGGGGCAGGGAGAGCGTGGCAGCAGTGGATGGCTTTCCCTGCTGCTCAGCTAGTCCTCCTCCTCTTCCTCATCACCACCCCCAGCCGGGAGGGGGGTGAGGAGGAGGAGCAGCAGCTGACCGGCGGGGAAAGCCATTGACTGCCGCAAGGCTGAGGGTGGTGGTATCCGGGTGGCCCCTTGCTCCGGAGGCCTCGCGGCGGTGGTGGCGGTGGCGGTGGTGGCGGTGGTGGCGGTGGTGGATGGCTTTCCCTGCCGGTCAGCTGCTGCTGCTCCTCCACACCACCACCCCCAGCCGGGGGTGAGGAGGAGGAGAAGCTGACTGGCGGGGAAAGCCATCCACTGACACCGCCACAAGGCTGAGGGTGGTGGTATCCGGGCAGTCCCTTGCTCCGGAGGCCTCGCAGTGGCGGCGGTGGATGGCTTTCCCCACCGGTCAGCTGCTGCTCCTCCTCCTCTGCACCACCACCCCCAGCCAGGGGGTGAGGAAGAGGAGGAGGAGGAGGAGCAGCTGACCAGCGGGGAAAGCCACCCACTGCCGCCGCTGTGAGGCTGAGGGTGGTGGTATCTGGGCAGCCCCTTGCTCTGGAGGCCTCGTGGTGGCAGCGGCAGATGGCTTTCCCCACCGCTCAGCTGGTCCTCCTCCTCCTCCTCACCACCACCCCCAGCCGGGGGGATGAGGAGGAGGAGCAGCAGCTGACCGGTGGGGAAAGCCATTCACCGCTGCTGCCGCAAGGCTGAGGGTGGTGGTATCCGGGCAGCTCTTGGCTCCGGAGGCCTCGCGGCGGCGGTGACGGATGGCTTTCCCCACCGGGCGGCCCCTGTCTCTGGAGTACCCAGCGTATAAAACATCCCCCGACTTTGGCACAGATTTTTTGGGGTTAAAAAGTCGTCTTATACACCAGAAAATACGGTACTTTCCATTAACCAAAAAACAAATCAGTTCAAGCACCCTCCAAATCAGCTCATAGCAAGTTGGTCCCAATTTGTATGACAAATATTTGGATGCAAATCAAATTGGATAGTATTTGCACACATTGTTCTTTTTAATGAAAGAGCTAGCTTGTACATAGCCTCATTGTGCCCTCTGAGGAAGGGACCGGTATTCTAGAAAACCTTGTAAAAGACTGACATAAATTAGACATCATCATCATCATCATCATCAGTAGCAGCAGCAGCAACAACAACATTGATGTGATTTTTACACACTGCTAACATTTAATCAAATGTAAAAGCTAGAAATGGAACATAGCAACAGAGAAGAAGGCAAGAGCTGTATGCAGAAATGTACAGAACCAGATACATTTTGAAATGGATGGACAACATATAGATGTTTCGATGCTAAAAGTTCACTGAAAAAAATTTCAGCTTTCTTCCTTTACAGCAGGGATTGGTAACCTTTCCTCAGGCCTGTCGCCGCTGGACCCGGAAGTGGAAGCGGATGCATTTACGCATGTGTGACTGTGTCTTACGTCAGCCATATAATGTGCCCACACATGCGTCAACACGCTTGCGACTGTCGTAAATGCAGAAGTGGCTGCATTTGTCAGGCACATCATTACTCACGAGTAGGACTTCTGCCCACAAGTGGGTCATTTCTGCTTCTGAGCTGCTGCCCCTCTAGCTTAGCAAGCCAGGATATTAACTTAGTGTAAATAAGGTAGCACATAGCCAAATAAACACTCCAGTTATCTTTGGATATTTTAAAAGTATGTTGTAATCAAAGTAAGTTGCAGAATAAAATTTTTCAAACGTTTAGAAAGAACATCAAAACAAAGTAAGCTTCTCTAACTGGGGAAGCCCAGCCCCCCATTTTCTGGCTTAAGCACCTACATGTTGTCTCAGTTCACTGCTCACCCTCTGCATGAAGCATCGGATCAAGAGAGCATCTTGGCTCCTCCCTCTGGGTTTTATCTCCTCATATATGGTCAACCCCCTTTCCATTCCCCTAAAGAAATCCAGCCAATGACCATACAGTATCACATGTCCATCACACATTAGGTTTTGTTTCTTCCAAACCACAAGGCTAGCATGAGTTTTAATGCCAATCCTTCTAAGGAATGTGCCTCCGCCCCTCCCGCCCCCCGCCCTCCACTTAGAAATCTCCATTTTGGCACGGGGCTGAGCCCAAGGTACAAATCATACCCTGACAGCATTTATGACAGTCGTAAATGCACCTGCTTCCACTTCCGAGGATGTCGTCTGCCCCCCTCAGCTGTCCTGGGAGCGTGGTCAGGCCCATGGAGGAAAAAGGTTGGGAACCCCTGCTCTACAGGGTTTCCTAAAAGTCACCATACATAACAATAGATATCTTGGAACATGTTCACCATGAGTAGGGGTGAAGACTTGGTGTGTGTATGTGTAGAAAGAGGTGGCCAACATGTAGATAATATTTTGTAATATTTTGTAATGAATATTTTGCCAATGAAGGTGCATTTAGTTGCAATTTCCTATTTTCCCTATGTATGGTGGCCTTTGGGATACCCTGTACAGTAAAACCCTGATTTACAAACACCTTGGTTAACATTTGCCGCGGTTTATGATGGCAAATTCTATAAAAGTGTCATCTTGATTTACAATTTGTTTGTTTGTTTATGACTGGGAATTGTGCCATTTTAAATTCTATAATAGGAGCTGGCACCATTTTAGATTCTAAATTGGGGAAATCAAGGGAACGTTTAAAGCAAAAATGACCATGATAAGGGACAAAAACGGCAAGGACTGATGCAGAAGAGATAAAGAAAAGATGGCAAGAGTACACAGAGGAACGATACATCTTTCTTAACCTGCCCAGCTCTGTGCCCATTGTGTCTACAATACCTAAGTAAGTAGTAAGTAAGGTCTTCAGATGCATTAGTTCTACACAGGCAAACTCCTTCCTCCAAGGAAATCAGTTGATATTGTCCCTCAACCGCTGCAGAATTAAGAAACTCTTGTAAAGCTGTAAAAGCATTTTTCCATTTAAAATTTGGTATTCTAGTTAGGTTCTGTGGGTAAGTTACTTGATGCACATTTAGATAGAAAAGCAGATATACAGTAAGCTTGAAAGGCATGTTTTAATATACGGGACTTCTAGTAACGTGTTGCCATCTCAAAATTTAAAACAAACAAAATGTTACATGAGTCCATAAGTATCAATAATTTGTAGAATTTTCTGGTCCTGTGATAAAACTGTCCTATTATTATAATTCAACCTCTCTAAAAGCGGACAATACTAAATCTGATCCTATCCTGTTGTTAAATTTCAACCTATATTTGATAGCATCTATTGTATGAAGGCCTGCTTCCAGTCAGAAATTAAAATTCTCAGTTCCTTTGGACAGGCCTAAAATAATTCATAAATATTCCTTCTGGGGTATTTCTAAATGCATTTTCTGAGTGAAACCCCATATTTCTGCACCATAACAAATTTGTGCTATAACCTAAGCTTCAAAAATTTTAAGGATGAATGAGATATGTTTACTACCTTGGCACAATAAAACCTTCAAAGGGAGTTAAGTGTATTAATGGTAAAATTTCCAATGCGACTTTTCCAAGATACAGTTAAATAAAAGCATAGTTTCACTTCACTTCCATTTTTTATTTGTATACCGCTTTATTCAGCCCGAAGGCGTCTCAATGCGGTTTATACCAATGTGCACAGCAGACATCAGCAGAAAATAATAATAATAATAATAATAATAATAATAATAATAATAATAATAATAATAATAATAATAATAATAATAATAATAATAATAATAATAATAGTAGTAGTAGTAGTAGTAGTAGTAGTAGTAGTAGTAGTAGTAGTAGTAGTAGTAGTAGTTTATTTATACCCTGCTCTTCTAGTGCACGCACCACTCAGAGCGGCTTCCAACAATAAATAATACATAATATACAGAGCAATATAATAAAAATACAATGCAAAACATAATAAGCATAATATCATAGATAAGGTTACAATTCAAAAGTCACATCAGCAATATAACACATTCATTTTAAAAGATTACAGAATTAACCTCAACCACCCAGCAACCATGAAGGGGCCCCAAAGTTCAAACATCCGTGACGGTGATGAAGCCCCATGGCTCATCGTCAGTAACAGAGCCAGGGAGAACTGGCCCCACCCCAGCTGTGGCGAGAGACAGATGAGCTTTGATCCACGAAAGTCCCAATGACTCCAGTGATGACAGCTCTTGGAAACATCTGTAGCTGGCATCGCCGCTCCCACCTCCCTAGGCCAGCAAGGCCAGGGAGGGAGCTGAAGATGTTGCGATGACGGCTCTGGTGTCGGCGGCTTTTTCAAGCTCCGTGGCGGGAAACAACCCTCCACCCTAGGCCGGCTGGGGAGGGCCAGGGAGGTCTGCCGCATCTTTTAGACCCTCCGGACAAACAGGGCCAGGAGGGTGGCGGCAAAGGCCACAGCCATTCTTCATCTGTAGCCGATGGTTTGGGCTGCAGAAGAAGGCAGCGAAGTCCTCCCGGGCAGGGAGGAGCCAGTCCCGGGAGCAGCTGCAGCGGTACAAAATCCAAAATCCACTAAACAGGGTAATTAATACAAAACAAGGAATACAGTAGGAATCAATAAAAAGTTCAAACAGCAAGTTACGTCATGACAAAGACCAGACAGGCAAAAATCTTCGAGAACAGCAGCAAACAGCAGGCATAGGCAGCTCCCATCCCTGGAGCGATGGCATGGCTCCGGGGACAGCGCAGGACCTCCCTGCGACAGCAGTGGCTTTTCTCTCCTCCAGCCAGGCGTGACTTGGAAGGCCTTCTGTTGTTATATAGGATTTACATCCATTTGCCATGCATAGTTTTAAACCTGTTGGCAAGCACTAGTATTTTAATCTAATCATTATTGTTTCTTATTTTTTCCTGATTTCTTCCCAATTGAGTAAATGTTTTTAATAGCCTCCTTAGCCCTTGCTGTATTTGTGGCAATAAGATGGTATCATGAACATACATAAGCACTGTTATTTTTCGCAAAGGGTCGGACTCGACTATGCGACTGAACAACAAATTTTCTAGATCCCAATGTAGACAGCACATAATTGTTATTATGCTTCTGTGAGTAATTAGTGAATTAACATAAATGTTAAACAGTGCTGGGGTTAACAGATACCCTTGGCAGACGCCTTATGTAGTTAGTATCAAATCTGAGAACAGACTTCCACAATATATCTTGATTTTAATATTAATGTCAGAGTGGAGTTGTTGTATCAGCATCAACAAACATTTATCTATTGAGGTTTTACTTAATTTACCCCAAAGGTGATGCTAAATAACAGAATCAAAAACTGCTGATAAATTGATAAATCAGTTTCAGTTTGTCATAGTTGTATATAAAGTAAGGTAGAATAAAACAGTGATCCACTCTTAAACAATTACACTGAAAACCTGTTTGGTCTTCTGCAATTATCACTAGACTCAAGCCAAAGGTTGAAAATTTTAGGGCAGAATTTAGTTGGTTTGCTTGAGCTACCTTTTTTAAACATCTGATTCTGAGAGCGCTGAAGTTAGAGATGCTCTTAATACTTTCTTCCTGTGGTAGACAGATCTTGGATGTCATCAAAAGTGATAATGGAAGTGGTCACTTTCTGGGTAACAAACCACTTCAAAACCACTTACATCTGGCATCAAGTTAGAGATCACTATAGCCAATAACACTTCTTCCTCAAACAACAAAGAAAGTTACATTAGCAGGTCTATTGTTAGGATCATTGCCTTTAAAGATGCAAAAATTATATTTCACAATGGTGTTAATAATGATAAATATTGATCACACTATCTTTTGGTTCCCTTCCTATATTAAAAGGTGTACATTCTGCCTGTTGAGATTTCTCTTAAAACACTCCTCATTTGATCCAATATGGGCATTTTAGCCTCCCATTACATTTATGGATGTGCCATTGGTTGTAAATCTAAGGTGTTTGGTAACTCTCCTCAGGAATTACTACGATTATATTTAGAGCTCCTGGATAGTATATAGATAATTATCAGATAATTATTCGTATAGGTGGCCAAGTATATCTATATCTATATATCTATCTATACACACAGTGGAACCTCATATAACGAATGTATCACATACAACAACAACAACATCGTACAACGAAGAGAATTTGAAAAATGTTGCATCGTACAATGAAAATCCCTATGGGAAAAATTGTAACAAATATTTTTCTTTGTATAATTTTCCCACATAGATTTTTGTTGTATGATTTTTTCCATAGAGATTTCTGTTGTATGATGCATCCCATAGGAATTTTCATTGTACGATGCATGCATCGTACAACGAAAAAAATCGTATAACAAAGTGCCTTGTGGAACCAATTATTTTTGTTATATGAGGTTCCACTGTATGTATGTATGTATGTATGTATGTATGTATGTATGTATGTATGTATGTATGTATGTATGTATGTATGTATGTATGTATGTATGTATGTATGTATGTATGTATGTAAATAAAAAGACATTGAAAGTTGGGGATACTTACACAGACATTAGCACAATTGATGTTACATTGGATTGATTTTTTGGATATAGCTATCCGGAGTATTATAAACCATCTATTTGCTGCTTTTCCTGACAAGTACATAACAGAAGGAATAGTTAAGGGGAAATGGGGTGGGGGGAGAGTTAAAAAGGAAAGACTGAGCTAGACAAAAATTTGTTGTGTGCCATTAAGTAGCACATAACAATTTTAATATAGTTCATGTATTTAATCCATTTATACCTCAACTACTAGATGCATGAGTTCCGACTCTAGATGGGTTTCAAGTTATATAAAATGTTTTTTTAAATGGTTTACTCTTGACACACACCCTGGTGGGTATTGCGACCAAGATGAGATTTGAGAATTGAACAAATTTAATGTATGTACTGTAGATATAAATACATATGTAAATATAGATATATGCAGTTACTAAAATGTCAAATTTTATATTGTTATTCTAAAATTCCTTTGTGTCAGGGATAGTGCTGTTAAAGGTGATAAATTTGTAATGTCTGTTAAAATGTCTGATGTGAAGTAATTTTAACTGTACTTTATATATCTTATTTCAGCATTTGTTAAATTTTATTATATTGTGGGCTTTCTCGAATTCTAAGATGCTTGTTCTTACCATGCTACCACCTTTTACTATATTATGGCAGTAAAATGGAAGTCAAAAGCTCATTCTTCACTCTGTTGCAGTTGTGAAAAGTGTGAATAAGATATTATTGAACACATGTACAGCTGGGAAACTGGTCAGTGGTGGGCTCCAAAAATTTCTACTACCTACTCTGTGGGTGTGGCCAGGGGGAAAGCCCTGCATTGCACCCGAATTAGGACTACCTTATTTCAAAACTTGAATGTGTGGGGCCAGCCAGAATTTCTGCTACCGGTTCTGGCGAACTGGTGCGAACCTGCTGATGCCCACCACTGAAACTGGTGGTCTTCCAGATGTTGTTGAACTTCCTACCATGTCTGGAATGAACTTCCTAAATGTGTGTTTAAAAGCAATTGCTTACACCCCATTTAGAAACATAAAATTGTCCCTGAAAAGTGTTAGAAATAACATGGGGGAAGGGGGTTCAAAGTAGCTTTTTTTCCTGCTGGTGGAGAATATTGTCTCCATGGCACATGCGTGGAAATCTTCATTCTTAATTGCTTTGCATTCTCCATGATGTTAAACATCCCAGGACAAAGAGGTGTTTTTGTTGGTGAGGAATGGTGAGGAATGCTAAAAATCAATGTAGTAGACTTTGGAGCACCCACTCTGCTTTACAAAAGATTTGGATTTCCATCATAAAGATGGAAAAGCTTTACTGAGCAAAATTGGCAGTTTGTTGACATATTATGGAAACAAAAAATGGGATGGCGCTTGGTGTGCTATTGAAGACTTTAAAATTTAATGGTATGTTTGCTTCATTTATCCTGGTGGAAAACAATACTGTATGTGATTTTTTTTTTTAGTACTATACAGTAAATGTAACTATAGTAAATGATGTCAAAGCAAATAATGTAACAGTTTCTGGACTACATCCAGGCAATCTACATTACTGGGTTTGTTTGTCTTTAAATTACTTATTATTCAAATAGTTAGAAGCTGCTTTAAGATTTCTCGTCCCACATTGGCAACGACAGTTTCCCCTGTCTCTTGTTATCTGTTATGTTTTTATGCAAACATAAAAAAGGGAAAAAATCATTTGAAGATTCATTTGAGGGGGGGAAATTAATTTTAACCATTTGAGTGAAAAAGTTAATCTCAACCATTGGCAAATTACAAAAAAAAAGAAAAAAGAAACAGGGAAAAGAGGAGAAAAGATGGAAATTCTGACATCTTTTCCACACTAAAAAAAGGAATGGAAAGAATTGAGAGAATCCAAATGATGAGAATCAGCACAGGAAGAAAGAAATTACATGTCCTGTCAATTGTCCCTTTCCTCTGTCTGTTCTGCAAGAGGTAGTGTAAAGGTGAGGTAGGATTTCTGAAGTCTTACTGTTTGTTCCCAGGGAGAATTAGCTTGGATCCAACCTGTGTTTTTTTTTTTAAAAAAAAGCCTGCTGCATAGAAGATTGTAAGTCAGTTTCCTTAGCTGTTTTACACATGGGTTCCCAACCTAAGGCTTGTGGGTCAGATCTGGCCCATGGCACCATTTCATGTTTCCCCCCCCCCACCCCTCCAAGGGCATTTGAGAAACAAAATGACCACCCCTTTGAAGCTGTTGTGACAAAATGGCCACCCCCACAGTGCTGGTAGGGCAAAATGGCCATCCGCCCCTCGAAAATGACTGAGAGCGTGATCCGGCCCCTGGCTTGAAAAGGTTTAACACCACCATTGGGCTGCTTTGTCCACAGCCATAAGGGGAGATCCAGAAGTGTAAAAGCTGTTCATTTTTAGCTACTCTCTAGCTGTTTCCTGAACCTGCCATAAGGATAGCAAAGATTTTTATTACATGAGGACTGCAAGTGGTAAATCAGTGTCACAGGGCTAACATAAACCAGATGGCCCTTTTCCAAACAGCTATAGTTGCAAAGCAGTACAAAGAACTGGTAAAAAGCAATCTGTTTCCTCTGTGTCTAATAAATTATTTTTGTGTAAAACTCATGGCTTCAGTCATTGCTGTATCTTACTATCTGCAAGAATTAATTAATAATTGCTTTTGTTGACAGATACTAGCAAATGATCGAAATAGCTTGTTAGAGATACTGTACAGGTATGCATGATTTAATCCTTTTGCTTTCTGTAAAAAAAATATCTCCCTCTTTTGAGTTTCTTTAAAAATGGTGATGTACAGTAAAATACGGTAGCTGGACACAGCTACAGTGGTACAACTGGCTGTGGTCCCCTGGGTGGCAACACTTCGCTGTTTTCACCTACGTCATGGTCCGATCTCATCTGTGTCCAGCTGCTTGACCACTACAAGATGGGTGGGATATAAATCAAAATAATAAATAAAAATCAAGATTTTTTTTCAAGGCAGCTGAGTATGTTATTTACAGGTGTTCCTTTCTATTTGACAAGAAAGAGCTTGCTGTTTTACCAAATGTTTGGTAAATTTTTATAATGAGTTTATATTGAATTTGCCTTTGTTCTCTATTTTTAAATTTTATTGTATGCTATATTATAAATTACTCGGAAAAACTGTTTGCTAGGTAGGCAGTATATACATTTAATGAATGAATGAATGAATGAATGAATAAGTAAATAAGAATCGAATCAAATCGATGGGGAGAGCTAATTTGTCTCAATCCCAGAACATGGGCTGCCTATGCTTCAGCCATCTTGACTACAGAAATAAAGTGGGGTTTATCAGAGTCTAAGCCAGGGATTCTCAACCTGCAGCCCATGGGCCGATTGTGGCCCATGACACCGCCTCCACCGCACCAGGAAGTGCCATGTGGTGGAGGAAGGGCAAAATGGCCACCCAGCCCCCGAAGCTTTCTGATAGAGCATAACTCAGCCCCTTTCTTTAAAAGGCTGAGAACTCCTGGTCTAAACACAACTGAGTAAAGATATTTTTATTTTGGTAGAAGTTGTGTGTGCGTGCGTGCGTGTAGGCTGTATCTTCCCACCAAAGTGGTCCCTATTTATCCACTTGCAATTTCTTGCTTTCGAACTGCTAGGTTGGCAGGAACTGGGACAGAGACGGGAGCTCACTCCAATGTCCAGTACTTGGGTCTCCAACTGCTGACCTTCCATCTTCCAGGCAGAGCCTTAGCCACTTGAGCTCAGTGGTTAAGAAGCTTGCCTTGTTAGCTGGAAGGCCGACATAATCGTTTGAGCTCCCGTCTCTGTCGCAGCTCATGGCAACCGCAAGTTGATAAATAGGAACCACTTTGGTGGGAAATGTAACAACATTCTGGTGTCTAGTCCATACCTGTCAACCCGCGACTCCGGAAAAACGGGACCTGCGCACATCGCTTTAGCGCAGGTCGCTTTCCATGCATGCATTTTACCCCTTCCACGCATGCACGGAAGTGCTACGCCGCTTGCGCAGCCCCTACGTAGGGGCTGCGCAAGTGGCGTAGCGCTTCCGCGCATGCGCGGAAAGCGTTTTTCCCCGCTGCCAAATTACGGGGTTTTGGCAGCACAGGGCGGGTTATGAAGTCAATGGATGTCAAATTATGGGGTTTTCACGGCCAAATCGGGATGGTTGACAGGTATGATCTAATCATGCCTGCCACATTTCCACAGAAACATCTACAAACAGACAGTGCTGACTCTTTGGCTATAAACAGATGAGCACTGAACCCTAGAGTCAGATATGACTGGCAGCTTTGGATCTAACAATAGGTAAAGGTTGCCCTTTCTCAAAAGCCAATCATATCTGACTCTAGGGTGCAGTGCTCATCTCCATTTACATCCAAAGAGCCAGTGCTGTCTGTGTTTGCAGATGTTTTCATGGGCTATGTGGCAGGCATGACTAGATTGGCCACCCAGTCACATGCCCACCGATTAGGTCAAACCCACCAGTTAGGCCATGCCCACTAGTTAGGCCACGCCCATGGTGTGGTAGTAAAGATTTTTGGTGCCCATCACTGGTCGTCATGATTGCCTTCTGACTATGGACAGCTTTTGAAAAGAAGGGGGAAAGAGTATTTATTTGCATGACTAGCAACAACACCAGGAGTTTCCTAATGCCCATCTGCTATTCTGTACGGGGATCCTCTGAAAGAGTTTGGATCTGTTCCCCCAAATTTTGGACATGAGATTTAGCTGCAGGGGTCAAAGTCTGTTCTGTTTTAAAGAAGAGAAAAAATTGAGTGGAGACTGTAGAATTCTACACTTAACCCCACCCTGTGGCCTCTCTTTGCAAATGCTTTTATCTTTCCCAAAATCCCTTTATCAAGCAAAGGAAATACAGTACAGTACAGGCTTAAAAGGGGTGGTGTGCACAAGCATGTGCTCAGACTGCACCCACACACCCTAAGAATAGAATGCTCACATTTTCTGGTCGTTTATTGGCAAAAGTTTTAAGGACGTTACAATTTCAATAGTATTGCTGGGATAAATACAAACAAAAACAATGATCCGATTGTTCAATGTTATGGAGACTTTACAATCCTACCCACAGTGTGGGTGCAAGTGGTAGACGACCATTGGCCTAACATAGCCCTGTAAAAGGAAACTTTTAGTACTGGTCTTCTTTGAAAACAGAAAAGAATTCCTGCAGTTGAATATCTGAGCTATATAGGATTTCCAAACCACAGAGTGCAAAAAGAAGAAATAAAAAAAGAACACCAGGGGAAAGCCCAGTAGACTCTTGAAGAGGAATGACATTTGCCAGGAGTCATTCCTTAATTGTCTTGCACGAGTAGACATGTGCTTAACTGCTCAGCTGTGAATATTCAGTAAAGAGATATTCTAAAGCAGGTGCCTCTTTTTTTTAGTAAAACTGCAGCTTAAATTCTTGAAATGAAATGCAGTTGCTCTGTGGACCTGAGGAGAAACATATTCTAAAAATGTCTCTTAATAAATTTATTTTAAATTACAGAAAATACACTTTATGGTACCTCTGACAAGAAGCAAATTTGTTTTGAGAAGAACTCAAAGGGCTATCTGTCAGAACAAGCGCTTGAGCTCTTTGTACATTCACAAAGCAAATCTGAAAGCAGTTAAGCTTGTGAGGACAGAAGAGATGGAAGTAGAGCAAGAATTGCTAAAGGCAACGTGGTGCTGGAAGTGTTCCAAGTAATTCCAGGGTTAGGGAAATGAGCTGTTATTTCCTCATAAGGCAGGAGTGTTGAAATGAGAAAAGGCAATCCATATATCCTAGTTTCATTAATCAGCTAACACTAAGTAAAGCCCAGATTGGGAGCATGGCTGGTTTTATATTTTATTTTGTAATGTAGAGGATCTCTTACTCTTTCACACACTCTTTGCCACTCTTTGCTATCTCCCAAGAAGGATGCCCTGTGAAGGTCCTGTTTCTGCTGCTGAATGTCGAATCTTTTACAGTGTTACTGAAATGTATTATTCTAGACAGGTATATGGCACTGTGTACATTTCTATTATAATATGGCCATAATGGTACAGACTAATGTTTTTATAATAGTCAGTTAATACAATCCATATCCTAAGATGCAGATAACTGTTTGTAACACTGTAGGTTATATGCAAGTGGTTTTAATATTTTATGTTCTGAAATCTTTGCAGTGGCTAACAGCTTTATTCAGTATGCAACTTTTGCTGTGCTGTCTTCTTTTCTAAATTGTGCTGTGGCAGCATTTGATGAAGTGGGCAATGATCCACGAAAGTGAATCTAACATAAAATAGATTTGTCTTTTGAAGGACTCAAGCACATTATTTCAGATCAGAGACATGTACCATACAGTTTTCTGTTGCCTTTTTCAACTGTACATCCCATTCACAAGTTATAGTGAATTATAACAGTAGGTTAGCTGAACGATCATGAAGTAGCACCAAGTACTGTAAATGAATAATGTTACTCTAGTTCATTGCAAAGCATAGATCCCATATGAAAATGTAATGTGCTTTTAAGGAAATTGTCTTTCCTACACTAAATTAGAGTTTTGTTACATTTCTAAGAAAGTGCTACGTTAAGATAATTAACAAAACTGCTCTTAATAACTGCCCTGAGTTCTAGGAATGGAATATGTTTGAAATCCAAATACAGTACTGTATATCCATCAACTAACCTACTGAGTAAAATAGAATGGCAGCTATGCTAAGCTCTTCAAATGCAGAATATCACATTCTAGGATGTACACTATGTGTATTCTGAGACATCCCCTGATAAATGAAATGTGTCTTTGGCAAATATTCAGCACCACTCAAATGTTGATTGAAAAAGTGTTGAGAATTCTGAAATTAGCCCTTGAGATTCCTTTATCACATAGTTTAATTAATTTTGGTAATAGCAAAAAGCAGTAGACTCTTGAAAGGGCGAAGAACCATCTGCCCAAACTGTTAAAAGCACAGCAGAGGCGTCATTGTTTGAAGGCTCGCTCACATAACTACCATTTAGCCATATACGTAAAGAAATAGCTAACCCAAATTATACTCTTACAAAATATAGGAACTATGGTTCAGCAAGGTAGGTTATTCTAGGTATGTGCTTCATAATTAGCATGTACAGTAAAACTGCGCATAAAGAGCGCCTCGCTTAGAGACTAACTCGCTTAAAGAGCAGAATTTTCTCTGAATGGTTGCCTCACTTAACAACTAAAACCAACCAAAAACTCGCTTAACAACTAAATCGTGGTTCGCAATTCTCCCACCTCCTACACACACACACACACACACACACACACACACACACACACACACACACACACACACACACACACACACACACACACACACACACACACACACACACACACACACCATAAGTCACAACTGGTCACTTACAAGGGTGTTTCACTTAAAGAGCAAATTTGCTTAAAGAGCAAATCTGTGGAACACATTATGCTCTTTAGGCGAGGTACCACTGTATTTAAAAACAAAGGGAAACAGTGATACTTATTAGTTTCTGAACTGATACAAAGCAAATTGCAGAAGCCTGAAGTGGCACTTGAATTGATCTTTGAAGTGCTTAATAATTGATTCATCCTTTTGAAAGCTTAAGAAAACAAGATATTGAGAGGGGGAGGTGTCTCATGAGGAAAACAAAAGTAATAATTTAACAGATTCAGGTAGCCCAAAGCAGAAGATGGTATACAGTTCAAGTGGCAATTCCCAAACTTCTTGGAACCTCAGTCTCTGGAAGGGCTCAGACAAATTACCACACCCCTGTAACTGAGAGTGGTTTTGTGTCTTGGCACGGTAAGTCTGTATAAAATTGCTATTCGTATCACAGTAAAACTCCGGCATACGACGGCCCTGGGCTACGTTTGCTGCACCTTACAACCTCACATTTAATTTTTTTAAATCCCCAGATTATGACTGATTTCTGGGATATGATCGCCCCCAACCAGTGGTACGCTAAAAATTTTTTTACTACCACACTGTGGGCATGGCCTACTTTGTGAGTGTGGTCTACTCTGTGGGCATGGCCTACTCTGTGGGCGTGGCCATATGACTGGGTGAGCGATCTAGTCATCTGCCCTGTGGTGGGATTCAAAAATCTTTACTACCTACTCTGTGGGAGTGGCATGGTGGGCGTGGCCAGGGGGGATGCCCTGCATTGCACCTGAATTAGGACTGCTATATTTCAAAACTTGGATGGGTGGGGCCAGCCAGAATTTCTGCTACCGGTTCTGGTGAACTGGTGCGAACTTGCTGAATCCCACCACTATCCCCACTCTCACAAAACCAATGGAGCAATCCACGCCATTTGGGGACCTTATCCGATGACAACGATGGAACCTTCGGAGCAATAAACACTGCATTCTGAGTTTTGGTGGGGTGGAAGGCAGCCATATTATGCCCCAAAATGGTGGTGTTGGCCATTTTGTTCTGCAAAGATTTCTGGGAAATGTAATCCTGAACAACAAAATGTCTGATGCCACCATTTTGGGACATAATATGGCTGCCTCCCACCCCACCCGAACTCAGAATGCAGTGTTTATTGTTCTGAAGGTCCCTTTGTCATCGCTGGATAAGGTCCCCAAGCTTCATGGAAAAGGTAGGGAGATTGCTCCGTTGGTTTTGTGGGGTGGGTGGGAGACATTCACATCTGACTTTTTTTCGTGCTTTTGTATTTTTTAAAATATTTTTTTTTCCAGTCGGGTTTTTTATTTTCGTTTTTTTTTTATTTTCAATTCATTCCTATGGGGAAATGTGCTTCAGGTTACATTTGCTTTGGGTTACAACAGAGGCTGTTGGAACAGACCTCCATCGTGACCCAAAGTTTTACTGTACTTTCATTTTCAGTATGATGGATGTGGATTGGAGTACTGCTCCCTTGATTTCTTTTAGACCAGGGGTTGCCAACCTTTTTCAGCCGGGGGCCACGTCACGCTCCCTCAAACAGTTGAGGGGGCTGGACTGGTGGTCCCCCTGCCATTTATGACAACCATAAACGAGTCCGCGGCCGATTCTGGCGGCAGCGGTGGCTGGAGCTAGGGTGGGGGTTGCATTATCTGGTGCTGTGGGCTGGATCCAGCCCACAGGCCATAGGTTGCCCACCCCTGTTTTAGACAGTAGTAAATCTCATTTTGCATTATACTTTAGAATCCAATCCATTGAGTGCATGTGTGTGTGTGCGTGATATCTTGAGTTTCTCAAGTAGAACTTGAGTGGTATAGGTTGTGATAATGTAAGCAAGAGGACTAACGTTCCCAGACCCCATTTTGTATTTTCCTTCTTTTCAATACTTGCTGCGAGCTTTTACATTTGCAGCACTTTGCCTTTTTAATGTATTCACTGTTTCTGCCTATGTGCTACATTTGGTGGCAAACATGACATATAAGAGAGAAATCAGATACTCTATCCACAGAGGCAATGAAACTACTACCTTGGAGTATTCTTTCTCCTTTCAATAAGCATTTTTGTTGCATAAACTGGAATAAACTGTAGCTTCTGGTAGGAAGGAAGGAACAGTGAATTTCAGTGAATTTCACTCCTCAACCCTTGTCAATTATCTATATTCTTTATTATTTGGAAAAAGAATACAAATAATTTGAGATAATCATGTACAAAATGAATCATTTGGCTACAAATTGGCTTAGAGTTGTTGACCTTCTTTCGTGTCTAGACCAGATGTGAAACTGTCAAAATGAAGCCACATTTTGGTGAGTTCATTCTGCAGTTCCTTTCTCCTGACCTAGTGTGAGACCAGGTTATAGTTGAACTTCCCTAATTTAGAACCTGGAGTGAGTGGTCTTAATGCTGGAGTTTAGGTGGTCATATGTATTACTTTAAAGTTAATTGTGAAGCACACAATGAACATTTATCTCATCTGATTCCATTTACAACTGCAACATTCCGGATGTATCTAAAAAAAAAAAAAATACATATGTTTGCTCTCAAAAGAATTCAGCTGGGCTCATTGTGATCAATCACAGGATTTATGCCATGGGACTAGTTATGTAGGTCTGAAGGAAAGGCAATGTGTGTGTGCTTAGAAGCACTAATCATATCGTTTTATATACTGTAGCTATTCTTGTTGTTGATCCTCTTTCACTGTAAGTTGGACTTCATCAGTGTTAAGAATGCAGAAGTTGTAGATTGGGGCAGCTCCCCTGGTGGTTTATTAGTTAAGATGCTGAGCTGAAGATTGGAAGGTCGGATTTCGATACCCAAGAGCTGCACTTGGGGATAGGAAAGGAGCTTTATTCGGGCGTCCCCTGAGTGGAATTTCTCCAGCTAAAATCCTTCCAACCCAGCGTAATCTCTGACATGAAATTATTATTATTAGGGGTTCCAAACCTATGGCCAGTGGGCCGGCCCCAGCCCCCAATGCCATTCTATCTAGCCCATGGCTGTCTCCACCACATCCGGAATTGGAAGCGGCCGTGTTTACATCAGCTGTAAAATATGCATGTGCAAACGCACCCATGGCTAATTTAAATGCAGAAGTTGTGGTATTTACAACAGCCGTAAATGTGCCCGCTTCCAGGGGCATGGTCCAGCCCACTCATCTGTTCCAGGGGCATGGTCAGGCCCGTGGCAAAAAGAGGTTGGCCACCCCATTGTAGATAACGTTGTACTTTATATAACATAACCAACATACTGTATATACTCAAATATAAGCTGAATTTTTTAGCTCCAAAAAGGAGACTCGGCTTATACTCGGGTCAATGACCATGAGGGTCCCAGAACCATGCCGGATTGAGATGTGCTACCAATTTAATTAATTTTACCATATTTTCATGTATTTTGATTATAGAAACTCACTAGCAGCTGCTGCATTTCCCACCCTCAGCTTATATTTGGGTCAATCTATTTTCCTGGGTTTTCAGGTCCAAATTAGGTACCTTGGCCTATATTCGGGTTGGCTTATACTCGAGTATATATGGCAATCTAACTTTAGTAAAAGGTGAAAGATTTATGATTTGAAGAGAAACTAGTACATCAACCTTTTTAAGTATTTTATGAGTTTCATTATTTGTTCTCCTTATTACTTCTTCAATGGTCACTTTTTCTCCAATCCAAGATATTCTTAGCATCTTTTAGTAAATCCACAGTTCAAATGTTTCCATTTTTATACCAGCCTGTGCAAGTTTCTGTTAGTCTGTGCCACTCGGTAGAAGAGAATATGCAGCACAATATAGTGACAATTCTCAAAGTTAGTTTTAATTTATTTTTCTAACCACGAAGCATGAAGTTGTTTTGATTAGTAGCTTACTTAGACTTAAATCCTCCCGGGATTTACAAGATTTGAAGAAATGGTTAAGCAATTAAGACAGTAAAATATATCACGGAAAGGACTGGTAAGCAAACTATATGCTATACAGTACTTAATAAAGGAGGAACAATCCAAAATACATTAAGAGAAATATGGGAATCAGATATTGAGGTTAAAGTAGACAAATCAATGTGAAAGAATATATGATCAGAGAGGATTATGAAAAATTTATCTGTGAGAATCAAGGAACATTGCCACAAATTGTTATGGAGATGGTACATGACATCAATTCGGATGTATCAAATAGATAATACTTATTCAAAAAAATGTTGTAGATGTAAAATTGAAGATGGGACATATTTACATTTATGGAGGCATTGCAAATAAATGAATATTTTTTGGGGAAAAAGTTTTTATGAAATCAATAAGATATTATCATTAAAACTATGTATGAATCAGAAGATGGCATTACTGATGGATTTAAGTGATATTAAAATTGATAAAAATAAAAAAGAGTTAGTTATAATAATGGTAACAGCCATGAGACTCTTGATCGCAAAGAATTAGAAAATGAACATCTCCATAGATATAAAAGAGTGGTATAAAGAAATTTAATTTTAATTTTTAATTTAATTTAATAGTCATATTTATATATGCCGCCCACTCAGGTAGAACCCGACTCAGGGTGGCATTACAACAAGTTCTAAAAACACATAAAAACACTTTAAAAGCCCATATCTGTGATGCTCTGTGATTTTGCTTTTGTAATGCTTTGTTTACTGTGATATTGATTTTTGATACTTATATTGTGATGTTGTTATGATGATATTGATATGTTGTATTTTTTGTGATATTTTTGTGATATTTTTATACTGTAACTTGTAAATTGTACTTTGTAAATCGCATTGAGTCTCCCATTGGGCAGAGAACTGCGTTATATAAATTAAAAATCAAATTAAAAATCAAATCAATATCCCACCCACTTCAAAAAAGCCATATCCCACCCACCCATCCCACCCATTATAAAAAAGAAGAGAGAGTTCTTAATTGTTTACATAAGCCAGCAGGCGGGGACCATGTTCCCATTAGGGCCCCACACCTGCCCTGCCAGCCAGGTCTTCAATCCTTTCCTGAAGGGCAGCAATTCTCTTTGAAGTCTTAGATCTGTTGGCAGGAGGATCCAGAGAGTTGGTGCGGACACGGAGAAGGCCCTCCTTCTGGTGCTGGATAGATGTGCACCCCTAGTTGATGGAACTATTAGTGAGCCCCTCCGGTCCGCTCTGGTTGGATGGGCGGACACTCTTGGGATGATGCGGTCTCTAAGGTATCCAGGCCCACTGCCATATAGGGCTTTAAAGGTCAAAACCAGCACCTTGAATTGAAATGAATAATAAGGAAATTATGTGTGTAGAGGTTTTCCCCTCTGTTTTCTTATTTTGTATGTTTTTGTATATTTTCTGTGCATTTTTATTATTGTTATGGTTGTAATGTATTTATATTTTAATAATAAAAAATATTATATAAAAAAGACTTCAGTCCTCCCATGCTATGTAGCATATTGGGCAGCAAAGGATCTTCCATTGTTTCATCTTGGGCGAGTACTTCAGCATCCTCCCATGTCATTTTTAGGGTCTTTACATCAGTCATGAAAGTTCTTCGCTATGTATTTCGAGGGCATCCTCATTGTCGTTTGGCATTAAGAGGGGTCCAACTTATAGCCAACTAAGGGATCCTGTTTTTCTCCATGTGAAAAATATAGCCTGTCATTTTGAGTGTTCTTCATGCAATGATGTTATGTAATTTGCTTGACCTCTCCTTTAAAGCACCTCCTCATTGGTTTATGGTCAAAATATGGAACCTTTAAAATCTTTGAGCCCTACGAAATTGGGGAAGTAGGGGGAAATGGCACTAAAATTAACACTCAAACCTCCTTGAGGCATAATTATCAGACTTGGGGCTAAAAGTATTTTGGCAATGGTGTGCTTTGTGTTTAAATAAAACATAAGATACAGCCAGTATCTGTAATCAAAGCTTAGGAAAAGGCAGACGTTACACAAATGAGTAAGTGCCTAGCTGAGTAATTTTAGAACTTTGTATAGGCAGGAGCAGAGGTAATGGAAATTAGTCAAATGTCCAATTTGGTTAGGAGGCTGCAAGCTGGCCACAGATGTTCGGTGATGCCAGTTAAAGGAATGAAAAGTACCTTTGACATACGTAGGGCACAGACAAAGGAGTGGAAAGAAGCAGTTATAACAGGTTTGTGTTCAGATTTTAACTGTATATTGTATGATTTATGTTTTTCTGGAAGTCAGTTTAATCTTACCAAATCCAGAACTAACCATAAGAGCAGAGTGCCTCTTGTCCTGGAAGTGGGGGACATATGAAAATCAATAACCAATTATTACTGTAGCTTGTAGATTAATTATTTGACGTTAGCATGATTAATTGATGCTACCTTTGCCTGTAGATTTGCATCAGGAATAATTAAAAATAATTGTTCACAAAGACTTTATTGTTGTCTCTGAAACCCCCGGTATTGTGGTCAGATCGGAGGAATATCCAAATCTGTCATTTAAAATTCAATTCTAGTTTCATACATGCTTTGTTTTATCTGTGACGTGAGTGTGGAATTTCTGAATGTTTCTCCATCTTTTCTCTGTGGTGTTTTTCTAAAGGAATATACTTGAACTCAGTGACAGTGTCTGCTTAGATCCTCAGAACCAGCAGGGTGGATTATCCAGACCCTAAAGTACTCACAAGTACTGTATAACAAATATTCATTTTCCTTAATTATTTAGATTACCAGCCTTTACAAATATTCCCTCATGGCAAAACTTCTAGCTGAGGGCATCATTTGTAAAAAACAAAAAACAAAAAACTTTAGCTGACTTCCATTTTAAACCCCACTTATTTATTGCAAAGTGCCAGCATGGCAATTGAACCTGTTTAGAAAAAAAGAACTCATCTTCGCCACAGACTCAACAGGCTGCTGTCCATGCTGCACCCTCACGCTGCATATGAGCCGCCTGCCTTACCCCAAATGGAAGGGAGGAAGCACTCCCATTGGGCTGTTGGGCAGAGGAACGTGGCAAACTCTGTGCTGGGGGATGAAGGAAATGCTCCCATTTGACTGCTGGGCAGAGAGGTGGAGCGAACTCTGTGCTGGGATGACAGCGTGCATGCCCACATAGAGGGCTCTGAGTGACTGCTCTGGCACACGTGCCATAGGTTCACCACCGCTGCCCTAGAGTCAGTTATGACTTGCTTTCAAGCAAGGGAGACCTTTACTCTTAGAGTGCCATTCTTGACCTACTGAGCTGCATACAGGCCTAATTCTACGTAATCATACTTAAGATTATGCTGTGAATCATACCTGTCAAGTTTTGGATTTGGAAATAAGGGAAATTTCCTGGCAAATACGGGATACTTGACAGCTATGCTTATCCTGTGCTGCCCTCCAATGGTGGCAATAGGGCATTGCAGTCTAATTAATAAGGGATGACAGCGGGTAAGAGGGTAAAATAAGGGGTTTTCCTGGCCAATAAGGGATACTTGACAGCTATGCTGTGAATAGCTAGCTCATACAGAATATTGTTTATTAATAACAAAATCCTTGATCAGCAAATGGGCCGAATTCTTTATTTCTCCAAATTCACACAGCATGCCATTGTCTGCCAGCAGCCCCCACTTGAGTGTGTTTGTCTTACATGTAGGGACTCTAATTCTCAGCCCATTCAGGGGCCTCCAATTGATATAGGGGAGGACCAGTACCTCAAAGATTTAACTCATCTGTTTAGCACATTGCTTTTGTCAATACAGAGAAATAGTGACACAAATACAGTACATGCTTTTCATGTTTCTAGCATGCATAACCTGCAACTAGAGCCATCGGCCAAAGAATTAACAGCTCCAGAATATGTGGTCCATCACCCTATAGGTTCTTTATCCCTGCATCTCAACTGGAAGGATATGCTCAAGTTATCATTTTAGCGTGTTTGTTCCCACTGCTTCTCTATAGTATTTAAAGCTTTCCTTAGTGTTTTTAGAAGAGATGACATTCACAGTTATCATAAATGCTTGAATGTAATGTGACTGAAAGCAATTGGACCAACTGTTTTCTACAGAAACATATAGACTGTTCTGTTATTGTGACAATTTCTTGGAGTCTAGCACATATAAGCATAATTTCTTCTTTTCTCTTTTCCTCCCCAGAAGTGCTGGATTTGGTAGCCTGCAGAAATAATGTATGGATTTTTAGTGGATGAAGAACAAATTCAGGTAATTATAGCATTTATTCTAGTACCTGTGGATTTAATCGCTGCATAATACTTTTGAAGAGACATGAATTTACTCATACTGCATATCATACCATAATTTATAAATTTCATTTGGTGGATGTAGCCACATATGTTTTTGGGGAGTATCTGGAAATGTGTGTAGCTCCTAAAATATGGTATAGTGCAGAGATTCTCAACCTGTGGGCTGTGGGAAGGATGCGGCCCCCGACGTCATTTCATTTGGCCCCCCACTGCCTCCACAACACCCAAAAGTGCCATGTGGTGGAGGAAGGGCAAAATGGTGGTCTGGCCCCTGAAGCTGTCTGAGGGAGCATGACCCAGCCCCCAGCTTAAAAGGTTGAGAACTCCTGATATAGTGTGTGCATATGAAGAAATGGTTTGAAAAGGTCTTGTGCAATCTACATAGTCATTTAGTTTTTGCTGTTGTCTTATATTAGTTGGTTGTAGTGGACAATATCAATATAAGCTCATAAAATAGAGGATTCTTATGGCCTCTTTATATAAAAATAATAATCTTATTTCTGGCAGGGGAATAACTCCTAGGAGAATTGGTTATTGCTTTCAAATATGAGAATGTTTAGAGTATTTATATTAAATTTTCTATGTTTATAAAATGTACTATGGCGGGTCGACTATTCTACGAAAACTGAAAATCTAGGTTGCTAAGAGGGTACAGTTTAAAAACTACATTTTCTGAGTTCTTCAGTTTCTTTGCTTGGCTTCTTTGTAAATTAAGATTTACAAAGTGTTGCTTGCAAAAAACACATAGGAAAATTTTATGTTACTGCAGTGTTATAATTTGTATATATCTAATTTTCTGTCTAATGAGCGAAGATATAAAAATATTCAAATCTTACACCAAGACTAATTTATTCCATGTGTCTTAATCTTTGGCTGCAATCCAAATTTAGTGATACAGTATCATTAAAATACTGCATATTAGTCACATTGAATATGAGGCCTAATCCCTAACATGCTGTCTAACCACCATATAAAACAATTTTAGAGAGGAAGGGTGTTATTTCACACATTATTTTTAAGTTTTGATGTATTTTAATGATGAATATAGAGATTTTACACCTCTTTTGTAGTTTTTTAGCATTGAGTTATCCGTTGCTGGCTTGCTGGGCCTGTCACAATTTCACCAGAGCCCCTTTGGCTAGATATTTTCGGGGTAATTGGAACGGAACCTATCTTTGCACTACATACAGAGACAACAAATAAAGTGGTTTCCCATTTGGAGAGAATGTCTTGGAATTCCATACCTTACAAGGCATATGTGGAAAGAGGAGAAGGACAAAGACCACGAGGCAGACTCAGAGGAAGTTGGAAAGATAGCATCAGAGAAATATTACACCAAATAGCACTGGTGGTAGCTGCTAGAAGTGTCAGAGCAAGAATCTTGCATCTCCCTTGAAGCGAAGAAGAAGAATATAGAGAGTGCAATCTTTTCGGGTGTAATCCTGCTGCAGAAAAGTTTTAATTAGGTTCAGATGAGTTCCTGTTTTTTTTAATACTCTTCATGATAGGAATGCATGAGAACATACAGTTAGCAAGAATGGAGGAAATAGGAGAATGATCTGAATGCATCTCCCACGTCCTCATTCAGCCTTTTGCCTCAAAGCCATTCTGACTATTTTTTGTTTTCTGCCAAGGATAATATACTGGTGCAAGAAAGGATGTGAAACATGTGTGTCTGTGCTTTCAATTCCTTGCAGTACCTTATTGTGCTGTTTCTGTGCTTCTTTGGGAAGCAGACTATTTTTAGCCTGATGGAATTGCTGTCTGTTTGGGTGCCACACCATATTGGATTGAGATAAACTTTACACATATATGTGTTTTTATAAGATGCTTAATTTATTGGCCTCCCACCAGCTGCTGTTTCTGAGTAGACCTGAGCAAGTTAAAAAGTATTTTTCCTTTTACATCTTGGAAGATGGCTTGGTTAAACTGCTGCACTGCAATCAAAAGGTTGTGAGTTCAATCCTGACCAGGGCTCAAGGCAGACTCACCTTTCCATCCTTCTGAGGTTGGTAAAATGAGTACCCAACATGTTCAATTCCTAGAAGACCTGATCAGCAGGAGTGCTGACCTGGGCTTCTGGTAATTGAAGTCCAAGAACCACCTGGAGTGCCAAGGTTGGGCATCACTGCATAAGGTTGACATACAAAGACATAGTGAAACTGTGGTGAGAGTGGGGGGGATGTAAAATAACCTGCTAGAAAAAAAGGGAGGAGGAAGAAGAAATTGAAGTTCCTGTTCAAGAATTTACACTGTGCAGGTATATTGAACCTTCCATTTGACGTATTAAAAGTAATGCAGAATAAAAGAGCTAGGAAAGCCTTCTGGGATCATAAGGTGAAATATGTAATTCTCTTGAGTATTATACAGAACAATCCCATATATTATCAGATAGCACTGTGAAGTCTAAGAACAGTTTGCATATTGAGACCTAGGAGACCTGAGTCAGCCTACAAGCTGAGTAGGGCGGGGTACAAATTAAAAATCAAATCAAAATCAAATCAAACAGTAACAGATCAATAGGTGAACAGGTATTCCAAATACAAGTGAGGATAAATCAATTTAGTTTATAATGCAAACAACTTCAAACTGCCCAAACAAATCATAGTTATATTTTGATTTTCATTCACCATATTTCCATGGAATTTTTCCTGATATAGGGTCCCCATGTGGCTCACAAACAGGCACAACTAAAACACAAGTTTCAACATTAAAAACAACAACAACTATTAGAAGACTAATAATTTTAAAACACTTTTACAAAATGCTGTGATTACTGTAATTGTACAGTATTTCACAAAAGGAACAATAAAAAGTACAGCATTCAAACTGCCTTCCCTCTAACTGAATTGCTAAGAGCCTGATTAAAAAGACAGGTCCGTTCTGGAAGGACAGTCTGGAGTAAGAATGAAGAAGGCCTCACTTCTGTCCTCATCAAATGTTCTTGTGAAGCTTGCAAGATCAAGAAAGCTCAGGGAGATACTGCCTTTATGAAGGCTGAACCTAAGTCCTACAGGTAATAAGTAATACTTTAAATTGTTTACAAAGAAGGAAGTTGTTGGACAGTGAAAATTTTGGAAAACAGAAGTTACTTACTCCAGGTAACAGAGCTCAGTTAGCAATCTGGCTGCAGCATTTTGAACCACATAAAGCTTCCAAGAACACCTTATATGCCTCATGAGAAATCTGTACATGAGTCAAGAAGCAACAGTTAGGACAGGATATGGAATGACGGAGTCTTTTGGAGAAGGAAAAGGAGTAAGACAAGGCTGCATTTTGTCACCCTGCTTATCTTTACCTATAAGGAGGGACGTTAACTGTAGGAATCCGGGAAACACGGCCGCACTCATCCATACTATCCCGTACCAAGCCCCGCACATTTGCCTTTTCACTGACCGACCATCGCCACAAGGGTCTGGCAGCCACCAGTGGGGCAGCCACCCCACGAACGCGAACAAAAAAATCAAACTGCAACTTCCAGTGTCCTCCACACTGTGACCACTTCAGCCAATCAGGCTGAAAGGCGCAAGCATGTAGAATGTTGAAAAAGCTGGCACGCGAAAAATAAAATAACGCCTCACGCAACAGGAATGCAAGGCCACCAAAGGCGGACGCAGCGCCTCTCAAAATGGGAATACAAGGCCGTCGAAGGCGGACCCAGCGTCTCACGGCCTCGCTAACCCAAACCTGCAAAAACCACAGCGAGACAACCACCGGCCTTCTTTCCCGGAGCAACGGGGAGAAGAGGGATTCCCTCTCCTCCCCGCTACCTCACCAAACACACAGCGAGACCACCGCCACCCTCAAGGTAAGTTGAGGCATGGGGGAAACCAACAGTAGGCAGCACTTCATCAGGGGAATCACACTCCTTGGTGAATGACTGGTTGCTGCGTTTGTACTACCGACACCACTGTTTCGAAAACTAGCACAAAACAATGGTGGAGGCAATAGAAAAGCAGCAGCCAGCAATCCGCAAGGAAGAGCACTACCCCTTACGGATCGTTGCCTGCCGCACTACAATTTTATAAAAAAACCAACAACCACATTCACAACCACAAACACAGATCTCCCATTATGTAAGCCAGGGGAAAAGGAGGCCGAGAGGAGAGGACCATTGTGAAGCAGATAGCTCTTCTCTGCCTCCTTCTCCCCCAACTGACCTAACGAACCTTAGCAAATAAAGAGCGAGCTGACTGCCGCTCTTCATTTTCCCCATCGCTGCATCAAAACCTAATGTCGAAACAGCAATGGGGAAAAGAGGCAACAGCAGACAGGCCGTTCCTCACCCCGGAAACCACAACCACAACAAAACTAATCAGTTTAAAAAAACAACCAACCATAAAAAATACAAAAATAAATAAATAAACAAATAATTCAAACAAACCCAGTAAACAACAAAACAGTAAACAACAAATTCAACAACACACATCCGAAATACCAAAGGCTAACGAATAACCATGAAAACTCACTAAAAACACCTATCTACACCATAACAACACAAAAATACCTTACTCAAAAACCAATAATAACACAAATTACAAAAATAAATACGGAAAAAATCAAAAAAGAAATAACAACCAGAAATATCCAAATCAATAAAACACATCTAAAATCCAGAAAAAATACAAAAGGACTAGCAAAAACACTTAATTATATACAGAAACACTTTACTTAAATCCCCCAGCCCAGCACCCCAAAATCACAACAAAACAAAAAATAAAATATTAAGTCAAGAGCACTTACGAAACACGTCCTCCCTCCATGCCTCTGCAGCAGAACTGAAGAAACAAAGAAATCACACTCTTAATCACAGCCCCACCCAGAGGCCGGAAGAGTATCCAACAGTCAAATTTTTTTAAAAAAAATCCAAATAAAAAATAAATAAAAAATAAAAAATTTCAAATAAATTCAAAAACCACAAAATCCAAATCACCACCACCCAAACTACCCCTAACCAAAAAAAATACACAAAAAACTGCCCGGCAAGGTCGGGCAAAATATGCTAGTTTAACTTATATACAGAGCACATAATGCACGATGCAGGACTGGATGAATCACAAGTTGGAATTAAAATTGCTGGGGAAAACATCAACAATTTGAGATATGCAGATGATACTACCCTAATGGCAAAAAATGAAGAAGACCTAAAGAAGCTCTTGCTTACGTTGAGAGAAGAGAGTGCAAAAGCTGGCTTGAGACTCAACATCAAGAAAACCAAGATAATGGCAACAGGCCTTATCAGTCCCTGGAAAATAGATGGGAAAGAAGTAGAAGCAGTGACAGACTTTACATTCTTAGGATCCAAGGTCACTGCAGATGGTGATTGCAGCTATGAAATAAAAATGCAACTAATTATTGGGAGACAAGCTATGAGAAACCTAGGGAACATAGTTAACAGTAAAGACATTACTTTGAAGAAGAAAAAATCCACATAGTCAAAGCAATAGTATTTCCAGTACTAATGTATGATTGTGAGAGTTGGACCATAAAGAAAGCTGAGCGCAGAAGAATAGATGCCTTTGAAATGTGGTGTTGGAGGAGAGTTTTGAGAGTACCCAGGACAGCAAAGAGAACAAATAGGTCAATTTTAAAAGAAATCAACCCCAACTACTCCTTGGAAGGACAAATATTGAAGATGAAACTAAAGTACTTTGGAATCAAATGAGAAGAGAGGATTCACTTGAGAAAGACTTGATGCTGGGAAAGGTGGAGGGCAAAAGAAGAAGGGGAAGGCCAAGGATGAGATGGCTAGATGGTATTGTTGACTCAATGGGCACACAGCTGAGTGGGTTGAGGAGAATGGTGAAGGATAGGGGTACCTGGTGTGTGGTGGTCCATGGGGTCACAGGGGGTTGTACTCGACTGTGCGACTGATGAACAATAACAACAAAAAGCTTCTAAGCACTCTTCAGTGGCAGCCCCAAATAGCAGTCAGTGAGTAATCCAGATGGGATATAACTATGAGAAGTAAATAAATCAGCGGTCCAGTAGAACCAAGAGGAACACATTTTCCTTTTTGGGTCTTTAAAATGTTGCTTGTGCAAACATGCTCTAGAACTGTTCTGGTCAACTACTTTTCTCAGATTTCCATTTAAATTTTTTAAGATAGATGCATCTTGCCTCTAGTACAGTATATACCTATGTAATTGAATGTGCATTGATGAAAAATGCTGGGGGGCTCTGCTATCCAGCCAGATGCTGGTGACAGGAGTAAAGAAATTTGATCATAAGCCTTGGTGGGCCTGCACTGGTTACTTGTTGCCTACTGTGTCAGATACAAGGTGTTAGTGTTATCATATACTGTAAGGCGCTATACGGTTTGGGACCTAGTTATTTGTTGGAGTATCTCTCCCTAATAACATCACCTGTTCATCACAGTCTTCACAGCTCTAGGTGCCGACCCCGAGGGATGGCTTAAAAGTCTAAAACTAGAAATAGAACCCTCTCGGTGGTGGCAACAACAACACTATGGAACATTTTACTGATGGAGTTGCGCCAGGCCACATCACAGGCTATCTTTAATAAGCAATTTAAAACTGTCTTGTTCAAGGAGGCCTTTCAGGGTGTTGTCCCTTTAGCTATTATTAGTCAGTTAGGTTGATCCCCTATCCCAGGGGTTCTCAACCTATTGCCTGCAGGCCGGATCCAGCCCACAGCATCATTCCATCCAGCCCGCACCCTCACTCCTACCACCGCTGTTCTTTCCCCCTCTGCCTGGCTTGGTGACAGGCCACACCATGTCCCTAACACCACTCCATAGCATGGGCAGATGTTATAAGAAGGCTTACAACATCCTAACACTGATCTGTATCAGCGCGGCACACCAAGTGAGCCGGAGGCGGAAAGGATGGCAGAAGCGGCAGATTCCCGCAGCTGCCCGCATTCTTACTGGGTGCTTCTCTGGCTGAGCACAGGCAAGGAAAGTCAGGACCCCTCCTTCATTCACAGCAGGCTGATAAGCAGGGAAGTAGCGGCAGCGGCATGTGTGTGGGTGTTTGTGGGCCAGACTGGTGGGGTGGGGGAGTGTTTACAGTGGGGGTGGGGATGGGAATGTTGGCAGTGGAGGTGGTGGCTGCATGGGGAAAATTGTTGGTGGGCCAAACTGGTGGTGTGTGGGAGAGCATTGGCGGTGGCGGCAGGATCACTCCCTGTGCCACCACCGCCAAAGGTGGTGCACTTGCCTGCATGCCGCCTCTGCCTCTTTCGGCACTCAGTCTCTAAAAGGTTTGCCATCACTGGCATAGACCCAGCAGCCTTAAAGATAATGGGTGATGATCATTCAGACCCATGAGTTGCCTCTGAAGGCACAATGTCCCTTTGCCTTCTATTAACTATACTTTGAGTAGTGGTTTTGTATTACCCCTCCTAAGTGAGTTTTCAGGTTCAAGTGGTTGTTTAAACCTTGGCTTTGGACTCAAAAAGTCCAACAATCTGTTTACCTCCACACAGTGGCTCTCCAAAGCTACTTACTCTGAGCTAATTCTTGCAACAGCAGTAGACAGACTGCTTGTGAATGAAATGCAGCTCCACCCATCATAAGGATGGCTTAACATCCAAAGACACAAAGCTCATTTTAACTCTGCACTGGTCTTTTAGTATACTTTTGTTGTATTCCCATTTTTAAGTATTTTTCAAACCCTTATATCCAAACGAGTTTGAATGCAGAAGATTTAGATTCTAGACACTTATACTCAATTAAGCCTAGACAAAGATTTTAGTTTCTAAGAACTTATGCCCAATATCCTTAGAAAAGAGTTAGGTCTTTGGTGAGTCCTGTTTTAACTCACCTCAGGCCGCAGCTCATGTGCCAATCGCGAACAGCACTTCTCTGCTTTTTCAAACCTTCATGATCCAATTGAGTTAGAAAGCAATCAAGGAGAAAAGTTATTTCAAATCTTAGCTTTTTATTATCGATCGATATTAAGGAAGCCCTTGGCACTCACTTTACAAACCGGAGTGTTTGTCAGAATAGCACATCATACAAAGAAAAGTTACAGGTTTTATACATTTTCCCCTTCCTTTCCCTCCCTCCCAAACTCAAAGCGTGTTCGGCTAATAAGCAATTAATGTTCATTTTGACCTTTAGGTAACAAGAGTTCTGATAACTATTCTCCTTCCTGATTGGTCCCTTCGAATCTCTCAGATGTCACTAAGCGGGAATTGAAACTAGGCAGCTAGGAGGCTTAAGACCATTCGGTGATCTGGGTGATGGGAGATAATGTCCCAGCCTTAGATGTTCCTGAAACCATCACATCTGGAGTTCACTCCTTTTTTTTCTTTTCCTGTCATAAATCTGTAACAAAACTGATGGATAGTTTGTGGGTTCCGGTGAAGGGATGGGTAACACGATTTAGTAAAACATTCTATAAGCCTCCTTATCTCTTAACAACCGAAGGATGCGTACAAAGGGCTTCTTGGTTCCTACTCCCTTTTATTAAATGTTACATTTTGCTATCCTATCTTTATGATACTGAGTATATAAAATATAAAGTATCCTTTTATAATGTCTCTGAAGATACTGGTATAACATTCTGCTAAATAGCGAGTAAGTGAATAAATGAACATAGTATTATGTGAGTGTGCTAAGTAAAACATAAGAATAAAGAAATAAAGAAGTAAAAGTTAATGTTAATGGAATAACACATAAGAGTAATATAACTTATTTGTGCTTAAGTATATAAGCTAACATGTGTAAACTAACATGTGTATAAACTTGCTACTATATAAGGATATTGTTATGTTGTATCTAAGAATATTGTAAGCTATATCTCTAAGACTATTAGTATAGTGTTTCAAAAAGGGTAGATACAATAAGGATAAATACAATCTCTGTGTTAAATTTAGTATATTTCTATGTAACTATAATATATTTATTTCTAATGAAAATCAGTCCTCATAACTTTAATCCCCATCAGCCAATAAAAACTCAGTTCTGATAGATCTTTTGGACCTGGTGAAGTTAAAGGTTCCCAGAGAAAGCCAATTGGAATGAATTAGCAATTACATTCCTGGTCAGACTACCTTGGCTAGAACATATCAGAGAGTAAACAAAACAAAAAGACAAAAAAACATTGTGGCACTTTAAAGACTAACTGCTGTATTTTAATGTTAGCTTTCATGGATCTCTGATATGCTTGAAACACAGACTTACATGGCTAACAATTCAAAAAATTGCTAGAACACTGCAAGATAATGCAGGTACAGTAATACTTCATACAACGTCCACTTCATACAACATCGGATCCATACAACGTCGCCCAATTCTTGGGGAAAAGTTGCCTCATACACTGTCGCCGTATGTTGTATGAGGTATTAGGTTTTTTACATTAGAAGTGCAGTTTTTTTGTTGTTCAGTCGCACGGTCGATTCCGATCCTATAGGACCCTTTGGCCCTCGCCCAGCTGTTTGTCGGGTGGGGAGGCCCACAGCGAAGACGCCGACCATTGCCCGGCACCAGGGCTTGGAGGTCTCACGGAGCTCGACTGGCAGCCGGCCGGAGGAGGCGGGGAAGAAAGAACTTGCCACACTTGGGGCTCGCCTCTCCATAGCCCCAAAAGTGGCTCCCCACCTCCAATGGACCCCACCGATGCCGGGGCTTGGAGGCTCCATGGAGCTTGACCGGCAGCCGGCCGGAGGAGGCAGGGAAGAAAGAACTCGCCGCACCGTGGGGCCTCCAAGCCCTGGCGTCGGTGGGGTCCGTTGGAGGCAGTGAACCGCTTTTGGGGCCACGGAGAGGTGAGCCCCAAGTGCGGGGAGTTCTTTCTTTCCCCACCTCCTCCGGCTGGCTGCCAGTTGAGCTTCGTGGGGCCTCCAAGCCCCGGCGTCAGTGGGGTCCATTGGAGGCGGGGAGCCGCTTTTCGGGCCATGGAGAGGTGAGCCCCAGGTGTGGTGAGTTCTTTCTTTCCCTGCCTCCTCAGGCCAGCTGCCGGTCGAGCTCCGTGGGGCCTCCAAGCCCTGGCGTCAGTGGGGTCCGTTGGAGGCAGGGAGCCGCTTTTGGGGCCATGGAGAGGTGAGCCCCAGGTGCGGCGAGTTCTTTCTTCCCCGCCTCCTTCGGCCGGCTGCCAGTTGAGCTCTGTGGGGCCTCCAAGCCCCGGCGTCGGTGGGGCCCGTTGGAGGCAGGGAGCCACTTTTGGGGCCACGGAGAGGCGAGCCCCAGGGGCGGCAAGTTCTTTCTTTCCCTGCCTCCTCCGGCCGGCTGCCGGTTGAACTCCGTGGGGCCTCCAAGCCCCGGCATTGGTGGGGTCCGTTGGAGGCGGGGAGCCACTTTTGGGACCGGGAGCCGTCTGGAGGAGGCGGGGAAGAAAGAACTCACCGCACCTGGGGCTTGCCTCTCCGCGGCCCCAAAAGTGGCTCTCCGCCTCCAGAGATGTAAACCACATTGAGTCTCCCTTTGGGCAGAGAATTGCGGTACAGTATATAAATTATTATTATTATTATTATTATTATTATTATTATTATTATTATTATTATTATTATTATTATTATTATTATTATTATTATTATTATTATTATTATTATTATTATTATTATTATTATCCCCCCCCTTGCGGGTGGAGAAACGCACCCCTCTGGCCCCTCTTAAAGTTCTGTCAGTTGCCTGTTTCTTTGACTTTGCCCTGCAGTCTGTGCTGTTACAATGTATCTCTATGGGAACGACATACAAAGCATCGGTGGCAATAATTTGGATGTTGTATGAGGCATTGCGGCTAGGATTTTGCATGCCTCTTACAAAGTCGGAATTCATACAACGTCCTAACTTGTGGAACCAAGTTTGGACGTTGTATGAGGTATTACTGTACTCTTCTCATGAGAATGGCATTTCTCCAATTGGCATACTCTCATTCCCTCAATGGTTAAGATCTCACACCTAAGACAGGAGCATTTAAATTCTTGTTTTTTCACAGCTTCTATTTCATATTTATGTAAGACATTCAGTCAGTATTTTTAGGTAGTTATTGATTTAGAAGAGTCCTACCAGCCCTTGGTATTTCAAAGTCACTAGTTATTTTATCCAATTTAACTTCTTAATTAACCCATGTACTGTTTGTACAGTCATAGATCTGTCCTACCAAAATTAGATATTTTAGATCTAGCTCTTGTCCTCGTCTTCCGAGATATTTTACTTATTAAATTTCCCCTCATTCATTTTCAATTTTATTTTCCTAGGAATAAAAAATAACATTCCCAAAGCTCTCCCCTCAAATAGTTTTGTGATATTACTAGCATTTTTTGCCCGGCCTTGCCGGGCAGTTTTTATTTGTGTTTTTTCATTTTGGGGGGTATACACACACACACACAACGCAAATGCACACACAACACAACTACACACACAATACACACACACAACCCTACACACATGCACAATCACACACACACACGCACACACACATGCACAACCGCACACACAACACAACCACACACAGAGCACAATCACACACAACCCCACTCACACACAATGTACACACACACACAACCATGCACACACACAATACACACACTTCACACAACACAATCAAACACACTCAATACACACAACTACACACACACACACACACACACACACACACACACAAACACACACACTCTTGCCGCAGCTGTGAGGGGGAGGGTCTCTCCCTCTCTCCCCCGCACAGCCTCGGCGAGGACTCCCAGGAGGCCCAGGCGCAGAAGGCGTTACTGGGAGGCCAGGCAACGGAAGGGCCAGCCAGCATCAGGTAAGTGGGGCAAGGGACAGGGACTGGGAGGGCAAGGGGGGGCTGGTGGGTGGCATGGTTCCTGGGCCCTCCCCCCCTCAGTCCCTCTCCCCCGTCCAACTTACCTTTGGCTACGGTGGGGGGGGGGTTCCTTCCCATGGCCTGGCCTCATATTTAATAATCTGAAGGTAAGAACTGTTGATACTTCAAAAAGGTTTGAGTCTCAATCTAAATTGTGCTAAATTTAACACAATAGTTAAGTGTTTCTGAAAACGTGTAATTCTTTTACATTCTCGAAATGCCGCTGTCACACCTGGTCTTTCATGTCATACAAATTTTAATGTAGACAGTTAAATAATTCAAATTCCCACATGTAATGCTATAAAATTCCTTTAGTTTTAGGAAATCTAATAATCCTGAGCGGTTATTAATGGCTGCTTGTATATATTACTAAGAATTAATATTGTAAATAAATAATTTTCCATAAACATTACTAAAGCCATAATAGTGTTCACTTTATGAGCTAATTTAGGTTTTGCTCTGCAAGGAAGTGCAAGGATGTCTGACATCTCAGAAATCTGATTAAAATCTGGTTTCCATTTCTGGGAGGAAACAAAGGTGACCATCTTGCGTTTCCAAAACTCTAACACTGGCTTGTAACTGCAACTGAATCAACATAGACCAGTCAGGAAAAAATCCCTTGAAGTATTAAAGCTGGAGAATATTCCTACACCTCATTGGATCATTGCTCTGCAGGATTCAAGCTATCAGCATGATGAAAAGGAATGAAAATGTCCCGTTGCTTACATTCGTAAAGTCATAGAGATTGGTTTTACAGTCTTAGGTCATCCCATAGAGACATTATGGGTGTTCAAATAAATCACTCTTTCCCACTACTATTACCACCACCATCACCACTTGTTGTTGTTGTTGTTGTTGTTGTTGTATACAAACCAACCATTTGGTTCACTGTCAAGGACTGGAATAAGATTAACTGTTCAAGCCCTAAGAACTATTAATGTAACGTCTGAGTATATATGCAGTTCCTAGTAGAGTTGTTTTTTGTAGAGTTAGGATATTAAAGTCCGATAAGTCCAAAATTTCTAAATATCTGGGGAATCCTTTGGATATTGCTCTAAGGGCTCCAAACACTATGGGTACAACAGCAGATTTCTTCCCCCATAGACGCTCAAATTCAATTTGCACATCATGATATTTTGTGATTTATTTTTTTTTTTATTTATTTTATTTATAGTCATATTTATATATGCCGCCCACTCAGGCAGAACCCGACTCAGGGCGGCATTACAACAAGTTCTAAAAACACATAAAAACACTTTAAAAGCCCCATATCCCACCCACTTTAAAAAAACCAGTTGTTTATCTTCAATTCATGTATCTCCCGTTATAGCAATGTCAATAAACCAACCCTTTTTCTTTTCTACAACAGTTATATCAGGTGTGTTATGAGGCAAATGTCTGTCTGTTTGAATTTTAAAGTCTCACAGGATCTTGACTCTCATTTTCTAAAACTTTCTCTATTTGATATTCCCAATGATTCAAATGCATTCAAATCCAAACTTCTGGCAAAATTTACAACGGATAATTTTTTCAACCCTTTTATGATGTTGTAAATAATCAGTCTCTGAAATTTTGCTGCATCCGCCGATCAGATGATCTACTGTTTCGTCTTTTTCATTACAAAGCCGGCATTTGCTATTTTTGGATACGTGCTGTATTTTTGTCTTCATGCAATTTGTTAGCAAAACTTGTTCCTGAGCAGCCAAGATAAATACTTGTTTCCTTATTCAAAACTCCTGCTTTTAACCATCCCCATATCAGCTTTGGGTCAGCATTCCGTCTATGTTTTTCAAGTATTGACCATGCATAGGTTTTTATTATTATTATTATTATTATTCCATTTTTAGACTAGACATGAAACTACCAAAAATGAAGCCACTTTTGGTGAATCTATTCCGTAGTACAGTACCTTCAAAAGGCTTCTGGCAAAGGAGAGAGAAAACCCTTCCTCTTTTAAAAATCTTTATTTTTTCCTTTCCCTTCTTGCATACCTGTATATTGGAATGAAATTGAGAAGACATTCTGGCTCATGTGATCCACTTTGAAGTTTTGCCAAAGACAGGAAGTGCATGGGTCTCTTTCAAACGAGGATATTTTGCCTATACTGCTTGGAATGCCTGCTTGGCTTAACGATTTTGACAAACTGCTTCATTGGGAACACAATTTTCAGAATCAATCAATTTGCTCTGTATTGATTCAGAAACAAAATAAATCTATATTCAATTCAAACTTGATTTTCTTTAGGCAATATGGAAATGTTTATATGCTTCTTGTTTTACTCTGGTTTTTTCTCTTTATGTGTAAGCTCTGAGCTAACTCCAGATACTACTGTAGTTGCAACTGGAACAAACAAGTCAATATTGTGCCTTTCATTCAATATGCTTTTCTTGGAACTAACAAATAGATCCAGCCATCTATGAATGGGCAAATTTTTTTGGAATCAAGCCCTGGGGATTTTGCAGTTATATTTTCAATTCCTAGAAGAAAGGAAGGTGAAGTAGAATGCGTATAATAAGGGAAGTGTGTAACAAAGATAACTGCATTTTGTGACATTTGAGAAGAAAGGTGTGACATTATTTAGAGGCACTTCAAAACCGGTGTGCAGCTCTGCTGTGTGCTGCCTTCATGTTTTTATCAAATATGTCAAATTACTTATTCTTGGCAATGGAGGCAGCCAAACGTATGTAAACAGCAATTTGAGAGCCCAGTCCCCAGGATTAAAATTTTGTAAACACTCCAGCTAATTGCATTCTTGTACGTCGTGTACCAAAGGCACAATTTAGCCAAAGCATTTGTTGACTGAATTTTGTTTATTTTAATGAACGTGAATCTTGTGGTGCTCTGACTGGGGAAATTAGAGGATCAGTGTGAAATGCAAATTAGAATAGATGTTTAACACTACAATTGTTTACATTACATCAAACCCTATTTAGAATAGAACCTTATGTTACCTCTTTATGACATCTTTAGTGAACATTTGTTCTTTCATCAATATAATTCAGAACATTAATAAAGTTTTTCATTATGCTTGATATACTATTTGTAAGTGTATACCTGATAAAGCACAGCAGCCGTTTATTAGAATAGAATATTTTGTGTGTGCGCTTCATTTCATTAGCTATTTCAGTTTCCAAAGCAGGATGTATGACACTAATATTAAGGGAAAAGTAGTAATCTATTCACTATTTTTCAAGAGGCTGCTAGTTCGACCCTCATGCCAAAAAAAGAGAGAGATGTATTTAGGCTAGTAAACTAAATATGTAAATAAATGTAGAATGAGCAATACAAATATCATTCAGAATAATATTTTATTCTATTCTTTAGCTCCATCACTCTATCCACTACAAACATCTCACCAGCCCTGGCAGAGCTGCATTGGTTGCCCGTTTCATTCCGTTTCAAAAATTTTCCTCAATTATGTATATTTTCAAAATTACACAATTTAAAGAGCTGTTTGAGATTATCAATAGTAAGATGTACAAATATCACATTACAATATGCTAAACTGCTTTTTTCTCGTGCTTCTTCAAGTAATGGCTAAAAATAACACTAATTCCAAGCTCTGGAATCACAAGACATGATGGCTAAGTGCAAATATGAATGTGTTCAGTCAAGCATCATCAGATCTCCACAACTGGAATTCATCCATTACTACTGGACCTTAAAGGGGGAAAAAAACCTCGATCTTTCTCTTTTACAGATAGAATCAAGTCTTCTTTTTATCAGCTCTCCACACATGGCATTTTTATTGAATAGCCAGGCTAAACCTTGATAATCTCATGCAGCTCCCCTTCCAAAAATCCTCTCCCCTCCATGAAGCCCCATCTTGCTCAAATTCTTTCTTGTAAACTAAACAAGGCAGGGGGAAGAAGTTTGCTGTTACATCTGATAGGAGCGAATGGTTGAATTCTACCTCATCTAAGAAGGACGTCACTAGAAGGGAAAATGACAGTCTTTGGGTACATCATAACTGGACAGAACTCGTTTAAGTAACAATATTGCTAAGAATAATTGAAGGTGACAGAAAAAAGGAAGGGCTAAATAATAGGTTCCCCTTGCTCGAAAGCCAGTCGTATCTAACTCTAGGGTTCAGTGCTCATCTCTGTTTATAGCTGTTTGCGTCTGCAGACGTTTTTGTGGACATGTGGCAGGCATGGAACGCTGTTTACCTTCCCACCAAAGTGGTCCCTATTTATCTACTTGCAATTTCTTGCTTTAGAAATGCTAGGTTGGCAGGAGCTGGATCAGAGACGGGAGCTCACTCCATTGTGCAGTACTCGGGTATCGAACCCCAATCTTCCAGCATCTTAACCCCTTGAGCCACTGCAGTCCTTAAATAATAGAGGAATAGATTTACTGAAGGAAGTCGCAGTCTTGGATTAGTAGATGCTAAATTGGGCTGTTGACAATAGGATTTTCTGGAAGTCACTAATTCATAATCTCCATAAGTGTGAAGCAACTAGACAAAACATAAAAACTACAGCACTCTGTTTGCCTTCCCATTGGAAACACAAGTCTCTGACTGGAGGAGCATCATGGGGATGGCCTCCAGCTGCATCAGGCCTCCAGGTTTTCAAAGGATTCTATTCCCTGGAACCAAAACATTCAACATCCTTATTGATGAAATCACAGTTTTTGCAAAATGCAGTGGCCAGGATACTTCCTGCTTTGCACCTTCAGCCCATATCAAACAGATAGTATTATACAGTTCATATATTAGTTGTACTGGATTCATTAGTCATCTTAGCTGGAAATTGAAGCTATGAGTTAGTTGAAGCCAGGATTTTGATGGCGGGGGGGGGGGAGCGAGGGAATCATCTCCCACACAGACCCAACTATAATTTTTGCATATCTTTAGAGACCCTTCTTTAACGCTCACAACCTTAGAAAATTTCACTTGACAGGTTTTTCCTCTGATAGAATTTGCTAGCAAAAGAGTTTAGATGGTTAGCTTTATTCCAGAATTTAAAAATGGGCAGTAATTTTTTTTATTTAGTCTGTCTTTCAATTTTTAAAATAACTTTTAAAAGACCTCAAACACAATTAAATATAGTATTCCTGAAGAATTGTATCAAGTAAGGAAAATTCTCAAATCAGTAAAGCCCCAGGAATGAGTTGGTTTAACTTATGTTTTTATGCCTCAACTATAATAGCACTTCTTACACTTTCCAGCTTTGTCATGGAAGGAAACCCTGTCCTTAATAACATAGTAGATCTTCAGATTTACAGTGATAAACAAGCTAACAACCTGGAAGATTTACATTTAGATATTTAATATGAAATAACACTAATAATGGGAGGGCATTTAAAAAAATATTTTTTTTTTATTTCAACAATCCAACTTTAATGCTATTTTTAATGTTTTTGTAAGTTTTTATTTGTTGTAAGCTGCCTGAAGTTGCCTCGGCAAGGGGGCAGCGGTAGAAATGTGAGTAATAAATAAATAAATAAAACAAGCTACCCAGTTATTAATGGACATCTCTACTAACTGACTTTGACATCTGAATTGTCATTATATTCAGAAGTTTTATTATATACAGTATTGCAAATTCCATCTGGAGAGTCTTCTATATAGAATGGCACTGCTCTAAAATACAGTCCTCCTGTCATACCATAACATCACTGGATACATCAAAAGCATTTGATAAACTAGAATGGTAGTTCTTATTCAAAATATGTGAAAAGTGAGAGGACAGTGAAATGTTCATAAAGTAGCTTGGCTCCTACATTTGGCTCAAATTGATGGCATTTAAAAACAACAGTACCAACTGACATCAATAACCGGACAAAAGATAATAGTATTTCAGCTAAATATCTTAATGTTAAGTATTAATAATGTGATTTGAAGAAATCTACATAAAACCATTCCTTTGAATTGCAAGCCTATATTCAATGCAGTAAAGTAGACATTAGAAAAATAGAGGAAATTTGATTTGTCATTTTTGGTGCTCATTGCAATACTGAAGATGTAACTTTTTTGTGAATTGACTTCTTTGCTTTCATACTCTTTCTTCTGCATTACCAACTCTAGCTATTTAAACTGCAAAAATTATTTTCAGGATTTGTTATCAGAGTTGGTCATTCTTTAATTACGAATTCAACATTATTCACTATCAGGAGGGCTGGTGGTTGCAGATGACAACAATAAGTTATTATTTTAGTGTTCTGGGGAACCAAAACTTAAGTTTTGATGGACATTTAATGTAGTAATTGTCTGGAATCCTTCAGAGGAAGGGCCAAAGGTGGAAACTGTTTGAAGTAATAAAAGGAAGGGGGAGAGAAAGGAGGGATCTCTTTTCACCATGCTGTGGGATGCTTAGGATCGCTTTACATCAGAAGAAATGTCCCTGGTTCCCAGGTAGGAATTCATCCTCTCCTCTCACCTCTCCATTCGCAGAGGGAGAGGGGTGGTGGAGAGACACACCGGTGACATCACATGGGTACATGTGCCCGCACACCACCACCTCTTTGGGCACTATCACTGCCTTATAGCAAGGACATGTTGCAACTTGTATGGTCTTTCTGTCGTAAGGGGGCTTAAGGAGTCAAAATGAAAATAGGAGCAACATCTGACTGTAAGAGTGAATATTGATGGATATTTCTGTTCCTTTATAAGCCCGTGAAGGCTACTCATATATATATATATATATATATATATATATATATATATATATATATATATATATATATATATATATATATATATATATATATATATATATATATATATATATATATATATATATATATATATATATATATATATATATATATATATATATATGAGTAGCCTATATAATTTAAGTCTAACAAATCTTGATCAGTCTATATCCATCATTATAGTGTATGGTAATTTAGGCCACCTCCAAATCAGTTTTATTTTTATAATAAAATTATAAACATTGAGAGGCTTTTGCTTTGATTATAACTGGAAGAGGGTGAAAATCCCCAAATCTAATTTTAACATTTATCTAAGATACTTAAGTGAGCTAAAAGCATGTAATTATTGGAATATTTATATGATTACACATGGTAATACTGAGCATTTTAAATGTAAATCACAGAGACAGCTGTAGGATATCAACAGGCATATGGTAGAAATGTAAACTTATCATCTGAAATTGTACATGAAGTTTCACAAGCAAAGATATTCATAGAGAAAAACTCGCAATAATAATCTATTATGGTTGTTCATCAGGAGAAAGGATATAATCCTTGTTCAGTAGCGCAATATCAGTAGTTTCAGCTTCTATACTAGGAACTCTCCTGGGATTATACTTAGAAGCATTGAGTTTTGATGATAAATTCTCTTCCGTTGCTCCAAGGCATAAAATATTCACCAAGTCTATCAAGATGTCTTGCCAAGCCTGCTCCTAATTGAGAAATTACAGCATTACTGACTTTTCTCCATCACAAGGATTGCATTCCCAGTTGTTGTTATAAATAATGTGAACTGTGTCTGCAATCCAGTAAAAACATATTAGAAATCCTTTTGAAGTCAATGCGACTACTCCTCTTATAAGAAATCAACACTAATCCAAAGTCAGGGTGTGATTTTCCTTCATTTTCCCATCCAAGCCAAACTGTAATTCTGTAATTGGATTTTTCATAAGGGGAAATTTGGGCCATATCAGAATATCATCAGAATCCAAAACTGTTCTTGCAAGGTTCTTAGAATGACCATCTGGGATGGGAAACAGTTCAAGGAGAGATAGTGCCAAGCCCAAATGCTACTGATCTCTAACCAGAGTAAAAAGATCTGTCCCCCAAGATGGGAAAGCTCAATCGTGAAAAGATTTCGTCAAACCTGGAGAAGAAGAGCGCAGCAGCGAAAGGAATGGAAAGCAAGTTGCAACCAACAGGAAATCATCCCTTAATAGTCTGGTCAATCAAGGAATCAAATTCATTGTATTCCTGATTTCCCACCTCAGCTAGCTACTTGGGTTTTGGAAGCAATTTGTTATTTTCTGGTCATGTTACATGTGACCTTACCATTATTGCTTACCTTTCTTATTTAGGATGGAAACGATCTCTCTTTGAACTGTTTTCCATTCCAGATGTTTGTGTGTACAATTTTTAATTTGAAAAGAAGAGTTTCAGGCCTCACAGAGTGGGAGGTAGCAGCCTGCAAATTCCTGAAGCAAATAGGGCAATGTTTCTTTGGTGTATGGGACCAAAGACAACCGGACAACCGAAGGGTTGGTTTAACACAGGTTTATTGCATGAGGTTCCAGTGAAGCATGAGGTAATGGCGGTGATACATCTCAATATATACAGTAGCTCTCTACATTTGAATCTTGTAGCACGGTAGCTGATTGGCTGCTACCGGCGTGGCCTCGCCCAGGCACGCCTCTTTCTTCTGCTGCTGAATGCGGGGAAGGTTTTCCCGCGGCTGTCCGTGATTGAGCAATGTGAACCATGTGAGGCTGAACGCTCGCAGCTGCCCTCTATGGGCTGTCTGCTCGCGTTCCTTTACAGCTGGTATCGTTTGTATCTGGAGTGGTTACATTCTTGCCTTTACAGTATAATGACATGCATACATACATACATAACAGTTTCCCAACCTTTGGTTTTTGGACTTCAATTCCCAGAAGCCTAAGTCAATTCCCCAAAGCACTGATCAGCCAATGTACTGACTTAGGTTTCTGGGAATTGAAATGCCCCTGTGGGGTGTGGGGCCCACATTGGGAATCACTGACCTAGAGCATCCAATTAAAAGAGCAAATGGATGTTCCAGCTGCTCTAAGAAATTTTTGATGGTTACAGCCCCCACTTTTGAACTTGGTAGTTGATGGAGGAGGATGAAAGAGGCTGTCTGATTAATGGTTCATCTTTATCTTCAAGTTAAATAAATAAATATCAATTTCCCTTTTAGCTACTGAGACAATAGCAGGTACAACAGAATGGTGTGTGTGTGTGTGTGTGTGTGTGTGTGTGTGTGTGTGTGTGTGTGTGTGTGTGTGTGTGTGTGTGTGTGTGTGTGTGTGTGTGTGTGTGACATAGTCCAGAGGTTCCCAAACTTTTCTTGCCACAGGCCAGTCACGTGGTTGAGCGGCCAGTCACATGGTTCCTCTTGCTGTAAACACTGCCATAAAATGCCTCTGCAGCTGTCATAAATGTGTTTATAAGAGCTGCGGGTACAGCAGCATTTACGGCAGGCATGGGCACATTTACACATGCACAGGCATGTTTTATGGATGCCACAAACGTACCGGCTTTTGCTTCCAGGAGTAGCAAGGTGCCACACGAAATGGTGCCACAGACCAGGTCCGGCACATGGGCCATAGTTTGACCACCCATTATAATCCTTGCTATTCAAAAAGTGCCAGGTTTTGACCTTTCAAGCTCTGGTTCCACTACACCACTGAATATAACAGTGAATTTACTGTCTAAGCAGCTCGGTCTGTTCTTAGCTGAAGTGAAAGAACACCAGGAAATCTCTTGTGATCATCACAAATCACTACATTAGAAAAGTCCAGGTGGCCAGTGAGTGGTGTTCTTCTTACACACACAATGTCAAGCCAAATGTTTAGGTGGTTTTATGCTGCAGCCCTTCCTATCCTTAGGGAATCTGAAAATCCATATTCTCCTGCCCATTTCCCATCCTCTTATCTGCCCCACCTCATGGCAACAAGCCTGCCATGATAATAGATGGCTTCTGTCACCATCAGTAAAAGAGAATTTGCAACTGCCCTTCCATGGTCATTTGACTAGTTGTGACAATCTCTGCCCAAAACAAGAACAAACAGTCCATATCCATCATGTCCAGGTAGACAAGTTTCCTCTGGAATCCTAGATCATTAGTGAACAAAGTAGAAACTGGATATGCGGCAGGAATGTTTGTCTGTCAGAAACAATAGAAGGCACAAACTAGAGGAAATGGCAACTGTACCAACATTTATTTGCCTACAAATAGGGAAGAAGAATTCTGGCCCATTTGAATCAACAGAAATATAGTGGAGTTGACTCACTAAATCCCCACCATTTCAGTGGGCCCATTCTAACTCAAGTTACTATGCTAAGCAACAGAATTTCAGCTATTGAATATGGGTATCTATTGTTTATTCCTCGTTTGTTTCATACACTGGCTGCAACAGGCACTTCAGCTATAATGAGTATTAAAAATGAAAGGAAGCAACTGTTTAATGTACTTGAAGTTTTAGGTATTACACATTACCATCAGAGTTCCCTTTCCCTAATTCTATTGAAGTCTTTAAAGAAAATTGTTCTTCTTTACAAACATTGCCTGAAGAATTTAAATGATGTTCGAGAACTAGCTACTGTTTTATATGTACAAAGTGTGTGTCAGATGCCAAAATATGTGCATGGCATTACCAGGTGCTGCTAAATCAGGCTACAATTTCTGTTATATTTTGAGAATTGTGAAAAATGCAGGTCAGCGGAAACAAAGAGGTGGTATTCCTTGAAAGGGTTGCAACATCACCTTTTCCTTAGAGCAAAACTAGTACAGTTCTTTCTAAAGCAGACAGTTGAGAATTCGATGGGGGAAGCTACCTTTAGGGTGCAAAATGGCTTAGGCCCAAATACCTGAAGGAGTTTCTTTCTCTGTATCCACCTTCACATTTTTTCTCAGATCATCTCCTAGGTTAGATCGTAGCCAAGAAATCATTATTATTATTATTATTTATTATTATTATTTATTTGATTTATATGCCGCCCTTCTCAGCACATGCCGACTCAGGGCGGCTCACAACACATCAAATAAAATACAATATAGCAAAAATACAATAGCAAATACAATGTTGCAAAAAACAAAATACAATATAGCATAGGGCAAGGACAGAAATACAGAGATACAGTAACAAGAACTCAATAATACAATACAAAAAGAATGGCAGCAGAGTCTCACTGCCTCAACCGCCTTTAAATCCTGGCCAGAGGCAATCAAAGGCAGCTGGAGGCGGGTCCCAGGAACGCCGGCGGTGGTCTCTGCGTTCGGCGCTGCAGGGGTCCCTTCACCCTGCCAGGAGGGCCGGGGGCGGCGGCAAAGTCTCGCTGCCTCAACGGCCTTTTAAGTCCTGGCCGGAGGCAGCTGCAGGCGGGTCCCAGGAACGCCGGCGGTGGGGAGCCGGCAGTGTTGTGGCGGCTCGGCGGCGGCGGCGGCGGCTCTTCTAGCCCCGCGGCGGGAACTCGGGTCAGCTGAGGCATGCTCCCACCCACCCCTGACCAAGGCAGGTCGGGGTGGGGAGCCGGCGGTGTTCATGAGAAGACTGAGACTCAGAAGGGCAGCAATTAAAGAATTAGAAAAGATCATGGGGTGTAAGGCTATGTCTCTGGAAACCAAGAGCAATATCATCCACACTCCTGTTTTTTCGATCACTATAATATAATAATTTTGTGTCAGAAATTATTCTGGGTTGAAAGGGTTTATGCTGGAGAAACTCCACTCAGGGGACACCCGAATGAGGCTCCTTTCATGTCCCCAATATCCTTTCCCACTGAAGTATTCCCTGTTTATCCATTTGCAATTTCTTGCTTTTGAACTGTTAGGTTGGCAGGAACTGGGACAGAGACGGGTGCTGAAACCATCATGCAGTACCTGGGTCTCGAACTGCTGATTTGCTGGCCTTCCAGATAACAAGGCAAGCTTCTTAACCACTGAGCCACCGCAGCCCTCAATCACCATGTAAGGGTGTGAATGCTGGATCGGAAACAAAGCTGTCAGGAAAGAAATACTGTAGATTTGTTTGAAATACTGTGCTGGAGGAGAGCTTTGTGGATATAATGGACTGACAAAAAGGCAAACAAATAGGTCCTAGACCAGTGATGGGCAGTCTTGGCCCTCCAGCTGTTCTTAAACTTCAATTCCCAGAAACCCTGACCAGCTGGTGTGTTGACTTGGGCTTCTGGGAATTGAAGTCCAAGAACAGCTGGAGGGCCAAGACTGCCCATCTCTGTCGTAGACCAAGTCAAGGCTAAACTATCTTGAGAAGCAAAATTGATGAAGCTGAGACTGTCCTACTTTGGCAAATCATGAGAAGACATTATCTCTGGAAAAGATAATGCTGGGAAAGGTGGAAGTCAGTAGGGAAACAGAAAGACCAAATGTGTGATGGATTGTATCCCTAAACCCATAGGTTTGAGTTTACAAGAGCTGAACAAGGTTATTGAGGACAAGGTATTTTGGAGATTACTCATTTGTAGAGTTGCCATTAGTCAGAGACAATTTGACAGCACACAACAGTGGCAACAGGTCTTGCAAACTCAAGACAATAGCTTCCTTCACTGAACAAGTTCATCTCCTATTATAAGAGGTAAAGAAGGGTTCTTTCCACCATTTCCTTGTCCTGGTCCGGCATTGGCCACAGGGGAAGTGGGAGATGCCGATGTTTCTGCTCCTTGGGACTTACTATGGTTGAGAGGGGGCTATATTGTTCTGCTATTCTGTAACTTTGTAATTGTTCTGCACTTGGATATATTGTATTTTAGATATTTCTATGTAGCCTTGCCTCCAGCTGAGACACAGAACTCCTTCCCCTGGTCCTGCTGATGGTGGGAGTAGAAGCACTCCTTTGCCGGCCTATATTGCATTATTGCATACTTATGTATTTTATTTGTATTTTTTTCTATATATTTTGTATATTATATGTATTTGTTTTGTATTTCATATTTTGTATGTAAACCCTTCGGGGTATGTATATGTTGTTAGCCGCCCAGAGTCGGCCTGTGCTGAATAGGGCAGGGTATAAATCAAATAAACTAAACTAAACTATTTATTGGGTTTTGAAAAATCCATGTTTAAAGAACTAATATATAGGATGATTATTCAGAACAAAAATTACATATTAATTATTCTAGATTATTTGTACAAGCCAAGTATGTGGGAGCTCCCATGGTCATGGCTGTCACAGAAGGAAACTATGCATTGCTCAAAATGTGTTTTCAAAATCTTATCGTAATTTCAATGACAAGACGCTGTGCAGACATGGATGGGTGGAGTTTTGCTCCATTGGCTGTCCGGACCAGTGCTAGTTGAAGCAAGAGAGAAATAATGTTCCTTGCAAAATTTAGGCCGAAATCCTGTTGCTTAGCATAGTAGGCCAAGTGAATTAAGGGGACTTGGTGAGTCACCTCCTCTGTAAGTTCTGTTGAATCAGATAGGCCTATTCTAACTTTTACTTATGATCAGTAAATTGCAATTAGGTCCATTTAAAAACCTGCATTTTAGGACAATGGTAATAAAATACAACCCTTTAGTAATGTAGCCTAAATGAAAGAAAAACAGTTCTTCAGTCTGATGAAAAAAATTGTGCATTACAACATAAATATTTAAACCCTAAAACTTCTATATGTTTCCAATCATTCCCTTCTTTGCCTGAACAACCTGCCAACAGGCTTTTGGCTAGAGTCTAAATTTGCATATAAATTTTCTATCTGTTAACAAATTCTATCCTGTTTGCCCAGGATTTCAGTATCTTAAATTATGTTTATTTTGCATGTCTTCTGCAAACGACCTTTTCTTACTTATTATAATGTTTTGAAGGTCTCTAATAAAATGTCAGCACAAAGAAACTGGCAATGCCACTTGCTTCTTTCATGAGTTTCACCTCTTCCTTGTTGTAGATTATGACTGTTGCATCCATTAACTTTAGATTTTCAGAGATCTGACTAATGGCAGAGATCTAAAATTTGCGTCCCATTTTTTAAAGTGGTAGAGGGCATTTTTGCAAGAAACATTAATGGAAATTGTATCTTAGGTATCTGTGCGGAACCATTAGCGTTGAATGAACTAGAGATTGAATCAGCCTTGTTTTAACATAAAAGATAATGTTAACACAGTGCCACTTTGTTTTTTTTATAATGATTGCACAGAGGTTTTTCTTTCATTCTTTTTATTATTCTACCTTTGTCTTCCAGTGGGGGACCCAGGATTTTTAAAACATTTTTTTCATTAGAATTCATTTTATAATATGGTTATTGGCACAGGAAAGTACTGGTAAGTACTGGTAATTCAGCTTTTAAAACTGGTGAAGTTTTCATTTTTCATAAATCTATTTTCATTCACAGTACTGAAATCCTGTTGCTTTGTTACAAGGGCTGGAGAAAGATGGCTTAACATTCAGAAACTTTTAGTCGGCAGTTAATAAGTCCCTACTGCAATTCTCAAGTGCGTGCAAAGTCAGCATGTATGTACGACACCCACAGAGAATCACAGTGGCGGCTTGTTAATTACCAACTAAGGCAAGTAAATTTTATGCTTTTTGCCTTCTGTCTCTTGAGAAAGCAATGGAATTTCAGGCATTATTACATCCAATTCCTTCTTGATTATAGTTTAACTTTGTCCACAATGTACTTTTATTAGGCTGATGATCACCTTCTGCTAGTCATGAGACACAGTATTTTCTAGGTTTCCCAGTTCTATTTGTTGCCAGCAAAGCTATTGATCAAAGCTTTGCTGGCAACAAATAAAACTGGGAAACCTAGAAAATACTGTGTCTCTTATTCCCCTACACTTCTCATCATTTCCTGCCATTTTCTCAGCTGTCTGACATAAACACCCTTCCACTACCCTCCTGGCATATTCCCTCTTGCATCCCTGGTAACCAATTGGAATCATTCCCATTCTCCCTCCATGGCACAAGAGGGCTTCCTGCTTGGTTAAGCTTCATGAGGACTTACTGAGCTATTAAAATAGGGGTAGTCATAATGTAGCTTACTGAATAGCTCACTGGCTTAGGTATTTGGCTGTAGAACCAGAGGTTGGGAGTTCAATTCCCCCACTGTCCCTCACAGAAGAAGAGCCACCCTATGTGGTCTTGGGCAACCTGTACAGTCCCAGTGTACCCTAGAAGTACTTCTGAATACTGTTTACCTGAAAAGCCATAGGAAAGGTCACCATAAGTCAGAATATTCAATATAGTACGCTTCTTTGAACCTCTTAAGTTACAAACATCAAACTTTCCTTTGACTTTGAAAAAGGCTTGAGGAACTGTGGTTTCTGTCCCTGGCCGTTAGGGGTCAACCTCAAGATTCCCCTATTGCAGAAGTGTGCAGAGTCTTTTGATTTTTTTAAAATGGCTATTTTTTGCTAGAGCCTGGTGGCACAGTGGTTAAATTGCTGTACTGCAGCCAAAAGGCTCAAGACTAACTCAGCCTTCCATCCTTCCAAGGTTGGTAAAATGAGGACCCAGCATGTTGGGGGCAAAATGCTAATTAACTTGTGAACCACCCAGAGAGTGCACTAAGTGCTATGGGGCGATATATATAAGTGTGATTGCACTTATTGCAGAAACAATAAGCAAATAGAGAAATTGCCAAGCAAATCTATCTACAGAAAGGCTGTGGGGAATAACAGTCAGTGATGGCCCAAAAACAAGAGTCATTCATCAAATGTTAAATTCTTATGCATGTATCATTTATTAGCCTTTCTTCTCTGCATTGGCAGCATCCACCAACCATCTTCCCTTACAGTGTCCCATTTTAGATCTGTGTTCTCAGGCTTCCACAGAAGACACGGAGCCCCCCAGTGGTTTTATGGTTATGGCGAATAAATGCAGTTCATCCAACCAAGTCTTAATATGTCAACATTGCTATCACTCTAGAAGATAACACTTAGCAATATTCCAAGCACTTTATATAAGGCAGGCTGATATCATTATTAGTGTATGGTTGTTGTGTGGAAGAGTGGAGAAGGAGTTGTTTAAGGCCAAATGAATTAATTCATTGGAATTGGTTGTGCATTTAAGGAAATGTATTTGCCATTTTGTTTTGTTGTGAAAGAGTTTAATATGTATTTGCTTTACTATGGTCTGAAGTCTCGCAAGACTTCGGGAGGGTTCTGAACGAGAACAGAGCTGTCAACGGTTCTAACGGTTTTTTCCAACTGTCAGTTCTGATCAGAGATAGTTAAGGAATGTGAGGGTGTGTGGTTAGCTCTGATCACCTATTCTCATTCCAAATAAAGTTGTGTGTTTGGCCCGTATTGCTGGCTGCTGCCTGTTATTTCCAGAACACTAAAAACCCACATTGGGAACTGCTGCTCTTGTCTGAGGCAGGGAATTTTCCAGACAGAGAACCTGATTTTACATAGGCTAGTTTGAGTGAAAGAGCACTCTACATACAAAAATGCCTAAGACTCCAAGAGACATTTGCCTTTCTTAGAGTGGGGGATACAGAATAGGTGGCCAGAGCTAACAACACACCCTCACATTCCTTAGCTATCTCTGATCAGAACTGACAGTTGGAAAAAACCGTTAGAACCATTGGCAGCTCTGTTCTCGTTCAGAACCCTCCCGAAGTATCGCGAGACTTCGGACCATAGTAAAGCAAATACATATTAAACTCTTTCACAACAAGACAAAATGGCAAACACATTTCCTTAAATACACAACAGGGTTCCAGGCCCCACAGGGCGACTCCAGTTCCCAGAAGCCTAAGTCAGTACATTGGCTGATAGTGCTTTGGGGAATTGACTTAGGCTTTGGGGAATTGAAATCCAAAAACCAAAGATTGGCAAACACTGGGCTAGAGGGAGCTGGAGGCTAAAATACCTATCATGCAACTCTCTATAGATTTTTTCCCCATCTCTTTGTCCGATTTCAATTTCATACCAAGCAAGATAATGCATGGCGATTTGAGTCAGCATGGCTATTTGAGAGTTGACTGCATTATGGGGATGTTGTATTGCTGCCCAGAGTGGGGAAATATCCCAGATGGGCAGAATATAAATTTAATAAATAAATATTGAGTACTATAAGTCATGCCACCAAATTATCTGAAAACCTAACTCCAAATTTTAGCTCAGTGCTACTAAGAATTACTTTGCATACATTTTTACATTTCTAGTACAATTTGGTTGACATAATTAAAATCTTGATTCATATAAGCTGCAGTGAAAATTGAAGAACAAATAATAGAAGACATAAAGATTTTTTTCCAAAGGAATATGATCAGAATGTGTCTGCTTTCCACTGCTTTTCACTTCATATTTTGAGAACACATTTAGAGAAGCACCTGCTGAGTCAAATGATGACACAATTGTCAATAGAGAAGTTATCGATACCTAGTGCACAAAAATACAGCATTACAAGCTGGTGGTTTAGATGCCCTGCAAAGTTTACTTAAACAAGTCAGCTAAGAGGGCAGGGAATAAAATCTTAACCTATAAATCCAAGGGTTAACCATTGGAACTGGCTATAGGTTGCTATGCCTCGCCCTACTTGCCTGCACTCACCCTTCGTGCACACGGCCGATCTGGGTACGCAGGTCAACGAAGGATTGAAAAAACCGGCAGTGGGGCAACAGCCCCACAAACGCGAAGAAAGGGAAACAACTTCACTTCCCAACATTCCTTGCGCCGCGCCGCGCCAGAGCCAATCAGGCTGAGAGGCTCTCGCACGGCGCAGCGTTCGGAAACGCGCCGCAGCCAATTGAAAGAAAAGCATTTTAAAAAAACGCAGCACAAACACAAAGCACCAACCCATAACTACAAGCCCCAGCATCCTGCACGCCATGTGCGCACCATGAGCGCGCAGAGCGCTGAGGAAACCGGCGCCCGAAAAATGAAAAAGAAAAACAACTCACCGCCTCACAGCCAAGCACACACCAGCCGGCTTTCTTTCCCTCACCCATGGCGCCTGAAGGTCCCGACTGGAGTTTCCCCTTTAATATCAGTGGGTGGGGGTTGCGATCCCCCTCTCTGCTGGCTACCCTAGGGTTGGGAGGTTTCTGGGGACAAAGGGGGTATATTGCCCCAACACTTCTGGACACAGAGGAACAGGCAGAGTGGATCGATCCCCCACCCCCCCTCCTTAAAACAACTCCGTCTTTTCTTCTCTTTAAAAACGGAGTTGTTTTAAGGAGGGGGTGGATTCGATCCAGTCTGCCTGATGTCCTGGGTCCAGAAGTGTTGGGGCAATATACCCCTTTTCTCCCCACAAACCTCCCAACCCTAGGGTAGCCAGCGGAGAGGGGGGTCACAACCCCCACCCACTGATATTAAAGGGGAAACCCGATCTACTTTCACGACTCCACACAAACAAAGCACCATAACACACTAAAGCCCCCCTCCCCACCCCCTAGCCCACCCTTCCTAACCCCCAATGACCATGCCCCCCTCCCCACCACCGAGCCCACCCTTCCTAACCCCCAACGAAAAACAACTCACCGCCTCACAGCCAAGCAAACACCAGCTGCCTTTCTTTCCCTCACCAACAGCGCCTGAAGGACCCGACTGGAGTTTCCCCTTTAACATCAGTGGGTGGGGGTTGCAATCCCCCTCTCTGCTGGCTACCCTAGGGTTGGGAGGTTTGTGGGGAGAAAAGGGGTATATTGCCCCAACACTTCTGGAACCAAGAGACCAGGCAGAGTGGATCGATCCCACCCCTCCCCCTCCTTAAAACAACTCCGTCTTTTCTTCTATTTAAAAATGGAGTGGTTTTAAGGAGGGGGGGATTCGATCCACTCTGCCTGGTCTCCTGTGTCCAGAAGTTTTGGGGCAATATACCCCTTTTCTCCCCACAAACCTCCCAACCCTAGGGTAGCCAGCGGAGAGGGAGGTCACAACCCCCACCCACTGATATTAAAGGGGAAACCCGATCTACTTTCACGACTTCACACAATCAAAACACCATAACACACTAAAGCCCCCCTCCCCACCACTGAGCCCACCCTTCCTAACCCCAACGACCATGCCCCCCCTAGCCCCCCTTCCTAACCCCCAACGACCATGCCCCCCTCCTCACTACCTAACCCACCCTTCCTAACCCCCAACGACCATGCCCCTCTCCCCACCACCTAGCCCACCCTTCCTAACCCCAATGACCATGTTCCTTCCCCACCACCAAATAAATAAATAATTTTTTTAAAAATTACTAAAAACAGTCAAACACATCCAAAAATACACAAAAACAAAAACACCAAAAACAATACGAAGTAAACAAAGACACAATCAAAAACAAAACAAACAGACAAAAAATACAAATACCAACCCCCCCCCCCCGCCCACACACACACACACACACACACACACACACACACAGACAAAAGAAAGAAAACAAGCAAACTTACCAAAAGATGTGCTACCTCCACCAGGACTGGAAAATAAATGAATAAAGAAAGAGACTACTTACCAGAAGAAGCTCCACCCAGAGGCCAGGAGAGAAAAAAAAGTCAAAATACAATAACCCCTACCAGCACCACCTGCTGGCCACAATAGTAAAAACAAGTCAAAAACACACAACAGCTCCAAATAAAAGGCCACAAGAGTAAAAACAAATCAAAAACATAACACAAATTCACAATTTTACACAAAAGGTCACACCAATAAAAACAAGTAAAAAAAATTACACTAAAACATATGTCAATAAAATACAATAGAAAATTTTAAAAATCCTGTGCTGAGTTATAACTCAAATTTAAACTCAAAACATCTAAACACATTTTAAAAACATTGAATATAAAATACATTTACTTTTACATTATTAAAATTATGACCTACGGTACAACTAATTAAAAAATTCAAAAAACTAAAACATTATTCACTTACATAAAACAATTTGAAAAAATTATATCATACTTTCTTCTTTTATTAATCCTCAAAAAAACCCAAAAAAGCAGATCCCAGTTAATAACAGCCAAGCCAATTTTTTTAACATAAATACACATTTAAAAAATTAAAATTACAGACTAAGCAATTTTAAAAAAAACATTAACACAATTTAACCTTCCAACACAATTTAAAACTATTGCAAAAATAAAATTGGTTCATTTTTTATTAAAACACACAGAGAAAAAAGCCCGGCAACGCCGGGCAACCCTTGCTAGTCTAGAAATAAAAAGGTGAAAGATTTATATCAGTGGTTCCCAACCTTTTCTTTTTGCCACGCCCCACCTAAGCATCTCTAAAATCCTGACCCCAACCCCTTATGACTAATAATTCTTATTATTCAAAAAGTGAATCCCTATCAATGTGGGACTGCAGTGGCTCAAGTGGATAAGATGCTGACTGGGAGGCGGAAGGTCAGCAGTTCAATTGCAGGATGGAATGAGCTCCCGTCTTTGTCCCAGCTCCTGCCAACCTAGCAGTTCAAAAGCAAGAAATTGCAAGTAGATAAATAGGGACCACTTGGGTGGGAAGGTAACAGCGTTCCGTGTGCTCCAGTGTCTAGTCATGCCTGCCACATGACAACGGAAATGTCTACAGAAGCAGACAGCACTGGCTCTTCGGCATTGAAACAGAGATGAGCACTGAACCCTAGAGTCAGATACGACTGGCTTTCGAGCAAGGGAAACCTTTACCTTTACTATCGATGTAGAGGAAGCCTAAAAGGCTATTAACTGTTAATAACTCATTCTCAAATTGCCCACCTTAAAAATCAAATTGCCCCTCTGTGGTGCCTGTGCCCCATGTTTGGAACCACGGGTTTATATAATCTGAAGAGAAACCAGAGTCGCTCCTCGATCTTTTGGCATACCTGTCAACTGCAGCTCCGGACAATACGGGACCTGCGCAGAACGGTTCTGCGCAAGTCGCCTTCTACGCATGCGTAGAAGGCTTTTACGCTTGCATAGAACCCTTTTACGCTTGGGTACAATTCTTCTACGCATGCATAGCCTTCTACGCATGTGTAGAAGGGTTCTACACAAGCGTAGAAGGGTTCTATGCAAGCGTAAAAGGGTTCTACGCAAGCGTAAAAGCCTTCTATGCATGCGTAGAAGGCGACTTGCGCAGAAGGGATGCGCAGTACCTCTTTCCCCCCACTGCCAAATTCTGGGATTTTGGCAGCTTCAGGCGGGAAATGGCGCAAATCGGCGCCAAAAACGGGAAATCCCGGCCAATCCGGGAAGGTTGACAGGTATGCCTTTTGGCTAGGATCATGTGTAAATTTTAAAAACAGCTTTGTGCTAAAAAAAGAAAAAGGAAACAGCCAGAGAAATGCAAATAAAGATCTAAAATGAAAAATTGCAATATTTTAACTCTAATATAGTTGAAACTGTAGATCGTTTAAAATACAAGGAATGTTAGTTGGCTTTGATGCACCTGCAGTGGAGAGATCTCTGGAGTATCTGTGTTCAGTGCTCTTACTCCCCAGTGCAGTTTATAAGGCTTATTCTGGGATAAGAGGGTATAGGACTGTAGCTTTATGCGGCAAATTAAAACTGCACTCCCGCCTGCACAACTGGCAGTGTGTATTGTGTTGTTACTTACTGATTTTTTTCTACTTCGACTCTGCTGTTTCTTTTCACCATTTATTGGGTCTTTGTCCTATGTTCTACGGTAGCTATGCTTTAATTTGCTTGTAAATTGTTGTTTTTCATTCTGTGTCTTTGTAAACTGTTTTTGAACGTTAATGCACTAGGAAAATGGGGAGGGGATTGGGCTTGGACTGAATAACAAAAATCTGGAATGTGTTGCTGTGTAATACTGTATGTAGTGGGGAGCAGTAGCTGATGAGAATTAAGCAGACAGCACTTGATTGAGCAGGGCATCAGTTGATGGGTTCTGCAGGCACTAATGTTCTGTAATAAATCTTTCAAGGTAATTTCGTATTGAGGTGGAGGTTAAGAGGAAAGAGTTTGGGTGGTTATTTTATAGCTAGATCTCAAAATATATTAGAGAGTTCTGACAGAGCGTGTAATTATTTTTCAAGGTGTTTATGCTGAAGGATTAATAATGTGGAATACTTAAGGGTCATTATAAATGTTTCAAATGGACTGTGTTCAAATTATAAAGCTACCCTAAAGAATACTTTTAGAGAAGAGTTCTTTGAAGTTAAATTTAAGGGATTTAAAAGGAAGAAATGTGGATACAATGTTTTGGTATCCAACAGGTATGCAGATTTATTTATTTATTTTGAAATCTTTCCAGTCAAACCAAGAGCAGAACCCCACAAAGTCATGTAGTATTTTCCCTCTGAAGTTGGCACATGCTGAGCACTTGGAGAAATATAGCCAAAGACGTGATGTATAGTGCATGATTACAAATGTTGAACCAAATGCATAATATCAGCTGTCCACACTTATGGCCACCAGCGTAACTCCCTTGCTCTATCAGGGTCGAAAGTTTAAAAGTCAACATAGGCATTCGCTACTGTACATCTGTTACATGACTTGGCACATGGCAGCAGATGCCTATGGTGACTTTCTCTTTTGTATCAATTTATTGCTGAAGTTTATGCTCATGGACTTAAGCCTGTGTAATTTTTCACTTGAATTCTGGCCAGGCTTACTGCATTATTCCCTTATCTATGTTTTTTACGACTGGTATATACTACTCAATATAATAAGCTGTCTGCACACACAGGACTTGCAAAAGGTGGATGAAATTCTATTTCACAGATCTATATTTTGCTAGCTCCTGCTGCCAAATTTACTCTTAAATTGTGTTAAAGCCTTAACCTATCTTGAGAATTCTGGGATTTGGTGTCCAAAACCAAAACTGAACAGCATATGCCTATTCATTCATTGGTTCTAGTTAATCTGGCCATTCCAATAGTGTCTACAAACGTAACTGCTTGAATAAAAGAGAAAAATGTAATGAAATTTTAAAGGGGCCCTACTCCAAATAGTCTCCTTGGGTAGTAGGGGGTGTGTGTGTGCTCCTTTTTCCTTTTAATTTAAAAATACTAATCAAGATTAGGGGCCTTTTTCATGCTGATTTCAAATTTGTGAAAGATGCGAAAATTGCTATGTGGCCGTAAATTAAGAAGGGTGACCATGATGTCCTAGATCAGAGAGTCTCAACCTGCGGCCCTGTTGTGTATTAAGGAACAATTGCAAGTTGCGCAGGCAGCGCCTTGCAAAGAGAAAATGGCGGCTTCCCACCATCCAAATTAAGAGCTAAAGTTGATGCAAAATCTCCCTCTGAGCCATACCTGTCAAGTTTAGGATTTAAAAATAAGGGAAATTTTGGCCACACCCCTCTGTGGGTGTGGCCAAATCTGTGGGCATGGCAAAATCTGGCTGTGTGACTTGCTGGGCTCTAGTCATGCCTGCCACATGACCATGAAAACATCTGCAAACACAGACAGCACTGACTCTTTGGCTGTAAGTGGAGATGAGCACTGCACCCTAGAGTCAGATATGACTGGCTTTCGAGCAAGGGCAAACTTTACCTATTGTTAGATCCAATGCTGCCTGTCATATCTGACTCTAGGGTTCAGTGCTCATTTCTGTTTATAGCCAAAGAACCAGCACTGCCTGTTTGTAGATGTTTCTGTGGACATGTGGCAGGCATAACTAGACACCAGAATGTTGTTACCTTTCCCACCAAAGTGGTCTCTATTTATCTACTTGTAATTTCTTGCTTTTGAACTGCTAGGTTGCCAGGAGCTGGGACAGAGATGGGAGCTCAAACCATCATGTCGGCCTTCCAGCTAACAAGGCGAGCTTCTTAACCACTGAGCTGCAGTGGCTCAAGTGGCTAAGGTGCTGACTGGAAGGTGGCAGGTCAGCAGCTCGATACCCGAGTACTGCAGGACGGAGTGAGCTTCTGCCTCTGTTCCAGCTCCTGCCAACCTAGCAGTTCAAAAGCAAGAAAATTTAGGGAAACAAATAGGGTATCTGGATTAGTCCAAGCCCCTTCCCCTCATCTTCCTGTTTGTTTAAGCTTGAGTCCCACCAACCTAGTGGGGCCTCCATCCCACCACACAGAAGTGGCTCATCTTCGTCTGCCTCTTTCCTCCCATTTAGGGCCTTATTTGTTCACCCTCAGGCATCTTTTCCCCTAGGTTCTACCTTATGTTTATCAGACCACCACCTCATGATGTCATTATTTGTACATTCACTGTTATTTTTGCAGTTCTGAAGACATGTTACCTGTATTATATTGAAATTTGCCTGTTTGAGTGATGATTAATCTATACAAAATGCATTCAAACCATGTCTCCCATTCCACTTTATATAATTGCAAGTAGATAAATAGGGAACACTTTGGTGGGAAGGTAAGCAGCGTTCCGTGTACTCCTGTGTCTAAGTCATGCCTGCCACATGACCATGGAAATGGTCAGAAGCAGACGGCACTGGCACCTTGACTTTGAAACAAAGATGAGCACTGAACCCTAGAGTCAGATACGACTGGCTTTCAAGCAAGGTAAAGGTAAAGGTATCCCTTGCTTGAAAGCCAGTCATATCTGACTCTAGGATTCAGTGGTCATCTCTGTTTAACCTAGTTCAGACCCTGGCCCCTCACCCACAACACACACACAAACACACACACCATCACTCTCCACACCCACACCCACACCCACCCACACAGAGAGAGAGCAAAGTAAGCAAAACAAAAAGACAGAGACTTACTTACACACACACAGGAAAGTAAACAAAACAAAAAGACATAGACTTACCCAGAAGGGGCAAGCGCCGGGGCATCTCTGGTCCAGGGACAGCCACATCGGCCAGCTCTTTTCTTCCTTTTCCCCCTCCCCTCGCACGGGCCCAGGGAGGAGTCAAAGGAACAGAAGCAGAGATGAAGGCCCCGCCCCAAACCACCTTCTCTCTCCCCTTCCACAAGTGAAAAGCCACAGCGGCCTCTGGTGGCAGGGGAAAAAACTGCAGTTTTGGGATTTTTAAATAAAAAAACGTGATATTATGGGGAAATTAATAAAACGGGAGGGGCGGGAAGAGGGGTAAAAATATGGGGTTTTCCTGGCCAATAAGGGATACTTGAAGGCCTGCTCTGAGCGCACTCATTATGCTAATCAGAGTTCTATGGTTGGTTACAGTTTTAGATTCTGTTCCTCTTTGGTTAATACTCATATATCGTGTTATGATTGGTTGGTTATGCTTGTCCGGCGGGTCACTACTTTGTATCAAGGAGCCACTGCCGGGGAGACACTATATAAGCCCCATGGGTAAACAAGGGTGGGGCTATACTACCCATTCCGTACAGGTAGCCAGTAACGAGCTAAGCCTGGACCTCTTCCATATGCTACCGCTTCTAGTGTAGCTTAGGCATTGCCTCTTTGACGGCAGATTCCAGAGGGACTGATTTCATGGGATTCGTATAGCCATCTTAATGTCCGGAGCACCTTGTAAGCGTAACCTGAAAGACTGTTAAATAAACTCCTGTTGTTGTTCTGTTCGTCGTTGTCTGGATTATTGCTAATAAGGGCGGGACACAACAGGCCCACAGGCTGGATGCAGCCTACAGTGCCATTTCATGTGTCCCCCCCCCCCGCCTCCACCACCCCAGGAAGTGTCATGTGGTGGAGGAAGGGCAAAATGACCATCCACCCCCCGAAGCTGTCTGAGGAAACGTGACCCAGCCCCCGACTTTAAAAGGTTGAGAACTGTCCTAGATGGAAGATAGGTCAGTTTATAAAGATAAGATAATGCTTATTTTTCTGTCTGTTTTGTGGCGGGCTCTGTTTTAGCTTTAAATGCAGTTAGCAAGTTAAAGTGTAATTAGTGGAATGTTAAAGCTGAGCTTTTAATTTCTACTTAACTAACATCTACTGCCCCTCAGAACCTTTCTTTGGCACTTTTGCCTTTAAAACAAGGTCCTCATTCTTGGTGTTAATGGACACTGACTGCAGTTAGCTTGCTGCCAGATCCACTATGGATCTTATGGCTAGCTTGTGAAGGAGCTCTTTAGGTGTGAGAGGAACGCAGCTGCAAAAATGGAGGAAGTAAAAGCAAACAGAGAAGATTTGCCTAAACTGCAATAGAATGGTTGACCAAAAATGTTGGAAGGAATGGGTTAGTAGGAAACAGTGAGCCTAAAATGGGGATGTAGTTGCTGATCAACAGGCTACATATAGGGTGGAATGCATACACTACAGATATTTGAAGTTAGATCTCCAAGTATACAGTATACAGTATACAGTATTTGGAAGGGAATGTTACTCTTATGCTAATACTAAAGATCTTTGAGCAAAGTTGGGGAAGTTGGAAAGCCTGATTTTAAAGAAGAGAAAAGAATAATGGGCGCAATGTAAATCTGGTGATATGGAAAGAGCAGTAGCATCTGGTCATCTCTGCATGCAAACTCCACAGAGAAAGATCAGGGCCGTAGCCAGGATTCTAGATTTTTTGGGGGGAGGGGAATTTCTAGGAGGGGCAAAAAAATTCCAGGAGGGGCAACAATGTCACTCACATATATAGCATTGGCACCACGGGGTGGGGGGGTGGGGGGGGAGATGGGCTGTTAGCTCAGGAGGGTTCCCCCCCTCCCGCCCCTGGCTACAGCACTGAGAAAGGTGCTCTAGGGGAGTAGTAACCATATGTACATCTAAGAGGACATAGACAAAACACAGACTTCCTAAGGGCTGGAGAATCACTGTGGATGCCAGTTTCAGCCCATTAGTGTAATTTATATTGGGGAGGTATTCTCACCACACTGACAAATGCTTCAGTTGGCTATTACCAACACCATGGAATAGGTTTTCCAAAGAATTCCATCCTGCATTCAGTCAAATCTGTTTCAAGCTTTGCACCACTGTTGCTGTAGTTTCTCTCCCACTCATTTAATCAACCCCACCCCATTCTCATATAAACTAAGATGCTAATTTGATTCCACTCCATGGAAGAGGGTACTTAGGGATGATCATATCCAGCAACTTGGTTATCTTCCAATTCCAGAGATCAGTCATGGTTTAAACAAAATTATCTGCTGAGGCAGCAGGAAATTCCTCAGGAGCCCCATTTAGATCTATAAGCCTTCTCAGCTGGACCATTTTAATTATCCACACCCAAGGTCCCGAAGACCTAAATCCTACTAAATAATTATTTATCCATGACAATGGAGATGTCTCTGTAATGCAAGCTATCTTGACCTGCCCATCCAGGATTAAGTAATGAATGTTAGGGTGCGTCGGGAAGTGATCAAAAGCAAGAAAAGCTCATTTAGAAGATGGAAGGCTTGTCCGAATGAGGACAGCAGGCAGAAACATAAATTCTGGCAGAACAAATGCAAGGCAACAATCAGGAAAGGAAAGCAAGACTTTGAGGAGCGTATAGCTAAAAATACTCCGAGAAATAACAAAGACTTCTTTAAGTACATTAGAAGTAAGAACCCAACTTAGGAAGCCCATTGGACCATTAGATGACAATGGAAGGCAAGGTGTAATTAAAGAGGAAACAGAGAATGCAGAGAGACTCAATGAATTCTTTGCTTCAGTATTCACTGAAGAAGATAGAGACCACATGCCCAAAACAGAGGCTATCTCCATAGGGAGGGAAACCGAAGAATTAAGCCAGGTAGAAATAACCAGGGAGGAGGTCCTTGCATGTCTTGTTAAACTAAATGCTAACAAATCACCAGGACCAGATGGCATCCATCCATGAGTTCTCAGGGAACTTAAAGATGAAATTGCTGATCTCCTAGCCAAAATATATAATCTTCCCGTCAAATCAGGCTTTGTGGCTGATGACTGGAAGGTAGCAAATGTAACACCAGTTTTCAAAAAAGGATCCAGGGGTGATCCAGGAAATTACCAACCTGTCAGTTTGACATGTGTCCCAGGTAAAGTGATGGAAACCATCCTAAAAGATAGAATTAATAGGCACATAGAAGAGAAGGCGCTGCTAAAGGAGAGCAAACATGGCTTTTGCAAGGGCAAATCATGCCTCACTAACCTGTTGGAATTTTTTGAGAATGTCAACAAGCATGTGGATAAGGGGGATCCAGTTGACATTGTTTATCTGGACTTTTCAGAAGGCTTTTAACAAGGTCCCACACCAAAGGCTCTTGAATAAACTTACCAGTCATAGAATAAAGGGACAGGTCTTGTCCTGGATCAGCAACTGGCTAAGGGACAGGAAACAGAAGGTAGCACTAAATGGACACTTCTCCAAGTGGCAGGAAGTAAAGAGTGGGGTCCCTCAAGGTTCAGTACTGGGACCCCTGCTTTTCAACCTCTTCATAAATGATCTAGAAGTAGGAGTAAATAGCAAGGTAGCCAAATTTGCTGACGACACTAAATTATACAGGGTAGTGAAAACTGTGAGAGATTGTGAGGAGCTCCAGAGGGATCTCTTGACACTGGGGGAGTGGGCAAAACAGTGGCAAATGAGCTTCAACACTAGTAAGTGCAGAGTGATGCACATTGGGGCAAAAAAAAACCAATTACATTTATAAACTGGGGTCTGAACTCTCTGAGACAAACCAGGAAAGGGACCTTGGTGTCCTGGTGGACAACTCAATGAAGGTGTCAACCCAGTGTGCCTCAGCAGTGAAAAAAGCAAACTCAATGCTAGGGATCATTAGGAAAGGTATAGAAAATAAGTCAGCAAGTGTCATTTTGCCTCTTTATAAATCTAGGGTGAGGCCCCATCTGGAATATTGTGTACAGTTCTGGTCACCATACCTCCAGAAGGATATCATAGAGCTGTAAAAAGTGCAGAGGAGGTCAACCAAAATGATTAGGTGCCTGGAACACCTTCCTTATCATCTGAGGCTGCAACGGTTGGGCCTCTTCACTCTTGAACGACGGCGTCTAAGAGGTGATGTGATTGAAGTTTATAAAATCATGCACAGTGTGGATAAAGTAGATAAGGAAAAACTGTTTTCCCTATCGCACAACACAAGTACTAGGGAGCAGTCCATGAAACCTTTGGGTGCTAGTTCTCAAACAAATAAGAGAAAGTACTTTTTCACCCAGAGGATCACTGGTCTATGGAACTTCCTGCCAGATGAAGTGGTGACAGCTGTCAGTCTTGACAGCTTTAAGAAAGGATTAGACAAGTTCATGGAGGACAAGAGTATCAATGGCTATAATTAGGGATACCTAAGAACAACCTCCGGGTTGGAGAGATAGGCAGGATATCTCTCAATGCCATTTCTAGGGAATCCTAAGCAGGTGAAGCCATCTGCTTGTGAATACCCTGAAGCAAATGGTGAGTCACTGTGTGAGACAGAATGCTGGACTGGATAGGCTGTGGCCTGTTCCAGCAAGGCTGTTCTTATGTTATGTTCTTATGTTATGTTATGTCTTCATTAGCAAAAAGTCCTACATTTGCATCAGTTTGGGTAGGTTCAGAATCAATTCAAATACTGAGGAATACTTAACACACACATTATTTTGCCAAAATGCAGTTTATTTTAAAACACCTGGCTGGGGCCGCTTATTTGGTAATAATTCCTAAACCACTGTATTCTTCTGCATGCATGCATTTGTCTGGGCATGTTCTATTTTGTACCTCTTGCTCCAGAAGAAATAGCAGTTCCACTTGTATACCGTCTTATAGTACTTAGTGCACTCTGGGAGGTTCACAAGGTAATTAGCATTTTGCCTCCAACATGCTAAAGGTAATGGTTTCCCTTGCTCGAAAGCCAGTCGTATCTGACTCTAGGGTTTCAATGCTGAAGAGCCATCACTGTCTGCTTCTGTAGACATTTCCGTGGTCATGTGGCAGGCATGACTAGACACCAGAGTGCACAGAACACAACATGCTGGGTACCTATAAAGTTTACAGGACTCCTGAAAATGTCCCCTTCATGATCTTTATTCTTATTATTGCTCTGAAACTGTAAAATATAATTTTAAAGCTGCAAAATATAACATAAAAATGTTACCATGTGCCAGAATGGCTCCGAAGCAAAGAATTGGTGACTGCAGCACCAAATTCCCTTTCCCTTTCTGAATAGACTGGAACTTGCAGGAATAAGTTTTTTAAAAAAGAAAAAACCTATGGAGGAGAAATGGAACGAAGTTGCAGAGCTTTTTTTAAAAAAAAATTTTGCCAAGGTTTCTCAAAGGACATGGAAACTGGGACAAACACCACATGACCTTCATCTATTTTTTAATTTAAATTGGAACCCTATCTTTTTTTAAACAGCTAATATACAGACTTAGTTGTCTTGCTTTTTACTGACCTGATGTTTGGCAACAGCATCTTCAATCCCAAGATTTTGACACCAAAAATATCCAGGTTGTTTGAATTCGGAGATAGGATTTTTTTGGGGGGGGGATTAGCACTCTATTATTTACAGGGTAGCCCGTAAGTCCCTACCCAAGCGGTAAAGAGCAGAGTTCTCCTGGGGGGTGGAGGAAGCGCTCCCATTGGACTGCCGGGCACTGGGGTGGGGTAAACTCTGTGCTGGGAGGAAGAAGGTCACACTCCCATTGGACTTCTCGGCAAAGGACTGGGGCGAATCCTCGGGAGATGGCATGCATGACCACAGAGAGCATGGGTAGGGACTTATGGGCCACCCTGTACATCTCCTCTATAATGGTGTTGATGTTTCCCAAATCCACATTCTTTCCTGCCCACTACATACCTGTCAATCGCAGCTCTGGAAAATACAGGACCTGCGCAGAACGGTTCTGCGCAGATTGCCTTCTACGCATGCATAGAAGGCTTTTACGCTTGTTTAGAACCCTTCTACGCTTGCGTAGAACCCTTCTATGCATGCGTAGAAGGCTTCTACGATCCCCTTCTGCGCAGATCGCCTTCTACGCATGTGTAGAAGGGTTCTACGCAAGCGTAAAAGCCTTCTACGCATGCGTAGAAGGCCATCTGCGCAGAAGGGATGCGCAGTACCTCTCCCCCCTCTGCCAATTCCAGGGTTTTGGCAGCTGCAGGCGGGAAATGGCGCAAATCGGCGCCGAAAATCGGGAAATCCCGGCTAATCCGGAAAGTTTGACAGGTATGGCCCACTACAACACCTTTCCTCTTTGGGAAACACATATTTCCCACATCAGACAGATAGGTATTTCACCACTGCAAACAAAGGCAGGTTCAGAACAAGTTAATTTACTCCCTTTGGGCAGGGCGTCTAGCCCTCACTCTCAAACCTTTCCATAAGGCGTCTCCCTCCAACTCCGGTCATACATGAACTCTGTTTTATTTATTTATTTGTTTAATTTTTATAGTTTTACAGTAAAAGTAAATTTAAGTTTAAATTTAAGTACTGTATAAAGAAAAACATTTAAAAGTGATAAAAGTAAATAAGAATGAACAAGGGAATACACAACAAGGGAATACATAAAATACATTGTTTTTAAAATCTTATCATATATTAATAACAACTTTTCATAAACCACATTTCTTCTCTTAAAGTTACATTAAATCTTCAATTGTATTACATCATCTCATTCTTTCTAAAGAAGGAACGCCTACCACAGTCTTAAACCCTTGTAATTATATAAATTTTAACATAATAATATTATTAGCAATAATAAAACAAATACAATAAAATAAAATAAAAATAAAATAAAAATAAGTGTTCACCCAGTGTTATCAAAAATGTCTAGTGAATTCACCATGTATTTACTTTATTCAAACTTTCCCCGAACAGATGACAAAATGACAGGGAGGAAGATGGAGGGTAGCTACAACTAGCTGTTTTGTTTGGCACAAACTTTTGCAGCTAAATGTCATGAACTTTTATACCAAATAAAACTTATTAGTTTTCAAGATACATCAAGACTGTTGTGATTTACAGACAATTAGTAGATCCAGATGGGAAAACACACCTCACCCCAAATAGGAGTGGATGCCAACTCACATAATAATAATTGTGTATCGGAAATTATTCTGCATTAAAAGGATTTTTGCGGGAGAAACTCTGCTCAGGGAACACCCAAATGAGGCTCCTTTCATGTCCCCAAGAGCTGGGACAGAGACGGGTGCTCAGTCTGTCATGCAGTACCTTGGTTTCGAACTTCCAACTTGCCAGCCTTCCAGCTAACAAGGTGAGCTTCTTAACCACTGAGCCACCTCATCCCCTGCCCTCTCACAAAGAGCATATGTTGTTATCTGATAATAGCACTTCATCTTAGGAATTTATATAGCACTGACATCTTATAGTATGTAGAGAAATAAATTTCCAGCTTTTAGGAAATGTCTTTATTAATAACTGTTCATTTTCACCAAGTAGTTATAAAATGATGACAAGAGCCTAGTTTAAAAATTGGTTTGACATCCCTAAATTCTGTTGCAGACTGTAGTTCTGCATACGAAACAGCTGTTTTAATTAGAAAGAGATAGCAGAATATTAAAAATACATTTAAATAGTAATTTCTCTAGGAGTTTTACTGACCACAAGAATTTATTTACCATACAGATCTAGCAATAAAAAATATATTTATAGGAAGGATCTTAATTAAAAGGAATGGTTCACAGAGTTGAAGCAATTAAGGATTATGTGATTCCTAGAAGAGAATGTGTGTGCATCTACTAATGATTTACAGAGTAGATGACTGTGATTACAGCTAGATCCCTTTTCTGGGCCCAGCATCAGCATCATCTAGCACAGGGGTTGCCAACCTTTTTAAGTCAGGGGCTGGGTCACACTCCCTCAGACAGTTGAGGGGGCCAGACTGATGGTCCCCCTGCTGTTTACAGCTGCCGTAAACGCATATGTAGCTGTCGTAAATGCATTTACAGCTGTTGTAAATGACAGCTGTAAATGCGTCCACAGCTAATTCTGGCGGAGGGGGCAGGAGCAAGGTCACGGGCTGGATGAGTTGGTACTGCAGACCAGATCTGGCCCACGGGCCATAGGTTGAAAATCACTGATCTAGCACCTTCATATAAATGCTGAAGTGCCCCTAGGAGGTCTGATATGGCTGCCTTAAAATAATGGAAAAGTTCATTTGAAGGGCTGTTATTTGAGTTGCTGTTCTCATCTACACCCTTAGAAATAACTCTTGAATCCAACACTGCTTCTGAGATTATTGCTCTGTCAAGGCCAGTGTCTACTGACAAATTGAAGCAGTGTGCATTGATTTAAAGCAAGGCATTTTAAATTGTGCTTTAAATCACCTAGAGAAAATCAGAATCTAAATCACATCTAACCCCCCCCCCCCCACCCCTCCCTTGAAATCTGGTGGAAATATGATCCCTAAAGTAAGTTAATCATAGAGAAACTTGTAACACATAGGAGAAAATTGTAATTTTTAGATAAAGTTGTTTTCAATCATTTAGGGAATAGTTGTATGTAATATGAGTGCCCAGTATGTTGGGGGCAAAGTGGTAATTGATTTGTGAACCACCCAGAGAGTGCACTAAGTGCTCAGGGACAATATAGACGTGTGATTGCTTTGCTTTGCTTATTATTAGCTCATCCAGCCCGTGACCTTGCTCCCGCCGCCAGAATCAACCGTGAACGCATTTATAGCTGTCATTTACAACAGCTGTAAACTCATTTACGACAGCTGCAGATGCGTTTACAGCAATCGTAAAGAGTGGGGGGACCACCAGTCTGCCCCCCTCAACTGTCTGAGGAAGCGTGATCCAGACCCTTCCTTTAAAAGGTCAGTAGTTTGGGGATTTGGCTGCAGAGGCAAAGGTTAGGAGTTACTGTGCCTCCTCGCGGAAGAGCCAACCAGACCTAGGGCTTCAATCAGAAGGGAATAGTAAACCACTTCTGTGTTTTCTTTACCTGGAAAACCCTGGAAAAGGTGGCCATAAGTCTGATCTGACTTGACAACATTCAATTATTAGTAATAGTATATTTATCTTATATATCATGCTGTGATAGTATGACAGGAGTCACAAGAAATAAATCTCAGTCGGATTTCGATACCAGAGGGCTGCACTTGGGGACTTGAAAGGAGACTCATTTGGGCGTCCCCTGAGCTGAGTTTCTCCAGCAAAAATCCTTTCAACCCAGAGTAATCTCTGACACAAAATAATAATTATTATTATAGAAATATTAGGCTTGCTTATCTAAAATGTAAATGTTACAGAAATGTTTTTATCTGTTGCAGTGCCGTTGGTTGATGACTGCCTTAAAACATACAAACATACACACTGGGCATCATGCAAACTATTATTCCAATATTCTGTTAGGTAAGAAGAGATAACAACAGAAAGAGAAGGGATGAGGGTACATAAATTGTCTTTCTCCCTTCACAAAAAATTTCCTCTAGTTGTTTGGCCCAGCTCCACCCAAATGAGCTCAATTTTATTCAGCCTACTAGGTCTTTGTGTGCCATATATTTTTAGTCTGGTGAAAAACAGAAAATGAAATCCTGAACTTGATACAACGACTGGTAATTAGGACTGGCGATCAGCTATAGACAATTTTGTGAGATGAAAAAAAAACTTGAATTAATGCTCACATTTTATTGTTGGTAGCTCAGTGCCTATATTTCAGTGACAGTAATTCATTAAATGTAAGTGTAAATTTAGCTAATGTGCTTGCAAGAAGATTTAGTTTTACATGCTATTCCTAAGAGAAATTCAGTGTTTTAATTATTATTATTATTATTATTATTATTATTATTATTATTATTATTATTATTATTATTATTATTATTATTATTATTATTATTATTATTATTATTATTATTATTATTATTATTATTATTAAATCACAAAAAGATTTGAATCTAATAATCAGATTTTTAAAATAACATCAATTTGAAGGAATTAAGACTACAGTGCATCTTAGCCTAGGACAGCAGTGAAAGCCACACCAGTGGCGAGAACACACACACACACACACACACACACACACACACACACACACACACACACACACACACACACACACACACACACACACACACACACAGAGAGAGAGAGAGAACACACACACACACATACACAGAGAGAGAAAAAAACACACACACACACACACACAACTGGTGCTACCCCCACTTTCTGGTGGACACCTGAGGATGGGTGAGTTCACAAGTCTGTGGGTGGTTTTTCCCTACAGCTTTTCTTAAGTAAGAAAACACTTTGCCAAAGCAGTAATACCAACAATAGCACAATATTTTTAAAAGGCAAGGGAAGTAAACTGCCTGGATCCTTCAAGAGCATGTTGGCTTGCCTGTGTCCTTCATTTTTTTCACTTTCCACACTCCCTACTTTTTTGGAAAAGGAAACCTTTAGAAAATCTACTATGCAAGACATGGTGAAATGTTTACTCTTAAGGAAAAGAAAGCTATGAATGTCAATAGAAAAAAAAATCTGATACATTTTAAAAGGAAAGTAGTGGAAGACATGAGCAAATTGCACTATTGCCCAGGTTCCCAGACCAGTTATTTCAATCCATCCAGAAGTTTATGTTTGCAATATTAAAGATGCGTTATGTGCCCAGTGATGAAGGAAGGAGCTTTTCTTTAGGAAAACAGAGCAGGGGAAAAGGTGAATACTTCTGACCTAAGGATCATTGGCTTGGTCCCCAACATTTGCCATTTTCTAGGATGTCAAGACAAGGGAGATCCAATCCTGAGACTCCCTTGACTTTTTTTAGTTTGGCCCTAATTTAATGCTTTATCATATCCCAAGATGATACCTCTCTTTGTATCAACTGAACTGTAGCAATGGGAAATTATGAATCTCTTGGCTGATTACTATTCTTACGAGGCAGCCTACATTCAGGATTTGTTTTGTTTACAGAGAAATAAGACTGTTAGATTATTCTAGCAGTTTTTGAACAAGCGACGTGTGACCTATGGGTGTACTGAATAATTTAACAATGTTCTAACCTATCTTGCAATACCAAATAGTATAACACACACACACACACCCATACATGCTGCCGTGAGAGAAAGAATAGAGTGGAAAGTAATCTCTCAAAGCAAAACAAAAACCTGATTCATTTCTCAGGACCGTCTTGTCCCCTCAATAGATCTCAAATCTTATTTTTCAATTTTAAAAATATTTTCTCTTATTTTGTGAAATTATTTTTTAAATCAATATTAAGTGAAGCATCCCAGGATGCTGGGAAGGAGCTTACACAGACAACACATGTATATTACTGATTTGGAATCCTCCTAGCAAAGACAATGAATTGCATTTGGTCCAAGCGTGCAAATAGACATCTATGGCAGGGGTTCCCTACCAAAGGCGCATGAGCCGGATCCAGCTCACAGCGCCATTTCACGTGGACCCCACCCCTCCAAGGGCATTTGAGAAACAAAATGGCCACTCCTTTAAAGCTGTTGGAACAAAATGGTCACCCCCATCATGCAGGCATGGCCAAATGACCGTCTGGCCCTCAAAGCTGACTGAGAGAGCATGGCTCGGCCCCTGGCTTGAAAAGGTTGGGAACCCCCGATCTACGAGCTTATGTCAAATAGAAAAGAGTTCTTAAGATTGCCTGACCCAGCCATTTGCTCTTGTCTTTCACTACTTCCCATTTAAAGTTCTTAGATTCCTCTCCAGATCAGATTTAAAATTTGAGTCAGGTGGCAATTACTAGCTCCAGGCATTCTTATCTGGTGAAGGCATTCTTCTCTCCTTCCTCCTAATAGCGTGTACTGCTAAATACACTTCCCACTACCCTCCCATTATGTTGGCAGACAATGTATCTGCAGACAATTTTACAATGGGTGAGGGAAGCTACCTAATGGTATGGCTACATGTCAGCATAATTTGCATATATAGCTTTCCCCACTACCATATAGAAGGCCTTTCTGTGTATATTGCTGTTTTGAGATTGGGAGTGAAGGAGGGGGCCTTGCCCCACACCTAGGGTTGCCATAATTCTAATCCCCCACCCCCAACCGGGACTCCCTTGCTCCAAAGCCAGTCATATCTGATTCTAGGGTTCAGTGCTAATGTTTGTTTCAAAACCGAAGAGCCAGTGTTGTCTGCTTCTGCAGATGTTTCCGTGGTCATGTGGCAGGCATGACTAGACACCGTAAACTCTAAGATCCTTCCTCTCCCTGAAGTCACCTCTACACTACCCTTCAAACCCCACAACCACCACCATTGAGTTGGACTCACTTTCAAACCCAACATGAGGATCCCTTGGAAGAAAGCTCTAAAAAGTCTGTAACGGAAAAATATGTAAAAAGCTACAGAGGATTCCTTCAGACTGCAAAGGGTTAAATGCATAGGGTGAGCATTCCAAGAGAGGAAGGGAAGTGAAGAGTTGTCTTTCTCACTTCCTATCCATAGTGTTTCCTTCCTCTCTACGAATGCTGACTCTATGCATTTAACCCTTTGCAGTCTTAAGGAATCCTCTGTAGCTTTTTACATACAGTATTTTTCCTTGAACCGGGATTTTTACATGTTTTTCCTTGAACCAGACAGGACCACATGAATCCATGAAAATCATGGAAAAACAGGACGTATGGCATCCCTACCCACACCTATTAACAGACACATAAGTAGAGCTGCCGTGAGAAGAAAGTAGCCAGGATTCTAGATGTGGATGGGTGAATATTTTTTCAGGATGTGCAACAATGTCATATATATGCCGCCCCTTTCTTTTCTTGCCCTCCACCTTTCCCAGCATCATGTCTTTCTCAAGTGAATCCTCTCTTCTCATTTGATGTCCAAAGTACTTTAGCTTCATCTTCTCTATTTGACCTTCCAAAGAACAGCCAGGGTTGATTTCTTCTAACATCGACCTATTTGTTCTCCTCGCTGTCCAGGATATTCTCAAGACTCCTCCAATACCACATTCCAGGTTTCTCATAGATTGTGTCTCAAAAATCAGTCGCCTTTTTATTTCATGGTTGCAATCACCATCTGCAGTGATCTTGGATCCTAAAAATGTAAAGTCTGTCACTGCTCTACTTCTTCCCCATCTATTTTCCAGGGACTGATAGGGCCTGTTGCCATTATCTTGGTTTTCTTGATGTTGAGTCTCAAGCCAGCTTTTGCACTCTCTTCTTTCAACCTAAGCAGGAGTTTTTTTAAGGTCTTTCTCATTTTCTGCCATTAGGGTAGTATCATGTGCATATCTCAAATTGTTAATGTTTCTCCCAGCAATTTTAATTCCAACTTGTGATTCATCCAGCCCTGCATTACGCATTATGTGCTCCATATATAAGTTAAATAAGCAGGGTGACAAAATACAGCCTTGTCTTACTCCTTTTCATATTCCAAACCACTCCGTCATTCCATATCCTGTCCTAACTGTTGTTTTTTGACTCTTGTACAGATTTCTCATGGGACCTATATGGTGTTCTGGTATTTCGGTCTCTTTAATAACTTGCCACATTTTGTTGTGGTCCACAAAGTCAAAGGCCTTGGTGTAGTCAATGAAACAGAAATACAGTGGTACCTCGGATAAAGTCCGATTTGGATAAAGTCATGGTTTTCATGCACACATGATGTGTTGCATAAAGTCCAAAATTGCTTTAAAAATGGACGTTATCTGAGGTATTTGGTATAGGAACCTCGGATACCGTCCATTTTTTGGACATTATCCGATGCATCGCCCATTTGATTTGGATAAAGTCCAATCTTGTGAAACGGACTTCGGACTTTATCCGAGGTTCTACTGTAGACTTTGTTTTTTCCATGATCCAACGTATGTTGGCAATTTGGTCTCTAGTTCCCCCACCTTTTCGGAACCCAGCTTGCACTTCTGGTAATTTTCTATCCACATGCTGTTGAAGCCTCTCCTATACTATCTTGAGCATGACCTTGCTCATGTATGGGATGAGCACAATTGTTCAGTAATTTAAACATTCTTTGGCATTGCCCTTTTTTGGAATTGGAACGTATACTGATCTTTTCCAATCCTGTGGCCATTGCTGTGTTTTCCAAATCTGCTGGCATATAGAATGCAGTACTTTAACTCTGATTTATAGCATGTCTTTTCAAGTTTTTTTAGGTGGAGAGTATTCAGAAGTGCTTCACCATTACCTTCCTCTTCTGGGATATGCACAGTGGAAAATTAAACTCCAAAACTTTGTTTCTACAGCCTAGCTCATTGAGCTATGCAGCAGCTTCTGGGCAAGTTATACATAAGGTCAAAGATCTAAAGCCCAAATTTGAACACCCTTCTATCTGAGGTTATGTGCTTCTTGAGTAGAGTTAATGTACTGGTATTGGTATTCACTCTGTGATTGAGTATAGAATTAAGCTAAATCCTACATTCTTGACTACATGGTGGCCATGTAGACAGAGGAGGGACAGAGGAGTTAATTGGATTTTTATTTATGTATTAAAAATTAGATTTCTCCCTGCTTTTCTTTTTAGATGCAGATGCATTATTATGCTTGAGGTCATTTCAGAGTAGCAATACGTTCCTGTACATTTCTGGTGGTACAACAATCAGCTATACAGTATTAATAATCCATGACAGGTAATGCTGAGTTAGGAAGGTGTCATCTGAGCTGAGGAATTTTGTCATGGCTGCCATTCTGTATTAAGGAAATGAATGTTTTTCCAAGTATCCTTTATGTTTTTGTAAATAATTTAATATTTATAGATTATACATTCTCAGTGTTTGAATTTTCATCTATGTATGGTTTGTGAGTGCCCCAAACTTCATTTTAAACTGTATGCTTATCTCTAAGATTGCATTTGTATATACATTATGTGATGAAATATTGGATATGAAATTGTATATATGCTGTTCGTCTTTTAAAAATTGTGTACATATGTTTCCCCACCACCACCACTTATCTCTTTCATATTGCAAACACTGTTTGCAAATACATGTCTGCACAAATACGTAATATATTTGACATTAAATTAAATGAATGCATGTTCTGTAGTCGCATGATTCTATATTCACTTATATACCTCCCATTGTGCTTAGTGCATTATCTGGGTAATTAGAATTTTTTGCTTCCAACATACTGGGTACTTGTTTTACCGATGTCAGAAGGATGGAAGGCTTGAGTTAACCTTGGATCAGGATCGAACTCACAATGTTCTGGTTGCAGTACAGCAGTTTAACCACTGTGCCACCAGGGCTCAACAACAATACTAAAAGAAAATTCAATATAATAATATTACAAAATACAGAAACAACAGTGCACCCACCATCAGGACCCAAAGAGATACCGGTGTTTATATTTCATATTTTACCTCATCCCATATCTTTTAAAACGACATAATATCATGGTTAAGTAATTGTCTTTTCCCCTTTATTAATACAAAATCTAAAAACTCTACCTAAATATCCCCAAATATATTTTCTTTTATCAGTCTTTTCTATGTTTTAATATCACATGTCCACTTAATATTTTATGACTAAATCCCAAACTTTCTTATACCGTTCATTTAGTTGGAATTCATAATTAATCTTCCAATTTTTAAATTGTTAATAATCTTACAGCTGTTATCAAATTAGTAATTAATCCATTTTAACCCAATTCTATTTAACATGATGAAATATCTATAAAAGGGCAATTCCTGGTCAAACATTTTATCTAAGTACAGTAATACCTCATACAAAGTCTGCTTCGTACAACATCGAATTCATACAACATCGCCTAATTTCTTGAAAAAAGTTGCCTCATACAAAGTCTTTGTATGAGGCATTGGGGTTTTTCCCAGGTTGCATTGTGCCTCGGCAGTATAAAAGGCAGGACGCATGCATGCATTGCTCTTGTGGGTTTTACATGAGGCGAAGAGTGGGGAGGTGGATGGGGAAGGGCAATTTTTTGGTGGGGTGGGCAATTGTTTGGTGTTTGCTGCTGTTTGGATGATTAACACTATGCTGCATCATCATGGATGTTGGCATCCATTTTGTCCTTGCTTCCATCCAGTAATTGTTTACAATAGCTTGTACAAAATGGATGATCGGCCGCATGGCTACAATTAACACTGTGCCGCATGATGGGACATGTTAACTTTTAAACCTGCACTTCATAAAGTTTTCAAAAGTTAAAAACTTGTTGTATGGTTTGTCCCCTAAAATCAGGGTTGTTTGACATGTTTTTGTAATGTATTTAGCCTTTAGACAATGATTTCTTAAAGTTCTGTCGGTTTCCTGTCGGTTTTCTTGACTTTGCCCTGAAGTCTGTGCTGTTACAGTACAATGTATCTCTATGGAAACAACATGGTACGAGGCATCGCGGCAAGGATTTGGACGTTCTATGAGGTATCACGGCTAGGATTTTGCATGCCTCATACAAAGTCCAAATCCGTATAAAGTCCAAACTTGTGGAACCAAGTTTGGACGTTGTATGAGGTATCACTGTATACTTCTTCATTCATTTCCTTAAAGATTAACTTCTATTATTTTAATATCTTTTCAATTCCCATCACAAATTGAAATAGGTACCAGTAACCAGACCACACCTCTAGCATAAAATTAAACAATTAAAATGTATTCTATTTAAATTTACTAGGGTTAAATACAATTTCCATACCAATACATAGAAATTTTCCTTTATTTTACAGACATAATTTTTAATATTCTTTTGTTCCATCAGTGTTCCCAAATCATTGGACCTATTTCCCTTCCGGTAACTGCTTCTCATATTAATTTAAGGGATTCTTGATTATTCTCACTTTCTGTTAACAACTTATACATTTTACTTATCATAACTTTTAGTAACTTTCCCCCCCTTTTCCCCTATCTATAATCTATAGTTTCCTCAAATTTCTACATATATTGATAGTAAATAGTTTCTTCCATGTTCACTTTAAACCTTGGAAACAAGTTAAATTTCACTGATTGGCAGAACCCTGTTCCATAGTGCAATCAATTTGGTTTAAAATAATCCTGACTGGGATGCAAGGGAGAAAAGAATTGTTAAACAACAATGAATGACTGATTCATGTTAACAAAATGAAACTTGCATCTGCATTTTAAATTTTAATGTATAGGTTTCTTATACAAATTAGGAGCAGCATAGACTATAGAAAAGTTTCCATGAACATTGTTTTTTTTTAAATGCATGCATAATCATCTGCTTTTCCCTTTTAAGCTCCAGTAGTTTATTGCAAGGACGTGGTGGTTTAGTGATTAAGACAATGAGTTTGACAACCAGAAGGTCAGCAGGTCAGCAGTTCATGAACCGAGTACTGCTTATTGGTGTGAACTCCCATCATCTGTCCCAGCTCCTGCCAACCTAGCAGTTAAAAAGCAAGAAATTGCAAGTAGATAAATAGGTACTAGTTTGGCTGGAAAGTTAACAGTCTTCCGTGCACTCCTGCGCCTAGTCATTCCTTCCACATGACCAAAGAAACATCTGTAGACTGAAAACAAAGATGAACACTTTCCCCTAGAGTCGGACATGACTGGCTGAGACCTTTACCTAATTTATTGCACAAATTATGTAAGCTTGACTTCTTCTTGTTTCCAAATATTGGTGCTCATCATGGCAATCAGCCATGAAGACTGTCCTGCGAATATAATACCATGTCCTTTCATCTGCCTTCCACATTGCAGTGTGACACCTTCAGGGCCGCTAGCAGAAATTCCTGGGCCCCATACTGAGCAATCCTATTGCCTCTCTCTCTCTCTCTCTCTCTCTCTCTCACACACACACACACACACACACACACACAGTTATGATCGGTGGCGGCAGGGCCCCTGTCAGCTCCGGGTCCTATACGGCAGTACTGGTAGTACTGCCCTGATGGCGGCCCTGGACACCTTTACCACTGATCCAGCTTTGAGAGTCATTTTCTGTTCCTGAGCCCTTTTGACACACAAAGTCTTCCTTCACCCTTTCCTGTGGACTTCGCCAAAGCCGCTAGTCCTCAGGGTTGTCAGGTTAGTTAACCGTCACCTGACGCTCTGCATTGAGTCGCTGGCAGTATGGTCTGCTCTATTACCATAGCAGGATAACCTGGCCAGACTTTGTAAGCTTGACAGTGACTTTAAATAAAGATGTGCAAGACAGTTTAATGGATTTTATATTTCATATTAAGAATAGAAATGAGACCAGCAACACATGTTTAGTAAATCATCATCCTTAATAGAGGCAGATTTTGTGGAGTGGTCCCCAGCCCTGGTCCTTAGTTGCCAGGGTACCTATTAGATATTGGTCATAGTCCAGCATCATTAACGGATGTGTAACTGTCTGCCACAGGGCTGCCAAAGATATAGGAGCTTCTCTGGAAGAAGTAAATTGACAGTTGCACAGGGAGTTGATCACTAAGAATGCTAATAGTGCAGTAGGATAAATCTGACCACTTCATTGTTGGAAGGTTGCTGGTGGAGAGTGCAGAGACATATAGCAAGCAACATGAAATGGTTGATAGTGGACTTACATGGTCTCTCAACTTGGATTCAAAATGGATGTTTGTCAGAAAGCAAAGTTTTTGCTGCGTATCCTCTTTTCAATTACTTATACAAGCCATCATGGAAACTTATTGGCTGAATTGCTGAGAAAAATGACCCTCCCTCCCACCCTCAAAGAAAGAGAAAAGAATGAATGAATGAATATTTATCCTATTCTGCATATGTAGTTTCAATACAGGTCTGTTCGTTGTGCTTCATGCACCCAGCAAATGATCCTCTGAGGAAAACGTTTTGATCACTAGGAGTGGGGAAGAGATAGGGCATACAATTACAGCAGATGGAATTGGTTTCTTCCATCCCCTGATTACCTGTGCATCTGACCATTTCCCCCCAGAAGTATAAATGGAGTACAGTAGAAGGTACACTTTGTAACTGAGATTTGGAGTCAAAGCATCTGTGACAGATGGTCTGGTCCAGAAGGTGTTTCTTGGAGTTAAATAAAAGGGGTTTCTTAATTTCTTTTAAAAGTCAAGCACCGAAATTACTATCATCATATGGTACTGAAAGGTAACTGTAAGCAGACAAAGTAAGCAGGAGCCTCGTCAGTCTGAAAAAGCTGTTCAGGCAAAATCCCAATTTACCAAGAAAACCTTCATAGCCCTTCTGATTGGAACATGTGGATAGAATCCATGGGTTCCTGGCTCTAGCCCTAGCAGCTTCTGCCAAGAGCAGAGTAACTAGCATGGATTTATGGAGAATTGAAGCTTGGAACTATTTCTCCTAGATGATTTGGAGCCCAGAACTTCCCCTTGTGTAACTTTTAAGGGGAAAGGGATAGATTAAAGGGCTACTGCAAACAACAACAACAACCAAGATTTGGAATGGGTACAGCCATTTCACTCTTACATGCGCCAACTGAGTAGGAACCATGGCCTCTAAAACAAAGAATAAAAAGAATAAAGGATTTTGAAAGTTGCATCTTTAAAAGGGAAGTTCTGGGCATCACAATCAATAAATGCAGTAATGTTCAGATAGATAGGGAATCTTTGGCCAAATACTTTGGACTTTGAATGCCAGAAGCCCCAGCCAAGAGGATCGGTAGTAAGGAATTATGGGAGCTGTAGGCCCAAACATCTGGAGGACAAAAAGTTCCATTCTCCTTAAGTATGTCAATGCTCATGAAATGTTAAAACTAAAAGTGTGTTCTGTGGAACTAAATGCAGTGGAAAATGCAACAAATGTATGAGTGCATCTGGCAATGAATAAACCATGAGTGTATGTGTGGTTTTTAAAAAGCAGTAAAAGGAAGTTGAGCTTTTTTGTTTTTTCAGCAATTAATTATCAAGGCTGGAAGCAGTTCTGAAATTGCAGGTAAACAGTATTTGGTGCAGTTCATGATGCAGAGATGCTTTTATGCTTATACTTTGCCTACTCACTTGACTTGGATTCAACTGCTCTACCCTCTTGTAGTTATATCCCACCCCGCCCCCCACTGCTATTATGAGGCAAAAAATAACAGGCTTGACTCTCACACCCTTAAGAGAGGTATATGAAACAGTGTTTTACCTGCAATATGTAGTATCCAGCTCCAAATAAAAATAACCAAATTGCAAGGCTTCTTTTCCATCAGTAAATAGATATCATATTTTAAGTGTTTTTGTTTCATCCCACGTTTTTTATAACACATCAATCAGAACCCTATTACTTACACATACGAGCAAACATCTTTCAACGTAAATCATAACAGCAAACTGCTCTTCTTCTGCCATATCCAAATCTGAATATTGATGATCATCATGGTGATCATCCATGAAGACTGTCCTGAGAATATAATGCAGTGGCCTTCCATTTACCTTTTGCCTCGCAGTGTGACACCTGTACCACTGATCCAGTTCTGTGAGTCACTTTCTTGTCATGAGCTCTTTTGGTACAAAAAGTCCTCCTCAGCCCCAGGCCAGTATTGATGAAGCTGCTGCCCTCCATCAAGATGGATTCAAGTGGGATTTAATCCACTTGGGGACTTTCATCTTTCCCTATGGACTTTGGCACTCAAGGCCGTAAGTCCTCAGGGTTGTCAGGTTAGTTAACTCGGCGTTGAGTCGCTGGCAGTATGGTCTGCTCTATTACCATAGCAGGATAACCTGGCCAGAATGTTAAACTGCTCGTAGCTAAGAAATTGGCATAGGCATTTGGTAGTCCAAACCCGTTGCTTGACAATTCTGATTTTTTAAAAACTAGCATAAATTCATCACCAAATTTTATGTCAACAGGCATATACTGCATATTTCGTCAACTAGATTCTGGCCATCATTATATGTGTCAAAATTACTTTGCCGCATTCTTCTCCGATGAATGCTTCAAATATTTGGCCCCTTAATGTACATGGGTTTAAGATATTTAAAGAATTCAGACTTTCCAGATTCTTATATGGATGATAATCTCATCTCTGGAACTAATGTGGGAATTGGAGTTGAGTAGTCCATAGGCTTTCATACTTCCTATGTGTTCAGATACAATCCCTGGCTCTAAACCAGTGTTTCCCAATGTGGGGCCCACATCCTACAGGAGGAGTTCAATTCCCAGAAGCCTAAGTCAGTACACTGGCTGATCAGTGCTTTGGGGAATTGACTTAGGCTTCTGGGAATTGAAGTCCAAAAACCAAAGGTTGGGAAACACTGGTTTATATAAAATGAAATCTCTTAGCAATTGAAACCATATGTAGGCATTCTACATAATGGTTGGATAAAATGAGAAGAAGCTAGTGTGCTAGCCCTAATTCCTTCATTATTGTTTTGCTCATATGAAGAGCAACAAGTTGGAAAAAATAGTTCTAAAGGCACAGGCTTACCGTATAATCTACAGCATTAAAAGCTCAGGTTTCTGATTTGTATGGAGAGTCTCTACGCATAGGGGAAGTTCTCTTCAGAACCCATGGTCAGTCATAGCTTTCATGGCAGCAGAATTATGACATAACTGTGAGGATAGCATGCTTTCTCTTATACTTTTTCTAGATTATTACATTACATTTGTATTTTTTTCCATTTCAGGCCTATAATTTTGATATAGTTCATCAACATTTGTTTGATACGTATAGCAGATCACATCCTATGAATTTTTTTGTATAAGACTGTAATTAGATTTTTTTATATTTATTGTCTGGAGTTCTTTGTAAACTCATTTCCATTCCTGTAACCACAGAGGTTACTGTTACTGGGACTGTTATCACATAATGTATTCTAGATGATACACCTCAAATATATGCAATGTACGGAAGTGTGAGAAATAAGTTTGTTTCATGTTTTAGTTTGAGTTTATCCAGCTCACACTTTCTAAATATAAACATAAATTGGAATACATTTTATCCCTCAAATCCATACCATTCTGAAGTTTGAAGTTTGCAAAAATGGTGTATAAAAATATTACATCAGAAATAGCAATATGGAGAAAAATACATACTGGATTTCATGCAAGCCGGGGTGGAGGGGGTGGGGTGGGAATCACAAGCCATGCCACAACGTAGTAGTGAAAGAATAGGAACCTTAGCAAAAGTGAGTTTATCAGATTTGCAAACCCAAACAAAGGCCTCTTATGATAATCTCACTGGGCAGATAGATTTGTTCAAGAAAAGGCATTCCAGCATTTACAGTATTTGGGTTCTGAGCCATTTAGGGCATTAGAAATTGAAAAGTTGTGTTTGGTGACACTTATTTTTTATCTTGAAGAGCTAGTTGGCCTGCTCAGATACCTGCCCAAGAACAGTACTTGTCAGCCTTGTGCTTCAGTTTATTAAAATCACTCAGTCTGTTGTTGTGCCCAGACACAAGAACAGCCACCTGATAGATGTAGAGAATGAAGGTGGAGCAGCTTGACAGCATACTGATTTGCGTATTTGTTGTTGTTGAGTGAGCTCCAAAATGTCTTGTCCTCAACAGCCCTTCTCAAGTCTTGTAAACTCAAGGCTGTGGCTTTCTATAGCAAGTTAACCAATTTCATTTTTGGTCTTTTTCTTTTCTTGCTACCCTCAGCCTTTCTCAGCATTCTTGTCTTTCCAGTGAATCTTGCCTTCTCATGATGTGCACAGATTATGACAGTATAGGGGTGGACAGAATTGCAGAGCTGAAAGAGACCTATGGATCATCAAGTCCAGCTCCTGTCAAGGAGCTACAGTGGGGAATTGAACCCTCAACTTTTCAATTCTCAGCCAGATACCTAAACCACCAAGCTACCAAGCAGTTCTATTCTTTGTACTAGAGGAGGCAAACATATTGGAATGTTTTTGGATTGTGCACCTTATTCATTTCAGTTGCTATGCTTGTTAGAAGAGACAAAGCAAAATGATTCCCATTTTAGTTGTCAGACTGAGTAATGGAATTCTTTTTATGCTCCCAATTTTATTAATGTAAAGGCTGAAAATCATGCCACTTCGGTTGAACTGATATATTATTTATTTCAGCCTTCTATTTACCACTGTCATGAGTTCATGTTTAGTTCTAACATCTGACATCCAGTGATCTAAAATAAGCAGAAAGGGGAAGCAGATAGCGGTAGTATTCATAGCTAGTGAAAAATTGTGTGAATTTAGTCATTAGTGTTCATTAGCAAGGTAGCATGAGAAAACTGGTCATCCATAATGTTGTGGAATTCAAGGAACTAAGACAGCATTCCGAGGCTTCAAGCAGATACTGGAATAATTTATTTACGCGCGGGTTCAGAGCGACTTTCACAAGTCAAACCCTGAACCTCGAATAGCACAACGTATCACACTTTTATAGTATAATCGGTTACAGATAGGGAAGCAATATTCATCTTCCATATATGGATACATTCCAGTAAATTTAAACTTGTTACATTCTTATTGGTTCTAAGCAACTTGTTTTCGTCTCCCTTAACCCAGTTCCCTGTCATCTCCTTTGGCTCCAGAAATAACTTAGTTTTCACTGTGGTTTGGTGAAATATGCTGACCCGTTGCTTGCTTGCTTCATTTAACTAGAGCAAAAGTGAATCAAACTGTATCAAACATGCATTCTGATTACATGGCCTTTACAATGAATACAGAGGCCTTATCCAAATGCCTCGAGTTACATAAAATTCGACCTACATAATGATTTTATGCTAAAACCATGTCCCGATCTACACAATTTCCTATGGGTTTGCTTTGAGTTACGTAAAGATTCTTTTCCCTATGGGTTTGCTTCGATTTACGTAAAAATTCATTTCCCTATGGGTTTGCTTCGATTTACATAAAAATTTCATTTTCCCTATGGGTTTGCTTCAAGTTATGTATAAATATTATTTTCATATGCCTTTGTTTCAAGTTACAAAAAAATTAAATTTATGCAAAAGCCTATGGAACCGAATTTTTTCGTAAGTAGGGGTTTTACTGTACTTAAAAGACAAGAAATAAGTTTTGTTGGAGGGGTTGTGGAGATAACGGGATGTATTGGCATGGTGAAAGGCCCTGTCTCTTACAATTTTTTTAAATTCTATGTTATTTGAATGACTGGCATTATTAATGGTGCCAGAGTTTATATGGACCCGGCTTTATGCTTGCTATCTATTTTTAGAGAGGACATTTTAACTGTGTTTTGTTTTTGTTTTTTTAAAAAACTTTTAATAAATTTTAAAACTGTTTAACCTAGGGGTGATAGCACATCTTCTCATCACACAAGCTTGGAAGGCTTCACCCATTGTCGTCAAGAAAACTGGGTTACAAAAAGTTCTACATATTGCTACTTTCAAGAAATTTACACATCATCTGCGTGTTTTAAGAATGGACATCTCCTGAGGCTGTTCTGTGTGGTGTACTTTTATGCTGTATTTAAACAATCCTTTCTGTTCAGTTAGGATAAAGAAAAGAAAATTGGTTGCCACGTTCTGTTTTGAAGAACTGCTAGGGCCATTTTAATTTCCTCAAGGTCTATCATTTCCCCAGTATTTTGACTTGTTGTACATGTGAACCTTAGGGTCCTCCTGGCCAGCCTCTGTTTTCATCTTTTTTAGTGAGTAAGCAGCCAGAGCTGCAGTGCGGAAAATAGCTTATCTCTCCTAGTATTCTCTGTGATGGGTATTAATGGGCAGTGCCTGGGTAGCAACACCCCTTCATGCTGGGAAAGGAAAGGTCAAAAAGAAGAGGAGTGAGTAAATGAGCAGACATAATACCTTCTTTCCTCCTGGCAAATTTTTATCTCATTAAAAGGATAATATCTCTTTTTAATTACATCTTTCCCGGAGTAAATATGCTCTGCTTTTTCTGCTCTTCCCCACAGGACGTGGTTTTCATTTGTGTAGTAGTTCTCCCCCTGGACCTGTTCCAGCTTTTAAAATGGTCCCTAATGAGGAATGGAGGAAACTGTTACTGCCTGTGACTTGGACACAGTGTCTAAAATTGCATTAATACTCAGATATTGCTGCTGCCTTTTACAAATTTAGCTTGTGATCCACCACAATACCCATCCTTTTCGCATGTACTGCTGCAGTCATGTACTGTATTTCCATCCCATATTTTTGCCTTTGATCTGAAGATTTTACATTGCACTGTGTTTAGATAGATAGATAAATAAATAAATCTTTATTGTCATTGTCCTGCACAGAACGAGATTTAAAAACCACTTATCGACCCAACAAAACCTAAACAAAATACAACTATACAAAAATTATCAACATAGTCCTACCTCACATATACACATTTAACCCCTAAAAAGCGCTAAAACTCTAAGACTCTAAAAACTATATACAGAAACTCCCTCATAGACTGCATTTCACTGCATTCAAGGCCAGAACAACTTTTGGGTAGAAACAATTTCTCAAGCGGCTGGTCCTGGTCTTCATAGAAGGCAGAAGCTGAAAGAGATCATTTCCGGGGTGCGTACTATCCTGCACAATCTCTACAGCTTTCTTATAACACCTGGCAGCATAGATTAATCACTTCTAGTTAGTCTGAGCCCTAACAAGTTCTCTGCTCAGTGTTCCAACCTCTCTAGTTACTTTGGACTTTGGACCCTGTTTTCTTTGGTATTACCTGTTCCTCTTAGCTTCTGCAACCTGATAAGCAAGCTCTGTAGTCCACCCATACCAGGCCGTTTGTCTGAGTGTTCAACATCACAAGGGCTAGAACAGGATTCAGTGATACTAGGGACATCCCTCCAGGAGATACTGCAGCAGAATCATTAATTAAAACTTTGTGAATACAGTTATTCAACCACCTATGTATTCTTTGTAATCGCAGTGTCATACACCCCACATTTTGCTTTCTTGTCAGCAGTGGTGTCATGGGAAACTTTGAGAACTGCTTTACTGAAGTCAAGGCACATTATGAGAATGTTTCTTTTTTAAAAAGTCTGCAATGATATTTGGGCTCAGCTTTTGTCATTTGAGAGAAAGGTAGGTGCAAGAATCCTGAACCACAGCCTTGTGAATTTAAATGTAAATGGAAAACATTTTCACCATAACACTAGTGTATGTAGTGTGTGTCCATTACTAATATGTACAGTTACTCCCCTTCCTGCTGGGTCCTTACCTTTCCATCAGAGTATATTTTACTTTATTTTAAAAACACATTTTACAGAGTAAGCTTTCCTAAGTATTTTCTTAAATTAGTTGCACAGAAGTGTAAACATTTCAAAACAAATACAGAGAAAATGCCTTAACGAATTTCGACTGTGTTTACTGATAGTGAACAAGGCCAATTTTCTGAACTTAGGAACCATCTTGTTCAGAAACTAGCTCATTTCAAATTTCTGGAAGACCATTTTTTTATTCCTTGTGAATCAGCCCAGAAATCATTACTACCGTCTCCTTCAGTCATTACTGAAGGAGCCGCTCTGAGTGGTGTTCTCACCAGGAGGGCGGGGTATAAATTTATAAAATAAATAAATAAATGTCACAAATAATTTAAAATTTGAACTTTGCACATAACTGGGATTTCGAGATAGAAGTAATATATTGTTGCACCATACTTTTTTTGTGTGGGGGGGGGCGGGGGGGGGGGCGGGTTAGAAGATCTCTTGAGATTTTGACTTTGGCTTCAGATGTTTAATTGCTGGTTAACCTGGACCACTATTTCATCTCAAGTTGCTGTCCCCCTCAGGATGGATTATTATGGTAGTAACTAGAATGTAGCACTCAAGCTGAATGTTTCTGCTTCCAGCATAGAGCTTCCAAAGATATGACCCATGTCAGCAAATAATTTCCCCCCCAAACTCACTCTAGCCCCCCCTGCAGCTGCCAGATTCAGCTGCGGACTCATCTACGGCCACATAAACACATTTACGACAGCCGTAAATGAGTCTGCGGCCGTCATAAAAGCGTTTACTACAGCTGTATATGAGTCCGCAGCCATTGTAAATGTGTTTACGGCAAACACGGACGTGTTTTACGGCACGAGTCCAGCCCACTCAGCTGTCTGAGAGGGCATGGTCCAGCCCATGGCTGAAAAACGTTGGGAACCTTTAGTGTCTTTTCCAGGAGACATAGAAGGAGTCGCAATAAGGACTAACACAGGTTTATTGGTTGATGATCAGAACGAACATGTGGTAATGGCGGAGATACCTCACATTATATACAGTGGTACAATACATTTGAATCTTGCTGCACGGTAGCTCATTGGCTGCTACCGGCGTGACGTCGTCCGGGTCACGCCCATCTTCGGTGGTGGATCGGTAGTAGTTTGTTGCTGCGGGGAGTTCCCGCGGCTGCAGGTGATTTGAGGGATGAGAACCATGTGAGTTGAACACTCGCAGCTGCCCTCTATGGGCAGCTTGCTCGCGTTCCTTTAACAGCTGGATTACATTGTGATTGTGGCTAGGTTACATTCATACATTTCTTAAAGCGACATTGTACATACATATGAAGCAACATTGTACATACACAACATCCCTCCCCCCTAGGATGGGACGAAGTCCCTCAACCATTGTGGCTTGCCGCACGTGCGCCTGGGGCGAGCGGCCGCTTGACTTAACACAGGGGAGCCTGGCTCTGCGGAGTCCTGTCCTGCAACGGAAAGGGGGGACTCGTTAGTGGCTTGGTGTGGGCTCTTCGATCCCCTTGTATTGGGGGACGGGAATGGAATGAACAGCTGGGAAGTGAACTCCTGCCTGCCGTCTGAGGAGCTATGGGTCCCCCCCAGTACGAATCTCGGGATCGACGAAGAGACCCTCGTGCCCTGCCCCCCCCGCTGCCGGCCTGGGAGTTCTAGGGGCTGTGGCGGGCGGACTCTCCCCCGCTGCCTGCCTTGGGGGTGTGGGTCTCCGGGGAGCTGGAGCTATGGGATATTCTAACACAAAGGGACTGGGGGGACTGGAGGTACCAGGGGCTGAACTGAAACCCCTCTTCTCGCTAGGACGGGTGGGGGACCACTCCGCTACACCCCCCTGGTACGGTAACTCATAATCATAATCAAGCTGATCCCTCTCTTTCAAAGTATCCTCCTCTGTGGTTGGGAACCCAGGATACGCATTTGTATCTGCGGGTTCCGCCGTGTCTCCCCCTTGGGTAATGCGGGTGGGGGAGGACCCTAACGCTGATTTCCCCTCACTGGTGACTCGCCTTCTAAGTTGGTCGACGTGCCTTCTCCAGAGTAGACCCGAGCTGGTCTCGACCCTGTAGGATACAGGGTCCCGCGCCCGCCCCAGAGCCACTCCACCGCCCGGGTTGGGGCCAGGTGTGCCTGCTCGCTGCCTCGCCCTCCGAGACCCACCTGCTCGGAAGGCTGAAAAAGCCGATGATGCCGCCGCATCGGAGGACTCCCACGCCCGCCCCAGAGCCACTCCACCACCCGGGTTGGGGCCAGGTGTGCCTGCTCGCTGCCTCGCCCTCCGAGACCCACCTGCTCGGAAGGCTGAAAAAGCTGATGCCGACGCCGCACCGGAGGACTCCCGCGCCCACCCCAGAGCCACTCCACCGCCCGGGTTGGGGCCAGGTGTGCCTGCTCGCTGCCTCGCCCTCCGAGACCCACCTGCTCGGAAGGCTGAAAAAGCCGATGATGCCGCCGCATCGGAGGACTCCCGCGCCCGCCCCAGAGCCACTCCACCGCCCGGGTTGGGGCCAGGTGTGCCTGCTCGCTGCCTCGCCCTCCGAGACCCACCTGCTCGGAAGGCTGAAAAAGCCGATGATGCCGCCGCACTGGAGGACTCCCGCCCCCGCCCCAGAGCCACTCCACCGCCCGGGTTGGGGCCAGGTGTGCCTGCTCGCTGCCTCGCCCTCCGAGACCCACCTGCTCGGAAGGCTGAAAAAGCCAATGATGCCGCCACATCGGAGGACTCCCGCGCCCGCCCCAGAGCCACTCCACCGCCCGGGTTGGGGCCAGGTGTGCCTGCTCGCTGCCTCGCCCTCCGAGACCCACCTGCTCGGAAGGCTGAAAAAGCCGATGATGCTGCCGCATCGGAGGACTCCCGCGCCCGCCCCAGAGCCACTCCACCGCCTGGGTTGGGGCCAGGTGTGCCTGCTCGCTGCCTCGCCCTCTGAGACCCACTTGCTCGGAAGGCTGAAAAAGCTGACGCCGACGCCGCACCGGAGGACTCCCGCGCCCACCCCAGAGCCACTCCACCACCCGGGGAGGTTTGGTTTGGCCATGGACTTTGCCATCAAGACTTTGCCACCTCCCCCCCATGACTTTTTTCACCAGCTGGTGAGGAGAGAGGCACAGCTGTTAAGGCTGTTGTGTTCCTCCGCCCTACTTGGGCTGGAGGCTAGGAAGTCGTCCACATCCACTTAATTGTGTATGTATGAAATGTACTATGGAATTGTGCTCAAGTTGTTATGGTATTATTGTGTAAATTTGTATCTTATGAGGTTGACTCTTTGTGTAATTCTCATTGTGATATTGCTTAATTATTTATATTTTGTATTGTATTTTTGTATATTCTGATGTTTTGATTGTATTAATTGTGTATTGCCTTCTGTAGCTTATTGTATACCCTGCTCTGTTTATTGTATTTGTATATGTTGTAAGCCGCTTTGAGTGGCACTTCTGTCAGGAAAGGGGGATAGAAATTAAACTTAATAATAATAGTAATAATAATACAGGCCCTGTTTGTTCAATGATTGTCCCTGGAACCCACGCTGGCCCTGAAGCCGCGTAGTTCCTGCAGTGAACCGGGTCCCCTACCGAGAAACTTTTGGAGCTTTCTCCCCATATGTTTATATTTCTCCCTTCATCCTCCACCCTGGACGGATCCATCCAGTCAAAGAGCGTTACCGGACGCCTCCTCATGAGGAGTTCGGCTGGGGAAAATCCTGAAGCTAGGGGGGTTGTCCTATAGCAGATGAGGAACTGACACAGGTGGAGGTTTAACTCACTGGGACCCATGCGCCGCAGTGCGTCTTTCGTAGTGCGCACTTGGCGCTCTACCTGACCGTTTGTGGAGGGGTGAAAAGGGCAGCGGTAATGTGCCTGATGGCGTTTCGCTCAATGAACGTCTTGAACTCTGCAGACGTGAAGGTACTAGCGTTGTCGCTAACAAGGACGTCTGGCAGGCCGAAACAGGCAAAAAGCTTGCGCAACTGTTTGATGGTTGCCGCAGAGGAGGTGCTGTTCATGGGGATTACCTCCAACCACTTGGAGTAGGAGTCGACTACCAGCAGAAACATGGACCCGCGGAAGGGGCCAGCGAAGTCAACATGAATCCGGGACCATGGCCCGCGGGCCGTATCCCATTCCCTATGGGGCAACCGGGACTCCTCGGGCCGAGAGCTCTGGCAGCTCTCGCACGTGCCTACTAGACGCTCTATGTCCCCATCTATCTGGGGCCACCAAAAGAAACTCCTGGCCAGAGCCTTGGAGCGCACGATCCCGGGGTGACTGGTGTGCAGTAGTTTCAATACCTTGGCCCTTAGCTTCTCTGGGATAACTACCCGCTGGCCCCAGAGTAAGCAGCCCCTTTCCAGCGAAAGCTCTACCCTGCGCCTACAAAACGGCCTGAACTTTTCATCGGGGGGAGTAGTGGGCCAGCCTTTCCTAACCCAGGAACAAACTTGGGCCAGCGTCTTGTCAGCCGCCGTGGCCTTGGCGAGGTCGGACAATGGGGGGTGAGTCGAGGGACTCGATCAGCAGGACTTGGTGGTCCTGCTCTACCTCGCAAGCGGGGTCCCTTAGGCTAGGGAGGGGAGACCGGGACAGTGCGTCCGCATGGGAGATCTCCTTCCCTGGGCGGTAGACCAGCTCATACTGGTAGGCGTTTAGGAAAATGGCCCATCGCAACATTCTGGGGGATAGGATCTGTGGGGTGGGTTTACCGGTAGTGAAGATCCCCAGAAGTGGCTTGTGATCAGTCACCACCGTAAACTTGCGGCCGTATAGGAAATCGTGGAACTTCTTCGTTCCCGCGATTATGGCCAGGGCCTCCCTATCTGTTTGCGCGTAATTGCGCTCGGCTTTCGAGAGGGACCTTGAGTAGCACGCCACCGGGGCTTCCCTCCCGCTCTCCAACACGTGGCACAAGACCGCCCCCACCCCCACTGCGGACGCATCAGAAACTAAGACCACTGGCTTTTTGGGGTCGAAATGGGTCAGGACAGCGTCCGAGGACAGGAGTGACTTGAGCTCCTTGAACGCTCTCTCCTGCCTGTCCCCCCACCGCCAAACCGCGTCCTTTTTAAGCAGTGCGTGCAGTGGCTCCGCGACCGATGCCTTCCGAGGCAGGAAGGTATGATAGAAATTTAGGAGCCCTTGGAATGACTGTAGCTCCGGTTTCGCGGTGGGGCGAGGGGCGTTTTTTACGGCCGCAACCTTCGACTCAGAGGGTTTGATCCCGTCCGGGGTTACCTTAAAACCTAGAAACTCGACCTCCCTCGCAAAGAATACACATTTGTCCCTCCTCAGTCGAAGACCTGCCCTCTCGAACACTGAAAGGACCCCATCTAGCCTCTTTGCTAATTCTAACTCGCTCCCCGCCGTTATCAACACGTCGTCGAAGTATGGGAGGACGCCAGGAAGCCCCTTTAAAAGGCGTTCCACGAGGGACTGGAAAATTCCGGGGGCCGAATTCACGCCAAACTGAAGGCGCGTTATCTTAAACGCCCCCTTGTGCGTCACTATTGTTTGCGCGGCGGCAACAGCCGGGGTTACAGAGAGCTGCTGGTATGCCTGGGCCAGGTCTAACTTTGCAAAACACTTCCCCCCATGTAACGTGGCCAGCAAGTGGCTGACCACGGGCACCGGATATGCATTTGGCCGAATGGCCTTGTTGATGGTACATTTATAGTCCGCACAAATCCTGACCTCCCCGTTTGCCTTAAGGGCTGTAACAATCGGCGTTTCCCACTCCGCCGAGTCAACTGGAACCAAAATCCCCTGCCCCACCAATTTGTCCAGTTCCGCCTCGATCTTGTCCTTGAGTGCGAAGGGCACTCTCCTCGGTTTGAGGCGGATGGGCCGGATTTCTGGGTCCAGCTCGAAGGAAACCGGGGGCTCCTTGTATTTCCCGAGCCCCTTCTTGAAAACGTCCGGGTGCGCGTTGCACACGTCCCGCATTGGGTCAGTCTCGATGGCGTTAATGCCGGACAGTTCAATTCCCAGGGGAGCAAACCACTGCGTTCCCAAAAGGCAGCACCTCCCCCCCTTGAGGACCACTAAGGGCAGTTTCTCGGAGTAGTTCTTGAACTTCACCTTGAAATTCCCCACCCCCAACACCGGGATCCAATTCCCCTGCACGTCCCGTAGGTGTGACCTCATGGCCCGGAGCTTGGGCCGCTTATCAGGGGGAATACGCATAAACTCCTTTTGGAACAGGATGGAATAAGATGACCCCGAGTCTATCTCCATCCTCACTGGGACCCCTTGCAACAGTACCTCTACGAAAAACCACCGGTGCTCCAGGCCCACGCGGTTCACGCCTTCCTCACTGTAGCTGGCTGCGACCTTCCTGGTGCCGGCCGCCTTCCGTTGGTGCGTCTGGGGATGGCTGGAACTCCCCTTGTCCTCGACTCGCCCGCGCCTGCATACTCGGGCGATGTGCCCCTTTCGGTCGCAGTTGTGACACTCGGCCTTTCGAAACGAGCACCTCGTGCGGTCGTGGGACGCTCCACAACCGTCACAACGGCGGTCCTGCCGTTCTCGGGTCTGCCGCTTCTCACCATGCTTCTTGATCCTCTGGACGTCGTCGTCCTCGCTGGAGTAGGGGTCCGCTGTCGTGGACGACTCCTCGGACGACGTTGGTGTGCCGGCGGGCGGCTTGGGGGCCCGCCAGGCCGCCTTCGCTGGTGTCCGCCGGGCCGCCTGTACTGGTGACTTGGCCCTCTCGGACGCGGCCCCTCGGGACTTGAACAGTCTAACCCCGCTCCTGGCCTCCTCGGCTGCTTGGGCCTCCCGCAGTACCTCGTTGAACGTGAGGCGTTGGTCGCGGGTCATCAGCCTCCTCTGCAGCTCCTCGTCCCTCAAACCACACAACATGCGGTCACGGAGGGCCTGGTCCAGGTCATCCCACTGGCAGTGGACCGCCGCAAGCCTGAGGGCCGCTGCGTAGGCGGACACGGACTCGCCCGGACGCTGGTCTCGCATGTGGAACGCGACCCGGGCTGGGAAGATCGAGACGGGCGGCTGGAAATGCTCGCCCAACCTCTCCAGGATACGGTCGATGGGCACCTCGTCTACCTTCCGGGGGGCCAGCAGGGTCATCAGGATTCGCAGCGTGGCCGGCCCCACTTGGGCCAGGAAGTGGGAGCGCATTTTCGCGTCGTCGTCGACGCCCGCGGCTTCCATCGCGTGCCGAAACTGACACTCGTAGAGCTCCCATTGTTCGGGCTCGCTCACATCGAACTGGTACGCCTTGACCTTGGGATTCGCCATCGATCCCACCTTCGTCGCCAATTTAGTGTCTTTTCCGGGAGACATAGAAGGAGTCGCAATAAGGACTAACACAGGTTTATTGGTTGATGATCAGAACGAACATGTGGTAATGGCGGAGATACCTCACATTATATACAGTGGTACAATACATTTGAATCTTGCTGCACGGTAGCTCATTGGCTGCTACCGGCGTGACGTCGTCCGGGTCACGCCCATCTTCGGTGGTGGATCGGTAGTAGTTTGTTGTTGCGGGGAGTTCCCGCGGCTGCAGGTGATTTGAGGAATGAGAACCATGTGAGTTGAACACTCGCAGCTGCCCTCTATGGGCAGCTTGCTCGCGTTCCTTTAACAGCTGGGTTACATTGTGATTGTGGCCAGGTTACATTCATACATTTCTTAAAGTGACATTGTACATACATATGAAGCAACATTGTACATACACAACAGAACCCCAGCTCTACATATTCATCACAGGCTGCTAATCCTTGCCATTTAGCTCCTAGTCTTTACGATGCCACAACATTGTTTTATTTTGCATTTTATTTTATTTTTACTTTTGTTTTACTTTGTTTCTTGTCTGATTTATCTGTGCAGACTAACAGGACTACCAGTCCAAAAGCTTGCCAATTAAAGCACTTTTCAGGTGTCCTGCTATCATGTTAAGTTTCTCCTCTTGTTCTCATTATTTCCCTGCCGGGGGGGGGAGGGGGCTGGTTTCTCCCCCTTCTTTGTTCTATCCCCTCCAAAGATCCATCGCTATCTAAAATTATTGTAGATATCCACTTTCTTGCTGAACTTTAGTGAATTTAAATGATACCGAATACTGTATGTTGATTTCATCTTGTTATTTGCAGGACTGTGATTTTAAGAATATTTTTTTATTATGTGTTGTCAAGTTACATCCAAATTATAGCAATTTTAACTGGGTTTTCAAGGTACATGAGATTTCTAAGGTGTGGTTTTATTTGTGCTGGCTGGCTGGAAAGCTCAGAGGCCGGGAGTTCAATACCTCACTGTGTCTCTAGACAGCCTGTGCAAGTTGCATAGTCCCAGGGTGCCCTTGGAAGAAGGAAATGATAAACCACTTCTGAGTTACCCTCTAACTCAGGGATTCTCATCCTGTGGCCCACAGGCCAGATGTGGCCGTTGGCACCATCTCATATACCCTCCCCCACCTCCACCACACCAGAAATGCCATGTGGTGGAGAAAGGGCAAAATGGCTGTCCGGCCCCCGAAGCTGTCTGAGGGAGCGTGACCTGGTCCCCGGCTTTAAAAGATTGAGAACTCCTGCTCTAACTAAGAAATGTAATTTAAATTTTACCCTAACTAGAAAACCCTTCAGTGGTTTGCCATGGTGTGACACCATGTTGTTATTAATATTTACTTGTGCCACTCACACACACACCAATGTTTTTCCACATCAGAACATACATCCAAACCCAGGTCTTCTGAGTCCTAGTCCATCGCTCTGTCCACTACATCACACTGGCTGTCTTGAGCATATTATCCAAAATTAATTTCAAGTGAGTTCAGTGGTTCTTTATCCCTAATGATGACTTTATGAATATTAATTATGGCTGTAAGTTTTAGATTTGCACAAGCCACTCTCCATTTGATCTTGAGATAGGTTTGGAGATTTGGATTTTACTGAAATTCAGGTTGGGCAATTCAGACCCAATTTGACCCAATGCAGATGCCAAATCTGAACCTTTGAGTTTTCCATTAACCTGAACTGGGAAACCAAAGGAACAGTACTGTATTTCATTAGCTATTTCATGCATGTATACACACACATATGTGCGTGTCTACAAATATATTAAAGCCACCTTTGCACTGCAAGGAAGAAGTTGAGGTACAGTCAAACCTTGAGATACGAACAGTTATGGGAAATTCAAGATAAGAATTTTTCAAGATACAACCAACCTCAAGGAATGAATTAAATTTGTATGTAGAGATTTTGACTGTATATGTAAAATAAATTGCATAAAGGAATATGGAAACATAGATTACCCTCAGTTCTGATAGCCCTCACCAAATTGCAGATAGCTAGGGCTTTCAGTGACAAGCAACGGATAATAAATTATTCTTTTTTTAAAAAAAATGGAAGTTCTACTTTAAAAACATTAAATACTATATTTAAAATAATGTAGTTAGTTGAATGTTTAGTCTTGATTGTTTATGTCACTTTCTGTGCTGTGTCGTCTCTGTGAGGTGTTTCTGCTGCTTGAAGAGCAGGAGACTGGAGGCAGTAGTGTGTGCGCATACACACACACACACACACACAGAGAGATGTAGTACATGTAGTTATACAGACAAATAAAGAGTGTGAGAAAGAGGCAAGGCATCATTTCCAGGCAGGAAGAGACCTTACAATATTAGAGGCACTATGAATTCCTTAAAGAATTCCCTCAAATTTCAGATTTTTAGTAGAGTTACAAAGCTAATGCCCAAGTAGTAGAGTAATAATACACTAAGAGGCAGCATGGTGAACACTTGCTTGGCAGACAGCAGCGGCAGTTGGCACAGCCAGGCACACAAGCAGATTGTGCCAACTGTCGCTGCCTGCAAAATCTAGCAAAATGGCACAAAATTTGTAGAAGAAAATGTAATATGTAAAGTTCAGTGATCTTACACCAAACACTGTGATTACACAATAATGATCTGATTCTCGCCCTAGATTGGAAGCTAGAACTGTAACAGAGGAATTTCCAGCTCCATATCATTTTTGCCTTCTGCCAAAATGTTTTCCTTCTGTTCTGTTGGAGGCTAATGGCCTGGTTTTCCTGTACTCTAGATTGGTCAGAGTCAATTGGCCAGTTTGCTCCTGATGTGAATTAGGCTAAGCCAAGCCTCTTTAGACCTGATCCAAATTAGATATGGGATCTTTCAGGACAACCTACCCACAATCTTAAACTCCACCAAATCCAACCAGTCACTTTAGAAGGTGGTTCAAGCTGGTATGTCAGGCCTGTGCTAGGGAGCTAAGTTACAGGGATGGGCGGGGGGGCCCCCTACAGAGAACTCATAACTTAAAGGGCCACGGCACCTCGGCAGTTTTCGCTTCGGCTCCTCTTGCCTGGCTTCCCTTGGCCCTGTGGGAGAAAGTCCGAAGCACTTCGGCAGCAGGGTGGAGATTATTATCTCCACGCTGCTGCCTCCCTCCTTCCAGGGAGGCGCTTCAGACTTTCTCCAACAGGGCCAAGGGAAGGACTGGCGAGAGGAGCCAAAGCGGAAACTGTCAAGGTGCCGTGGCCCTTTAAGTTATGAGGTCTCAGTAGAGGCGAGGCCACCCGTCCCGGTAATTTTGCTCCCCAGCATGGGCATTTAGTATGTAACTATGTTGAACACTTTACATTGAAGTCTCCAGAGTTCAGTGTCACACTGACACTTCCATTGATGGGAGACTGCTGCTGCTGTAATGAAGCTCAGTCCCAGTTAAGAACAGAAGAGCTTGAGCCACCTGTGTGTAGTAGTTGCAGAACATAACCAAGATACTGTAACCATACCTGTCAACCATCCCGATTTGGCCAGGAAAACCCCGTAATTTGACGTCAATTGACGTCATAACCCGCCCCACGCTGCCAAAACCCCGTAATTTGGCAGTGGGGGGGAAACGCTTTCCATGCATGCGCGGAAGCGCTACGCCACTTGTGCAGCCCCTATGCAAGCGGCGTAGTGCTTCCGTGCATGCGCCTTCCATGCATGCGCGGAAGCGCTATGCCGCTTGCGTAGGGGCTGCGCAAGTGGCGTAGTGCTTCACACATGCGTGGAAGGGGTAAAACCCTTCCATGCATGCGTAGAAAGCGACCTGCACACAAGCGATGTGCGCAGGTCCCGTTTCTCTGGAGCTGCGGGTTGACAGGTATGACTGTAACCCCAAAGAAAGAGAGAGAAACTCCATCACACACTGGAGATTTTGATATTGAAAGACATTGGCTTGAATACGCTGTGGTGTTCTCTGTAACTTGTATGATTTTTAGTTTCAACAAGAATCTTTAAATTGCTGTAATTGTCTTAAGGATACAGTGAGGATGTAAGAGAACACTTGTTTCTGGTTTTTGAGCCTGTAGCAGATTGTTTGGTCTAGATTTTTTTATGGACTATCAGGGTCCCTGATTTACAGTATACTTGTGAGCTGCTCAGATTTCATTTATTTACATGTAATTAAGTTTCCATTAAAAGAGAAACTGTCAGATCAATCTGGTGAGGCAGATGCTAATTTCTGATTAAGCTTTTCAGCCAAAGTTCAGAAGAACTTCTTTATAAGTGTCTATCGGGTGATGGTTGCCTTCATTCCCACACATACTTTTCTTTCTCTGAGATTGCACTGTTAGCCTTACCCTGTGCATAGTGTGAAGCAAGCCCGGGTGTGAAAAACTGTAATTCCTGACCTTCTGATTATGTGATGTTGCACTGTGAATCTCATTTTTAGGAGAAAGGCAGGAAATGAATTTAGCAATTCAGTAAGTTATACTTGTCTTATCCTGATCTCCCTTTCTTATTCTGTTTTTTCTTCTGTATATAATATGAAAGAGAAACAGATTTTAAAAGACAAACACCAGAATCCTCTTGGTAGGCCCAATTAGAGGTAGCCTTGAATGCAAAGGCGAGTTAATGGTTACCTAAGTCCTACTGAATTCAATAGGTCAGCTCTAACTGGGCTGAGCAATAGGATTTCAGTGAACAATTTAAATTGCTTCAGTCCAGAGGAAAGAAGGAGGGAGAGGTAACACCCAAAAATGCGGGGCAACAAAGAAAAAGTGAATGCTACTTTAATATCTTCCATGCTACTTCCATGCACAGAGGCCCACAGGGGAGGTGAGTAAAGGATCCTGCCCCTCCCTCCCCATCCAAAGACCTGGGCCTGGAGAGGAAGAAAAAAGGAATCAGCAAGGCCCAGCTCTACTGCTCATTCCATACAGAGAGGCCCACAGGGGAGGTGAGTAAAGGATCCAGCCCCTCCCTCCCCATCCAAAGACCTGGGCCTGGAGAGGAAGAAAAGCAATCAGAAAGGCCCAGCTCTTCTGCTCATTCCATCCAGAGAGGCCCACAGGGGAGGTGAGTAAAGGACCCTGCCCCTCCCTCCCCATCCAAAGACCTGGGGCCAGAGAGAAGGACACCTCCGGAGACCCCCAACCACCCCCAGGAGATACCATCCACAACCACCATCACAGCGAGGCCCGAGCCGGCACCTTTGACCGACTCCATGCGGCCGAAGGGAGGCAAGAGCTGCTGCGTGCATGCAAAGGATAAGTAACCGAACTGAAATAATATAGTTGACTAAACATAGATGGCTTATGGCAACTGACATAGTGACTGTACAAGAACCTGACTTACATAGAGACCTGATATAGTGGACTTTTTCTTTCTTTCTTTCTTTCCTTTTCACTAATTAGTTCAACTGTTACTTTGATATTATGTGATAAACTGTGATATTGTGCATGATAATACTTTGCTTTAAAACTGTTTAAACTGTGATAGCATGTGTGATGGGAAAAGACTGGCGTAGAGACCGGCAAGGCACGCCACAAAGTTTGCCAAGAGAACCCTATGGACCAAAACAAAAGGCAAAACAAGGGGATGCTCAGCACAGCATATCTGAAAAGGGGGAAGGATATGAAAGGGAGAGGAGAAATACAGTGTTGCAGGGAACAATACTGCATAGGGACATGGAATGTGAGGTCTATGAATCAAGGAAAACTGGAAGTGGTAAAAAATGAGATGGAAAGAATAAGCATTGACATCTTGGGCATCAGTGAGCTAAAATGGACAGGGATGGGTGAATTCAGCTCTGGAAACCATCATATCTACTACTGTGGGCAAGAAAACCTTAGAAGAAATGGAGTAGCCATAATTGTCAATAAAAGAGTGAGAAAAGCAGTAATGGGATACAATCTCAAAAATGACAGAATGATGTCAGTCAGATTTCAAGGCAAACCTTTCAATGTCACTGTGATCCAAATATACGCACCAACCACTGGTGCAGATGAAGCCACAATGGACCAGTTCTATGAGGACTTACAACACCTCATAGAACAGACACCAAGAAATGATGTCCAAATTATATTAGGAGACTGGAATGCCAAAGTAGGAAATCAAAAAGTGGAGGGAATAACAGGCAAATTTGGTCTTGGAACACAGAATGAAGCAGGGCAAAGATTGATAGAGTTCTGCCAAGAGAACGCACTGGTCATAGCAAACACTCTCTTCCAGCAACACAAGAGGCGACTTTACACATGGACATCACCAGATGGCCAACACCGAAACCAGATTGACTACATACTCTGCAGCCAAAGATGGAGAACCTCCATACAGTCAGCAAAAACAAGACCTGGAGCAGACTGTGGATCAGATCACAACCTACTGATCGCAAAATTCAGGCTTAGACTAAAGAAAATAGGGAAAACACGGAGACCAGAAAGATATCACCTAGACAGCATCCCTAAAGAATACACGGTGGAGGTGATGAACAGATTTAATGGCTTAGACTCGGTAGACAGAGTACCGGAAGAATTATGGACGGAGATGAGGGACATCATGCAGGAAGCAGCAAAGAAAACCATACCAAAAGAAAAGAAGAGTAAGAAAGCAAAGTGGTTGTCTGATGAGGCACTTAAAATAGCAGAGGAAAGAAGGAACGCAAAAGTCAAAGGAGAAAGAAAAAACTACAATCATTTGAACACAGAATTTCAAAGAAAAGCAAGGAGAGATAAGGAAAACTACCTAAAAGAACAGTGCAGAGAAATGGAGGAAAACAACAAAAGAGGCAGAACCAGAGATCTTTTCAAAAAAAAAAATGGGGAAATCAAGGGAACATTTAAAGCAAAAATGACCATGATAAGGGACAAAGACGGAAAGGAGCTAGCTGATGCAGAAGAAATTAAGAAAAGATGGAAAGAGTACACAGAGGAACTTTACAAAAAGGACCTCAACACTCCTGATAATCACAATGATGAAGAAATTGAACTTGAGCCAGACATCCTGGAGAGCGAAGTCATAAAGGCACTAAAGAGCACTGCAAACAACAAAGCTAGTGGAGATGATGGTATCCCAGTTGAATTTTTCAAAGCGCTAAAAGATGATGGCGTCAAATTACTGCATTCAATATGCCAGCAGATTTGGAAAACAAAACAGTGGCCACAGGATTGGAAAAGAGCAGTATACGTCCCAATCCCAAAAAAGGGCAATGCCAAAGAATGTTCAAATTATCGAACAATCGCGCTCATCCCACATGCCAGCAAGGTGATGCTCAAGATAATACAGGATAGACTTCAGCAGCATGTGGAGAGAGAATTACCAGAGGTGCAGGCTGGTTTCAGAAGAGGCAGGGGGACTAGAGACCACATCGCCAACATACGCTGGATCATGGAGAAAACAAAGGAATACCAGAAACAAGTTTACTTTTGTTTTATTGACTACACTAAGGCATTTGACTGTGTGGACCACAACAAGATGTGGCAAGTAATTAAAGAGATGGGAATACCAGAGCACCTCATATGCCTCCTGAGAAATCTGTACATGAACCAAGAAGCAACAGTTAGGACAGAACATGGAATAACAGAGTGGTTTGGAATAGGAAAAGGAGTAAGACAAGGCTGCATTTTGTCACCATGCTTATTCAACCTATACACAGAGCACATAATGTGCAGTGCAGGGATGGAGGAATCACAATATGGGATTAAAATCGCTGGGAGAAACATCAATAATCTGAGATATGCAGACGATACCACCCTAATGGCAGAAAGTGAGGAAGACCTAAAGAATCTCTTGATTGGGCTGAAGGAGGAGAGTGCAAAAGCTGGCTTGAGACTCAATATCAAGAAAACCAAGATAATGGCAACAGGCCCAATCAGTTCCTGGAAAATAGACGGGGAAGAGATAGAAGCAGTGACATATTTTACTTTCTTAGGATCAAAGATCACTGCAGATGGGGATTGTAGCCATGAAATAAAAAGGCGACTGATTCTTGGGAGACAAGCGATGAGAAACCTGGGGAACATAGTGAAAAGCAGAGACATCACATTGCAAACAAAAATTAGAATAGTCAAGGCAATGGTTTTCCCAGTAGTAATGTATAGATGTGAGAGCTGGACAATTAGGAAGGCTGAACGCAGAAGAATAGATGCCTTTGAAATGTGGTGTTGGAGGAGGGTTTTGAGAGTCCCCTGGACAGCGAGGAGAACAAATAGGTCAATCTTAGAAGAAATTAACCCTGACTGCTCATTAAAAGGTCAAATAGTAAAGATGAAGCTAAAATACTTTGGACATCAAATGAGAAGGGAAGATTCACTTGAGAAGGCATTGATGTTGGGAAAGGTGGAGGGCAAAAGAAGAAGGGGGAGGCCAAGGATGAGATGGCTAGATGGTACTGTAGACACAATGGGCACAGAGCTGGGAGGGCTGAGGGGGATGGTGGAGGACAGAGGCGCCTGGAGGAAAATGGTCCATGGGGTCGCAAAGGGTCGGAGTCGACTGTGCGACTGAACAACAACAACAACTTTAATATCAAAAATACGTCATGAAAACGAAACAACTAGGAGGAGCAACAAAATCAGGGGGCTCATGCGAGACCATAAAACTATATAACGATATAATGGGGACAATTACATTCAGTAACAGTTAGATATACATATGGTACGGTGAAAATCCAATATTGATAGAACAATATACGTTCAGAAATGTCTCTAAGCAAAAGGGTCCGAACAACCTACAATTTCAATAGCCAGAAGACCATACATAGAAAACACCATAAGGTAAGCCGCAGTATACACCCTGGCCGCTCTCCCTTCCTGTTCAGTCCAGAGGAAAGCAATTGGAAGCCTTTCTGAGGGCCTATTCTTCAAGTAGTGTGAAAGGTATGAAGCTGTAAATTGAGTTCCACCATGGTTGTTTTGGAAAATTTGAGTACAACTCTTTGCTCAGCCATGAGGTCCATTAGTTTTCTAGATTGCCTTTGCCAACTCTGAGGCCAAAGTGGTACTGTGAAGAAGGAAAGTGGATATGAAAGACTACATGGGACAAACTATTTTTCAACTGCTGCTGGTTCTGTTTTAGGTTATTTAAACTCTTACGTTTATGTTGATTTTATTTATCCTAAAGATTCTCTTTAGAACAATGCACACATAACATGCATTTTGATGTGTGTGTGTGTGTGTGTGTGTGTTAAATTTTTGAGTGAGAAGATATATTCAGTGAAAGAAACAATTGCAAATGAATGCAAATAGGATCTTATTGTTTGAAAGCTGTGATGTATTACTACAGGATATTAGAGCATGGAGGGTTTGATTTATTACACTGAATTACTAATGTGAACAAGTCATAAATTTTTACATTAGGCCTGCTGCAGGTTTGCTCTTGCCAGATGTCACACAACTTGAAATGGAAACAAAATGTCCTCTTTCCCCTTCTGCCACTTTATGGCTTTGCTGTGGTATAGCAAGCAAGTCTATCATGCTATATATGTGTACTCAGAAGCAAAGCCCAAAGAGTTCATTGGAACTTATTCCCATATAAGTGGATATAGAATTGAAAGGTTGCGGTAGGTCTGTTGCGACATGGGTACAAGTCCCCTGGTACAAATGATACATTAGATAACAACCAAACTGCCTGCTGTGAGGGTGACATTAAGCTGGAGGTAGGTGGAAAATTTATATGCATTGCTCGGATCTCTTTGGAACAAGGATGGGCTAAAACACAAGGAAGGAAGGATGGAAAGAATATCCAGAAAGAAAGACCCACAACATTGTTAACTTCTTATAAAAAGTGAACTGTGCCAAGAAGAAGGCTAGAACATTTTGTGCTTAATCAGAGCCTTATTCAGGCATTATTTTAACCATTAGTGTTTATTTTTACCCAGTACCTAGCCCTGTTCTTCCAAAACAGTTTTCTCTGCTCTTCTTGACCTCTCAGTGGCCTTCAATACCGTCGACCACGGTATCCTTCTGGGATGGCTCAAAGGATTGGGGATCCAGGGCACTGGGTTACTCCTTGCTCATGGTCACTCATGCTCTGGTCACCTTCCAGACTAGATTACTGCAATGTGCTCTACATGGGACTGCCCTTGAAGACCATTCGGAGGCTGCAGCTGGTCCAAAATGCGGCTGCTCAGGTGATGATGGGGTATGGGCGTTATGCCCATGCCTCGCCACTGCTTCAGTAGCTGCATTGGTTACCAGTTTGCCTCCAGGTGAAATTCAAGGTGCTGGTTTTGACCTTTGAAACCCTACATGGTAGTGGGCCAGGATACTAAGAGACCACATCATCCCAAGAATGTTTGTCCACCCAATCAGAGTGGACTGGAGGGGCTCTCTGATTGTACCATCAGCTAAAGGGGCTCATCTCTCTAGCAGAAGGAGGAGGGCCTTCTCCGTATCCGCACTGGCCCTTTGGAACCTCCTGCCAACAGAGTTGCGGCTCCAGATGGAATTGCTGCCCTTCAGAAAAGAACTTAAAGCCTGGCTGGCAGGTCAAGTATGGGGTGCTGGTAGGAGAGTGACCACCTTGGGTTGGCTGATGTCGATCAGAATTCCTCCCGCCTTCCGTCCCAGCACACTTTTTTATGGGGTGGGGGGTGTAGTTTTAATTGTTTTATCTGTTGTTTTATCCTGTGGTTGTTAGCCGCCTGAGTCAGCCTTGGCTGATTGGGTGGGGTAGAAATTGAACAAATAAAATAAATAAATAAAAATAAATCTATCATAAGTCTGAAGAAGAGGTCATTGATTGCTTGTAAGCCTTATATCCAAGGAAGAACTGTGCTTTTCCAGGTTTTTAGGTTCCATGCAGAATGGAACTACACCCATCTAACCAGGTTGAGGATGCTAAACAACACCCTAATAACAGTCTGAATATAAGACTGTTAAATGGTATAAAACCCCACCCACCCAAAGTCCTTTTTCTTGAGATCTACGTAGGTCTTATTCAGTTTTTCAGTTTGCATATAGGGTCAAAACATAATAAGGGAAGCACAGTATTGGCACCCATCCACTTCTGCCATTGTTTTAATCATGGAAACTAAAGAGTCTGAAGTGAAGGAGCACTGCTATACTCAGTATACTTCTCTGTGACACTTAGGGCCCTGCTTATTTTGGCATATAAGAGAGGCTTCCCAGATGGAACAGCCTTTAGACTGCTTTGTTCCCAGAGGGAAGAGTGGCTGCAGCTGTCGAGTCCTGGTGGCTTCAAAAACTTCGCCCCGGGACCACCAGACGCCGGCCCTCAGCCACGCTTGGCCAGAGGGAGGAATGGCTGCAGCTGCTGAGTCTCGGTGGCTACAAGAACTTCACCCCGGGACCACCGGACGCCAGCTCTTGGCCATGCCTGGCCAGAAGTGGCTGCAGCTGCTGAGTCCTGTGCCACTAGCTGACCTTGAGTCCCGTCTTCCCGGGCCTGGGGAGAAGAAAAAGCTGCGGCTTTTCTGGACGCCAGACTCCTTCCCTCGGCTCAGCTGGCCGGGGGGAGTGGGAGCGGCTGTGCTGCGACCCTGTGGCCATGGAATTGCTGCCACCGCTGCCATACCAGACTCTAATGCCGGATGCTGGATGTTATGGACGTTGAGCCCCTGGCTCCATTGTGGATGCTGAGCCCGGGCTCCATCGTGGACGTTGAGCCTGGGCTCTGCTGTATTGTCAAGCGGCAAGGACCTTTTGAAATACATACTGTTGATAGATTGTATTGTACTGTATATATTTTTCATGTGCTATGTGAGCCGCCCTGAGTTGGCCTCCCCTGAGTGAGTGGCATATAAGTGCAAAAATTAAATTAAATTAAAATAATTAAGTGAGGAAGGAGGAGTGAGGCTATTGTATAAGGACTCTACAAGCAAACTATGCAACTGTTTATGGTCAGGGTGCCTTGGAAATGTGGATCTTTCTGACAGCCTCATACAGTATTTACTTTTAATCAGATAATGCATCTGAATGTGGGTTTTTCTGGACATGGAAGAGAAACTTTAAAATAATTACCTTAAGCCAGGGGTAGGCAATCTACAGCCCGTGGGCTGGATCGAGCCTGTGTCACCAAATCATCCAGCCTGCACTCTTACTCCAGCTGTTGGTGCCGCCGGAATCGGCTGTGGACTAATTTATGGCTCTTGTAAATGCATTTACAGCAGCCGTAAATGGCAGGGGGACCACCAGTCTGGCCCACTCAACTGTTTGAGGGAGTTTGACCCAGCCCCCGATTTTAAAAGTTTGGCGACCTCTGCCTTAAACCCCTCATTCTATGTGAGTGTTTCTCAAACTTTGGTTTTTGGACTTCAATTTCCAGAAGCCTCAGTCAATTCCCCAAAGCACTGATCAACCAATTACTGGCTTAGGCTTCTGGGAATTGAAGTCCCACTGTGGGGCATGGGCCTCACAGAGGGAATCATTGTTCTAGGTGTTCAGAATAAATTTTATTCTGAGGGGTGACTGCCAGTTCAACTCCTATATTGGGGTAATCGACTGGTAAACTGGAGTAACTTACTAGATCAGGGTTCCCAACCTTTTCAAGCTGGGGGCTAGGTCATGCTCCCTCAGTCAGCTTTGAGGGCCAGATGGCCATTTTGCCCTGCCTGCATGATGGGGGTGGCCATTTTGCCCCAATCGCTTCAAAGGGGTGGCCATTTTGTTTCTCGAATGCCCTTGGAGGGGGGCAGTGTCACATGAAATGGCACTGCGGGATGGATCTGACCCACAGACCTTAGGTTGGGAACCTAGATGACATTCCTTGCTTTTAATTGATAATTCCTTAGGGTGTCACTAGTAAATGTCTGAAAAAAATTGCAACAGATTTTAATTGTGCTGAAGTTCATAAGGTTCCTACAATTTTCAACACATAGTTCAGATATTTTTGAACTACATTGTCTTTCTGAAAATAAATAGGATAGATAGCATTCATTTAATTCGGCATTTTGATCAGAAACATGTACCTTGTTACATGATCTTAATTGAATGAGTAGAAGGTTATTTGAAGCTAGATTACAATGTTGTTGTTTTTTTGTTATATTAAGACTACAATTCTCTAAAAAAAACAATTTTGAGATGAAAGAAAATTCATATTTTACTCTTCGTTACTTAAGCTATGAAGTGAGCATTTTACCATTATCTGCTGACAAATCATTAAAACCAAGATAATTATTCTCTACAGAAATAAAATACTTGAGAACAGCTAATTATCATCTCATCTGTTTTGCTTTTCAAAAACATGTTTATCTTGAAAGATGAGGCATTTAAAACAGCACTAGGCAGGCAATAATAGAGCTTTTCACAACCTCATCCAGCTAGTAACAAAAAGTGACAAAATGGGCAATAAAGACAACTGTTGATGGTAAACATTTCTTCATCATTATTGTTCCCTTCTAGATTGGAGCAGTAAGGAAATAAAATATAACTCCATTGTCCCTTCTCATTGCTCAATTTATTGTTGTTGTTGTTCAGTCGCACAGTCGGTTCCGACCCTTTGCGACCCTATGGACCATTGTTCTCCAGGCACCTCTGTCCTCCACCATCCCCCTCAGCACTCCCAGTTCTGTGCCCATTGTGTCTACAATACCATCTAGCCATCTCATCTTTGCCTCCCCCTTCTTCTTTTGCCCTCCACCTTTCCCAACATCAGGACCTTCTCAAGTGAATCCTCCCTTCTCATTTGATGTCCAAAATACTTTAGCTTCGTCTTTACTATTAGCCCTTCCAATGAGCAGTCAGTGTTGATTTCTTCTAAGATTGACCTATTTGTTCTCCTCGCTGTCCAGGGTACTCTCAAAACTCTCCTCCAATTTATTAATAAATAATAAATTAATAAAATCTTACAAACTTGTATATTTGGCCAAGATTTGGAGATCTACAGTAGGAGCACTGAATAACATATTCACACATTTGAAATCTGAATTTTGTTTTTGGATCTTTGTAGTACAAATTTCCACAATGCTATATGGCAACTGCTTTAAAGATTTCCTTAAATTTCAGAAATGGGAGCCAGTGGTAAAACCACTCCTTGAACCTCACATACATTGAAAGCTCTATTAGGGTCAGCATAAGACAGAAGTGACTTAACAGCACATATCATGAATGTAGGTGCCTTCAAAAATCCTGCTTGAGGCAGGAAGAACCAGGTGGGTCTGAGGCGAAATCCCTTGAGGGTGACATCAGTAAACTAGCAGGTTGGAGGATAACATAGAAAGAGCTCAGGAGTCGCATGTGGCCCATGGGCTGCAGATGGAGAACTCCTGAACTATACTGTCTACAACAGCCCACTGCAACTCCGGCTAATCTTACTTGCACTTCATAGAGGAAAGAACTTAAAACCTGGCTGGCGGGGCAGGTGTGGGGCACTGATGAAGGTGTGACTCCCGCCTGTTGGCTTGTATAAAACATAATCAAGATCCTCCCTCTTTTACAGATGGGGTGGGTGGGATTTTAATGGGGATGGTTTTAAATGATTTTATTCTGGCTTTTTGTATATGTTTTTATTTGTGAGCTGCCTGGAGTCGCTTCAGCGAGGAAGCGGTGATACAAATGTGAACAATAAATAAATAAATAAACCCAGGCAGGCAAAAGTCAGAGAATGTACCCTTTAACTTCATTTAGCAGGGCATGCCAGCATGGCCATTTCCCCATTTATTATTTAGCCCAGTGAATCTATGATCAAGGCTGTCCAGGCTATTTGAACCTAGAGGACATGTTGGGGCTGTCCAACATCCTCCCGACATTCCCTCTATTAAAGCAATATTCTCCATGGCAATCTCTTTATATACTGTATAAAGATTCCACAGTATCTGAAAAACTCGCCTGCAGGACCATATATGTTCAGCTTTGGGTCCTAGAGCAGTGATGGTGAACCTATGGCATGCGTGCCAAAGGTGGCACTCAGCGCCCTCTCTGTCGGCACCCATTCAGGCATCCCAGCATGGAGTTTGCCCTGCCCCTCTGCCCAGCAGCCCAATGGGAGCGCTTCCTCCCTTCCCCAGCACCAAGTTTGCACTGCCCCTCTGCCCAGAAGTCCAATGGGAGCTTTTCCTTCCTCCCCTGTTGCTATGTTGGCACTTTGCGATAAATGTTTTTTGGGTTGCAGTTTGGGCACTCAGTCTCTAAAAGGTTCACCATCATTGTCCTAGAGCAAGTCAATCTTGAGTTTTCTTGGGGGGCAAACATGATGAAACTGAGGCTGTCCTAGTTTGGGTACATCATGAAAAAGCAAAACTCTCTAGAAAAGTCCTGGAAACTATACAAAACAGCAGGAAAAGATTAAAACTAAACATGATACTGCAAGGGGAAATGTCAGTTTTAGTTTACTTTTCACCTTTTAATTTTTTACCTCAATATCCCCCCTCCCCAACATAATTGATTACAATAGAGTTATGTAGCCGCAACACTTCCATTTTATCCTTGTACCTCTCCATCCTGTCTATCTGACAGATAAGGACAATGTTAGGTGATTTCAAAGAACTTACAAGAATGAAAATGCTACAAAACCCTTCTAGCTCCGGCAGATCTAGAGAACCAGACACTGTATCCTCAAGCAACTGCATGGACATGACATGACATCCATGTGACCAAACTGGGCACTTTATCACAAAGCACCTTCAGTTCTAGGCATACAGACAACCTCTCTTTTAAAAATATACTTTAATTTCTATATGTTCTCATTGCAAAACTAGTTTTAAATGCTGGTCAATGTTGTACACATCACTTATATGATTGTTGGTCTGTGCTCCATGATACCAGCAGAAATCTGGCCCCTGTTCTTTATAAATAGCTTAAAACCTAAAGGTTACCCAAACTTTAATTGTTTAAACTGTTAGACCTGTTGAAGAGTTGGTACATAGTTTAAAAAGTGGTCAAATAAAAATGAAAGGTTTAGTAAGCAAAATATATAAGGTTTTAGACGACTCGGATCAACATCAGGCAGTATTAAAGGCAACATGGGAGCAAGATTTGAATATTAAAATTACAGACGAACATTGGAATGGTGAATGGAAAAAGAGGATAATGAGGTCCCTGTCCGTAAGAATAAAAGAACATAACTTTAAGCTACTGTGGAAGTGGTATTTGACCCCGGTACGACTACATCAAATTGATAGTTCAAAGTCGAAATTTTGTTGGAGGTGTAAGGAGGATATTGGAACATATGAACATATGTGGTGGGGGTTTAAAAAGATGAAATCATTTTGGATGAAGGTAGAATATGAAATTGGGAGAATATTAAATGTAAAAATGAAATTGGATGTAGCTTCAGTTAACGGATGTGGATAAGATAGAGTGTCAAAAAAGGGAATTATTACCAATTATGTTGTCTAGTGCTAAACAATGTATACTGGAAATGTGATGCTACCCCAAAAATAGAAGATTGGTATAAGGAGTTATGGAATACTGCGTTGAACAATAAGCTCACTTGGGAATTAAATTTAAGAAAAGGGTTAATTAAAGAAAACAAATTTCAGGAAATTTGGAAATGTTTTACAGAATATACTTTAATTAATGGTTATGGACAATTGCCGGTGCCTGACTATATTGCACTTTTGAGACGATAATAGACAAAAAGGGAAATTCTGTCTCCGTAGCATTGTACATAGCACATGATGAATTTTTTTATTAATGTTATTGTAATGATTTTAATATTTTTTTTGTAATTGTACTATGAATTTGTTAAATTGTATTGTTATTAAAATAATTTTTTTAAAAATAAACTGTTAGACGTTCAAATAGCTTTAAATAGTGTTTGTCTCTGATCACTGATTAACCTCATGCAAACATGGTAACATACTGGTTAATGGTAACAAAATTGATAAATACTGCATATCTCTAATTTGTATCACATCTCTTTTTATTGTTGCCTTAATGTATCTCTTTTTTTAAAAGTAGCTGACTACCTACTGAGGATGTTGTTAGCTTTTCCTGCAAACCCCCATGAAATTAAATCAAAAGCTGGTTTCAGATCAATAAAAACTACAGAATGTTTTCCCTTTGAATATGCAGCATATTTCGCTGCCAAATTTCTAAAGTGAAACAATAGTCTGTAGTAGAGCATGCTCCCCTTTTTTTTGCCTTTTTTTCTGAATCAGTCTGTTTGATTCAAATAATATTGATACTGGACTTCTTTATCTAGCTTATTTAGCTAACTGTAACAAAATTTCCAATGAAGGGAAGCAAACTGACAGGTCTGTAATTAGCTTGACCCATCTTGCTGTGTTTTTTGAAAATAGGAACTACTAGCATATTTTTGCCTGGCACTGCCAGGCTTTTGTGTGTGTGTTTTAGTGGTAGGGGTTACACACACACAACACAAGTACACACACGCACACAATACACACACACACACACCACACAACCATGCACACATACACACTGCACATACAACACAACCAAACACACACTCATTACACAGACACACAACACAACACAACCACACACACAATACAATCACACACACACACACACACACATGATATAGCACCGCGGGGAGAGGAGGGGCTTCCCCCTCCCCCCGGAAGCCTCAGTGACTACACACACACACACACACAATCTTGCCAAAGTTGGGGGGAGGGGATCTCCCTCCTCCCCCCAATCCTCAGCGACGACTCCCAGAAGGCTGTGCCGGGGGGAGGGCCAGCCGGCAAAAGGTAAGTGTGGGGATTTTTTTTGAGAGTGGGGGGGCAAGGTGGTGGGGTGGGTGGGCAGCATGGTTACCGGGACCATGCCTCCCCCCCACTCCCTAACCGCCACTGCACTTACCTTTTGCCGACTGGGTCTTTCCCCCTGGCGCGGCCTTCTGTGTTGGGAGGCACACCAGCCTGTCCTTCGTTCCTGCGGACGTTGAGGCCTCCATGCCCTCAGGGACGAAAGAAAAGGCTGATGCACCTCCCAACGCAGAAGGCCGAACTGGGGGGGGGGGAGACCCAGCCGGCAAAAGGTAAGTGTGGTGGGAGTTAGGGAGTGGGGAGCAAGGTTGTGGGGCATTTGGGCGGTGTGTTTACCGGGGCCATGCTTCCCCCCAACTCCCTAACCCCCACTGCACTTACCTTTTGTCAGCTGGGTCTCCCCCCATGTGTTTTTTTTAAGCTGGCGCGCCAGATGCCCCGCCTCTTCCACGCTCATGCCCTTCAGCCTCATTGGCTAAGGGGTGGCACAGCACAGAGGATGCTGGGCCTTGTAGATTTTATTTTTTGTTTGCATTCGTGGGGTGGTTGCCCCACTCGCAGCTGGTGGACCCTTGCAGTGATGGTCGGTCGGTGTTAAGGTAAGTGTGGGCAGCTCAGTACGGGATAGTAGGGACGGGTGCGGGCATGTATGCTGGATACCAATGGTTAATGCCCCTTCTTATAGGTAGATTGTAGCATATCTCACACTTCTGGGTTTTGTACTGATTTGCTATTAAAACAATCTTCACAAGGTCTACCAGTCTAAACTTACCTGTGCATCTGTTTTGACAAGTTTGTAGTAAAATGGTCAGAAATGAAAATGACAGGCAAGAGGTGCCACCCCAATTGTCCTCTTCATTGCTTGTGGAAGCTTTCCAATCATTTTTCTAGTCACCTCTGCATGTGCTGTGATCCAGGGAATATCCTAACTACCACTACAGTGGTACCTCAGTTTACAAATGTAATGCATTTTCCGGGACATTTCGTATTGCAAAAAAATTGTAAACTGAAACATGGTTTCCCATAGGAATGCAAAACACACAGTAAAAAGCAAAAAATAAAAATAAACAAAAAATAAACAGGCGTTATTTTCAATGGATTCATAAACTAGGGCTTTTTTTCAATGGATTTTTATTCATAAACTGAATATTATGTTAATAAAGGCATTCGTAAACCAAGGTACCACTGTATTTGTCCATTGCCATTTTGAAGATTATTTTTTGAATTTTTCCCTGTCCCTTTCTTACAAAGAATAAACAAATACCAATATAGCAACACATTTCTCTGTCATCCCCCTCTTGGTCTTAATCTCCTTTCTAAATTTTGGGCATTCTGGGTGGTTTGCTAGCTAGCCAGGAGAGCTCAGGTATCTTTACTACTCAGCATTTTCACTCTCCTTTTGCATTACCCTGTTGAAGGCTAGATAGGTTCGTAGGGAAGATAAAGCAGCTATGTGGATGGGTTACAGACGTCTGGCCTGCTTTTGGAAAGAGGGTGAGACAGGAGAGTAAAGGGTCTGATATTTTTGCAAAAAGGATATTTAACATTTCTAGAGGCCCCACCCATTATAGCAGGTGGAATTCCAGAACAGATTCATTGATCGCCATAAGCATTGAATGGAAATAAGAATGTTTCAGAATCTATATTAAGTAGCACCAGAAGATGCCACCAACTTTTTTCAGATGGAATGAATTGATTTGCAAGTCAATGATCATCTCAGAGGCATTTACAAATAGTCCATTAGATTTCTATTTTGGTCTGCCTGATATATTTAACAACAACAACAACAAATTTGCTTCTGGCATGTTCTTCTTCTTTTTAATATTTTTATTAAGTTTTTCAAAAAAAATACAAATGATATACTAAAAAAATACAACAAATACAAGAAATTACAAATCAGAAAAAAGAAAATCACATTATATTAATTTGTTGTATTACAAATTATAACACCCAGTGATATTTACAAACCATGAGGATCAAATTTCTAATTTAATTTTCCCAGAAACTCATATGTTGAGGTACCAACTTATCCCTTTTATCACTCACAAGGACAAATTCCACAAATGGTTTCCATATTTCCCAAAATTTGTTCTCTTTTAAGATACCTTTCTTCACATTCAATTCACATGTCAGTTTATCATTTAATGCAATTTCCCACATTTCTTTATACCATTTATCAATTTTTAACCTTAAATCACTTTTCAATTTTCTCGCTATACACAGACTTGCAGCCGTTCACATTATTGACACCAGTTCTTTTTTGTTTGTACTCATTTTATATCATCCAATCCCATCACCAAGGCGATACCTGGCTCCAGTTTTATATCAACTTTAGTAATGCTGAAATTTCTTTCTCAATTAGTTTCCAAAAAATCTTAACCACTTTACAACTCCACCACATGTGTTCATATGTTCCACTTTTACATCTCCAGCAATCTCACTTTTACATCTCCAGCAATCTCTTGATTTACTATTATCCATTCGATACAATTTAACTGGAGTCAGGTACCACCTCCACAATATTTTATAATTATGTTCTTTTAATCTTACAGAAAGATTTTTCATAATTCTTCTCCTCCATTTATTATTCCACTGTGATTCCGAAATTCTTATATTTAAATCTTCTTCCCATAATGTTCTCAACACATTTTGTGAGCTTTCATCCTTATTCAAAATTCTATATATTTTACTTACTAAACCTTTTATCTCCATTTCTCCTTTTCTTATTTTACAAATCATCTCCTCAAATTCTGTTTTCTCTCTCTGTAAACTGAGCTCCTCTTTATATCTCTTCCCCATTTTTTTACCAAAATTATTTGTAACCAGTTCAATTTCATCTGTTTAAACACTTCAGCTCTTAATTCCAAGTTATCCATCATTTTTATCCAATTTTTTAACAGAAACACATCATTTCTCAGAAGTATATCCTTTATTCTTGTGTCTACTTTCAAAGGGAAAGTCTTAACATCTTCCAAATCGGGGAAATTCCCGGCACTATTTTCTCTTTAATATTTTTCCAAAACTCCATCATTGCTTTCGTTAATGGATTATTTACCTTTATTTTCATCCCCTTATCCAAAAAAATTGTCTTCCCAAATTGTTATAATTCTTTTATTTCTATCTCGTTCCAAATAACATCAGGTTTTGTTATAATTTTTACAACTTTTTAAACTGAAATGCTCTGTAATAGTGTTTAATATTTGGAATACCCAATCCACCTTCTTTTTGTGATATATACCATAAACTTTTTGTAATTCTCGGTCTTTTCCCCCGTTACAAAAAGTATTTATTATGCTCTGAAAAATCTTTATATCTTTTTCTTTTAAGTGAATTGGTAGGGCATCAAACAAAAAATTAATATTTGGCAATAATTTCATCTTACACAAAGCTATCCTACCAAACCAAGACAAATTTAACTTATTATATTGCTTTATTTCACCCTTTATTTCCATTCTTTGTTTATCATAATTTAGTCTCTTAAATTCTTCTATTTTATTTGCAATATTAATTCCCAAATATTTCACACTATCTTTAATTTGTATATCTTTATCTTTTTTTGATCTTCTTCATTTCCATTACAAATAATCATTTCAGATTTATCCCAGTTCACTTTTAAACCCATCATTTCCTCAAATTCCCTCAAATGTACCTGGATATGTTCCATTGTTTTCACAGAGTTTTTCATTATGACCATTGTATCATCAGCATATAAACTAATTTTTACTCCTTCTATTCCCTCAATCTTTCTATCCTCTAAGTGTCGCTAATAATTCCATGGCCATCACAAAAAGTATAGGCGACAATGGACAACCTTGCCTAGTACCTGCTTCTAATTTTATATCTTCTGTAAATGTTTCATTCACTTTTACTCTAGTTATTCCTTTCTGATATAGTTGATCAATTAAATTTATAAATTTCATACCAAACCCAAACTTTCTTACAATTTCTTTAATCGTAATCCATTACAAAGAATCAAAGGCTTTAAAAATATCTAAAGATAATAATCCAATCTTTTCCTTTTTTTTGTTCTGCTATATTTACCAAATCAATTACCCTTCTAGTAAGATCTGCCATATATCTACCCTTCAGAAAATCAGCCTGATCCTTATTTATATATTCCTTCATGAATTCATTTAGTCTATTCACCAATATTGCAGCAAATTTGTTTGCATCTTGATTAATCAATGAGATTGGCCTATAAGACTCTATCTTATTCAAATCTTTCCCTGGTTTAGGAATCAAAGCAATTACTGATCTATACCATGAAGTCGGTAATAAACCTCCATCCAATATATAATTAAACAGCTTCAGGAGTCTTGGTATTACCAATTCTTTAAATTGTTTATAAAATTCCACTGAGAATCCATCCTCGCCAGGTGCCTTACCACTTTTCAATCTCTGTATCACCCCTCTTATCTCTTTTTCTGTTATTAGTGTTTCCATTCTATCTTTATGCTCCTCCTTTATTCTGATTCCCTTCCATTTATCCAAATAATCCCTTAATTTTCCTACTCTTATATTTTTTTAGAATATAAATATTGATAAAAACCTTTTATTATTTCCACCTTCTCCTTTGTTTTGTTACATCTCACTCCTTGTTGGTTTATTAAAACGCCAATTTCTCTTCTAACGCTCTTTTCTTTCGCAGCTCTAGCTAATACTTTTGAATTCTTGTTGCTATATTCAAAATATTCTTTATTTAAGTATATCAAATCTTTTTAAACTTTTTCTATGTCCTTGCCGATCTGTTCTTTCCAATTATCTAATATCTTCGTTTTTGATCCCATTTTGTCCCTATCTATGTTAGTGCAATCCATACTAGACCGGATTAAATTAAAATCACCTGCTACTATCAATTTAACCGTCTTTTCTTTTTCCAAAATTCGATGTACCTTGTCTAAAAACTTATCCTGATGTTCATTTGGAGCATATATATTCACCAAGGTCACTTCTTCATCGTCTATTGTACCCTTTACAATCAAAAACCTACCTTCCGGATCAGAAATACTCTTAGTCAAAACAAAACCCAATCTGGTTGAAATCAGTGTTGCCACCCCTCTTGCTTTAGAAGTTCCATATGCTTTTTCATATATCTGTATCCAACCCAGAAATAATTTGTTGGTATCTTCTGATTTTTGTGTGTTTCCTGTAAAAAAATTATGTCTGGACGATCTTTTCTAAGAGCTGCTTGTAATCTTTTACGTTTAACTTGGGAACCCGTACCTTTCACATTCCATGTCAACATCTTAATAAACTTCATGGGAAATTTTTACCTCAATCCTTCCATTTCTAACATGATCCTCATGGGTAGTGTATTTAACTAAACCTCTTACCCTAGACATTAATGAAACAATAATTTTCAAACAAGAACAAACAATAACAAAAAAGAAGAAAAAATAAAAATAAAATTTTTACCCTCCCCACTTTTCCAAGAAAAAAGAGGCCTTTGATAACCAAAGAGGGGAGGGGGGAAAGCGCGTCAATGGGAGCTGAAGATCACTAAATCCCTCCCTCTGCTCCCTCAGGCACATTATCATCCTCGTGTCCACCAAAATGTAAGCCACCAGATGTTAACAGTTCTTGCTTCAATAATTCCCATTCTTGACTATCATTCTCCAGTAATTTAGCCTCAACAAGTATATCCAATACAAAAGCATTCTCCCTCACAACATATCTCCTACCTGGGTGCCAAAAAGTCAACATTTTTGGAAATTTCCAATTATATTTAACACCTTTACCAATCAAATATTTTGTAATAGATTTCATAGTTTGACGCCAAATTCTTTCCTCCTGTGCAATGTCACTGTAAACTTCAACATCTGCTCCGTCAATCTTCAAAACTGTTGAACCCATTTGTTTAATATGGGCCATTAATCTCATCTTATCTACTGTACAAGCAAATTTTAACAACACATTCCTTGGAGCGGTTCTCCCTCTCTTCTGTCCGAGACGATACAGACTTACAATGTCTTCTGAAGAATAACTGTACTCCATCGCCATGCCATTTAACCACTCCAAAATCCTATCTCTTAACATGTCTGGATTTTTCTCAGGTAAGTTACAGATCACTATGTTCGGACGTCTCATCTGCTCCTCCATTGTTGCAACATGTTTCTCCAGAAGATCCACCTTAGTTTTTCTCATCTTCTCTCTCTCTTTCAACATCTTAACCTCCAATTTAATTTCCTTCTGTTCTTTTTTGATTTATTCTTGATCTTTCTTTAAGATAACTTGTCCTTTTTCTATATCATCAAATCTTTTATCAAATTTATCAGACATTGCTCCCATTTGCTTCTGTCCATCTTTAATTAATGACTCCATTCCTACTAACTTTTCAAAAAGCAATTCATATTCGCTCTTAGGCCCCATAGGGCTTTTCCTTATGGCACCAGATGCTACTGTACCACCTGCCATAGTTGCTGTGATTGGGGTCATTGCTACTAATGTTGTAGTTACTGCTGTTACTGCTACTGTAGACATTGCTGTAGACATTGCTGTAGAAAAGGGGGTGTCCTATTATGGGAGGAGGTCCTATATTGGGGGAAACAGGGTACTAATTGTAAATTTATTAACTGCAGCAAAGTTAATGATAGCAAAAAAAGATTTTTGATCGTCTGATTGGTATAAGTATGGAATATAGCTATTAATGACAAGTCAATGTATGATATTAAAATAAGTAAGGGATTGTTGAAAGAGAATAATTATAATATTATTTGGTTAGATTTTATAGAATACTAGCATATTTGTGCCCGGGCAGCCGGGCAGTTTTTATTTTTGGTTTTTCTTTTTTTTAGTTAATGGTGGTTTGGGTGGGTGTGTTTTGCATTTGTGGTTTGTGACTTTTTAAAATCTATTTTACTGGATTTATTTGTGATTTGGATTTATTTCTTATTTTTCTGACTTGTTTTTGTCATGAACCTTGAGTTACCATGGCAACCTTATCACTTAGCTACTGAAGCTACTTGTAAACACATTCCTACATTCCTTTCTGATGAGCAATACTACACCTGCAGATAGAGCTGTAAACACATTCCTTTCTGATGGAATCAACACAGCTGCATTCCCTCAAAGGAATGTACACCTGCAGACCCCACAAGGGAGGATGACAAATAGGTCAGGTGGCAGAGTGACGACAGAGACATCTGACTACCCCACGAGGGAGAAGATGCCTCCCCCCTGTCAATCAAAACCCTGTGACTCTAAACATCTGCAGATTGAGTCAACCTAAGAATGCAAAGGTGGGAGGGAAATCTGCTCCTTTTTGTGTATAAAAGCAGAGCCCTTTCCCTCAGTTATTCGGTCCTCTCAGGTTGAAGGCAGAGATGTCTCCTTGAGCTGGACTCTAAACATTTATGATCTGAACCTCTCAGATCTAAGTGGACTATACAAACTATGTTATGTACTTTGGGTTTTTTTGTTTCTGTCTTTGTTCTTCTTCAGATACTAAAGGAAAATAAAACTCTTTGTGAGTAACATCAACGGATTGGATGTCAGTTTATTAGGCTATGTCCTAGTGCTTTGCTCTATGCCCCCACATGCTACCAAAATATTAAACCAACGCATTCTCCCTGTAAGCAACAGGTGAAGTTCTTTGAAGCCGATCGGGAAGTGGTACAGTGAGGCGACCTTAGGCTGCACTGGGAGTGTGCGGATAAAGGAAATTATCGCAGCCTAAAGGGTCGGTACATGCCTCCTGTAAGCCAGCGCCCAGTTGAGCGTTCAAGGCAGTTTTTACTCTTGTGGCCTCTAGGTGGGGCTGTTAGTAATAGTGTTGGATTCTTTTTTTGTTTGTGGTAGGTGTTTCTGTTTCTTCTTTTGTGGTTTTTTTTTGGGGGGGTTAGATGTGTTTAATTGTTTTGTTTATTTCTGGTTGGTTTTTATGTTTCTGATTTCTTTTGTGATTATTTGTTTAATTTATGGTATTTTTGTTGTTTGAATTAGGTATTTTTGTGTTGTAGCTAGGTGTTTTTTCTGTGCTTTCATGGTATTTTGGTTTTTTTGTGGATTTTGTTGTTTATTGATTTGTTGTTTAATGTGTTTATTTATTTATTTGTTTTATTATTTTTGGTGTTTGGCGTTTTGGGTAAATGTTTGGTTTTGTTGTTGTGTATTTTTGCATGAAGAATGGGCTGCCTGTCGGTTCCTCTTCTCCCCTTTGCTGCTTTGAATTTTGGGTTCGATGCAGCAATGGGGGAAAAGAGGAGCCGGCAGTCAGCTCGCTCTTCCCCTGGTAAGGTTCATTAGGTAGGTCGGGGGAAAAGGAGGCAGAGAAGAGCTATCTCTGCCTGACGATGGTTCTCTCCTCTCTGTCTCCTTTCTCTCCTGGCTTACCTAACCGGAGATCGGCAGGCAGCGATCCGTAAGGGGTGGTGCTCTTCCTTGTGGATTGCTGGCTGCTGCTTTTGTATTACCTCCGTCTGAAGTACAAAGGCAGCAGTCAGTCATTCACCAGGGAGGGTGCTTCCCCTGACAAACTGCTGCCTGCTGGTGGGTTTTTCCCCCACCCTGGCTCAACTGACCTTGAGGCCGGCGGTGGTCTCGCCATATCTTCAGCAGGGTAGCGGGGAGGAGAGGGAGTCCCTCTTCTCCCTGTTGCTCCGGAAAAGAAGGCCAGTGGTGGTCTTGGTGTTTGTTTTTGTGTGTGTTTGTTTGCGAGGCCATGCAGTGGACTTGCGCTCCCATTGCGGGAGGCTGGCGTGTTTTTATTTTATTTTTCACACACTGGCTTTCTCAGCGTTCTGCGCACTCGCGCTCTTCAGCCTAATTGGCTGAAGTGCTCATGGTGCGTAGGACGCTGGGACTTGGAGTTTTGTTTCTTTTGTTTGCGTTTGTGTGGCAGTTTTTTCTGCGGCTCGATTTCAATTGGGCATGCCGCGGTTCCCAATGTTCTTTTTGCTTGCACCTCTCAGCCTAATTGGCTGAGGTGCGCCGCGGCACAGGGGACATTGGGAATTGAAGTTGTTTCCCTTTGTTCCTGTTCGTGGGGCTACTGCCCCACTGGCGACGACCAAAGCTCCGCGGCTCTGAGAAGGCAGGGGTTACGGTGAGTGTGGAAGGCTAGGTAGGGGATGGTTGGATCTGGTGCGGGAACCTTTGAACGAACCCAATGGTTAACCCCTGTTTTTATAGGTATAGATGTATGTATTAATTAAAGAGAAAGGTCATTTGCCTGCACAAAAAACAATTTTGGAAGAGATATGGGGCTCTGAAATAAATTGGGAGGGGAGATGGTATCTCTATTGATCCCAGTAGAGGAGATGATTCCTCTACTCCTGCATGGGAGGTTTGGACTTGATGGTTTAAAAGGCCTCTTCCAACTCAGTTATTCTGTGATTCTGTGAATATTTGTTTATCATATGTGTTTATCTGAGTTTGGTTAAGATTTTAAAGTAATCTTACTTTGCAATTGGAATAATAATAATAAAATATTATGCATATAAAGGAATAATTAGCTTGAGACTGTGGGGAATAATCATTGGATCTTATGGCATCAGGACAGGAGGTTTAAACATTCTTACCACCGTGGGCTGTACCCCTTTCTACTGCCATCCAGTGGGCTTGAGGACAAAAAAATGCTCAGATATAAAAAAAACACCATATTGATTCATCACATGTACACATATGCGCATATTCTCTCCTCCACATACACATGCTGTTTTTTTAGATTTGAACTTAATTATCCACTTCATGCTAGAATTAAAAGTTAACATTTTTTAAAAAAAATTGGTACTATGAATATATACATATATAATCATAGTCTTGTTTGCAAATTTTAAAAAAATCTTTTAATTTTAATTCTACCATGAAATGGATAATTAGTGAATTTAAATCCCGAAAACAGCTTGCGGGTGGGGGGACAGTACGTGCATATGTGTACATGTGATGAACCATAGTGTGGTTTATTTTAGGAAACTCAGCATTTAATATGCTAAGCCATATCTAACTTGTTTTATTTGTATTGTGACATTTAATTTTGTGGAATTATCCCAGCTACATTCTGGGTATGTATTATTCATCAGCAGTGGGTGCCAGAAAATAAGCATCATTTCCGTAATTCCTTTTAACAGCAGTCCTTGGGTTCCTGGCTGTTTTTTTAGCCAATCGTGGCGGTGTTGGTAGATGAGCACTGTCTAACATTTAACTGTGGGCTTTGGGAAATATTTTTTCAAAGTGTCACAGTACCAATGTTTCAACTGAAATGTTATAAAAATAATGTTGAAGGTATAGACATTTCATTTATTGTAAAATATCATTTGAAACAGACGGTGGTAGGTTGGTTTTTTTTTTATGCAGAGGATTTTAATCAATGCAGAGGATTTTAGTGGAAGGAACCCTTTAGATAGTGTTTGGCTGCAACTTTCAGAATTCCTCACCATTGACTAGGGGTAGCAGAAACTGTAATCCAATGATCTCTGTGTGTGTGTGTGTGTGTGCGCGCTCATGCGCGCGCGCTGGATTTGTCCACTTGTGGACTACAGGGCAAATTGATTGATGAAGCGTTGTGAGGGGGCTGCTGCTGCATCAAATAGCTTGATGCAGGAACAGATAAGGGCCATTTCTCCCAAACTGCTGCCCAGCCATCTAGTCTCTGCTCTTCTATTCTGTCTGCAACTGCTGCAGCACATCAGGTTTTGTTTTCTAAATGGAGCTTTGAAAATGATTCATTTCAAAGTGATGGTGGCAAGCTTTACAGATACTGTGAGTCATTGGAAAGAGAGATAAATGCCATCTAGATTAAATCAACACTGAACATGCCCTAGAAACTAAAAGGACTAAACTGAGGCTATCGTTCTATGGACATATCGTGAGAAGGAAGACTCACAGGAAAATACAATATTGCTCCGAAGAATTGAAGTCACACAGAAAAGAAGAGTTCCTAGTGCAAGATGGAATGACTCAATAAAAGCAAGCAATTGCCTTTAGTCTATAGGACAGGGATGCGCAAACTGCGGTCCAGGGGCTGGATCTGGCCCCTGATGTCAATTCATCCGGCCCACAAAGCCCTCGTTACTCCCGGCAGCGAAAGTAAAATGGGCCTGGAGTGACAAGGATTTTGTAGGTCGGATGAATTGGCGTTGGGGGCCAGATCCAGCCCTGGGCTGTAGTGACCAGCCCACTGAACCACATGACCAGCCCATGACCCAAAATGTTTGGGCACCCCAGCTGTAAGACGTGAGCAGGCTGTTAATGATAGGATCTTTTAGAAGTCATTTATTTACAGGATCATTATAAGTCAAAAATGTCTTACCGGCACGTCAACAACAAAGTAGAGTGACAGCAGCTGTGAGGGTAGACAACAAGCTTCTACCAGTTAATTAAGGAAAGACAGAAGTTCAGTGATAAATAATTGCTAAGAAGGTCAAACTCAACAATTCTTCTTTGGCATTATTTCCTATCCTATATGATCTCTGTCTTTACTACTGGAACATCACTCCAAGACAAGGAAATTTTTCCAATTTTTAATAATAAGCGTGTCATCTATTTCAATTGCATTGTGTATGTGTGTGTGTGTGTGTGTGTGTGTGTGTGTGTGTGTGTAAGAGACAGAGAGGGAGAGAGAGAAGGGGGGAAATAGGGATGGTTGTGAGAGAAATTAACACTATGCATTTGTATCAGTGAGAGAGAAATCATGAAACATTATTCAGATTTTTTTCCTGATGGATGTAGTGGGCTTTGCTCCAAATTAAACCATCAGAATAAGTACAAAAATACAGAGCATTTTAAAATGGCATTTTTGCTTGCTGTTTCTCTAAGCTGCTTGGGTAATAAAGGCTACTGGCCTCAGAGGGCTGACAATTCTGCTTCAGGTTTTATTCTGAATATCACAATATATAGGGAGCTGGACCTCTTGGATAGCCTGTTTAATACTGTATTCTAAAGGACTAAAACCTGGAGTCATACCTGTCAAGTATCCCATATTGGCCAGGATTTCTCGTAATTCAGCACCGCTTTTTCTACTTTCCCGCCCAGACCTGCAGCCATTCCATAATTTGATGGCGGGGGAAAGTAGTTACTGTGCATCCCCTTCTGCACAGAACCCTCCTGCGCATGCACAGAAGGGCTCTGCACCGACGCCTTCTGTGCATGTGTAGAAGGGTTGTGCGCATGCACAGAAGGGTTCTGCGAAGAAGCCTTCTGCGCAGGTCCCGTATTGTCCGGAGTTGTGCTTGACAGGTATGCCTGGAGTGGATTTCTCCACTAAACGCTCCTAATTTATCTTCACAGTGCCCTGTAAGCAACCTAAACTCAAGGAGAAAAAGAGAGGTTGAGACCAAGTGACCAGTTGAGCATCACTAAGAGAGTATCACTGTTGAGTGGACTTTGAACCGGTGTGGCAGTGCAAGGTGCAAATTGTTGTCCTGTGCTGCATGCCTGCCTTTTACAAGAGTGCCAAGTCCAAACTCTACAATTCTTTTGACTGCAGCAATGGGTGTTTGAGCAGGAGTGCATGAGCCTCCTCTTTCAGTATTTTGGGAGTAAAGGTAAAGGTTTCCCTTGTTCGAAAGCCAGTCGTATCCGACTCTAGGGTGCAGTGCTCATCTCTGTTTCTAAGCCGAAGAGCCAGCGCTGTCTGCTTCTGCAGACATTTCCGTGGTCATGTGGCAGGCATGACTAGACACCGGAGCGCACGGAACGCTGTTACCTTCCCACCGAAGTGGTCCCTATTTATCTACTTGCAATTTCTTGCTTTCGAACTGCTAGGTTGGCAGGAGCTGGGATGAAGACGGGAGCTCATTTCCGTCCTGCAGTGCTCGGGAATCGAACTGCTGACCTTCCGCTTCCCAGTCAGCGTCTTAGCGACTTGAGCCACTGCATGTTTTTGGGAAGTACAGTATAAATCCGTAATGGTGAACCTTGGCACTCCAGATGTTCTTAGACTTCAATTCCCAGAAGCCCCCGTGAATCCACATGAATGGGTTTACTGCGATTCATCCAGCCCGCGCTGCCCTCACCACTCCCAGAAGCGGAAGTAAAACGCGCTCGTACGGTTAAGACTCTTGCAGGTTAACCCTTCCTCCATACTCTTATTTCTGGCGTGGGCCAGATGAATTGCAGTAAACCCATTTGTGTGGATTCACGGGGGCTTCTGGGAATTGAAGTCCAAGAACATCTGGAGTGTCAAGGTTCACCATCATGGGTATAGATCTTCTGTGAGTTACAGTGCCCCTAAAAATGACGGGGATGTGTGTCCCACAGTGTTTTTTTTCCTATTTATCATCATGCCAAAACAAAAAATAAAGGAATACTGTTTATTTCTTTGCCAGCATATTATTCCCAGTGTTTTGGAAGTCATCAGAAAACCTATCCTATGATTAGTGTGTGCAAAATACCAGTTTCACTAAAAGCAAAGTGATGAGGATAGGAGACAAGCACCAGGCATAAAAATTGAATAAAAATAGTTGGCCCCAGAAACCTCTTCAGACTCACAGGTGTCTGTTTCAGTGAACATACAGTTTGTAGAAGTGGGAGCTGGTTAAGTAAAAATAATAATATAAAAACATACTCATAATCCTCTTAAGTGCACATAGAAAATGCATTTGTAAAATAAGCTCTATCTCTACATTGCTTTCATAATCTTCATGCTGACTTTCCCTGCAACCTTAACCTACCTTCCCTACCACCTCCTTTCATTGGTGGGCATCAGCAGGTTTGCACCAGTTCGCCAGAACCGGTAACAGAAGTTTTGAAATAAAGTACTGTAGTCCTTATTTGGGTGCAACAGAGCGCTTCCCCCCTGGCCACGCCGACCATACCATACCCACAGTGTGGTAGTAAAAGATTTTTGAGCCCACCACTGCCTCCCTTCCATTTACCCAGGCATAGCTGCCCAGGTCTGTTTTTCTCACTCTTTTTGACAAGCAAGGTTACTCCAAGCAAAGCTCTGGCTTCCAGCTACTCTCCATCTTTTAAAGAGTTCCTCCTTTTATAAAAAGAAGCATTTATGGGATATGGAGAAGGTGTCTGAATGCTTTTTCTTTTCTTTTAAGCAGTCCCAGATTCTGACAAAGCCAAGCACCACAGTGGGCATCAAAAAGAGGTTTCTAAGCTCGATGGTGCTGCCAACAGGCACCTACCACCTTATGAACTTCAATACTAGGCACAGGCATCCCATTTTGTACATGAAAAGAAATTGTGTAGCAATGGCAAATCTGCTTCTATTTGCCTGTCCCTTATTAGAACTACAATTATATTAAATGTCTTCTGAGGTGTGAAAAGGTCAATTCAAGGAGAGTCTGCAAGAAAACCACCCTAGTGTAAAACATTAATCTGTTTTACATTTAAACTTCATGTCACCCTGTAGCCAAAAATAGCAATGATCATTAAAGCAAAATTGTTCCTAAACATTAATAGAAATTTATTACATCTTACAGCTCTGAAAGACAATTAAACTTAATTTTCTTGGAGGGTGGGGGAGCTTTCCTACTGAAATTGCTGCTTAGCTGGATTGACTGATTATTTATTTATTTATTTATTTATTAGCCTATTATCATGGAAAATAATTTTATCCCTGTGCATGTTTTATATGGTAAATTACATGCATTCCTTGAAGTCCTTTTTAAACTAATTCACCTGACTCAGTCTTAGTATTCACCTCTTTAAGTTTTGTAAAAACTGTAAAACTCACATCTTTGCAGATCATGTTTTATTCATAGTTGGATCCCCTAATAAAGAGACGAGCCAGAAGTGTAGTTAAGTTAGTAAGAGCTCAACTTCTTCAATTTATTGAAAGGAGCTAAAAGAGCTCGGAAGCCATAAACTACAGCCAAACTAAGCCTTACCAGGAAAGTAGTCAGTTTTTAGTTAGTGCTATGTGGTGTAAAATGGGAAGATAGGATTCGTTTGAGAAAGCCTTGATGTTGGGAAAGGTGGAGGGCAAAAGAAAAAGTGGTGGCCAAAAATGAGATTGCTAGATGGTATTGTAGACACAGTGGCTACAGAACTGGGTGGGTTGAAGAGGATGGTGGAGGACAGGTGGGCAATGGGTCCATGGGTTCGCAAAGGGTCGAAATCGACTATGCGACTGAACAACAACAACCAATGCGATGTTACAGTGGAGTAGACTACAACAGTATGTGGGCCATAGACAGGCTTATGTAACAGATCTTTTCTTTCCCATCTTCCGTGTACCTCATTCTTTGTGTTTGTGAGTCTGTCCCCCCTACTGAAAAATTGACAGCATTCTGCTGCTACTTGCTGCAATGTCTTTTTGATGTCTTTTTGATGTCATGTAGATGCAATAGCTTCCCAGTTGTTGACAGTTTTTTCAGTTGTGTATTTCAGTGTATTGAGAATAGGTAGTCTTTGTATGTCTGTGTGCTGAGAATAAGAAATGTGATAGTATTCATTAGATCCTTATTATAGACCACTATGGCTGAACTCTTGTTGCTTAGCGTAGTAAAACTGCAGTAGAGTAGAAACTCTGAATTGATGGGAATTTGGTGAGTCAACTCTATAAGTTCCATTGATTCAAATTGGCCTACTTAAGTTGTATACTACTGTACATTCATTGCAGTATAATCTTTCAGGTAGTTGTTAGCCTTTTCATCTTTCTACAAAGGAAGTAAATTCTTCTAGAGGGATATTCAGATTAAGGAACGCAGGGGAGCTGCAAAGTAATGCAGCTATAGCTATAAGGGGGGAAAGTGTAGCACAGTGGGTCACTGTAGCTGTGCTTCTTTTTCATCCATGTCTAGGCCATATGTGCAACTGCCAAAACGAGGGCACCTTTTGGTGACTTCATTCTGCAGTTCCTTTCGCCTAATCTAGTGTGAGAAAGATTAGCTGGCAACACAAGGTTGCCGTTACCAAGGTACACCCAATTGTGGTTCAAAAATGCCACAATCTTTGAGGAGGCTCTCTCTGTTTACCACACCTAACTGTGCTACAGTAAGATAAACAACATCATGGAAAAAATTCTAAAGGCTCTTCATACTGAGGTAAAAATGTAAGGTTCTTTCATGGGGAAAATAAACTTTCTGGGGAGTTGGAGTACAAATTGCAACTTGAGCTTCGCCCTTTTCTCTTGCAACTGGTAGACAGGCTTGAAGGAAGAGGGCTACGTTACAAACATTTGCAAAAGATACAAAACGTAGTGACACTGACCCCCTCCAAAATTTAACATTTGGGAAACCCTGCAAGCCTTGAATCCTGAAGAATGACAACCAATTTTGAGTCCTGAAGGAATGTGGGGAAACTTCTTAACGTTGTTTAAAAGAATGAAAGCTGTACAGTATTACTTGTATTGTTGCTTGTTCTAATTTTTACCTTGTAGTTAAGGCCTGCTGGGAAGGAGTTGCTGTGATCTTGGGACTTGTGTGTGACAAATATAAAAGGAAATTGAGGAGAAATGCCTGATTTAGTGTTTTCACTTTATTTCTAGGTCTTGAATCTGGGCTACTGGAATAAGTTTTTAATTTGGGGTTAGTCCAGACTACTACCACCACCACAGTTTTGGATCAAAGTTATCTCCTGGAAGATTACTGGCACAAAGAAGTCTCTTGCAGATTAAGGACGATTTGGACCACCGTCATGTGGTCATCACGGTTGCTTCTCCTCACAGTGCTCTTGGCATCTACAGTCCATGGTAAGTGTGAAGGAATTAATTTACTTTGGTTGTATATTCCCCTTCTCAGTTCTGCAAAAATGTTTCACTTTTGATGACACAAAGCTTCAAAAATCCTACATCGACGATGCCACCAATCCTTTGAAAATGTTTTTTTTTTATCTAGACAGACCCTGTTTTGTTTTTATCCATACTGTTATGAATGCAGAGTTCCATAGGTCTGCTCACCATTGGCAGGTGGCCTACTAGAATCAAAGGAGGTGTGACAGACGGTTGTCCAACTTTTTCTTGAATGCCTCCTGCATTGAATCATTCACTACCTCCTGAAATAGTTCCATTGTTGTCCTGCTCTAAAGGTAAAGGTAAAGGTTTCCCTTGCTCGAAAGCCAGTCATATCCGACTCTAGGGTGCAGTGCTCATCTCTGTTTCAAAGCTGAAGAGCCAGCGTTGTCTGCTTCTGCAGACGTTTCCATGGTCATGTGGCAGGCATGACTAGACACCGGAGCACATGGAACGCTGTTACCTTCCCACCAAAGTGGTCCCTATTTATCTACTTGCAATTTCTTGCTTTTGAACTGCTAGGTTGGCAGGAGCTGGGACAAAGACGGGAGCTCAATCCGTCCTGCAATACTCGGGAATCGAACTGCTGACCTTCCGCCTCCCAGTCAGCGTCTTATCCACTTGAGCCACTGCAGTCCCTTTGTCCTGCTCTAGCACTTGACATTTTCCCTGATGTTCAGCCTATACAGTAAAACCTTGAGTTACGAATGCCTCTACTTACAAAAAACTTGAGATACAAAAGGAAATCCTGGAAAAATAATGCTTTGAGATATGCATTTTTTTCGTGATAAGACTTTTTTTGAGGTCTTTCAATGCTTCCCACAGTGGTGGATGGGTTTTTGGAGCATTTTCACTCTGTTTTTGGAATTTTTGTTGCATTTTGGCACCGTCAGAAGCTTTCCCTGCAACCAGGAAGTGCCAAAAATCCCCCCACTCCTCACCAGCTGATAGTCAGGAACTGAGCCAGCAATTACCAGAGCTGACCACTAAAGGGTGCTGTCGGAAATATGCCGAATATGCATTGAAATGCATTGAAAACCTTTGGGGCTCAGAAAAAAGTGAACAGAAAATGTCTTTTATCTGTTCAAAACTCTTTCTAAAGTGCACTTTGGAATTTTCCACCATGTTTTCGCCACTTTAGAAAGAGTTTTGAACAGAAAGAAATATGGCTTTTTTTGGCTTTTTTCTGAGCTCCAGAATGTATTATTTGATTTTCAATGCATTCCTATGGAAAATCGTGTTTTGAGATACAAAATTTTCAAGATACAAAAACCCCCGAGGAATGAATTAATTTCATATCTCGAGGTTCCACTGTATTTGACTTAATGTAATTGAGCCCATTATTACATGTCATGTACTCTGGGCTGATCAAGAGTAAACTCTTCCCCTCCTCTTTATGACTATCTTTCGAGTAATGTATTTGAAAAGTGATATATCCCCTCTTGATCTCCTTTTCTCAAGGCAAACAAGCCCATTTCTTTCAGCCTTTCCACATAGGGCATGGTTTCCAGTTCCCTTTTTGGTATCTTTTTAAAAGTGTAACATCCAGAACTGGATACAGTATTCTAGGAAAGGTCTAACTTGTACTGACTAGGACTAGTAGTTCACGGCTTTTGGAAACTATACCTCTGTTAATGGAACCTAAAATATCATTTGCCTTTTTTTTGCAGCCACATTGCACCATTGGGTGGTTGGTCAGTCAGTCGATTGCATTTATATATCACCCTTCTAGTAAATATATCACTCTGGGTGGTTTACAATAAAGAGCAATACAAACAAAGTCACACAGCATAACTAGTGAAAACAAAACAAATAACATGTTAGACAACATAATAGAAACTAAACAACAGCATGGCAACAGTTGTGTAACATGTATCATTTTTGCTACAACACACCTGTGCATTTTTCTTTTACACTTGCTTTTGCTTAGAGTCACATTTCATGATGCTGAGAATCCTTTAGAGGTTAGCAGAAAATCTTGGGAATTTGACAGGAGTAAAGCAAAAGACTGTTATGGCCAACCTTCAGACAAGATACCAGTATCATTTTATTTAACATGATATTAAAACAAAAGGGCAGCACAGTAAAATAATAGATGCACACCATAAAGCAGTCCAGTGTCATATTGGATAATCTGGACACTATCCAGTGTCATATTGCACCATTTTTGGCATCGTTCTCCTTATTGTCACGTAACTGGTAAGGGGCAGGGGGAGGGATAAAATTTCCTTCAGAAAAATAAGACCATAATATAATGGAAGAGTGAGGAAAATAGGTTGTCTAGGGCAGGGGTGCCCAAGTCTTTTGGGCCGTGGGCTGTTCATGTGGTTCAGCGGGCTGGTCACGTGGTTCAGCGGGCCAGTCATGTGGTTCCTCCCACCGGAAGCGGAAGTAAAACACACCTTGCAATCTGTTTTGCAACAGGATGAGATACATTTTTATGCTGCCATTTTCTCTGCTTCAGCCAGGGGTGTCCAAACTACGGACTGGGGATCAGATCCGGCCCCTGACACCATATGGGTGTGTTTTACTTCCACTTCCAGGAGCGGCAAGGGCAGTGCGGGCTGGATGAATTGGTGTCATAGGCCGGATCTGGCCCCCAGGCCATAGTTTGGACACCCATGGTCCAGGGTTTAGACATGCCACCTTATGCTTGGTTGGTCTATCAGCTGGCCCCAATGCCAGCAGATAGACCAACCAAGTTTTTAAAAGAAGCAAACCTCTGTCTCTTACAGGATTGGAGAAGCAAAGCAAAGTATGCAGTTACTGCTGTAGTCAATTGCTTTACACTTGCCTTCTTGTAATAAATGAAGCTGTCTACAATGGATAGGGGGTCTTGTGCTATCTCGGGAGCTACCATCTTTGGTTTTGGATGGGGCTATTTTGCCCCAGACTGACCCGGTGCGCAACTTGGGCGTCCTCCTGGATCCGCGGCTGCTGCTAGAAGAACAGGTGGCAGCTGTGGCCAGGAGGGCCTTCGCCCAACTTCAGGTGATTCGCCAGCTGCGCCCGCTCCTGGACCGGGACTTCTTGTTCATGGTCACTCACGCTCTGGTGACCTCCAGACTAGATTATTGTAATGCGCTCTACATGGGGCTGCCCTTGACGACCATTCAGAGGCTGTAGCTGGTCCAGAATGCTGCGGCCCAGGTGGTGATAGGGTGTGGACGTTATGCCCATGCCTCACCACTGCTTCGGGAGTTGCACTGTTTACCAGTTTGCCTCCGGGTGCAATTCAAGGTACTGGTTTTGACCTTTAAAGCCCTATATGGTAGTGGGCTAGGTTACCTCAGACACCGCATCGCCCTAAGGACGTCTGTCGGTCCAACCAGAGCAGACCGGAGAGGCTCTCTAATCGTGCCATCGGCCAGGAGGGCTCACCTCTCTGGCACAAGGAGGATGGCCTTCTCTGTGTCCGCACCGGTCCTTTGGAACCTCCTGCCAGTAGAACTGCGTCTCCAGACGGAGTTGTTGCCCTTTAGAAAAGAACTAAAAACCTGTCGGGCCAAGTTTCGGGTGCGGGTGGAGGGGTGGCTTCCGTTGGGTGGTTGAGAGGAGTATGCCTTCCTCAGTACTTGCAACCCTTTTTAGGGGTGGGTTCTTAACTCTGTTTTTATCTGTTTTATTCATGCTGTGAACCGCCCTGAGTCGGCCGTGGTCGAGTGGGCAGTATAGAAATCTAACAATAAATAAATAAATAAGTGCGCCCTTTTGCAGGGGTTTAGGCTTCTAGTTAGAATGGTGGGAAACCGCCATTTCTTCTTGCAAGAGTGCTCCCTGCGCTACTTACAAATGTGTCTCAATACACAACACCTTGTTAGCTGGAAGGCTGGCAAGTCGGCAGTTCGAGACCCAGGTACTGCATGATGGATTGAGCGTCAGTCTCTGTCCCAAATCTTGGGGACATGAAAAGAGCCTCATTTGAGTATTCCCTGAGTGGAGTTTTCCCTGCAAAAATCCTTTCAATCCAGAATAATTTCTGACACAAAATTATTATTACTACTACTTTGGCAGGAGGGATTGGCTGTAATGACTCTTGAGGCTCTAGTGTTCTGTTAATTGACAAGTCTATGATATCATGGCCTCCAGAAACATCCATTCCAATTTATTTTCCTCAGGCTTTTGAGAGCTTAGCTGGGGCATTAGGTAGGTGTTGCCTGGAGGAAAATAAAAGCTGGCAAAAACAATGGGGAGGGATTATAAATTATTAGAAGTTTCTGTTTGTTGTTTTTACTGTGGATGTATTTATATGTCTCTTGTGGGGGATTCCTGGAGGATTCTCATGAACCTTAAAAGGGTTCCCCCCCCCCCCCAACACAATAAATGAAAACTGACAGGGGGGAACAACCAGTGGTTTTATGAGAAAATCACAAGAAATCACGAATTTCAGAACATCAGCCTGTGCTTTATGGACTACAACAAAGCTTTTGGTTGTGTGGATCATGAGAAACTATGGATTGTTCTGAAAGAAACGCGGGTGCCTCAACACTTGTTTGTCTTGATGTGTAACCTATATTGCGGATAAGAAGTTAGCTATATGAAGAATATGGAAAACCAGAACAGTTACATATAGGCAAAAGTGTTAAACAAGAGTGCATTTTATTCCGCTATCTGTTCAATATTTATGCAGAACATATCATATGGAAAGCAAGACTAAATTCAGATGAAGGTGGAGTAAAAAGTGATGGAAAATGCAGCAATAATTTAAAATATGCAGATGATGCATGTTACTGATAGAGATAAGCAATGATTTGAAACATGCCAATTTTAGCATACTATAGAATTAGATATTAGACAAAGCTAGACTACCTGGATTCAGATACAAAAATATTGTTGGTTACCTCAACCATGAAGGAATCCTATATCTGAAAAAAGATCTTAAATCCCTCATATATAATTCTTATAGTACACTACAGTCTGCAATGCAGATATGGAAAGCAAGAAAGGAGGAGGTAAACCCAGTAAACCCAGGAAGAGGAAGAACCTTTCTCCTAGAGTCTTTGTAAAGACATTTTGAAGTGGTAGCCGTGTTTGTCCATGAAAGCATATCAGAGAGTAAAAAACAACAGCAGCAAAGAGACAAAAACGTTATGGCATTTTAAAGACTAACTCCTTTATTTAAATGTGAGCTTCCGTGGATCAAGTCCACTTCATCCAGATTAAGAGATTATTATAATAATCAACAACCATCTCTTCTTAAAGAGCAGGGAAATTGCCTGTTTTGAGAAATGGATATTTTCTGGCTTATTAGGCATCAGAGAAGCTTTTTTTTATTAGAAAACCCAAAATTAAGGAACAAGCTACAAGAAGCTTTATTAGATCTGAGGATTTAATTTGCTGTTTAGATGAGGCTAAGAAAGGGATGGTTTAAACATTCTATTGCATTCTGATTTAACAAGATGTAGATTCATCAGAATGGGACTGTGATGGCTCAAGTGGTTAAGAAGCTGAACTTGACGACCGGCAGGTCAGCAGTTCGAGACCTGAGTACTGCATGATGGAGTGAGCTCCCGACTCTGTCCCAGCTCCTGTCAACTTAGCAATTAGAAAGCAGGGACCACTTTGGTGGGAACGTAAACAGCGTTCCGTGCAATCCAGTGTCTAGTCATGCCTGTCACATGTACACGGAAACGTCTGCAGATGCAGACAGCACTGGCTCTTAGGCTATAAACAGAGATGAACACTGAACCCTAGAGTTGAATATGACTGGCTTTCGAGCAAGGGCAACCTTTACCTTTACCTAGGTTCATCAGAGGGTCTGCAAGAAATCTGGAAAAGAGAATGGGACTTTGTGATAGAGGAAATAAATGGTTGAATATGTCCAGAAAGTTTCCTTTTAACATATGTTATGTATTGAATGTAATGATGCAATCCTCCCTTTAACAGAATGTAACCAGTCAATGTATCCAATTGTATCTAATCAGGAACACATTGTAACAAGCTGTATAAGGATGCGAGCTAAGTGGCCACAGGTGGCAGTAGCGAGCATCCAGCTCACATGGTACAGATTCCCCGAATACCTGAAGAGCGGGAAACCTTCCCACCACACTGCACCTAGAGAAGATGGGGGTGACGATCAATGACATCATGCGGACAGTAGCCAATGAGCTACCACACCGGCATATTCAAATGTACATTGTACTATAAATAGAGCTGTTTGTCCGCCATTTCCTCATGTTCACCCTGACCATCATGCAATAAAGTTGTATTTAGCCTTGTTACGGCTCCTTCTATTGTCTTCATTGCAAGACACCAAATTGGCGACGAGGATGGGATGGCATCCCGAAAAGTGAACATTGCGCCTTTCGACACCACAAAGCCAGAGAAATGGGAACTCTACGAACAGCAGTTCCTGTATGCGATGGACCTCAAGGGCCTTGAGGAAGAAGCCCAGCGCCAAGCTACCTGCTGGCCCAGTGCAGCCTGGAAACGCTAAAGCTGGCAACAAACCTCCTGACGCCAAGGCCGCTCAGGGAGCTACCCCTAGATGAGATCCTCACCAAGCTGAGGAAGCATTTCCGCCCGAAAGTGTTGGTGTTCCCGGCAAGGCTGGCCTTTTAGCAGCGGTGCCAGCGGGCCGGTGAGTCCATGGCCGACTTCGTGGCAGCTCTGAGGGTGGCTGCCATGCCTTGCCGGTGGGGAACGTGCCTGAGCAAGCGCTGCGAGACAGGCTCCTGCTGGGCCTGCGAGATGAGGGGGCCAGGAAAAAATTACTGGCCAAGGACGAGAGTATCTCCTTCGAGCATGTCCTACGGATTGCCCAAGCTCCGAGTCAGTGCAACAAGGTGAACGGGTGTGCTGGGCCAGGACCGCGGTGGCTGGGGGGGCCCCACCGGCGGTCCCAGTCCACAGCTGTTCCTCCCACGGAGAGCAGGGGCCCTCCGAGTCCACCACGTCCACCTCCGACTTCAGTGAGGACGACGACATGCAGCGGGTGCAGAGGAGGCCCGAAATTCGAGACGGCGCCAGAGAGGACTGCTGCTGCGACGGATGCGGGGCATCCCACGACCGGAGTTGGTGCCCATTCCGGAAGGCAGAGTGCTACAACTGTGGGTGGCGCGGGCACATCACAAAGGTCTGCAGGAGGCGACGGGATGACAGCAAGGGCCAGGCGGAACAGCCCCAACGGAAAGCAGATGGGGTAGGCAGGATCTTCGACGATGACGAGCTGCAGGAGCACCGCGTATCTCAATGGGTTCCCGACAACCACGACCAGGTGGTTCACAGCGTGCCTTTGAGGCACCCCCGGTTTTTTGTTGAGGTACTGATACAAGAGGTCCCGGTTAGGATGGAGATAGACTCGGGGTCGTCATACTCCATTATCTCCCACCGGGATTTCTTGCGTATTTCCCCAAAGTCACGCCCCAAGCTGAAAGCCCTAAAGACTAATTATCAGGGAAAAAGTATCCCAGTGTTGGGGGTGAGGGAGTTCAAGGTGAAGTTCAAGAGGCGCTCCGCGTAGTTGCCCCTAGTGGTCTTAAGGGACGGGTCCTGCTGCCTCCTAGGGACACAGTGGTTTGGCCCCCTGGGGGTTTTCATTGGAGGCATACACGCCATGCAGGCTGACCCGATCACAGAGGTGTGTAACGCACACCCTGCCATCTTCGAGAAGGGGCTTGGGAAGTTCAAGGGGCCCCCAGTTTCATTTGACATGGATCCCGACATCCGGCCTATCAGGATCAAGCCACGGAGAGTGCCATTCGCACTGAAGGACAAAATTGAGACTGAACTGGACAAACTGGTGGGTCAGGGGATTTTGGTACCTGTGGACTCTGCCGAGTGGGGAAACCCCCATTGTTACGGCACTTAAGGATAACGGGGAGGTCAGAATCTGCACTGACTACAAGTGCAGGATTAACAAGGTAATTCGCCCAAATGCGTACCCGGTGCCAGTAGTAAGTCACCTGTTAGCAACTTTGCATGGGGGGAGGTGTTTCGCCAAGCTAGATTTAGCGCAGGCATATCAGCAATTAACGGTGACCCCAGCTGCAGCCGCCGCTCAAACCATAGTTACTCATAAGGGAGCTTTTAAAGCAACACGCCTTCAATTCAGCGTGAATTCGGCCCCAGGAATTTTTCAGTCCCTCGTGGAACGGCTTTTGAAGGGGCTCCCAGGTGTTTTCCCTTACTTTGATGACGTTTTGATAACGGCGGGGGGAGGGGGGGACAAGAATTCGCCAAGAAGTTAGACCGGGTGCTAACTGTGTTCAAGAAAGCGGGGCTCAGGTTGAGAAAAGATAAGTGTGTGTTTTTCGCAGAAGAAGTAGAGTTTCTGGGTTTCCGGATAACCCCTGAGGGCATCAAGCCAGCAGAGTCAAAGGTGTCGGCAGTGCAGAACGCCCCTCGCCCCACCACCAAGGCCGAACTACAGTCCTTCCTAGGACTCCTAAATTTTTACCACTCTTTCCTGCCGGGAAAGGCGTCGGTGGCAGAGCTGCTTCACAAACTCCTCAAAAAAGATGCAGCTTGGCGGTGGGGGGATAGCCAGGAACGGGCATTCCGAGGGCTCAAGCAGCTTCTATCCTCTGAGGCTGTCTTGACCCACTTCGATTCCAAGAAACCCATTGTGTTGGTCTGCGATGCCTCACCGGTGGGGGTGGGGGCAGTCCTATGCCACGTGCTAGAGGGCAGGCGAGAAGCCCCGGTGGCATTCTATTCGAGATCCCTGTCCAAGGCAGAGCACAACTACGTGCAAACAGATAGGGAAGCCCTGGCAATAGTTGCGGGAACCAAAAGTTCCACGACTTCCTTTATGGCAGACCGTTCACAGTTGTGACTGACCATAAGCCCCTGTTAGGAATTTTTACCACTGACAAGCCCACCCCACAGATCTTGTCCCCGAGGATGCTGCGGTGGGCCATTTTCCTTAACGCGTATCAGTATGCGTTGACCTACCGTCCCGGCAAGGAGATCAGCCATGCCGATGCCCTTTCCAGGTCACCCCTCCCACAGGCAGGGGACCCAGAATGTGAGGTAGAGTAGGACCACCAGGTGCTCCTGATCAAGGCACTAGAGTCACCCCCGATACTGCCAGCGGAGATCGCTAAAGCGACAGCGAAGGACAAGTCGTTGGCCCTAGTCAGTTTGATAGGGAAATGGTGGTGTACTGGGTGCTGAGTTCAAATCTAGCAGAGTGTAGTAGTTAACTATGAGCGACAGCGGAGGTGCCCGTTTAATTTTCTCCTTCACACCCAGTCAATAACAGCAGAGACTCAGTTGAACGGTGCAAAACATAAAGAGCTTTTACTCAGCAGAGGTGGTGATGAAAAGAACATAAACAGTAGAATCTTATCTGTGACCAACTATGCAAACAAACTTAGTCTTTCAGTTTCACAGTAAGTACTTGCACACAGCAAAATCTCCTGCTGCAGCCTAGCTCTTCCCTGGCTCGGCTTGCAGAGTATGGCAAACAAAAGCAGTCCCGGTTTGCCCAAGTATTTACAGTCTTAAGCTGGCAACCTCTCTCCCCGGAGAGTAAACTCACAGCCAGCAGTTCTTCCCTTCAGGCATGCAGTTCATACCCTAGAAAGAACAACAGTCCATGCTCATAAGCATAAGAGAACAAACCTCTGTGTTCCTCTGTGTCGAGTAAACATCCAGCAGAAGGCTTCAAAGCTTCTTGTAGAACATTATAGCTTCAAGGTATAAAGTCCAAGAGCATTAGTCCATGTGTAGCAACATGACATCTAGGTTAATTCCAGAGCATTCGGGCAGCGTGGCTACAAGATAAATCAAGAGCAAAGAAGCAAACTACTCGGCTCTCTTTTATGCAGTGACAAATGCTGATTCATTCCATCATTACCATCATCTGTCCACAGTACAGTAAGTTACTCTTAAAGCTGTAGCACCACATATCATGTATTATTTACAATACCAGGGTGTTCCCCATGACATCCCTAACACAGTTCATGGGTGCAAAAAGGGTGGCCAGCAACCTCCCCCACGGAGGAATTCAAGGTTTATGGCAGAAGGAGAGATGAGCTGTCCTTAGAGAGGGGCTGCCTAATTTGGGGGCAGTGGGTAATAATCCTCGAAGCCTTGAGGTCACAGGTGCTCAAGATGTTACATATCAGCCACCCGGGGATCGTGCGCTCTAAAGCGCTAGCCAGGAGTTACGTCAAATGTACATTGTACTATAAATAGAGCTGTTTGTCTGCCATTTCCTCATGTTCACCCTGACCATCATGCAATAAAGTTGTGTTTAGCCTTGTTACAGCTCCTTCTATTGTCTTCATTGCAAGACACCAAAAAATAGGTAAGAAATCCCTTTGAATTAGCACTGAAGGTGCTTCAAAAGTAAAACTTATCTCCACTCCAGATATCTTGCATTAAGAAGCTAGTAAGACACAATTGGATCTTTTCAGCATTGTTGGTGGCCATGTAGCAAGGTAGAGAGGTTCTAGGATGATTTTTTATGCAATTAGGTTAATCACAGGTCAGCCTGTTACCAAAACTCCAGAACTCGCATTATTCCCTATATCTGTTGGTATAAATTAAGCAGTCCAATTTTGACCTATCAATAGGCTATCTCCTGACAGTAGCAACTCAAACTATAATTAAAGATTCTTGAAAGGAGTTTCAATTATAATACTATAGAGCATGATAGATGTAACAACTTACATATAGCAAGTGGGAAGAAATGCACTGACTCATTTGTCAAGGACTGGTACTCATATATAAACTAGATGAATAGAATAAACAGCAAAAGGTTTCCTGGTGCATGTAGATATTACTAGTCCATGTAACACTATAAATGACTGAGAAGATTCCTCCTTTTACATGCTATAGTTATTAGGATCTGAATAATAAGCTTTAAAGACTTGCTATATGAATAAGATTGGGACAAAAAGGGTTTGAAAGTATGTACAGAAATAATGAATACATTAATGAATACATACTGTATATGTTGTTTGTTGTGAAATTATATGTTTGAAACAACAATCAACATTTTTTGGTTTTAAAAAAGCAGTGATTTACACAAACTGATGAAGATGAGAGAAGAAAGTGCCAAAGCAAGACTTCATCTGAACACTGAGAAGGCAAAAATCATGAGTATAAGAAAACTACATAACGTTACTGCTGAGAATGAAGAAATTGAAATTATTAATGATTTTATATTCCTTGGTTAAATCATCAAACCAAATCGAGACTTTAGCCAAGAAATCAGAAGACAGTTGATTTGGGCCAAGATCAGCAACATGTTTTTATTTTCTAATTACAGATCTGAAGATTTCTAAGTAGAAACTTGAAAGCTAGACAATGAAGAAGCAGACAGAGAAAAAAGGGTTCTTTCAAAATATGGTGTAGGATATCCTGGACTAGCAGAAAAAGGAACAAGTGGGTTCTGGAGTAAATCAAACCTGAACTATCTCTGGAGACAAAAATGATGGGAAATGACATTTCTTTGGGTACATCATGAGAAGGCAAGATTCACAGGAAAAAACAATAATGCTAGGAATTGTTGAAACAACAGAAAAAGAAGAAGACCAAATATGAGGTGGATTGAGTCTATAAAAGCTCAAAAAGCTTGAGTTTGCATGGGCTGATTGTATAGCAAACCATTCTATTAATGACAGGACATTTTGGAATTTGAAAATTCACAGGATTTCAATAAGTTGGATGTGACTTCATGGTACATAACAACATACTGCAAATTTCAGCCTTAACTTTTAAAACATTTGGAATTTAACCTGTACTAATCTCATGCTGATTGATCCCATAAAACATCAGTATCTTATGAAAGGCAGTCCTTCCTTCCTTGTTCTGGTTGCCCACAGTGGTTCTTTTTTTTTTTTTTTTGGCTTTCTGACTTACATGTTTGATTAGTATTCAAATACATCTGTGATGACACTTTCATTTCTCACTAGCATTTGTGTTAAGTCAATCAAAGTTCCTCAGGGTGTCTTATAACAAAGGCTTTAAACTCTGTTCATTGATCCAGCCAAAAAGAGCCAAAAAGGGTTCTTTGATTTCAAAGTATCCTTCCACCATGTAAGATTTGCAAATGGACTCTCAAATTGAAAAGTCTTTCCAGATCAGACTAATTGCTTCATCGTGAAGTATGTCTATAGAACATGTGCACTGCAAAGAATAAAAACAGGGAGTGTGCCATTCTTTCTCAATCCATTTTACAAAGAGAACTTTTACAACAGACTCACCATCTCATCAAGCCTCTTTTCAAGTCTTTATTAACCCACGCACCCTCCTGTCAGAATATAATGTGGAAGCATAGGTACTTCCTTCCACCATGTTTCCAAGCTTGGAGATACAGGGTGAGGAGAGAGAGAGAACAACATATTTCTCCAGAGAGAAACAAATAATGAATGGAAACATGCATCATTGTTGTGTATTCAGGCACATTTGTTAGTAGTGCGGGCGGCGCCTTGCAAGAGGAAAATAGTGGTTTCCCGCCATCCAAATTAGGAGCATAAAAGTGGCGTGAAATCCCCCATTCCAGGGTGCGTTGATTATGATAATCCAAGCCTTTGTGATTGGTTACAGTTTGGATCCTGTTCCTCATTGGTTAATTACATATTATATATACCCTGTTATGATTGGTTAGTCATGGTTATCCAGCGGCTCGCCTGCCTCCCTCCTTCCCAAGCAAGCCGGGACTTGAGGCTACGAAGCCCGGCTAGTTTGGAAGGAGGGGGGTCACCTGCTCTCCTGCCTCCCTCCTTCCCAATCAAGCCGGGACCTTGAAGGAGGGGGCCATGCGCTTGGTCGGTTTGATTGCAGAAGGGGCCACGAGTGGGTCTGCACTCACCCGCAGCCCCTTCTGCAAGGGAACAGGCCACACGCCTGGCCACTTCCCTTCACGAAGGGGTGACGGGTGTCTCTGGACTCATCTGCCGGCCCTCTGTGAAGAGAACCAGCCAGATACTTGGTCGCTTCCCTTCATGGAGGGGCGGAGGGTGTGTCTGGACTCACCCGCTGGCCCTCTGTGAAGGGAACCAGCCAGGCACTTGGTCGCTTCCCTTCATGGAGGGGTGGAGGGTGTGTCTGGACTCACCCGCTAGCCCTCTGCGAAGGAAACCAGCCAGGCGCTTGGTCGCTTCCCTTCATGGAGGAGTGGAGGGTGTTCTGCACCCTCCCGTAGCCTGGATCCCAAAGCAGACAGCCCTCCCAGGCTGTCCGCTTTCGGATCCAGTGGTAGGGGGTGGATACACACTCCTGCAGCCACGATCCCAAAGCAGACAGCCCAGGAGGGCTGCCTGCTTTCAGATGAGGGTGGTGGGGGTGGGGGTGGAAGCAAGAGCAGGAGGAGATCCAAGCCCCAAAGCTGGAAGGGCTGGTCTCTGCCTGGGAACTGCCTTCCCAGGTGGAGACCAGCCTTGCGGGCTTTGGGGCTTGGATCTCCGGTGGTGCCCTCGCTGTTTTGAGACTTGCCTTGAAACAGCGAGGGCACCACTAAAGATCCAAACTGCAAAGCCGGCAGGGCTGGTCTCCGCCTAGGATGGCAGTTCCCAGGCAGAGACGAGCCCTGCTGGCTTTGCGGCTTGGAACTCCAGTGGTGCCCATTCCCTTGCAGAAGGGGCCACAGGTGAGTGCAGACCCACCCGCGGCCCCTTCTTCAAGGAAACAGGCCAGGCGCATGGCTGCTTACCTTCCTGGAGGGCCAAAGGGTTCTCTGCACTCATGGGCAGCCCTCCGGGAAGGGAAGCGACCACAAACATGATGCATCGGATAACACTTAAATAACGTTATCCGATGAATTTTTTTAAAAAAATTCTTCCTATCCGATTTTAGCGTTATCTGATGAATTCGTTATCTGCAGTATTACTGTCCTGAACTTCATCACATACATCCAACCTGAGAGCATAGACTGGTTTTCTCCCACAACTTCTTGAATCTCCCAATTGTCGGGGTAATGCGATTGGTATTCTAAAAGAGCAACTTTTCAAAATTCTGCCTAAAGCTTGGGCATTGACTAAAGCATCTGAAAAGAGAATCGAAGCTTTTGAAATGTGGATCTACAGATGCCTGATATCATGGATTTACCATGTGACTAATGTAGAAGTGTTGTGCTGGATGGGTAAAGAACAAGAATTGTTTAAGACCATTAAGCAAAGAAAGTTCCAATACCTTGGTCATTTCATGAGGAACAGCATAAAGTATAGAATCCTCCAACTCACTCTTCAAGGAAAGGTCCCTGGGAAGAGAGGCCCTGGACATAGACGGACTTCATGGCTGAAGAACCTAAGAGACTGGTGTGGTATATCCTCAGAAGAAATGTTCTGAGGAGTTAAGAACAGGAAGACTATCACCATGATGATAGCCAATATCTGGAATGGATATGGAACCTGAAGCAGCAGCAGCAGCATTAAAATTTCAAGAGCTTGATAAGATACTTTTAAAAACATGTTCATTCCCTTTATACATAATGGTAGGGTTTGTAAAAAAAAAAGTTAGAAAGAAAAATAATTTCATTATTTCATTGGGTTTCATAAATGTCAGGGTTTGCTGATACAAGGAATGAAACTCAAAGCATTCTGTTCAAAATGTCTTATATGTAGTGATATTTTAAATCAACTAGAAAGGTGACTGGAAATGAATAATATTTACTATCCCCATTAACATTGTTCTTACTGGTTACATGGCATTTGATATTTAACTTCATTACCTCCTTAATACTGGAAAAAGGAAAAAGAAAAGTAATAAGATTACTTGCAATTTATTATTTTAAAGCTCTGAAGATATCCAGATTGGCATTTTTTCCACATAAAGTATAATTTGTTCTGTTCATAGACTTTTAACACATTCTATTATTCTAGAAGTCCCGTCAGAACAGTAAGCCATTTCCTGATGTTCTCTTTATCAGGGAACAGTGATAAAGTAGTAGATTTGCGAAATTGGTTGGGTGTGTGACTACACATTTGATGTTATTCTTTCACAAGTGGGGAGTACCTGGAGTCCATCCAAAAATGATTCACTACCCCTACAGTAAAAAACCAGGCAAGGAAAATTGTCATGTATGCAAATCTAAACATGTTCTGGTTTAACTCTAAACCTTGGCAATTATGTTCTTTGTCAATATGTAATGAGAGAGAGAGAATGTGTGTGTTATTTGCAAAGGAAAACTTTTGTCTAACACACAGGTATCAACAGCAACATGTAAAAACATTCAGTCTTTAGGAATTAGGATTTTTAGTCTGTTTAGTTTTATCTTATATGGAGCCAGAAATGCCTGATGTTCAAGCTGGATTCTGAAAAGGAAGAGGTTGTAGAGATCATATTGCAAATATTCGATGGATACTAAAGAATTTCAGAGGAAGATTAGCCTATGCTTTATAGACTACAGCAAAGCATTTGACTGTAGATTATGAGAAACTATGGATGATTATGAAAGAAATGGGTTTGCCTCAACACTTGGTTGTCCTGATATGTAATCTAAACTGTGGACAAGAAGCTACTGTTAAAACAGAATATAGAGAGGCAGAATGGTATTTTATATAGGCAAAAGTGTCAAATAAGGATGAATTTTATCCCACTATCTGTTCAATCTGTATGCGGAAGATAGAATACAGAAAGCTGGACTAGAATAAGATGAAAGAGGTATGGAAATTGATGGAAGAAAAATCAATAAGATATGCAGATGACATTATTTTACTGGTAGAAAACAGCAATGATTTGAAATAACTTTTAATGAAAATGAAAGAATAAAGTGCCAAAACAGCGATGCAGTTGCAGTTAAGAAGACAAAAGTCATGACTACATAGGGTTGACAATTAAGAAATAGAGATAGTGATTTGTATACCTAGGCTCAACCATCAGTTGACTGGAACAAGAATAGTTCCAGTGTTCCAATCAAGGATAAGAGCGGAAAGCTCCTGACCACCCAAGAAGAGCAGGATAAAAGGTAGTTTGAATATTTCCAGAGAACTCTTAACCAGCCAGGCCTGACCATTACTCATTTACCAGTGAGGAGGTACTTCAAAGGAGTGGGTTGTGCAAATTACATAACATAATTGCATGAAAATGACAGGCCATATTTTTGATATGGAGAAAAACAGGATCCCTCAGGTGGCAATAAGCTTGACCCCCTCCTAATGCCAAACAACAACAAGGATGCTCTCGAAATATGTGGCAAAGAACATTCATGGTGGATTTAAAGGCCCTGAAAATGACGTGGGAGGGTGCCAAAGTACTCGCCCAAGACCGAAACCAGTAGAAATACCCTTGCTGCCCGATATGCTACATAAAATGGGAGGATCTAAATGTAAGGCTCAATCATCACTCCAAATAGGTCTTGCAGCCAAGAAATCATAAGAAATACTGAGACTTGGAAGGACGTCAATGAAGGAATTATAAAAGATCATCAAGTGTAAGGATGTATTGCTGGAGACTAAAACCTCCAGTAACTCTGGACTGGATTATTGTAATGCGCTCTACATGGGGCTGCCCTTGATGACCATTCGGAGGCTGTAGCTGGTTCAGAATGCAGCTGCCCGTGTAGTGATGGGGTGTGGGCGTTTTACCCATGCTTCACCCCTGCTACGAGAGCTGCATTGGTTGCCAGTGTGTCTCCAGGTGCAATTCAAGGTGCTGGTAATTACCTTTAAAGCCCTACATGGTAGTGGGCCAGGATACTTAAGAGACCACATCACCCCAAGGACATCTGCCCGTCCCACTAAGGTGGACCGGAGGGGCTCTTTTTTAAAAAAAACTGCTAGAGAGGCTATCCACTCTGGCACTATGGAACCTCCTGCAAGTTGAACTGCATCTCCAGACGCGGTTCAACTGGCAGGAGGTTCCATAGGGCCGGAGCGGATGCCGAAAAGGCTCTTCTTCTAGTGCTAGAGAGGCAAGCCCTTCAGGAAAGAGCTGCCCTTCAGGAAACCTGGCTGGCAGGGAAGGTGTGGGAAGGTGAAGAGGGAGCAACCACCACCTCCACTGGCTCATTTAGAGGAGGATCACTCATGCTTTTAATAATTTTTAACTAGATTTTTAATTGGTGCGGGTGGAAGGTAGTTTTTCAGTGTTTTTAGGAATTTTAAGGGTTTCTATAGTTTAAACTTTGGGGATTTTATGTACGCCGCCCAGAGTCGCACGTCAATTGGGGCAGCTACATAAATTGAATGAATGAATAATCCAATCTATTTTATTCCCAATTACCATGTAGAAATGTAAAAGCTGGACAGTAAAGAAAGCTGATAGGAAAAAATGATTCATTTGAAATGTGGTGCCATCAGTGCTTTTCAGCATGTGACAGTGACAGTCTGCTTCATCTGGGTAGCATTTATGTGTGATGTACCCCCTTCCCAACTCAGGGAGGAGTTGCTTATTCACTGAACCTATGTAGATGGAGGAATCCTCTCTATTCTGACTCTCATTTTAGTGTGTCACAAGTGATGACAAGGTATGAGACTAACACCCTTTCTTCATGGCATATGAGCTCCACGCACTTCAGAAATGTGTGAATAGGCCTTAGCCTTTGGGGAACGTAGGAAAAGAAAGGAAGGAAGAAAAGAAAAGTGGGAGAACATCTCATATCTATTTGAACTCAAGTGGAGTTTTTTGCGCACTAGCTTGAAGTACAGAAAATATATTTCTTTCAAAAGAAAAGAAAAGGTGTCACTATGTGAGCAAGCTACTTTCATAATAGTTTTTTGGGGAAATAGAACAAAATTCTGTTTCTGGAATAAATTATTTTCAGCAAAGAATTTTCAATTTTATTTCAGCTAGGAGTGTTCAGTGAGCTGAATACTCAAACAGACTGCCAGGATTGCAAAAGAGATGTGTCCTGCAGAACAGTTGCCATCCCAAGCATGCAGGGCTAATGATGTGCTGGGAAACCTGAAAAGTTACTTAAGAACAACAGCCATCAACAAGTAGAAGAAAACCTGCAAATTATATGAAAAGAGAAGTGGGAACTGCCTGATAAATTTAAAGTAAGAATTAAAACGAGGTCATTGGCAACCTGGCTGAATATTCATCAAGAAAGCAGATTTCTGAGTTCATTGTAAGCCAAAACAGGATTTCTTGAAGTAGCCAAATCATATGAAGGATATATAGCTTTTAACTAAGAGTGCATTCACTGCCTACTCTACAATTGATAATCCTTAATTTTAATGTATTTAATATTTTCACTTGGACTCCTATTGGCTAGTCTCTTAGACTCTGTATGTGACCAGATATCCTGGTGACCCCCTAGCCTAGAACAGTGATGGTCGCCCGCTGGGTCGAGTAAAGCGGTATAGAAATTAAACATGATGATGATGGTGAACCTTGGCACTCCAGATGTTCTTGGACTTCAATTCCCAGAAGCCCAAGCCCCCATGAATCCACACAAATGGGTTTGCTGCGATTCATCCGGCCCACGCCGCCCCCATTGCTCCTGGAAGCAGAAGTAAAATGCACCCGTATACAATATTAGGGCAAGTAGTCAATAGGACAGCAAAGAGTAAACACACTAGACCGCCAAGATCTGTTTTACTTCCCGAAATGCTGTTGACAGTCTATCATTGATTTAAGCCAAGTGGTTCAACACAGATCAATAAAGAATTTGTTTAGTTTTGCTTGACTTCATTAAAAATCAGCTTTCAAAGCAATTCATAGTTGCAAAAATAAACCTAATAAAAACTCTCAAATGAGAGCATATTTAAAACAATTAAAAATAAACAACAATTCTGTTGATTGGGTCTGGCCCAGCACATCAAAGCACCTTGGCACCCTTTTAGTTTTGAATCTTTAGTTTTGAATCTTTTTTGCTTTGTGTACTTGTGTTGCATTATGCTGCATTCCAGTGAGATGTCACCCTGAGCTCTTCGACTCAGATATTCCAAGGCACTTCTCTTTATCCATTGTACTTTGGAAGATGCTGCCTGAAAGAGTGCCAGGAATTAGATACAAGCTCTGGCAAGTATTATAATAAGATGCCACTTCTGCTTTAATTATCCTTTTGTTTGAACTGAAATAAAGTGGGAATAGGAGTGCTTCCTCATTTTTGAGAAAAGGTACTTGTGTGCACCTGACTGCCAGCATACAGGTGACATATTTGCAACAGAATTCCTTAATTGGCAAGGATGCAATTTTATCCATTCAATGAGCAGGATCCCAGTGAAAAACTAAGCACTTGGTGCAACCTTAGCTATTATCTTTGTTCTAAATGGAGCTGTTTTCTCCCCTTGAGTATCATCAGAAACTTGCTAGTTGGAAAATACTTGTCATCTTTGTACTTGATCCTAGCCTCTAAGCAGTGAATTATTTGGAGTCTTTGTAGAAGAACCTAGAACTGACTGCAATCCAGGCAGGAGTTTCATCACCCTGTTTCTTGTGAAATATTCTAGCCCAGTGTTGGCATACCTCTGGCACACGTGAGCACTCAGATGGCACTCAGAGCCCTTTCTGTCGGCAAGCCCCGCACAGCTGGCGCCAATAGCAGCACCACTTCCCCATCCACCCCTGCCCCTCCGCCAATGGGGAGGCAAGAGGGGAGGCTGATATCCTGCCTGGGAGGTGGTGGGTGCATGCACCCACATGACATTGGCAGAGACATGATGGCAATGTCACATGGGTGCATGTACACACTCAATGCCTATCCACCTCTACTTCCTGTTAGGAAATGTTGGTTATTCTCTGCTATAGGTTAGCAGAGAATGAGGTAAAAAATCCAGCCACAACAGCAGAGAAAGTGTGACACTGTATGAGAGTGATCTAGCCTTGGTCGATTTGGAAAAATTAGAAAATGGTGGTTTTGTTTATATTGCTTTTCACATTCATTTGGAAATTTCTCCTACAACCACTGTAGTCGCAATCTAGTCAACCACATGTTGACCTTGGATCACTTTGTTTCAGTCTCTTTAATTGCAATGTACCCCTCCCCGTCTCCCCACATCCTGTCATCTCTTATACAATAACTGCCAGCCATTTGAGAAGCTGCTTGGTTCCCTTTCCTTGCTGCTTCTCTTCCTCTTTTACCCTTTTGGATGCTGAGGGAGATACAGTAAAACCCCATATAACGATTTTAATTCATTCTATGGGTCTGTTCGCTATGCAGGTTTTTTTTGTTGTACGATTTTTCCTATGGAAAAAATTGTACAACAATTTTTTTCACTAAGTGGTTTTCCCATTGAATATTTGTTGTACGGTTTTTTCCATAGGAAAAATCATTATGTGGAGCGCCATTTTTTAAAAAAAACCTATTATGCGATTTTTTCACTATAGGGGGCATTCATTATACGAGGTTCCACTGTACAAGGTTTTTGCTCTGGCACGTCTATCAGCCTCCACTGGCGTTATTTGGTGTTCTTGTAAGGTTTCTTTTATGTTATCTCTCCACCTTCCTCTGGGTCTGCCTCATGATCTTTGTCCTTTTCTTCTTTCCACATATGCCTTGTATAGTATAGAATCCCAATACATTCTCTCCAAATGGAAAAACCCCTTTATTTGCTGTCTCTATATGTAGTTTAAGATTGATTCTATCCAACTCTTTTCCTTATAGTCTTATTCCCTTCTAGTCACTTCAGCAGCCTTCCTGGCATACACAGAAAGAGCCTCCTCGAAAACTGTGGTATTTTTGAACCCTAATCCGGTGTACCCTGGTAATGCTAACCTTGTGTTGCCTGCTAATGTGATTCTACTTCCCTCCCACAACAACTGTAAGAGTTTAAGAAATTTGCCATTTTCTTTCATCCTGTGGAACTTGAATATTAAAGGGTGGGTTCTGTATGTGAAAGGAAATTCCCTATTAATTTGAAACTGTTTATATCTGAGTGTGAGATGCTAACTTCTCAAGCCAGAGACATTTTCTGGTAGTTTTAGGAGGACAAGATGATGTGCAGAATTGTTTGTTTCAACTACAAGTCTTAGAAGAACGATGTACTCCTAAAAAACCACACACACATTTACATACCTAAAGTATTAGGAATTTGATGTTAGTGTGATTTGTTGCTTATAATCTTGATTGGCATTCTCAATTTTTTTAACAAGAAAAGCATCATCAACAATGCTATCTTTCTAAATCTGTTTTTAACTAAATTATTCTTAGCTTAAGGGTTCTTTAATAAATACTTAGTCTTTAGAATCTTCCCTTCATTGCCAAAGCTTGAATTAGAAAAAACAAAAAGAGAGAGAGAGAGAGAATTGATAGGGGATCAGAATACAGTAGTACTTTGAAAATGGAACTTAAACGCTACAGCCCTGGTTTTTAATTTGATTTTGTCTTGGAACATGCCAAGGAAGCTTGTCCTTTAGCATCTTTTCATTATGTAGTGATGTGGTCAAGCTCTCCAGCTTTCCATGTGTACAACTGGAGTTAGATACTGTATCTACTGGGTTGCTTTTAAATCTTTGCTTGGACATGGAGAATCACTTGAAGGTGGGTAGGTGGACCAATAAATATTACTTGTCCCTTGGAAACCTCCTAGAATCAACATAATCTAGAACTGCCTTGGCAGCACATCTCATAGATATACACCTGGTTTCCTTCAGTATGCTCATGACACTTGGCTCTGTTTCCAAATGCTACAATGGACTGGATCTTTTTTGAATCCTGTCTTCGGATGTCTAGCCAACCTCTGGCTGTTACTGACTGTTCCCTTTCCTGCCACCTCAATATTTATACTAATTTTCTCCTACAATTCCATCTGCTTGGTGATTGAAACGATATGTATGTAAGTTCCAGATTATTGTGGAAATTATTGCTGTCCGGCTACGACCACACAGCTCTTCTTAGGTACTGTTTTCCAGCTATTCTGCTTGAGGAAACAGACATGTTTATGCCTAGCAGGAAGCCTTTGCTGAGTTAACCGGGCATTTTCACCAATGCCCTTTTCGCTTCCCCTTTGAGAGGCAAATCTGACCATATTTGTCCCCCAGGGAGTGGGCAGATCTCATTGGCCTGCTTAATGCCTCTTGTGGGTCTCCACTGGGAAGAACACAGCAAGCACAAAAGTGCCTCTCTTTTGTATATGGGCAAATGGCAGATTTCCAGGAGTCCTCTTTATCAATTCCTCTGGTCATGACTGTGGCTGTGCTGTCTGTGTTGTTGCTGCAAAGCTTCTTTATATTTTGTAAATGTGGCTACAGAAGGTGAAGAGGTGGAGGTAGCAGACCAATGCCCCACCTGTCTTAATGGATCTCCCACCCTGTAGTCCCTTTTATTGTAAAATGCTCTCCTTTCAAATACTTCCTGCATATCTACCATCTACCCCATTGAGTGGGGAAACCATGGCCACTTATAGTTCTGTTGCTGTAAATAAAGGCTATAAAGTCTTGTAGTATGGATTTGTGTATCTTTACCTATAAGGAGGGATGTTAACCATTGGACTCTGGCATACACGCCCACACCTGTCCATACTGTCCTGTACCGAGCCACCTGCACTTGCCTTTACTCAGCACGCAGAGCGCCTCAAGGGTCCCGCAGTCGCCAGTGGGGCAACAGCCCCATGAACGCAAACAAAACAAAACAACTTCAATTCCCAACGTCCTCCATGCCGCGCTGCCCCTCAGCCAATCAGGCTGACAGGCGAGAGCAAGCAGAATGTTTGGAAAGATGGCATGCCCAATAGAAACTGAGCCACAGGGGGGAAAAACCACCGTATGAACATGAGCAAAAGAAACAAAACTTCAAGCCCCAGCGTCCTCCGAGCCATGACCACTTCAGCCAATGAGGCTGAAGGGCGCGAGCACGCAGAACGCTGGAAAAGCCGGCATGTGAAAAATAAAATAAAATAACGCTTCACACAATGGAAATGCAAGGCCTCCACAGGCAGATGCAGTGCCTCCCACAACGGGAACGCAAGGCCGCCACAGACAGACGCAGCACCTCATGGCCTTGCTAACCCAAACCCACAAAAAAACCACGGTGAGACAACCCCAGGCCTTCTTTCCTGGAGCAACGGAGAGAAGAGGGAGTCCCTCTCCTCCACGCTACCCCGCCGAAGACATGGTGAGACCACCGCCGGCTTCAAGGTAAGTTGAGCCAGGGTAGAAAAAAAGCAGCAGGCAGCAATTCGTCAAGGGAAGCACACTCCCTGGTGAATGACTGGATTCTGCCTTTCTACTACCCACACCGCTATTTCTAGAACTAGCACGAAACAACGGTGGAGGTAATAGAAAAGCAGCAGCCAGCAATCCGCAAGGAAGAGCACCACCCCTTATGGATCATTGCCTGCTGATCTCCCGTTAGGTAAGCCAGGGAAAAAGGAGGCCAAGAGGAGGGAACCATCATGAAGAAGATAGCTCTTCTCTGCCTCCTTTTCACCTGACCGACCTAACGAACTGTACCAGCTCTTCCTTTTACCCATTGCTGCATCGAAACCTAATTTCGAAACAGCAATGGGAAAAAGAGGAAATGACAGACAGGCCATTCTTCACCCCACAAAGCACAACCACAACCATTTAACCAAAACGCCAAGTATCAAAAATAATAAAACACAAATAAATAAACAAATAATTAAAATAAAAACAATAAACAACATAACAATAAACCACAAACTCAACAAAAAACACCCGAAATACCAAAGGCTACCAAAAAACAATAAAAACTCACTAAAACACCTATCTACAACACAAAAATACCTAACTCAACAAACAATAATATCACAAAATAAAAAAATAAATACGGAAGAAATCAGAAAAATAAATAACCAGAAATAATAAAAACAATTAAACACATCACAAACCCAAAATAAATACAAAAGAACAAGCAGAAGCATTTTGGGGGGTTTAAGTAGAGACTCTATACTTAAACCCCCCAGCCCAACACCCCAAAATCAAAACAAAATAAAAACAGATTAAACAATCAAGAGCATTCACCAAACATGTCCTCCCTCCATGCCTCCGGGACCAAACTGAACAAAGAAAGGAAATCACAGTACTCTTAAACACAGCCCCACCTAGAGGCCAGAAGAGTAAAAAACAGTCAAAAAATACAAAAAAATCAAAATAAGTAATAAATAAATCAAATAAATCAAATAAATTCAAAAACCACAAATTCACAATATCAACACCCAAACCACCCCTAACCATAAAAACACACATAAAAACTGCCCGGCAAGGCTGGGCAAACTATGCTAGTAATTGATAAACATGTGGACTATTTAGTCACATTGTGTTTATGTTTGGGAGCAATGAAGTTATATATGTAAGCAAAATATCAGTTCCATCTTTCCAGCTGTGCTAAACAAGTTAAAATAATATTCTTAAAGTGTGCTTGTCTTATCATTGGCCCTGTGTGTGTGCTTGAAATGTTCTCATAAAACCTTGGTAGGGGAAAAAGATCCCCAAGGAAATTGTGAAAGAATATAATTTTCCTTTTAGTGCACATTTGTTACCTGTGGGCTCTTTCCTGAAATGAAACAACCGTTTTTAACAACTGAATATGCTTTCAACTTAAAGCTCTTTTTTTGCTATTTATTCAGGATGAAGTCTTGCGTTATTTTTTTAGTCTGGAATTCCTGCTTGGTGGGAGATGCCTTACATAAGTAATAAAAGAACCATCTTATGAGACTTGACACAGAAAGCAAATATGTATATATTCTTGCTGTTGCCTGCTTACTTGAATTGTCTTCATTCATACATGTCTAATCACCTTGCTTTTCTATTCCTATATGTCAAAGGGAAGTAGGAGACTAATTTTTTACATGGTAGAGTAGAGGGTGTGTAGATAGGAGGAGCTGAACCATTCTCAACTATCTACCAGCTTTGTTTCCAAATGCTTTCAGCCTGGGGTCACTTTTGGTGTCAGGGATAAGACTAAAGGGAAAAGAAAACCAGATGAGTAATATCACACATTTAGAGCCAAGAGAATCCTACTCCATTCAGTAATAATAGAGGAACTTGTGGCCCCTTGTAGAATAACAAATTTTATTTTACAGAAGTTTTCATGGACTGCAGCCACTCATAAACCTAATGGAGTTGGATACTGACCACAGTATCATATGCCAGATAAAATCTGTTAGCCTTTAAGGTGACACGGAATGCTTTGTTTTTGTTTTGTTTTGTTTTTGCTGCCACAAAAGGAAAGGATTGCCACCCACCCACTCATAAATTTCCCTTCTTTATATATCAAATATGTAGATAGAAATCTATACCTCTCAGCTCCTCCTTTGTATGTAGGTGTGTGTATAAATGGAAGAAACATAAAGAATAAACCAGGCAGCATCTGCCATGTGGCTGAGTTAGATATGGGGTTTTATCAAGGCTAAAGATATAATCAAATAAAGCAAATGTAATTATAGTAAAAACCACGGGTTATGGAAATAATCAATTACAGGAAGTTTTCCATAAAGCAGTATTTCCGTAACCGGAAGCACAATTTCCCATAGGAATGCATTGAATTTTTTTTAAAAAGTTCCAAACCATCAAAAAAATTCAAACTAAATTTAAAAAAAACATCCAAAAATATGCCAGACACAATTCTCGCACATCTCGCTTGATCTCCCCAGCTAGTGAGCGGCTGGGGTGAAGAGGGGGTGTTCTTAGAGATCATTCAAGGTGCGGAAGAGAAAGGGGAATCCTCTATTAACAAAGAATTTCCTTCTGTAAGTCGAGTTTTCCATTACCCGAGACATCCATTACCTGGGGTTTTTACTGTAAAACATAAAAATGACTAAGACTACTTAAAACACAATTTTAAATTCACAATTTAAACTACAAAAACGTTAAGGCGTAAATGCTGCTCCCACCATTTACACAGGAAAAAGAGCCGACTTACAGTACCTTGCTAATCAGAACTACTACCAAATAGGTATTGTAGCATTTTTGTTATCAACAACTTTGTTACTGAAAAAATTAAACTAGCATAAAAAAAATAAAGTTTAATATACAGTATTCAATTTAACGAGGAATGGGCATGCATGCACGTGTACACACCCAAACCTTGGAAGCAGGAAGCAGAAGGATATTTTTATGTGTATTGTTGTTTATTTTATATATTATTTTGATATGCTGCCTTTCTTCCCAAACTTATTATGCCACGGGCCAGTCATGTGGTTCCCCCTGCTGTAAAACACATCTGTGGCTGTTATAAATGTGTTTATGACTGCTGTGGGTGCATTTATGGCAGCATTTATGACAGCTGTGGGTGTGTCTACGTATGCGGGGCACGTTTTACAGCTGTCATAAATGGGCCGGCTTCTGAGAGTGGTGAGGGCAGCCGCTGGCCACATGAAATGGTAATTTGGCCACCCTTGACATAGAGAAATCCAGACAGCAAAAGTCAAGTAAACACACATTCTATTAAATCCCATGGCAATTAAGATCAGTCTAAGGCATGAGTTCTCAACCTTTTTCAGTTGGGGGCTGGGACATGCTCCCTCAGACAGCTTCAGGGGCTAGACAGCCATTTTCCCCTTCTCCATCACATGACACTTCCTGGTGTGGTGGAGGTGGTGGTGGGCCACATGAAATGGTGCCACTGGCTGCATTCAGCCCATGGGCTGCAGGTTGAGAATCCCTAGTCTAAGGAATACATTAAAAACAGTTAAACGTGTATCCACATATATTTTTAGATTAATTTTTTTAATATATATATATACTGTATTTTAAAAAAATAGATAGAACATTACTGGAAACCTCAAATATTGCTTGAATGTCTGTCTGAAAATGGATGACTTTTGCCTGATGATGAAAGAACAAGAGAAAGGAAGTCAACTTGCTTCTGTCATTCGGAAACCTGGGAGCAGCTACTAAGAAGGCCATTATCTCATGTCCTCACCAAATAGTTCTGTGAGGACTGAGAGAAGGGCTTTCTCAGAAGATCGTGAGGCTCATATGGGTTGATACAATCCTTCAGATACCTTAGATTCTGTATAGGGCTTTAAAGGTCAGGACTTTGAATTGGGCAAGGAGACAGACTGGTAGCCAGTGAAACTATTATAATACAAGAGTTATGTGGCCCCTGTAACTGGCCCCAGACAGCAATCTGCATTATTTTGAACAAGTGACTTTTCTAAACATTCTTCAAAGGCAGCCCAATGTGGAGTGGATTTCCCTAATCCATGTGGGAAGTAATAGAGATGTGTTCCTTTACCCAGAAGACAAATCTCAGTGAACATCAGTTACGAATTAGGAAGCGATTTCTTTTTGCTGCTCTCTGTTTTGTGATGGTGGTGGTTAAAGACCTGCTTCCTTGAACCTCACTTGCATTTTGAAAGCAAAATAATGATTGTGTTGTGATCTGTTTAAAGTGGTAATTCAGTGTAGCAAAACAGTGTTGATATCCTGACAGTTTATATTTATTTCCAATGATAAGTCTTTGGATCAAATAGTAACAAACCCCCATTACCATTTCAAGCCCCACTTGGATAGTTGTCACAAAACACAGATGGCCATTGGCAGGGCTGAAGTATATTCCAGATTGCCAGAGCAGCTGGCCAGCACTCACAGTGCCAAAATTTAGCCAAAACAACACATAACTGATGGTAAGGGGTTGCCACTGGCTTTATAAACCAGCAAGCTTAATCTAGGGATGCGGGGAGTGATGTAATGAGAAGGAAACACGGTTTTCTGTCAAGGGAAAGGTAGAGATGAGCATTCTGTTGGCAATTCAGGCAGTCCGTGCTTTGCTACGCCAGCATATGAGAAGCCCAGGATTCGTTAACATCGCATCCAACCCTCACACAAGCTGACTGCTGGTCTCATTATAGAATGTGGCAAACATTTCCAAATGAAAATAACTTTGAGATTGAAAAAGAAGCAGAATTACATTTTGTTTGTTGCCAATTCCTAATTACATTGTAGATTTCTTGACCTTGCATCTTCCATATTGCCTAAAATGAGTGAACATTTTAATTGTCATGTAATCGGGAGAAAGTAACTAGCCTGTCACAGGCTAATTCCAGTTAATCATAAAAATGTTTTTAAAAAAACCTTCAGTAATCTTATGTATGATATTATGCTTATATGTATTGTATTCTTATTATACTGTATTGTATATTGTTTATCATTTACTGTTGGAAGAAGCTCTGAGTGGTTCATGCACTAGAAGAGCGGGGTACAAATAAACAATTATTATTTATTATTATTATTATCTGGAACATATACACAGTTCTGTTAACGAGACATCTGTTTCAGATTATCTTTAGAAATCTTAAAAATAAAATGGTAATTTTACCTTCTTCCAAGCCAGTTGGTTTAAGAGTTGCCATCCAGAATGATTATAAAAACTAATAAATGAAAAGTCCAGGCCATATTATCTAGTCTATAATATTTATTACTACGCTACTTCACCTTGTCCATACTAATTTAAATATGGTTATGCAAAGTCAGCTATAAACAATGTTACTTCACACTTTATTGTCCTTCATTTTCTGGGCATATCTGTTATACCCCAAAACAAGAACCTGCAAATTTTCACATGTTCTCTCTGGCAATATTATACTGTACAATCATGAAATAATGGTGTTGGAAGGAGCCTATAAAGCCATCGAGCCCATCCGCTGCTCATTGAAGGAATCCAAATCAAAGCAGATTTGACAGATGGTTGTCCAGTTCTCTTTTAAATGCTTTCCAGTGTTGGACTGCTCACCACCTCTTGAGTTAATTAGTTCCTTGCCATACTGCTGTAACATTTAGGACTTTTTAAAAATAATAATAATAATGAACCAAAATTCCCATCATCTAACAAGGAGGTTGCCCAATCAAATAATACTCTGGCAGGATTTGTTCTTGACAAATCTGTTTACTTTTAATTGTTACTGCATTATTTTCGAAGTGTCTGCAGACCACATCTTCCACCAAGTCATCTCTATTGGTTGGAATCAAGTCAAAGAAAGCTAATCTCTAGTTTGTTCTTCCTCCACTTTTTGTAGGAGAAAATTATCAGGAATAGAAGTCAGGAATTTCTTGGAGGGCCATATTTGGTAGAAGTTGCCTCTTAACAATAGAAAGCTTTCATTTCTACTATGTTGTGTCTCTTTGAAATTCTTGCAAAAAAAATTAAAGGTTCCATTTTTATCTTCTCCTTGATTGAGCAGTCAGTAGTACCGTACTTTTTGGACCATAAGACGCACCTGACCATAAGACGCACCCAGTTTTCAGAGCAGGAAAAATATATATTTAAAACTGTACTTTGCACCAGCAACCAGTGGTGGCGCTGGAGGGGAAATGGGCAGGCCAGGCCAATTGCACTGTGGAAGGAAGTGATACTCTAGCCTAGCCTCTTGCTCTCCTTTCAACTAGGAAGCATGTTTCCCCCTCCATTTTGTCCACGTGGAATAGAGACAAAGGCATCAAGGTAAGTGAAATCCTTTCTTTTTAAGCACAGGTTTGGTTTCTCACTTAAATGCATTGGGAACATACAAACAGAAAACCTTTTAATACAAGAAATTTATTTTCAATGCATTTAAATGGGAAATTGCAATTTTCGCCCTCTTGTGGCCACTTGTTTTTCATATATTTCCCGCCCCCCTGCCCCGAACAGCTGAACAGCTGAGAGGCGGCAGTAGTAGTCTTCGGCCAGCTGTGGCTCTTGTAAAATATCCTTTTACAACAGCCATAGCTGGCCGAAGACCAGCATTTGGACTATAAGATGCACCCTCATTTCTCCCCCACTTTTGGGGGAGAAAAAATGTGTCTTATAGTCCAAAAATACGGTAGATTCTAGCTATCACATTCCTTTTATTTCTAGCCTCAGTTTTATAAATCTAGATGTCCTCAATGGGGCAACCAAGCTCATCCTCCTGTATTTCGGTGCAGGAATTTTTGATATATAGTGTGACAATATTTATTTCCTATTATTTCTGTTCTTTGAACAATTTATATCCTTCAGTTACTGTATGTCAGTCATTGGAATCATCCCACCAAGTTTGAGTTATCCCTATAAGGACTCTAGCTGGGGTAAGCTGCATGCAAACTCATTTGTATAGCTTACTAGGTTAGTGCCTGGCTTCGCCCAGGTTTTTTGTATTGTTATTTTTATTGTTGCTTTAGTAGGTTAGCACAAAAAAAAATCCCTAAAAGGATATTGCTGCTAAACCGGAGATACATTCTTTTATAAAGCCAGGATGTTTGCTGATCACTGTCATTGTTAGTACTGAGTTAAACGTTGAATCATCTGGATGGTGGGAAAAATTCTCATACTGTATCCATATAGCACAATCAGGTACATGTGAAGGAACAAATGCACTGTCTGAATAAGCCCTCAGTTCTGAAAACCTAGTTGGGACACAACTAGAGTGCAGTGGGAATTGTTACAGTTTGGAGTTTCTTTTAGAGGAATTCTGTTTTTCCTTTTTGTGAGCTGTTTGTTGTATCCCCCCCCCCCCGTCTCACTGGGCATGGATTGGAAGGGAGAATCATAGTAGTTGTACTTCTATACCGCCCTATAGGCCATAGCGCTTAATGTACTGTCTGGACAGTTCACAAGGTAATTAGCATTTTTGCCCCAGTATGCTGGGTATAGAATTTTAGTTTGGTTTATAACACCTGGAAAGTTTTACATGTTGGTAAACCTTACAGAAAACAGTAATCAGTATAGGCATCTATCTACCAGTAGTGCTAGATCTCAAGACCTTTCTGAGCATTGTTACTGTCTCATTTATTTGTAGACACACTGACTCAGAATGCTGTTGAAACACAGGTGTAGTGCCTGGTAAATTCCTTCTCCAAAAGGCACTTGGATTGGAAATAGTGAGGGGAAAGAAGTTGGCAAAGTCATTCCTGATTGGAAGCTAGAGGTATCACTTTCAAAACTACAACTCATCTTTTCCATTCCTCTCTCCTCATCTGTATGCTTTCCTAATGTGGAGAACCTTGGGGAAAGATGAATGGGTTTTAACAAGGACTGCTGTGTGACACCTTCAAGGATGACAGATTGATTGTTACATGGGTTTTGTGAGCATATAGCTTACTTCTTTAGAGCTATATAGTCTTGAACGTTTAAGTATTTGAGATGGGATGTAGAGGGTAAAATAAGGGGGAAATTTAAATCCAGAATTATTAGCAGTGAATGCATTTCAGATACCAGGCACTGTAATAAAGAATCTGTTCTCTAATACTGAAGTCTAGTGATATGTTTGAACTTCCTAGAAGACCAGTTGGTCATCTTTTTTTTCTTGATGAAGAAGTATCATGTTGTTAAATAATAAAAGTTTAACCTTTGGATTCAGAACTTTAACTGTCTACTGGAATGCGCAGTATTCATGATCCTCTACATTTCTGAATCATTCCTGAAGCTTTGGAAAGGTGCTGATTCCTTTGGAGTGGTACAGAGGACTCCTGCACAACCTTGGACAGATTCAGAGATTGATTTGGCATTCAGAAGTGGTCCAAAATGCACAACTCTAAAAATCTTCTGAGGGAAGATTTGACACTATGCTACTAGATGAATGAATATAAATTATGTGCTCTTTTGGTTATAGTTTGCTCACAAACAGGGTGGCTAATAGCTTGGGGTGCAGTGGGTTTTTACTCCAGAATTTAAGAGGGCTTCTCCTTAAAAGATGCCTATGCTAACAATAGAAATGAACCCACTTCATTTCAATAAAAAAAGTGTTAAACCTTTGTTTGCCTGTAAGCCTTACTCCTTAACTCTCAGTGTATGAGGAGGAGAGACTCCTTTCCTTAGAGGAGCAGGGAAAACAACATAGACCAGGTGTATTTTTTTGGAAAGTAACAAGATTTAATGGTGGTGGATCTAATCCCTAATACATTTTGAGGGAGCTCTCCCCTCACCTCCCCCATAGCCCTAGGGGAGAGGACTGAGTAACTCTAATAGGGAATAATAATAATAACAATCTTCAGAAAAATGTAGAAAGGAAAGCAGATCACAAATTACATAATCGCTGGTGTCTATGTATGAATGCAAGGAGGAATCAGGGAACTACAGACCAGTGCGCTTGACATCAATTCAGGGAAAAATCTGGAGATGATTATAAAGCAGTAGCTCTGCCAGCACCTTGAAAACAATGCCCAAAACAGAACCTATCTTCGTAGGGAGGGAAACCGAAGAATTAAGCAAGATAGAAATAACCAGGGAGGAGGTCCTTGCATGTCTTGTTAAACTAAACACTAACAAATCACCAGGACCAGATGGCATCCATCCACGAGTTCTCAGGGTACTTAAAGATGAAATTGCTGATCTCCTAGCCAAAATATATAATATTTCCCTCAAATCAGGGTTTGTGCCTGATGACTGGAAGGTAGCGAATGTAACACCAATTTTCAAAAAAGGATCCAGGGGTGATCCAGGAAATTACCGGCCTGTCAGTTTGACATGTGTCCCAGGTAAAGTGATGGAAACCATCCTAAAAGATAGAATTAATAGGTACATAGAAGAGGAGGCGCTGCTAAAGGAGAGCCAACATGGCTTTTGCAAGGGCAAATCATGCCTCACTAACCTGTTGGAATTTTTTGAGAGTGTCAACAAGCATGTGGATAAGGGGGATCCAGTTGACATTGTTTATCTGGACTTTCAGAAGGCTTTTGACAAGGTCCCACACCAAAGGCTCTTGAATAAACTTGCCAGTCATGGAATAAAGGGACAGGTCTTGTCCTGGATCAGCAACTGGCTAAGGGACAGGAAACAGAGGGTAGCACTAAATGGACACTTCTCCAAGTGGAGGGAAGTAAAGAGTGGGGTCCCCCAAGGTTCAGTACTGGGACCCCTGCTTTTCAACCTCTTCATAAATGATCTAGAGGTAGGAGTAAAAAGCAAGGTAGCCAAATTTGCTGACGATACTAAATTATACAGGGTAGTGAAAACTGTGAGAGATTGTGAAGAGCTCCAGAGGGATCTCTTGACACTGGGGGAGTGGGCAAAACAGTGGCAAATGAGCTTCAACATCAGTAAGTGCAGAGTGATGCATGTTGGGGCAAAAAACCCCAATTACATTTATAAACTGATGGGGTCTGAACTCTCTGCGACAAACCAGGAAAGGGACCTTGGTGTCCTGGTGGACAGCTCAATGAAGGTGTCAACCCAGTGTGCCTCAGCAGTGAAAAAAGCAAACTCAATGTTAGGGATCATTAGGAAGGGTATAGAAAATAAGTCAGCAAGTGTCATTTTGCCTCTTTATAAATCTATGGTGAGGCCCCATCTGGAATACTGTGTACAGTTCTGGTCGCCATACCTCCAGAAGGATATTATGGAGTTGGAGAAAGTACAGAGGAGGGCAACCAGAATGATTAGGGGACTGGAACACCTTCCTTACCATCTGAGGCTGCAACGGTTGGGCCTTTTCACTCTTGAACGACGGCGTCTAAGAGGTGACCTGATTGAAGTTTATAAAATCATGCACGGTGTGGACAAAGTGGATAAGGAAAAACTGTTTTCCCTATCGCACAACACTAGAACTAGGGGACACTCCATGAAACTTTTGGGTACTAGTTCTCAAACAAATAAGAGAAAGTACTTTTTCACCCAGAGGATTACTGGTCTATGGAACTCCCTGCCAGAAGAAGTGGTGACAGCTGTCAGTCTTGACAGCTTTAAGAAAGGATTAGACAAGTTCATGGAGGACAAGGCTATCAATGGCTATAATTATGGCTACCTAAGGACAACCTCCGGGTTGGAGAGATAGGCAGGATATCTCTCAATGCCATTTCCAGGGAATCCTAAGCAGGTGAAGGCATCTCCTTGGGAATACCCTGAAGGAAATGGTGAGCCACTGTGTGAGACAGAATGCTGGACTGGATGGGCTGTGGCCTGTTCCAGCAAGGCTGTTCTTATGTTCTTAATGCAGTAATAATTACAAGCCAACTTGGACTTGTCAAAAACAAATCCTGCCAGACTAATCTTACCTGATTTTTGATCTGGTAACTTCCTTGGTAGATGATGGGAATGTTGTAAACATAATATATCTTGAATTCAGCAAAGCCTTTGACAAACTGTCCAATAATATTCCAATTAACAAGGTAATCAGGTGTGGTCTGGATAACACAAGTGTCAGATGGATATACAGTTGGTTACAGAATCATACTAGAGAGTGCTAATTAACAGCTCCTTCTCAAAATAAGAGGAGGTAACAAGTGGGGTACCACAAGGCTCATTCATAACTTGATGCTCTTCAACACTTTCATTCATTACTTGGAAGAAAGAGTTCAGGGTATATATATCACATTTGAAATTACACTAAATTTGTTGGAATACCTAATACTATACTTAGAAAAGGGGGGATTAAAAAAATTGATAGGCTTGAGTATTGAGCTGAAAACAACAAAATGAAATTTAACAGGGATAAATAAGTTCAAGTTTATACACCTGAGGGGGAAATGCACAGTCAAAAGATGAGGGATACTTTGCTCAGTGATACTACAAGCAAGAAAGAACTCGGAATTGTTATATAAGACTGTGATGTGACTGCAAAAAAGGCTTATGCTATTTTAGGCTGAATTAAGAGAATATAATATTCAAAACCTTGAGGTACTAGCCTGTCAACATCTAGAGTACTGGGTGCAGTTATGGACACCACACTTTAAGAAGTGTGCCAACAAATAAAACAAATTCAGAAGAAGACAATAAGGATGATCAGGAAACCAAAGCCAAAGAAGAAAGACTGAAAGAACTGCCACTTTTGCCTTGAGAAAAGGAGAGTGATGGGGGATACGATAGTTATAGGGTGTCAAGTTTTCTAGTCCTATAGATGTGTGTGCCAGCCTTTTTAAATAAAGGTTTATATTTCTCTATCTGCATAGGTTTATCCAATTTAGGTAAAGGTAAAGGTCACCGTTGCTCGAAAGCCAGTCGTATCCAACTGTAGGGTTCAGTGCTCATCTCTGTTTATAGCCAAAGAGCCAGCACTGTCTGCATTTGCAGATGTTTCCATGGACGTGTGGCAGGCATACCTAGACACCAGAGTGCACGGAACGCGGTTTACCCCCCAACAAAGGGGTACCTATTTATCTACTTGTAGTTTCTTACTTCCTAATTGCTAGATTGGCAAGAACTGGGACAGGGGAGCTCACTCCGTCCTACAGGACTCGGGTATCGAATTCCAACCTTCCAGTCTTCAAGTTCAGCGTCTTAACAACTAAGCCACCGCAGTCCCTTTTTCCAATTTACCATGCTTTAAATTAATATAGAAACTACTACATTCTTACCTGACAGAACATTCATTTTAAACATACACATTTTAAAATAGTGCATAATTCTAGATCATGGAATACAAATGTTTCCTCTTTCTATCTCTCTAGCTTTCAGTCGTGCCCCTGTTCCAATGGCAGTGGTCCGGAGGGAGCTCTCCTGTGAAAGCTACCCCATAGAGCTGCGGTGCCCAGGAACAGATGTTATCATGATTGAAAGTGCCAACTATGGCAGGACGGATGATAAAATCTGCGACTCTGATCCTGCTCAGATGGAGAATATCCGCTGTTATCTGCCAGATGCCTATAAGATTATGACTCAAAGGTAGGTGTTTGACATTCTTGTGTGATGGATTTTATGCTAATCTTCCTTCCTATTTATGAACGTCTGCATTTATATGAGGCTTCATAGCGCTTGGAAACTGTGTAATTTTGGATGGCTGTATGCGGTGCTAAAATGGTTCCATGAAATGCCAGCAAACAGGAGTAAAATATTTGTTTTAATCTGAACCTGCACCTCAAATTGGTGGTCTAAATTGCAGTTTGATATTAAGCTGTTTATTGAGCTCCCCCGCCCCACCAAGTTGCCTCTAATAAGCTTTTCTTGCCCCTCAACATTAGATAACATGCCCTGAACATAAAATTTTGAATCAAAGTTCATTAACGTTTGCTTTGATTTAAGTGTATTCATAGAGTTTCTTTACATCCTGTCTATTATTCCTCCACTCTTCCAACATTTTCACATACGGAGCTCACTTTTAATCCTTAGGTGTTTTTAAATTGTTTAGATTGTTTCACGTACATTCTCTAGTAAGCAATCTTTATAACATCTTTGTGAATTTTTTAAAAAAGTCAGTATTTAAATTTCTTATAATTGCAGATTGAGACTGGGAGTGAGCAGAAATAATCACAATAAAAGGTCACATTCCAATATCCTACTTCATATCTTAGAGTCCTGAACTCTATACTGCACCCAAATCAACAGGTTCACTACATTTTTGATCATACCTGCCTATCTTCCTCCCAGTATCTTACTTTTTCTTTATCATTTACCCCCACCCCCATCTCTCGGGCCAGAGGAAACAAACACCACAAGGCACAACATGGAGGTGGTGGTCGTCCTACTGCCACTGCTGCAGTTCAGCTCAGACTGAGGTGTGACTACTCCCACACCAAGGTTCTTAGGGTTCTTCTTGCTCCCTAAGGTGGTATGGTCAGTACAGTATTCTTTAACTTTAGGAATATCTTGCCTTTCTTCTTTGATCCTTGCTTCTCAGCATATGAACAAACTCAAATGATGGTTAAAGTTAAGCTCTAAGATTTCTCTCTCCCTCCCACTCTCTCTCTCTCTCTCTCTCTCTCTCTCACACACACACACACAAGCGGCTTATTATTAAGTACTAGCAGATGGGACATTAGCATTGAGTAAGATGCTGCCATAAAATGAATCGTGAATTTATTTTCTGTTTGCTGAAAATCCAAAATCTGCCCATGTCTCATTGTTAATTGTGCTTTTCTACAAAAATAAATAGAGATTGCAGGTTGTTATCAGTTTATTGTTTCCCATTAATGTCAATGGCAGAAGCCATAGAAAGCAGTAGCAAAATAAAAAGCCGACAATAAACATACAGTAAAGCTAAGTACATTTTCAGTCTTGGAACTTCCCTAGCACATTTTTAGCCTAAATAGGCATTTTATAGCTCTTGAGAAATTTATTAGGGAAAAAAAAGAGATTTATGGGAAATAATGAAATCCACTAAAGAGTGTCTAGAGCTTTTTCAACTCATGGAAAATTTGGGGCGGGGGGGCGGGTTCCATCATCAAAGCACATGCTTCTTAAGTTTACATTTATAGACTCTGTTTTAAAAAATAAATCCTGTGATAGTTACAAGCAGAAGGCAAAAATCAAGAGGCACTTTTCTTAACAAAGGGCAGCCTCGTACTTTAAGGGCTCTCCAGTTTTTAAAAATACTTCCCATAAGATGAGAGAGTAAAGGCTTTGAAGTCTACCATGTGGATAGCAATCTAAGCAGGCGTAGAAATCACCTGATCACAGTCTTCCTCATTATGGCAAGATTATTGTATTCATATTTCAATTTCACTTGCTCAAATTCTGCTGAAGGGAAAGGGCACAGCTGCACAGTTACACAAGTAGTTGCTCCCCCTCCCCTCTGGCTTCCCAGTCAGTCACACAACTGAGAATGTGTTGTGTGCATGGTTGTTTATACCAGGGATTCTCAACCTGTGGCCTGTGGGCTGGATGCGGCCCGTGATGCCATTTCATGTGGCCTACCTCCACCACACCAGGAAGTGCCATGTGGTGGAGGAAGGGCAAACTGGCCATCCGGCCCCCAAAGCTGTCTGAGGGAGCATGACCCAGCCCTTGGCTTTAAAAGGTTGAGAACTCCTGGTTTATACTCTGAATGGATGCTGAGAACTGCAGTGGTCATCAGGCTGAAGAGGTGAAGCCGGTTGTGCAATTGGCCTTCTACGTTCACATAAGAAGAAATGTATTCTGGTCAATGTTTCTCTAGTTGCTTCTATGTTTAAAAAGTAGTGTGCAAATATTTTATGCAAATACATGTTACCTTTCAGATGATGCTTCTCTTTTTTTTTCCTTTGCTTCAATGTATAATTGACGTCCTTATGCAAACAGTCAACCAAGCTTTTGTAGCAATTTTGTCAGTGGCTGTTAAGGGGCATTTTATCTCCATCCGGTCTTTACTGTTCAAACTCCCAGTTATAAAGCAATATCACATCTCTTAATTCCCATTGTGGATTTAGATTTTCTTTCTGAAGACTCTTCTAATTCTGATATGCAAGGGAGGGAACCTATTGATGAGAGATATCCATAAGAGTCCCTTACAAATATTTTACTCATATAATTTTTTACTATTCCAAGGGATGGTACTACTATTCCCGAGTGTATTGCAGGGAATGGATCTAATAATTCTGAATAAGCAGCCTGATCTCTGTGGACACAAGTATCTTCATTTAAGGTTGGGGAGCTTATCTGGGTGATCATATGATGCAAGGAAAGATGAAACAGCTAAAAGAAGAAATGTATTGGCTAGAACTAAGAGTATTGCGCTGAAATAGAGATCTGATTCAACTTTAACTGTTCATCTTTTTGAATCCTGAAGTATTTAGAATTATCTCCTAAAGAGTTGTAATGCCAGTCTTTGAATAACAGCATAAGATTCTAAGTCCCACAATCAAACTGTAGATACTAGAATTCCATAGGATGGAGGATGTATGTACATTTTTAAAAGACATCACACTCCATGTAATATTTTCAAAAATGTAAATTTAAATATTTGAAAAAGACAAGAAGATGCTCCATTCTTTTGTTCTTTTCATTTTTTTTTCTTTTATAACATGTTTTGAATTCTAACATTTTTAAAATATTTTATACAAAACTTTCAGAGCCCTAGAAATAAGACGTGAAATAATTTTGAGTAGGTTGAGCTATCTGTACGGGGATGCATCTGTATTTTATTTCAGAGTTCTGGAAAAGCAAGAAACAATGTTACAAAATTACATATTAAGAAATATTAATTACATATTAAGAAATGTTTCATGGTTGTAGCAGTAAAGCTGAAGCGATTGTAGAAATTGCTTCTAAGGAGAGTTTTAAGAAGAAATGAACAATTGTCTGAAATTGTGCTTGTGTAAAGTTGTACCACATTTCTGGAAATCATAGCGGCCATTTACACCTTTTGAGGCACCAAATTATAAATCTGACAACATTGTGTGAAAATATTCCCATGTGATCACTTATATGAGATCATTAATTAGAGATAAAAGAGTCCTGAAGTCATCCAAGTTTTATTAGCACAAATGCTTAATTTGCTTTATCATGGTAGACTCACTGCACTTTATGGATATGCTGTAATGAGAGGCAAGTGCAAAGGGGTGAGTCAGTGTTGATTAACCAGTGCTATCCTGGGTACTATTTGATGGTAGAGATTTTTGGAACTAGGTAAACACTGGGAAAGAACAGGCATTTCATAATGAAAACTGATGCTTAAACTAGCAGGACATGGCAGATGCACATCAGAACAATATTTTAGCAAACCCATCAGATATTACTCTTTCATTAATCCTTTAATGTCCCAAACCCAGCTGGCACAGAACAGCGGGAGTGTCAACTTGTAAACAGAGCAACACAATGAAATTCATCTCTCTCAGCAGACTAAATGGAAGTGATGCAGCAGACTTGGATTTTGGATTGATTTTTATTATCAAGTGCGCTTTCTTTTCTAGCTTTTATTTAGTCCTATTATGTGTCCAGCAGCATCAAAGTGAAGAGAATTGGTTAATACTTCTCTTCAGAAGCATCATGTTGCTTATATGGGGATGGGTTGGCATATATTTTGTTTTTCTATTTCAGCTCTCATAGAGATTGATTGATTGATTGAGAAAATGCTAGGTTGAATAATATTGTCATATGCTTCATTTTATGATATCATCTGGCAGCAGTTCATGGCATGTTGCAGTCAGGTTGTCATACCTCATTTTGCTGAGCTATTCTCAATTGTTTGTTTATTTGTTAATATGAATCACCACCTTATGTTAAGTCTAGTCAAATGACAGAAGCCAGCATTACTCTAGAACTAATACACGAACATACACACACATATGCAAATATATAAATATGCTTATAGCTTACAGAGTTGTGTGGGAAGGAAGGCATAGTTCAATAGTGACTCCTCAGAAAAATTGGACTCTTTAAATCAAGGCTCTGAATAGGTCTCATGATGTAGCTTAGTGAACATTTTGACATTACAATACCATTGATATGCCTGTTCACTATTTTTCCCTTTGGTTTTATTGAGTTAAATTCCTGGACATTCACAAAGTTGCATAGCATGACAGTACAGTATGTATAAATATACTTATGCCAAGATTATATATCTGGACCTCATTTAAAGTTCTCACTTTAAGGTCACAATCAGCTAAAGATCACATTGTTTGGAAGATTCCCAGCGTCTACAAATGCTTGGGCCCACAGAGGCCTAGCTTACAACTCCAAACATATGATCTATTTGGTTAACAGCCAATGAAAAATAGTCAAATAACCTTTTGTAAAAAAAATGCATTCATAAAGGTGGTTGCATAATTTATTATTGTTGTTTCCCCCACTAGCAGTTTCCTGACCTGATCTACAACCAGTTGTGCCACCAGTTGTGTAATTGGGACAGACAGGTGTGACAGGTAGTCCAGAAAAGAGGATACTGTACTCTATTTACACTGTAGCTCTGTACCATGTTTGTGTACATTAACATGATTCTTTCGTGAAATGAGCCCATTTTTTGGAATTCTTTGCCCTGAAAAGTAATGTTCATGACTCTCTGTCTGTCTGTTTCTAAAGGTTTAGCTGTCCTAAGAATGCTCTTAATTGAAGCCTTTTATACTGTGATATTTATGGCTGCAGCTAATTTAAGTATTTTATGTTCTTATAATTTATATTTTACTATTTTAACTTCTGTGTCAATGAATACCTTAGTGGGGGTTTGCCTTGAATGGCACTAGAGAAATGTTCTACATAAATAAACCTTTGCCCACATGTATCCTGAATGTATATTTGCATGTTTTTCCCTGCCGATGTTGCCAGCATTGAGAAAGACAGATCATTGGGAAAGAGACTTGGAAAGGGGAAAGAGCATGTCTGGGAGGTGGGTGGGTAGAGATATTTCTCTCTCTACATGCACTCACACATGCACATGCATTTATACTGCCTCTAATCCCTCTAATCACATGAACCTTATGGGCCAAAAAGGTTGTGCATCCCTATTGTATGATAAGAAAAGGGAGGTAGAACAATATCAAGAATGGATGCAAATCATCCTAATATATTGTCAAAAACAACAACAACAAACAAACTGCAGGAAAGCAAAACAATGTAAAAGAGAAACTGAGCACATCAAACACCAGGTAAGTACAATGTGCATCTAAACAAACAAACAAACAAAAAGCCTCCAGCTAATGGTGAATCACTTATGATAGGAGTCAAAAACATGCTGGGCTTCTTCTGTGCTGTCTACTGAGTTATTCAGTGAGAAGAATGCAGCTTTTAGCAAGCACTGTATAGGACATAGCTGGCGGGATAACTCGGTGGGTTTAGGTATCTGCCTGTGGAGCCAGAGGTTGGAAGTTTCATTCCCCACTGTGCTTCCTGGGAAAAGAGGCACCCTGTATGTCCTTGGGCAAACTGCACTGGCCCAGGGACACCCAGAAGAAGAAAAATGGCAAGCCACTTTGAAATAATCTCTATTTAGAAAACCCTGGAAAGGGTCACCATAAGTCAGAATTGATTCGACAACACATAATTATTATTTATGCAGAACCTAGTAGGGTTTGAGTAATCCCTTCAGCCACATGGCTCTGACTGTACTGAGTAACTTCAATTTCAGCACTGAGCAACATGCAGCTCAAATGTGGGGAACACAGTCTGTCGGATGTTGGTGGATTGCTGTTCCTTGGTTGGCTTACCACAGGGGTGCCCAAACTACAGTCTGAAGGCGGGATCCGGCCCCTGATGCCAATTCATCCAGCCTGCAAAGCCCTCATCGCTCATGGAAGCAGAGGTAAAATGCGCCCGTATGGGCACATTTTACTTTTGCTTCCAGGAGTGATGAGGGCTTTGTGGGGCAGATGAATTGGCATTGGGGCCTGGAATCGGCCCCTGGGCCATAGTGACCGGCTCCCTGAACCACGTCACCAGCCCACAGCCCAAAAAGTTTGGGCACCCCTGGCTTACCAAGTAGTGAGGGGTGATGGGAACAGGTGCCTGTCAATCACCCATTGTATAGATTATGATTGCCATATGACCCAGATTATCTCTAGATTTTAGGCAGACCACCCATTGCTGGTTTGGAGAATCAACAAGCCTTGACCCCCAACAAAATGAAGTCTCTAGAGCAGAAATAGAAGGCAAAATACCCAATCACTCGCTGAAATCCTGTTGCATAGCCTCATGGGTCAAATGGCAGTGTTGCCATTAAGGATTCCTTCAGCGATTTGGGGAGGTGTGTATGCAACTTTATCACATTGTATATGACTCAAGTGCAGTTCCAAATCACACTTTAATTAGCAATTTTGCCTTTAATAAGTGGCAGTTTGCTGCTGATCATCGCTGTTGCTCATGTGGCGTTGATAGTAGTAACAGGTTTTAAACTAGTATTTTGTTCCATGATAGTATACAACACTAACTATCTGTCTGTTTAACCAATAAACGAAGCCACCAACAGTTTGATTGACAATGTGTTAACATCATCCTCTTCCAATTCTTGGATAAAAGTTGCAATTGGGGGAAATCTTAATCCTAGCTTGCTTGCTGACAAATTAGGTTTATTTTGCAAAGCAGTCTGAAAAACAGAGAAAGAAATAAAATCATACGAATGAATGACGAGAAGGTATGCAGCAAATTGAAACTGTGTAAAATAGTGATAGCAAAAACACATATATGACATGGCCATAATGCTTAGTGCACTCTATGAGCAGTTCACAAAGTAATTAGCACTTTGTCCCCAACATGCTGGTACTTATTTACCAAACTTGGAAGGATGGAAGGCTGAGTCAACCTTGATCCTCATCAGGATTGAACTCACAAAATTAGTAGGCTGTACTGCACCACAATGGCTCCTAATGGTACATGCTACCATTTAGGGTGCTATGATAGTGATCTGATGAGAATATCATCAGATGCGGTATTCATAACAAATGTTTTTATTTATTTACATGTATTGGCAACATATTGAGCCCCCCTGTCTGCATATGCCTGTAACAGTCATTTAAAATAGGTTTAGTGAAAGATACTGACTGGACTAAGGAAACCAGAGAAGCTTTGTGACTGCACATGGATTTTAATTTAGACCCGTGCTTCCCAATATGGGGCACACGCCCCACGGGGGGGGGGGGGCAATTTGAGCTTGTTTAGACCAAGTTAATGACCTTTTAGGCTTCCTCCACATGAATAGGAGTTTGCTTTTTGAATAATAAGACTTATATGTCATAGAGAGGGGAAGGGCATCAGGATTTTAGATACTTAGATGGGGCATGGCCAAAAAAAAAAAGGTTGGGAACCACTGATAGAAGTTCCTGTTCCAAATCTGGTACTCTGACAATGGCATTATACTGGCGCTCTCAGAACAGTGCTTTCTATAAAAATGTGAAAGGGTGAAACAGATTGGTAGAAAAGAATGCAACAATTAAGGCAGTTGGTTTCCATAAAAGTCAATTTTGTGTTTTAAACTGCTTGGATTTGGAACATTTGAACATGGTAACTTCGATATAGATGGTACTGAAGTACAGCAAAAAATGTGCCAATTATTTGTCAATCTGTGAGATTTCCATATGATAAACAAAATAAGATGTCTGGGCTCTGCTGTCTGAATTTCACGCACACAATGGCAGTAAATCTTAAGGAAAATGTAACTGTTGCCATATCTGTCTTTTGTGACAGTTGATGCAGCTGAAACTGTCGAAGTATTAATTACAGATTATATTAAGTTTCTTATTAGTAGAACTGTGATCTTATGATGCTTGCCACATATGTCTTAAAAAACATTTGTATGTCCCAAAAGGTAGCATATAATCGTCCAGGCAAGTGTGTAGTACAAGAGGAAGAGGCAGGATTGCAGTTTTCAGATTGATTGATAAATAGTCAAGGAATACCTTATTACCTTGAATGAATTCACCTCTCCAAGACCAGATTCAATGCAAATAATTCCAGTAAAACCCCTACTTACGAAAAAAAGTCCATTCCAAAGGCTTTTGCTTAAATCGGTTTTTTATGTAACTCGAAGCAAACCCATAGGAAAAAATATATTTTAATGTAAATCGCAGCAAACCCATAGGGAGATAAATTTTTACGTAGCTTGAAGCAAACCCATATGGAAAAGAATCTTTATGTATCTCGAAGCAAATCCATAGGAAATCGTGTAAATCAGGACATGGTTTTAGCACAAAATCACTATGTAAGTCGAATTTTATGTAACTCAAGGCATATGTAAGTCAGGATTTTACTGTTTTTGCATTAAAAATAATTAAAGATATAATAGTATTAAAAGTTAATTGAAACTGTTAAACCCAAAATCAACATCCTTCACTGTCCGATTAATTGTTAATAGCCTGTCTGAAAAGGTTGTTTTTCACCTGTCATTGGAAGGACAAGAGGGCCAACCTAGCATCCTGATTAAAAATATTCTATAATCTGGGAGTAGCTGTAGAGAAGCCCTGCCTCATGTTTCCTGTTCCCACCAGATATGCCAGTGAAAGCTTTGAGATTGAGAGAAGAGCCTCCCTGAGAACCTTAAGAACTGAGGAAGTTCCTGCTTGGAAATAAATTGGAATGTCCTCCGAAGATCATTTCTCACTTTTCCAAAGAACAAGGATCCACTGTTTTCTTCTATGTCTTCCTCCGATAAAGAATAAGGCCAGGCACCATTAACCATGACAATTAGCTGGAAAGCATTTGCAGTGAGTGGTGAGGCCTGCACAGCTTCCTCGGCTGTCCTATCAGTCCTGGGTCTTGAGGGAACAATTATCCATTCAGAGATAATTTTCAATTTATTTCCAATTATTTCTTTCCATCCAATCCATGTTACTGCTGCTATGGAGCTTCCAAAAGAGTGGCAGTAATAATTCAGTTCTTTTTTTTTTTTAAGAAGGATAATAGGCAAATTCCTGTTCTCACACGTTAAGCCCATATATTCCTCCCACCTTGTGCCTCCTTTCTGATTTACATTAGGAGACTGAATGATTCCTTCTATTTGAGGGATTCAATCACATCCTCCTGACCTACAGCACAGCAGGCACCCAGGGCATTCTCTCTCTGTGTAAGGAGAAATGTCAAGGAGGCTTCTGACATCGTTTCTGCTGCACATTTGAGGCTTGTTGAACACAGTGCCAGCTAATTAATACCTGTCGAGGAACACTTCAGATAAGAAGAACTTTTTGCTGACACTTTATTTTGCCATTTGAGAGAGGTGTGCAGCTTTTTTTAAAAAATAAAAAACCCAGCCTGCCATGGATGGGCATAAGAAACAGCATCAATCATTCCTTTAAGTGCCGAGTAAAGGCAGAAATGGATAGAATGCAACATCTGGAAGCTCTTCACAAAAGGAACCCAATTTGGGTGCAGTGACAGAGAGAAGTAAGTTAGCTTGCAGGTAGTAGTTAACTAAGCAGTTCAGAACTGAACTTCTAAGGTCAAACCTTAAATTAATCCCTTTGTTAGTGTGTGAACAACCAGACCAGACTAACTATTCTATGATACTATTAACACACTAGTGTGTAGAGAAAAGGATATGGTAGCATGCCTGCAGCTGTGTCTAATCCTATTTCCATGGATTGTTGTCATGTATTTATTTTACATTTTTTACCCTTTCCCTCCCAAAATACCTTCAGATGCAACCCTTTGAGATAGTGCATAGAGACCATCCCAAAGTAACTGTATGACACTGTCTGTATTCTTCATCATCATCATCATCTTCATCTCCTCCTCCTGCCGTTTCTAGGCCAGACATGAAATTGTCAAAATTAAGGCACACTAATAGGTCTTAAGGGGCCATTCAACAATTATGTGATCCTCGAGGGGTGTCTGCCATCTGAATTACGGAAAATTACGTGGGGGCTCAGGTCAAAATTTATGTAATCCATTTGTGGTTTTGAAACATGGTGCTTTTTTAGGTTTAAAAATGATCTCTGGGAATTTTGATCCAATTTGAGATTATTGAATTGCTTGTGCAGTCTATTTCTATTTCACCAATAGTGAAAAGCTCTAAAAATTAGAGTTTTGATACAAAAGCTTTGCATTATGTAATTTAAAGGGGGGGGGGGTGTGAAGCCAAAATCATGTCGGATTACATGGTGTTTTTCCCCCAGTTTTCCCCAAAAGATTTATCACGTAATTGTTGGATGGCCCCTAAAAGTGACAGAGTTGATCAGAAATCTAAATCAGTCTGAATTGTCAAGCAGAACATTAGAAAGGTAGGGGAGGATGTTGAGCAGTATGAAAAAGCCAATATGTTAGCAAAGCAGAAAGCAAACCAATCTCCTTTCTCTCCCTGATTTCAGAATGATCTTTAGGTGTCCGATAAATAACTAGTATGAAAATAATGTGCAATTTATGAGCAGCTAAAATAAAAAAGAGGAGATTTAATTATGCCTGGGTAAAAATGTATGAGTTGTTTTCTGTGGAAAGTACATACTATTGAAATCTAAGAAAAACAGAATAAAACTGTAGAAAGATGGCATTCAACTAATCTGTTGAGGGGGGATAACATACCCTCTAACCCATGTGGGTGACAATGTTAATTTGGTATTTGTGCTACATTCACAGACTAACATTTATTCTCTATTCTTATCTAAATAACATGGAACCAGAATACCTAATCTCATATGTGATCCTGTCTATCAGCTGCAGTTGTTAAGTACAAAGTTTTTCGTTGTTGTTTTTTCCAATGACCATCTGGAATAGAAGCAATTTAAGGATGGGCTGAATGTTGCTTGTCAGTCAACTGAGAAGATGCAGAGTCCCAGCTTCCCATCTCTCCCTCTCCCGCAGTCTGATGAAATGGTTGCTGCCAGATGGCAGTTGATGGAAAGAGGAACCTGATGAGTCTGGCCTTTCATCAGAGCAGAAGGTGGCCCTTCATCCCTTCTTTCCCTCACCTCAGATGAATCTTCAGGTGTCAGATATATGACTGGTGTCAAGATCTGAGACACTTCACTGGAGGGAGCACTGATCTCTTCAGTTCCATAGGGTTTTCATATTTGACATTTTGTGCAAGATAAAAAATTTGCAGCAGTAGCACCAACAAAACACTCTTGTGCTTTCCACAGCAATCCATGGTTATGTGATGCACACGCGCACACGCATGCACGCATGCACACACACACACACACACAAAGGGAACTTGTTGGGGAAAGTTGGACCATTTTGGTCTCACTTCTCTTTTGCAGGAAAGAGGATTTTCTCATTAAGGACTTCTGAATCTAACACGAGGCAAAATTTGACCACAATGAGAATTTTGGCTATACTGTTCAGGGAAAGGGAAAGGAAGGGAAGGGAAGAAATTTCCATCAATGGGACATAGGATTTACACTACAACTTTCTTTAAATTCTTATTTCTTGCACATGATTTTGAATATCCACCCAAGCTCCGCAGAATGTTTTAGATATTTTTGCTTTTATTGACTGTGAGCAATCATAACATAAGTATAAGAGCCATTCTCAGTTGGATCAAAAGCCAATTCACGCAATGGCTACTCAGATTATTGTGATAGCCCACAGAAGGATGTGAAGCTCAGATCCACCTGTGTACATATAAAGTTGGGATTTTTGTCCCAGGCTCCCAGCATGCATTTTTCATACATAGCAAAAGCAATAGCAATTGCTTATATCACACCTCATAGTACTTAGTGCACTCTTTGGGCGGTCCACAAGCTAATAAGCATTTTTGCCTCCAACATGCTGGGTCTTCATTTTACTGACCTCGGAAAGATGGAAGGCTGAGTTAACCATGAATCCCATCAGGATCAAACTCACAATGTTTTGGCTGCAGTACAGCATTCTAACCACTGTGCCAGCAGGACTCATAGATCTACCAGATTACCTCAGTTCATGTATTTTTACACTCTTAAAGAACTCTGAAGAATTAGTGAGACAGGACTTACTTTTGCAGAAGCCATATTGATTCATTTTCTGCAAGGTTTTTTAAAAATTCTACATGCCCTATTCAGACTTAGACTAAAGAAAATAGGGAAAACAATCAGACCAGACAGATATGACCTAGACAACATCCCTAAGGAATACACGGTGGAGGTGAGGAACAGATTTAATGGTTTGGAATTGATAGACAGAGTGCCAGAAGAATTATGGACAAATGTGTGGGACATCATGCAGGAGGCAGCAAGGAAAACCATACCAAAAGAAAAGAATCATAAGAAAGCAAAGTGGTTGTCTGATGAGACTCTTAAAATAGCAGAGGAAAGAAGGAATGCAAAAGGCAAAGGAGAAAAGAAAAAATACAGTCACTTGAACACAGAATTTCAAAGAAAAGCAAGGAGAGACAAGGAAATCTATTTAAATGAACAGTGCAAAGAAATAGAGGAAAGCAACACAAGAGGCCGGATTAGATATCTTTTCAAAAAAATTGGGGAAATCAAGGGAATATTCAAAGCAAAAGTGACCATGATAAGGGACAAAGACGGCAAGGAGTTAGCTGATGCAGAAGAGATTAAGAAAAGATGGAAAGAATACACAGAGGAACTTTACAAAAAGGACCTCAACACCACTGATAATCACAATGAGGAGAACATTGAACTTGAGCCAGATATCCTAGAGAGTGAAGTCAGAAAGGCCCTAAAAAGCACTGCAAACAACAAAGCTAGTGGAGATGACGGTATCCCAGTTGAATTTTTCAAAGCTCTAAAATATGACGGAATCAAATTACTGCATTCGATATGCCAGCAGATCTGGAAATCAAAACAGTGGCCACAGGATTGGAAAAGATCAGTATGCGTTCCAATCCCAAAGAAGGGTAGTGCCAAAGAGTGTTCAAATTATCGAACAATTGCGCTTATCCCACACGCTAGCAAGGTGATGCTCAAGATAATACAGGATAACTTCAGCAGCATGTGGAGAGAGAATTGCCAGAGGTGCAGGCGGGTTTCAGAAGAGGCAGGGGGACTAGAGACCACATTGCTAATATACGATGGATCATGGAGAGAAAAAAAGAATATCAGAAACAAGTATACCTCTGCTTTATTGACTACACCAATATTGACTACACCAATATTGTGGTGACTGCATGGACCACAATAAAATGTGGCAAGTACTTAAAGAAATGGGAATACCAGAACACCTCATATGCCTCATGAGAAATCTGTACAAGAGTAAAGAAGCAGCAGTTAGGACAGAACACGGAATGACAGAATGGTTTGGAATACTGATTAGGTTGAAAGAAGAGAGTGCAAAAGCTGGCCTGAGACTTAACATCAAGAAAACCAAGATAATGGGAACAGGCCCTATCAGCACCTGGAAAGTAGACAGGGAAGAAGTAGAAGCAGTGACGGATTTTACTTTCTTGGGATCCAGGATCACTGCAGATGGTGACTGCAGCCATGAAATAAAGAGGCGACTGATTCTAGGGAGACAAGCCATGAGAAACCTGGGGAACATAGTGAAAAGTAGAGACATCATCTTGCAAACAAAAATCCATATAGTCAAAGCAATGGTATTTATTCCTGGTGGTAATGTATGGATGTGAGAGCTGGATCATTAGGAAGGCTGAGCGCAAAAGAATAGACACCTTTGAGATGTGGTGTTGGAGGAGAGTTTTGAGAGTACCCTGGACAGCGAGGAGAACAAATAAGTCAATCTTGAAAGAAATCAGTCCTGACTGCTCCTTAGAAGGTCAAATAGTAAAGATGAAGCGGAAGTACTTTGGACACCAAATGAGAAGAGAGGATTCACTTGAAAAAGCCTTGATGCTGGGAAAGGTGGAGGGCAAAAGAAAAAGGGGACGGCCAAGGATGAGATGGCTGGATGGCATTGTGGACGCAGCGGGCACCGAGCTGAGTGGGCTGAGGAGGATGGTGGAGGACAGGGGTGCCTGGAGATCAATGGTCCATAGGGTCGCAAAGGGTCGGAATCAACTGTGCGACTGAACAACAACAACAAACATGCCCTATGATATTGTTGTTAATAATGCTTTCCATCTGTACATGCAGAACAGATATTCAATAGGCCTGTACCCAGTTGCTTTAAAAAATAATGTTGTTCTTAACCATTCTCCAGTCTTCTGGTGCAGAGACTGATATCAGAAATATACCTTGCATACTTTTGATTTGTTGGCTTTCCACCTGTCAGTAAGATCGAGAACTTCAGTCTCTTGTCAGCACTTTTTGCCTCACATCAGGAATTATCAGTTCCAGCAATAATACGTGGCTATGTATTCAGCAGTGGAGGCAGAAATGAAGAATTTATCAGCTTTTTTGGAGTCTCCTTATCCTCCTTTAATTACATTGTCATCCAGTGATCCCACTGCCGCCCTAGCAGTTTTATAATTTTGACACATTGATTTTTAAAATTATTGTTGTGGTAAATGTCATTAGCTGTTATGACATTAAAAATCATTTTTATATCCACTATTGTCTTTTTTGCTTTGCTTTTCTGCATAGTTTTATTCTTTTGTTTTCTTTTCTTCTTTCATGCAATTACTTCCATCTTCTGAAAAGAAGCTTCAGGGGCTGGATCCAGACCACAGATCGTAGTTTGGTCACCCCTGATATAAAGAGAAGTTGCAAGTTCCCTTCTAGTTTGTGGCAGTTTCCAATGCACTACCATACAGAAAAAGACAATTAATTGTTTATGAATTAATATTTCTTGAAAATAAGGAGAGAAGAGCCAGATTTGACAGCCTTATAATTAATCCTACTTCTGTGAAAACTCTGGAACAGAACAACTGAATTGAAGGTTTGTCCCCCACATATGAAAATGTATAGCAAAATCCCACATTTCCTCCAATAAGTTGAACTGACTTCTTTATTAATATAACTTAAAATGAATGATGTTAAGTACCACCTGTGGAGCAGCTTAATAAAATATTCCTAACATTTGAACCACATTCCTAATGATTCAATTTGGTTTCCGTGGGATGGAATTAAATATTATAAAGAAAAATAAAAACCCTTTCAATTTTTCCAGATCCTAAGATTTTATTTCCAGTGGTAGGCACGTGGGGATTTAGAAGTCAACAAGCACACAAAATATTTCTTTCAGCTGTAATGCTACATAATAGGATTTAAAATCTGGAGGGAGGGGGAGATCTTTTATTTTTTATTATAGAAGCTCACTGCTTGAGATACTCTTGATTTACTGGAGCTATGAATACAATTCATAGGGTGGATGAGCCACTTTGGGTGGGGTGATGGCCCCCTCAGTGGAGGAAACCATCACATTGGGCCCAACAGCAAAATGAGCAGAGGATGAACCATTAAACTATTCTGATTCCCAACGGCCATAGAGGCAGAAGAGGCCATGCCAGATGGACTGGCTGTGAAGGCGCACCTTGTCAATATCCTCAAGGCTGAGGCAGTCCATTGCAGTCCCTGTGTTAAAGCCTGCATGTCTCATTTCATATGTGACAGTAGGAGATGGCTCCATGATCATAGTGTGTGGATCACTTCAGTTCCAATGGACTACTGCTTCTTGGTCTATGTGCAGAACATCAGCTGTTCATCACCAACACTCAGTTTCAACTATCCAACCATTTTAAGACCACATGGATACATCCCCGCTCCAAGCATTGGCACATCCTTGACTACATCATCACCTGGCAGTGTGATAAGAATGATGTCCTCATCACCAGGACAGGTAGAAATGTTGGTGACTGTTGGACAGACCATAAGCTTCTGATTTCAAGACCATAAGCTTCTGATTTCAAGACTCAGGATTTCTCTAGGTACCATCTAGGTACAGTAAAACCCCGAGGTATGGGGGGGATGGTTCCCTGGCCTATTTCGTAACTCGAGGTATGCATTAAAATTGTTTTTTTAAACAACTGGAGAGATTTCCTCCCTTTCAGCTGCTGCTGCTCCCTTTTCTTACACTTCTGAAGGTGTTGGGAGTGATTATTAGTGCACAAAATGGCACCGGCGCCACCGGTGCTAAAAAACTGAATTTTCGGTTTACAAAATTTCCCCCCGTAACCGGGGTATTTCATAATTCGGGGTTTTTGTAAGTTAGGACCCTGGTATATGAAAAAATCATTTTGTAAGTCAAAAAGTTTGTATCTTGAGGCATTTGTAAGTCGGAGTTTTACTGTATCTGCCTAACCTGCCCAAATGGATGTTTGATATTTCTAAACTTTGGGATGAGTCCGCTGCTGTGGATTTTCAGAATAAGATCTCTGACTGACTGTTGAATAACCCAGTCAGCACTCATGACGTCAAACAAGAATGGGCCTCACTGCAAAATATTACCATAGAAACTGCTGAGGAAATCATTGGTTTTGTGAAAAAGAGGAGACAAGACTGGTTTGATGACAACAATGATGAAATATCGTGCCTCATCAATGCCAAAAGGGAAGCCTATCTATCCCTTCTCCAAGTTCCACCTTACAACATGAAGAAAGCTCATTTTCAAGAACTAAAGTGGAAATTCCAGGCACAAATAAGAGAAATAACATCTGGTGGCAACAAAAAGCTCAGGAACTGCAAAGGCTGTCTGACGCACATGACCTTAGGAACTTTTATGATGGCATAAAACAACTATATGGACCATCTCGCTTTTCATCAGGCACTCTGAAAGCAGCTGACAATGCTACAATCTTTACAGATGGCCAGAAAATCCTGGCGCACTGGAAGGAACACTTTTGCACCCTTTTAAACTGAAACTCTACTGCTGCTGAGGATTTTCTTCAAAAAGTGCCACAACATCCCTACCAGCCATGAATGGCAATTCCACCGGCATACCTGGAATTCTGTGAGGCACTGAATAAACTGAAACCCAGATAGGCTCCCGGGCCAGATAACAATCCTCTGGAGTTATTTCAGAAGGGAGAGGTGCTTCTAAAGACAAGGCTCTTCACAACTCATTCTCTTAATTTGGGAAACTGGTAAAGTGCCTGATGGCCTTAAGAATGTCACCATTATCACCATCTTTAAGAAAGGTGATCATAGGCCATCATCTTAGATGGATAGGGCATGTCCGCCGTATGGACAGTTCTAGGTTTCCTCATCAAATTCTTTATAGGGAACTTAGCTCCAGTACAAAAGCTCGTGGAGCTCCTTTGAAGCATTATAAGGACAAGCTGAAACAAACCATGAAGGTGTTAGGTATAAACCCACAAAACTGGGAGGTAGCAGCCATAGATCGCCCACTTTGGCACCACACCTTTTCTGCTGCTACCGATCACTTAGAAGGAGAATGCCGCAGACATGAAGAGGCAAAGTGACAAGCATGGAAGCTTCATCGAACTCAACCACGCCCTCAGGCATCTATTCAGTATAATGTGTGTGGTCGCATGTTCCATGCCAGGATTGGTTTATTGAGTCACCAGAGACACATCCATCAACTGGGAAAATGACTTCCAGGAAAAATGCATACTTGGATACGGCGACGAATAAAATTCATACATGTAGTTTGCCAGCATTTAAAGGCCCCATCCCAGTAAGGAGAATGAGTGAATGGTGTCATAGAAAATTGCTGCCTATCAAATCTGATTTTCATGACAGCAGGAACTTTGATGATTTCACAAATTAATTGAAGCTTCTAATCATTCTAAGTATTACAGCCTTATTTTTCCACACATGTTTGAATAGAATCTCCATTAATTTAATTTCCTTAATGTCAGCACAGGAACTCCTAGTTATGTAAGCTTTTTTGGCCCATGGTTAACTCTTAATCCCATCCTAGGGGGCAGTCTTAGATTGAGCAAATATTATGAAGTTCTTAAATGTGTGGCATGTTGATAAACATGCAAAGAGGAAATCAGCCCTTTTAGCATTTCATTTGAATTCTGATCATGCTGGAAGTATTTGCTCTTTCCCAGAGGAAGAACTGCTCAATTCAGTTTCCAGGCATAGATTTTTTTGAATATCATTTTCTTCAGTCAGCAAGAGAAGGTTGGGGGAGGGAAAGAACTTTATTCCCATATCTACATTTTATAGTCACAGATTTCATGACAGGAGAGAAAGGTCTTTTCATAGCACAACTAAATTCATGTAGCAGCTTCATTACAATAAATAATGAGATGTCAAATTAAATTCTTGCTTTTATGTTCAGATATGAGAAGTATTTTGAAGCAATTTTACAGAGCTTCTCTACAGAGTTTTTGGCCAAGAAAGCTTTGACAGACTGGTGACAGCCCTGTCTCATGAGCAAAAGGAAAACAGGCAAAACTATTTTTTAACCTTTTCGGTGCCTTCTCCATACCTGTCAACCTTCCCGGATTGGCCGGGATTTCACAGTTTTTGGTGCTGATTTGCACCATTTCCCGCCCCGCGCTGCCGAAACCCCGGAATTTGGCAGCGGGGGAAAGTAGGTACTGTGCAGCCCTTCTGTGCAGGTCACCTTCTACGCAAGCGGCATAGCCTTCTATGCAGGCGTAGAAGGGTTTTACGCTTGCGTAGCCCCGTTCTACGCATGTGTAGAAGGCGACCTGCACAGAACCGTTTGCACAGGTCCCGTATTTTCCGGAGCCGCAGTTGACAGGTATGGCCTTCTCTGTTATTTCTCTATTTTCTTCCACTCTTCCAGCCTTAAAACTCTTCAGGGCTCTCATATTAACTTTATATATTTTGGACTGGCTTTGATGAATGTACCAGGAAAGCAAAACCACAAAACATCACAGAATTAGAATAAGTTTAAGGAAGAAAATTATTGGCAAAGAAAAGTGTATAACCTAAGTAGGTGCACACACAAGCAGATAGATGCACACATGTGCACGTGTGCACACATGCACGCACGCACTCACTCTTAAGAAGAAACCAAAGATAAATTGATCCTGCTAAACCAGTTTTTCCCAACCTTTGGCTTTTGGACTTCAATTCCCAGAAGCCTCAGTCAGTTCATTGGCTGATCAGTGCTTTGGGGAATTGGCTTAAGCTTCTGGGAATTGAAATCCAAAAACCAAAGGTTGGGAAACAGTGCACAAAACTAGCTAACCCATAGCCCAATTTAACCAGTACCTGTACCCAAAGACTCCCTGGCCAGTTCCCCAATTATTTCTATTTCAAGGGATGCTCTGATCCCTTTGGATGTTGTTTTTCATTCACGCCTGCTCTTTCCAATCTCTTTTAAACCATTTTGCTCTGTACTTCAGGATCAGCAGCTTCCCCAGACATTAATTTTTGTCTTTTCTGATTAATCTTTTCCTCCTTTTTCTTTTTAACATACTTGCCTACTTACTCTTTGCTGAACTGTTCACCCTCATATTTTCTGGGCTACTCTGCCTTCAATATCCCAATTAAACTTAAGTCCTGTAAACTATTGACCTTTTTCTGAAACAGACTAGCATGTAAAAAGAGAAAGAAACCAATGTTTGGGATTTTAAAAAGCCAGCATCATAAACAAAAACAAAATGTCCAGAGTGAAAGGTACTTCTGTTCCTTTTTAGAAACGTGTTCAGCAGAATTCACAAGGTATCATCAAGATCAGCACATTTATTTGCACTTGTAACATTTAGCAACATTATAGACTAGAAATGAATTAAAATATGATTAATTTTATGTTAGCTTGGTGTAACTGTTTCCAGAAGTCTTTTGTGCCAGTCACATACTTCTGTGATATAGCCAGTAGTTTTCTAGGGCCTTTGGCTAAGAAAACCTAGAATTCACCTAAGCCCTTTTCAGCTATGGAATGCATGGAATTTCTTAAGACCATAGTATCAAACCGATATCACAGTGGGAGAATGAAAGGAGTAAGAGAGCAGAGTACATTTTTTGTTACAATCTGATGTTTTTAGATTCAACATATTTGTGCTTTAATATCAAAGCCAAATACTTTACCTCTTGATTCACCTTGAAGATCATCCAGCGATAATAGAAACTTGAGTGTATTACTATCTGACAGTTCCAAGGCAACGACGGCCGCTATTGCCAGGAAATCATCCTGCATTCGCAAAAGTATGGCGATTCATGTCTTTTGACCCCAATAGTGCTCAGTAAGTAGTGAGCCTCTAGTGTTAAAATTCGCGAACGTGAACTTGGGACAATCAGACTAAAGTAAAATACTATGGTGTGTATTATAGGATTCTCAGACAAATTTATTTTTTTATATTTTACTGTATATGCTCGGTGTGTCGGAAATCCTTTTATTCTATATGTGATGCCAGAATGGTTGCGTTATCTGGTGCACTCTGTCTGGCCTTTGGCTGTAATAATAAAGATTTGATTTGATTTGATCATTGACTGAGACTAGGGGCAGGGTTGTAATACACCAGAAAGTAGACCTTGATTTAAAGATGGCTGCAGGACTGCTCACTTTCCCAGAAGAGGGTTAACATCTGGAATGGAGAAGAAATGAGAAGAAAATGCCTTGTTTTTCTAGGCTGTCTTTACACAGGTAGCTAATAAGGCAAACAGGCACAGAGTCATCAAAGGACAGGAAGGAGTGGAGGAGACACCGCAAAGCCCCAATATGCATTCCATGCTAATTTCAACAAATCATTCTTATGAGAAAGAGGGTTTTGAAGAGAGGTATACTTAGTTCTAGTTAGTTTTCCTTAGTTGAAAGCTTGGCGTAAGCTCTGAAAGTGTGCAACATGCCTTCAGGTTAGCTTTGCATCATGATTATTTAGGATTAGGGCTTAGTTAGATCTTTGTTATTTTCTTTAAGATATGGGAAATATTTTCAATCCTTTGTTTTGGATTGCTGTTTTGCTTTTGTACTACCACTGTCTTTTTGAGATGTTGTGGAAACTTTTTTACTTTAAAAAAAATAAATTTTAAAATATTTTATCAAGCTGTCATTTTTGGAGTAACAAGGATCAATGAGTCTAAAGAAGCTGCCTTGACCAAAGGAACTGATGTACCACTACATTTGCTAGCTTAGACTTAATGCTAACAGGATGACCTGGCCTGACTTGTGAAATACCAAGCAGGAAAGGCTTTTGCCTTTAGCTACAAGAGACAGGAGAAACCTAGAGGAGATTTCCATCACCCTAAATTTCCATGCACCTTGAAGAAACAAGTATTTTAGGCTAGCTTTTGGGAGAAAGGTGGTGGGAATTGGTGGTTTGGGTGTGAAGGGTCATGACTGTGGGATTTCGAACACATTCAACCTTTAGTTTTTTGTTCAAAGGGGGCTCCAAAAACACAGCTAGCTTGAAAGGAGATTTTGAATTGTTTATGTCTTCCTAGGTTGGAAAGGAAATTTTAACTCCAAGCAGATGTTCTGGATTTAGCAACACCTCAGCAGTTAAAAGGGGTGCTTGCAGAAGATTTTTTCTCCCTCAAACTTTTTTGCCTGGGACAGAATATTTTATTTTTGTTTTTTAAAAATTGTGCAGTTGGAAAATAGCAGTGATTTTTCTTTTTGAGACAGTCAAATAGAGTACCATTATCCTGTGTTTTTATTTTGTTAGTCAGAGTGCAACTCAGGGTAGAAAGGGTGGAAGAAATGACACTTCTGGAACTTGCAGATGCAGGCGGGGAATTGGATCTGGCAATCCCGGTGCAGTCCTTCCTTAATGCCATTGGAGAAGGAGTTTTTCTGGCACAGAGAGATGCCAACTGAGGGATGGAAGTGCCGCCAGAAGAAAGGAACCGATGGATTGAACAAGGAAGAGGCTCGACAAACATTGTTGCAGAATCTGACGAGAGACTTTATAACAGCACACAAAAGATACTCAAAGTACAAGAAGTTAAAATCTAACACACACACACCCAAACTTAGCCAAAAGGCAAACTGCAAACATTTGATAGAAAACACCTCTCTGTTTTGCTACCCCATGAAGATATTTTAACTTTTATATACAAGTTTGAGACTGTTTGTGACAAGTTCGAAATTCCTTAAAAATACTGGACTAGATTGTTAAGAGAGGGCCTTGATTGGGCTCCATAAAATAGCTGTGACAAGGTTTTGGCTTCAAGTACTGTAGTTTGAGTGCTGCAGGGATGTTTTGTCCTCAAGAATTTTAGCATGGCGGTAGCAGTCCTCTGTGCTGTAAAATCAGGAAGTATGGTGTGGCCATTTCTTAACCGTATTTTTAAAAAATCCTGTATCACTTAAATTTGTTTTACTTCTGTACTTCAGAAATAGTTATAAGTTGGTTTGTTTCTTCTTCTTCTTGTGCCGTATCCGATGCCAAATATTGGTGATCATCCTGGTGATCGGCCATGAAGACTGTCCTGTGAATATAGTGCCGTGGCCTTTCTTCTGCCAACCGCATGGCAGCGTGACACCCATACACTGATCAAGCTCGGCGAGTCATTTTCTGTTTATATTGTAATATAATTTATTCCAATCCATTCTTTTGTTCTCTGTGCATTTTAGCCATAGCTATATTACATTTTGCCAGAATCCTGGTGCTTAGAGTAAGACTACTGAATTGATGGGGATTTGGTGAGTCAACCACTCTGTAAATTCCATTAATTCAAATGGGCCTTATTTAGTTGTGAAAGGAAAGGCTAAAGCTCACGCTGACTTTCAGCAGTCATAGTGATGAGCAACTAGCTTAACTGGGAGTGGGGCAGCTTCCTTTCTGAACAGTAAGCTAGGCAGAGTTAGTCCAAACTAAGCCACAAAGTATTTGTGCTTAGGCCTTTCTCTCAGGTGAACCACATTTAGGTGTCTGTATGTCAAGTCGGATTCCCATGATAGAGAATTACGGGATTTGGAGTCCAAATAAACCAAAAAGTCCATACCTAATTTTTATTCTAAAAGATATTCTGTTGCATAGATTGTCAGAGCTTGCCTTTTACATTGCCAGAAATGTAACATTTTCTGAGTTCACAAGGCCAAACTATTCTGATTCTTACTATGTTACTAGCTTTGTTTTCTTTACGGAGATGAAACTTTATTTGTGTTGCATTTCTCTGAATCCCAGCAACACTCTTCTCCACTCATGTTTTGTACTGCATAGCACATTTTTTTTAAAAAAAAATCTCACATATTGTGCATTGGCCCATTATTTCTGATTTTATATGTTTAATTTACAATTTTATTCATTTTTCCTGTTGAGTGAACGTGCTTGTACATATTTTAAAACATGCAATTATAAGTAAGTTGTGAGTATTAATGCTCACAACTTACTTATAATTGGAGAAGGAAAATAATATGATATTGGTATTTCCCTTTGATGGAAAACCTGAGATTAAGTGTATGTTTTCTTATAGTCTTTGCAGAGCACAAGGTGGATACATTCACAAAATCAGTTAATGCATGTTTCTTTTCCATTGGAGTTTGGTTTGTCATGTTACGGGGTTGGTGTTTTGTTTGGACCTTTTTCTTTTATAAAATCTTTATTTTATTTTTTAAAAAAATGATTGATTTATTTTACCACTGTAAAAGAGCCAAATGAGGGAAGCTTTATATCTATTGAGCCAGCCTATGTGGCATTGAGCAAATTGCAGAGTCCAAGTTGCTCCAGAAGAAGGGAATAGTAGACCCGCTTATGAATATTGTCTACCTAGAAGACCTTGAAAAAAGTTTCCATAAGTCGGAATGGGTTTGACGATATTATAGCTAGTTGCTGGATATTTCATTCTGGGATCAAGTTGGATTAGATTAGAATTTAAAAATTGAAAGATTTGATTATTTGGGCCAATATCCTGTTTGATTTGACATGGTCAGAATGGCAGTATGCAACTTCCTCAATTTTACTGGATGCCCATTTTATACTTGGACATGCACTGGTTGTACAACAATGTTGTGTGTTAGTACACAGTGGATACCTAAAAAAAAATTGGGGAGGGAGGAGAACTGCCTGAGGAATTGACATTCTTTTTTATAAATGATTTTTATTAAATATAAAAACAAATACAAGCCATACATATATACATACTGTCAGTGTATGCGTAACTTACACACAAACATAGACATAACAAACAATACACCTTCCCCTTCCCCCACCTGTGTGATCACCACCCCATCTTCCTGTGCTAGTTATGACTTAAATGGCAATTCTTTCTTTTAGCTTATTGTTCAAAAAAATTGTGTTTCTGGACTGGGTTTGATTCCATCTTCATTTGTTCTAGCATATGTAACAAATGGCTTCCATATTTCCCAAAATATGTTATCATTGATTAACCTTTTCAAAAACTTATATTCAGTTGTTAGCTTATCTTTGATTGCCAGATGCCATACTTCCCCATACCTTTTATCTTTGTTAAACTTAAATTTATTTTCCCATTCTCTAGCAATTATGAGCCTTGACACTGATAATAGTATGTGCAATAACTCCTTTTTATTTTTTTCTAATTTAGTGTCCTCCACTTCTCCCAAAAGTGTTATTTTTGCATTTAATTTCACTATAACTCCCATAACTGCTCCTATTTCCTTTCCCACTGCTTTCCAGAATTTATATGCATAACTGCAATACCACCACATGTGGGAATAAGTTCCCTTTCTAGGGAATAAGTTCCATTTCTAGGGTCTGCTTTCCCCTCACTGCTGCCCGTATTCACAAAAACATACAGTTGTTTTGGAAGAGAAAATAGAAAGAACATGAAGAGAAATAGTTGATCCAACTGTAGTAATCACCTTGACCAAACAACTCATCAGAAATCTTAACACTTTCCCTTTGCTTCTTCCCTCCCTCTCTATAGGGCAGTGATGGGCAGTCTTGGCCCTCCAGCTGTTCTTGAACTTCAATTCCCAGAAGTCCAAATCAGCACTCCTGCTGATCAGGGCCTCTGGGAATTGAAGTTCAAGAACAGCTGGAGGGCCAAGACTGCCCATCACTGCTATAGGGTACAGTGGCCTACTTCATCTCCCTTCCCCATGAGGGGACAGGAGCTGGGGAACCAGCTGAATCCTGATCTGGGATTTAGGTAGCTTTTGCCAAAACTAACTGAGAGCAGCTGATGTGTATGTCCTTTCTCTTCCTATATGGAGAAGAAGGAAGAAATAAAGGCAGCCCCTGCAGGGCCGTGGCCAGGGGGTGGCTTGCCCACCCTTAGTTAGCACTTTGCCCACCCTGGCAATGCCTGGTTTCCCATAGGAATTCATTGAAAATAGGCTTTGTTGCCCACCCTGAAAAAATATTTCCCCACCCACATCTGGAATCCTGGCTATGGCCCTGAATCCCTGTTGTCTCTGGTCAGTGATTGGAGATGGTGGGAATTTTCTGCAGGGTATCCCTTGGCTTAGAGAGAGAGAGAGAGAGAGAGAGAGAGAGAGAGAGAGAGAGAGAGAGAGAGAGCCTTTACTCATAGTCTTCCAATCATACCTGTCAACTCGCGGCTCCGAAAAAATGGGACCTGCGCAGATTGCTTGTGCGCAGGTCGCTTTCCATGCATACGTGGAAGCGCTACACCGCTTGCGCAGCCCCTACGCAAGCAGCGTAGCGCTTCCATGTATGCGTGGAAGGGTTTTACACTTGTTTTGGCAGCGCGGGGCGGGTTATGACGTCAATCGGTGTCAAATTACGGGGTAATTCCGGCCAAATCGGGATGGTTGACAGGTATGCTTCCAATGGCCCTGAGGTATCCCTTCCCTCTTTGGGCAGGGGGGGGGAGCCTTCTCTTTTCTGAGAGATCAGCAGAAATATAATATGATTCTTAATGTGGTAAATAATTGCTGCTATTCATTTCAGAAAAGATGGGTGTGAAATGTGTGGATCTGCCTTATCTGGAAGGTAGATCACAGTGAAGAAGGTAAACCTGACAAAGAAGCAAAACTCAAACCAAGAGATAAAGGCCCTTTTTGGATGAGGAAGATGGGAATGAAGAGGGACTTTTTTCTCCTTTAATATGCAAACAGGAACAGTCGCCACAGCAACTGCTAAAGCAGCACAGCTGGCACTTCAGTAGGATTTTTGTTTTGAAGGATTGTGTGACTGGATTTTGCACATGAGGAGGTGGCGGGGGGAGAACTTTCTTGCCCAGGGAATTCATCTGCTGCTTGTGAACAAACAACATATAGGCTGTTCATAAAGGTGGCTCCCTGGTCAACCAGCAAGGCAGCATTCAAGACAGATTAGGTCTGGGAGTTTGTTGTGAAAGTAATAAGTTGCAAACCCAAGAGTATATCTAGCTTACGGATATCCAGGCACTTTAATTGGAAGCTGCCATGGTGTATTGTTGTTTTTTGACCCAAATGTGGAAGCTGTTGAACCATTCGGCATGGGCAGTTGTATTGCTGTATTTTGCATTGTGGATAAACATGAGCAGAGAACTGAATGGAAATCATAGAGCAAGATTGTACTTTACTTTGATCTTAACAGGGTGAAAAATCTTGTCACAAGCAACATAATGCTAATATAGGACGTTTGGTTCTGCTTCCTCTGAAAATCACACATAAAGTACACCAAGCCTGACAATACGCATCAGTCTTGTTTTGATCATGCCCATGAAGAGGCCTGTTCACTTTTGATGGCTGCTGAAAGTATCTTTGCCAATTACTTGTCATTTTCACTCCTGTTTCTTGCTTTCAGGCATTGTGGCAATGGCTGCTAAAGAAATTGCTAACTCTCCAGTTTTCATTCCCTGTCAAACACAGCTTGACAGCACAATTCTAGGCATATTTACCCAGATGTCCTCTTGATTTCAATGGCACCTTCTGCCCTAGGGTTATCTCGGTTGCAACCTAAGTACTTGAAATTGAATGTATGTTGTTACTCTGGCATTTTCCTCCCATTGCTGCGTGTTGCAGTACAGAAGGAGCTTCCTGGTGCTGAGATTTATCCTCTTGTTTGGTACTCAACAAAGTCATACCTGTCAAGTATCCCAGATTGGCCAGGAAATCCCATAATCTAGCACTCCTTCCCACCGTCATCCCATATTTTGACCGGCCAGGAAAAGGGTTACTGCGCCCGTGCACAGGGGTTACTGTGCAGTAACAATAAACCCCTATGCGCATACGCAGTAACACCTTTCCTGGCCGAAGGGGTTACTGCGCATGTGCACAGGGGTTACTGTGCATGCGTGCCGCTGCCTCTGACGGCTGCACATGTGCAGTAACTCCTTTCCTGCCTGGCACCTGGAAACTTACTGCACATGCCGTGCCCGGCTCCCGGATTTTAAAAACCACGTCTCGACAGGTATGAACAAAGTACCATTTACATTCTGGTGTTATGTGAATATCGATATCATCTGTCTACTTTTAGGACTGACTGTGAAGGAGAACTCAGCCAGAAAGAATGAGAAATATTACCTAATTTTCTCTGAACCCAAGAGAAAACTAGGTACTGTACTTCAGATTATGTAACAGATGAATTTGACAGAATAAATAGTATGAGCAGCTTCCTGAATTCACATCAGTAAACTCAGAACTGACTTTTTAACTATTGCTGCTTGCATAGATAGTCTTGAAGAAAACAGTAGGGTGGCTTATAGGATGTGATATAATTATTCCTAATTCTGTCCCCATTAACAAGATACTGTACTGATATTCAGTTGTGAAAATATCGCAGTGAGTAGAATTATGGTGTGCAAAAGTAGTAGTGAAGCTTGTAAGTAGGCCTCCGAATTGATGCATCCCAGTAAATCTACATACATAGATACATACATCATCCCACTGTAAAGATAAAAGTATCAGTCAATCATCAATATGCAATTCCCCCCTTTTAAAACTGTACACCTTATTACCATCTGGGTGGCAGGGGATTCATTTTCTGGTCAATCATAGTGTAGATGTTACAAAGAGTAATGTAGAAAGGGCTTCCCTTGAGTGTTCCTCCACTTTACTTCACTTTTCGCTTTCCACATTCCTTCCTTTCAGTCAGAACTGGGTTCAAGTGACAAAGGCCTTCCAGCCGAAATACTAGCCAGTGCCTAAGGGAATGCAGCAGGATCATAGAAGATCTGAGTGGCTGAGATTTCTATAATATAATAATAATCTTGTGTCAGAAATTATTCTGGGTTGAAAGGATTTTTTCTGGAGAAACTCTGCTCATGGGACACCCAAATAAGGCTCCTTTCATGTCCCCAAAATCTTTTCCCACCAAAGAGGTCCCTATTTATCTACTTGCAATTTCTTGCTTTTGATCTGCTAGTTTGCCCGGAGCTGGGACAGAGACAGGTGCTCAAACTGTCATGCAGTACCCAGGTCTTGACCTGCCGGCCTTCCAGCTAACAAGGCAAGCTTCTTAACCACTGAGCCACTGCAGCCCCACAGAGATCTCTGATACTCACTTTGACAAAATTAGTAAGAAGGATTTGCTGACCATTCTTTAAATATGCTCTGATTTTTAAAATGCACATTGACTACAGACTTGATTTTAGTCAGCCCTATTCACAGTGCCAGCACAGGCTTTCTGACTCCTTGTCAGTCACTTGTGGGACTTCCCAACTTTCCAGCACTACCACTTCATTGTGATCATGTTTATTCTTATGCTGATTTTCCATTGCAGTATCATGTTCAGAATGGCTTACAGCAATATCAGGAGAAAGGGGGTAAAACATATTTTTCAAATCCAGATAATTCAACAAGCTAATCTTCTCATAAGAATATGTGTGTCTGTAACATTTCAGCAAACTGTCTGGCCTTCTGCCTTCTTCACTTACTCAGGTAAAAGTACAGTAAAAATCCGATTTACATATGCCTCGAGTTACATAAAATTCAACTTACATAATGATTTTGTGCTAAAACCATGTCCCAATTTACATGATTTCCTATGGGTTTGCTTCGAGTTACATAAAGATTCTTTTTCCTATGGGTTTGCTTCAAGTTATGTAAAAATTCATTTCCCTTTGGGTTTGCTTTGATTTACATAAAAATTTCATTTTTCCTATGGGTTTGCTTCGAGTTACATAAAAAACTGATTTAAGCAAAAGCCTACGGAATTGACTTTTTCATAAGTTGCTATTTCCCAGATACATACCTGTCAAGTATCCCGGATTGTCCAGGAAATCCTGTAATCTAGCACTCCTTCCCCCTCCTTCCCGCCGTCATCCCATAATTTGACCGGCCAGGAAAGGGTTTACTTCGCATGTGCACAGGGGTTACTGCACATGTGCAGTAACCCAGTAACCCCTGCACACATGCACAGTAACCCAGTAACCCCTGCACACATGCACAGTAACCCAGTAACCCCTGCGCACATGCGCAGTAACCCCTTTCCTGGCCAGTGCCAGGAAACGTACTGCGCATGCGTGCCCAGCTCCCGGATTTTGAAAACCGTGGCTTGACAGGTATGCCCAGATAGAACAAAGAAGAAGCCAAACCATTTTGCTTACTTATGTTTAGTGGAGAACTGCATCCCTCAAATGGATCCAAAACATCTCTGATTGAAGGGACTGTGGTGGTTTAGTGGTTAAGAAGCTCGCCTTCTTAGCTGGAATGTCGGCAAGTCCGGCAATTCAAGACCCAAATACTGCATGATGGAATGAGTGCCCATCTCTGTCCCAGCTCCTGCTAACCTAGCAGTTCGAAAGCAAGAAATTGCAAGTAGATAAATAGGGACCACTTTAGTGGGAAAAGATCTTGGGGACATGAAAGGAGCCTCATTTGGGTGCCCCCTGAGTGGAGTTCCTCCAGCAAAAACCCTTTCAACCCAGAAAGCACCTTTGAGTGCTTCTGTCATGATTTTAAAAAAAATCCCTGGTTGAAGTGTTTTTATAGTTTTTATTATTTGTCTGTGCATGTGGGTTCTTAAGCCATCAGTATAGTCCCTGCTATATGATCTCATCTCTCCTACCTTTCCACTGGCCCATCCTCTAAACTCTTTGCTTCCACTCTCTCAATGTCTTTCATCCATTTTTGCATCCAGTCGTCTTTACCAGGCTCTCTTTTCATGTCTACTCTCTCCACCATCTGTACCATGATACCCTCCCAAAAATCCCTTTCCCTTTTGGATATATAACATTTTAGCAACTGTTCTTTTATTTTATCAAGAGAGCAGCACTTCCCCTGCACCTAGGTCATCCCAAGATGATCCGTCCCTAACGTCTGTGCAGAGATACCATAGTAGAGTCAGGTTGGTTACTACTGGAATGTTGAGTTTGCCTGCATTTACAGCTTCCACTTGTTACTTCTTATTGTTGCATTGATTCCTTGGGCAGCTACCCACAAGGTATAGGAGCAGAAAATTGTATTCAGGGGAAGGTGGGGACAGGTGAGTGGTACATGTAACATGTGTGCATTCTGTGTGAGAAACTGATGCAGTAGATTTTTTAAGATTGGAGTAGGAGGCTAACTCTTGTGGCTATGAGGACTTGGTGATCCACCTAAGCCTTCAAAACTGTTTAAGGGTAAGTTCTTGTGTGTGGCTGGGCTTGTTTGTTAGTTAAACTTAATTGTATGATAATGGTGCCATGAGTTTTTGATTTGGCTGGATAGTTGAGTGAGTTAGGGATTAACTGCAGAGCCAGAGGTTAGGAATGCCTCTTGGGAGAAGAGCCAGCCTGCGTGGCCATGGGCAAGCTGCACAGTAAGTCCGAGGGCATCACACAGAAGAAGGGAATGGTAAACCACTTCTGTGTATTCTCTACCTCAAAAACCCTGGAAAGGTTCATAAGTCAGTATTAACTTGATGGTGTATTGTTATTATGAGTTATAGATTTATGGCAAGATTAGTTTATCAGATTCGCCAGTCTCAGAGTGCTTCTTTGATAAAATGAAGCAAATAAACCGTGTGTGTTTGGTATAGAGAAGGACACATGGGGAAAAAATCTGTACAAAACAGTAATTGGTCTCAAGGACTGCCTTGTACAGATGCCCTAACTTAGTCAAATCATTTTGAGTGGCTCCCCAGTGTAAACTAGGACTGTTTGCAAGGAATAAGTTATGCTTTGCATAAGATTAGCAAAGTTATCATCTTGTGGTATGTACTCTTTCTCAATTGTGGCGTGAGATGAGTATCATGCATTTGGCATGAAAATTAAAGTGGGATTTGTTAATACAATAATGCAGGTGTATATGTACAGGTGTATATGTACAGGGGTGTGTGTGTGTGTGTGTGTGTGTGTGTGTGTGTGTGTGTGTGTGTGTGTGTGTGTGTGTGTGTGTGTGTGTGTGTGTGTGTGTAAGAATAACTGAGTTGGAAGGGGCCCATGAGCACATTGAGTCTATTCCGCTGCTCAATGCAGGAATCCAAATCAAAGTAGATCTGATAGGTGATTGTCCAATTTTCTCTTTGATACCTCCACCATTGGTGCACTCACCACCTCCCAAGGTAATCGGTTCCATCGTCTTGCTCTTCTAATAGTTAAACTCTTTTTGTCTGATATTCACCCTATTGCTGGCTTCCTATAGTTTCAGCCTTTTTTATGTGTCCTGTACTCTGGGATGATTGGGAACAGATCCTGTCCTTCCTCTTTTTGACTGTTTTCAAGTACGGTATTTGAAAAGGGGTGACATATTTTCTCCAGTCTCTTTTTCTGAAGGCTAAATATGCCCAGTTCTTTCAGTCTTTCCGTACATGGCTTGGTTTCCATTCCTCTGACCAGTGATGCATTGCAGCAGGTTCTGCAGAACCGGTAGTGGAAATTCCCCCAGGCCATGCCCACTTGGTTGGCCATGCCCACATCCATAGCCCATAATGCAGGATGTTTGGCCACATGCACAGATTTGGCCCCACCCACAGATTTGGCCAGCCCACAGAGTAGGTAGTAAAAAAATTTTGCAGTGCATCACTGCCTCTGACCATCCTTGTTGCCCTCCTCTGAATTTGTTCCAGTTTGTTGCCATCCTTTTTAAAGTGCAGTGCCCAGAACTGGTGACAGAATTCTAGATGAGGCCTAACTAGTGCTCAGTAGAGGGGATTAGTACCTCATGTGCTTGGCTTGCCTGGTTTTGTCATTTTGAGGTCAGTGTCATGCACCACTATATTTCATAACTTTTACTCTGTCTACAGAATTTGTGGGGGCAGGGGGACTGCGGTGGTTTAGTGGTTAAGAAGTTGAACTTGATGACTGGAAGGTTGGTAGGTGAGTAGTTCAAGACCTGAGTGTTGCATGACGGAGTGAGCCTCCATCCTGTGCCTCAGCTTCTGCCAACCTACCAGTTCGAAAGCAAGAAATTGCAAGTAGATAAATAGGTACCACTTTGGTGGGAAAGGTAACAATGTTCCATGCACTCTGCCATCTGGTCATGCCTGCCACATGACCACATAAATGTCTGCAGACACAGACAGCACTGGCTCTTGGGTAGTAAACAGAGATGAGCAGTACCCATTATAGTCGGACACGACTGGCTTTCAAGCAAGAGAAACCTTTACATTTAGTTTACCAGGTTGGTATCCCCAGCAACACTCTTACTTGTCAGACACACTTTTGACTCCATGTAGTCACTTGTGTACACGAGCCTCCATGTTTTAATACTAGCAGAGGTGCCCGTCCTCTGTCCGGCCGCAAGCCTCAAAACAGCGAGGCGGTGGGCTGACACGGTCAGGCCGCTGTCCATCCGGGAGCCCGCATTTCCTGATGGAGAGCAGCCTTGTCAGCTTGCCTCTCCGTCTCACTGTTGTGTGGCTGCCCTCGCAACAGCAAGGCGGAGAGGCACGGTCTAGGCAGGCTACTCTTCATAGGGAACATTTGTTCCCAGATGGAGACCCGCCTGTCAGCGTGTCTCCCTGCCTTGCTGTTGGGAGGTGAGCCTCGAAACAGCGAGGCAGAGGTCCGACGCGGTCAGGCCACTCTTCTCCATCCGGGAGCGCGTGTTTCCAGAAGGAGAGGAGCCTGCCTGTCAGTGTACCTCTCTGCCTTGCTGTTGTGAGGGAAACCTCGAAACAGCGAGGCAGGGGAGGGGTCCGATGCAGTCAGGTCGCTCTCCATCCGGGAGCTTCCTGGACACAGGAACAGCCTGCCTGTTAGTGTGCCTCTCACAGAGAGGCACAGAGAGCAGCCTGCCTGTTAGTGTGCCTCTCCGCCTCACTGTTGCATGGGAAACCTCACAACAGCGAGGTGGGGGTCCGACACGGTCAGACCGCTCTCTGTCCGAGATCATGCATTCCCTGATGGAGAGCAGCCTGTCAGCTTCCCTCTCTGTCTCACTGTTTTGAGGCTGCCCTTGCAACAGCAAGGCAGAGAGGCACGCTACAGGCAGGCTGCTGTTCATCAGGAACGTTTGTTCCCGAACGGAGACCTGCCTGTCAGCGTGTCTCCCCAACTTGCTGTTGGGGTGCAAGCGTGCGTTCCCGGCGTGGGTCTGACGCGGTCAGGCTGCTCTCCATCTATGTGCACACGTTCCCGGGCGGAGAGCAGCCTGCCTGTTAGTGTGCCTCTTCACCTCACTGTTGCATGGGCAGCCTTGAAACAGCGAGGCGGGTAGGCTGCTGTTCGTGTGGGAGTGTGCGTTCCCTGACAGAGAGGCAAGCATAGCCTGCCGGCGGTGGATCTCTGTCTTGCTGCCCCGCCTCTCCTGGGTTTGCTCCGGTCTCTCTGATTGGCTGGGGCGTAGTGCAGGGGATGCTGGGGCATGTAGTTTTAATTTCATTTGTATTCCATGGGTCCCACGCCCCACCCGCGCCCTCCAGACCCCCTTCTTTGACCTCTAGGTCGGGGAAGGTAGGTCCAGGATGGTTGTTGAGGGGGTGGGTGGCGAGGGAGGGGAGTGCATAAAGGAAATACCCACGTAACACCTTTGCTTTAGAGATATAGATGTGAAATCTTGGAAGATGTACCATTTGAAAGCTGGCTGGATAGCTCAGTCAGTGACTTAGGCATCTGGCTGCAGTGCCAGAGGTTTGGAATTCCATTCCCCATTGTGCCTCCTGGGAGAACAGCCAGTATGCCCAGTCCCAGGACATCCCTAGAAAAAAAAATAGTAAACCACTTTTAATTGCTTCCTACTTAGAAAATTGTGGAAAGGGTCACAATAAGTCAGAATTGACTTCACAGCTCATAGATATTATTATATACTAGTATGCGTCTCTTCAAGACATTGCAGCAGTTCAACTCATGGTTTTGAGAGGGAGGGCCATCATAGCTGCACAGCCAGATATATGAAAGAGTCATAGAGACCGACAGCTTTTAGTTTACATCCCAACTGTTTTTCTGTTTCCACAAGTGGCAAAGAAGTGCTTGCAAGGTATGAAGTCCGCCTAAAGTCCGAACCGGTAAATAACTGGCATTGAGTTTTAATAATATTGTACTAGCCACTGGAACAAAATATACATATACAGTAGAACCCCGTATAATGAATGCTCTGTTTAACAAAAAATTCGTACAACGAAGTGTTCGTTATGCAAAGGCGATACCCCACATAAATAAGTTTTTTCCATTATATGAGGTTTCCACTAAGCGGGTTATACCCCGGTTAACGAAAACCCCACATAACAAACATTTTTTTCATTATGCAGGGGATCTCCCACTGGATCCGCATAGCGGAAAAAACCACATAGTGAAGAGCTCTGTGGAACGGAGCTTTTTCGCTATGTGGGGTTCTACTGTAGAGTAATTATCCTGAAATTTAGTGGGTGCAGTCAATCAGTGGTGGGCTCCAAAAAATTTACTACCACACTGTGGGTGTGGTATGGTGGTCATGGCCAGGGGGAAGCCCTGCATTGCACCCAAATTAGGACTACTTTATTTCAAAACTTGGATGGGCTGGGTCAGCGCCAGCGAGAATTTCTGCTACTGGTTCTGGCGAACTGGTGCGAACCTGCTGATGCCCACCACTGCAGTCAATCACTCACTTTTACCCTGGGCTGCCTTCTAGGTTTGTTGTGATGATAAAGATTAAGGTAAAGGTAAAAGGTCTCCCTTGCTTGAAAGCCAGTCATGTTCGACTCTAGGGGACGGTGCTCAACTTCTTTTACAGCCAACGAACCAGCATTGGTTGCATCTGCAGATGTTTATGTGGTCCTATGGTAGATATGATCAGTTCACAGAGCACTGTTACCTTTCCTGACAAAGTGGTACCTATTTATCTACTTGCAATTTCTTGCTTTCAAACTACTAGTTTGGTAGGAGCTGCTACAGATGCTGTGCGCTCACTCCATCACACAGCACTCAGGTCTTGAACTGCTGATCTTCCGGTCATTAAACTCAGCATTTTAACCACTAAACCACCACAGCCCTGAGGATAAAGTAGAAAGGAACAAAGCCTTGTATTCATGAATGACAGCATATCTTGAAAAGCTAGTGTGTAATCCTATTTGTAATCCCACTTTGTTTTGTCTAAAGTAGCTAAATGCCTTCTCCTTCATAGGGTGTTACAACTGAAAGGTAAAATCAAGACAGCCTTCCTAAAGGAAATAAAAGGTGGGAGGACCAATCAGATACTTATCAATGGAAGACACTTTTAATATGATCTAAGTATATTTTTAGAAGGATAGGTTTCAAACTGCTGGTTTTTTTGCTTTGAATTCTTGATACACCATAGAACGTATTTCAAATATTTTTGATTTTTCAAATTGTTATTAGTTGTTATCTCTTCCACATTTAGAACAAACATAAATTTAATTAAATGCTGCAATCTTCCTAAAATATAGAGAAATAATGCCAATTCGGTTAGTGTAGCAATTTGCAAAATTCCTTTGACTGCTCTGTTGCACTTATGTCAGGGTTAAGTGTTTAATGCTGCACTATAATTATCCACAGTTGTCATCACAAAAAGGAGCTTGAAAATAAAGCTTCTGTGATTAAAATAAAGCCATCAGCAAGCCAGCTCTTTATCAATAATCAGTGCCCTAAGTGGAAAAAGTCACACAGGAGAGTAATGAAGCTTTTATTGGGGGTAAGTAGGTTCACAAGTTGCATGACTAATTATTTTCAAACTTTCCTCTATCATATTTACAGACTATATTTTTTATTTTATAATATTCATTTCTGTATAATTGGACACTCAAGCAGATAATACATTGACATTTTTTTTTGCATAATTCATATAAGATTTTTCTTTTCTTAAAGCCAGGTTCAGGGTGTGACAGTGACGAAAGGGCTTCCTTCTGCTCTGGCTTTCTCCTTACTGCTCTTTTGGAAGGCTTCAGTGAAGCGACAGGTCACATCAGAATAATCATGCCCTGAACCTAGCAGGGCCACTTTTGGTCCCCAGGAGAAGGTCAGCTGCCTAGCTGTAGTGTAGGATGATTGTCCTTACCTGGGTAATCTGTATTTGTTATCTTTCTGATAGGACCCAATCTAGAGAATTAGGTTTGATCAGTGATGAAGCCATAGCCCAGTGGTGGCGAACCTATGACACGCATGCCAGATGGGGCACTCAGAGCCCTCTCTGTGGGCATGCATGCTGTCGCCCCAGCACAAAGTTTGCCCCACCCCTCTGCCCAGCAGCCCAATGGGAGCACTCCCTCCCCAAGCACAGAGTTCACCCCACCCATCTGCCCAGCAGCCCAATGGGAGCACCTCCTCCCTCCCCCAGAACAGCGTTTGCCCCGCCTCTCTATCCAGCAGCCCAATGGGAGTGCTTCCTCCCTCCCCTGTTGCCGTGATGGCACTTTGCAATAAATAAGTGGATTTTGGGTTGCATTTTGGGCACTCGGTCTCTAAAAGGTTCACCATCACTGCCATAGCCACTGGTGGTGGTAAAGATATTCCAGCAGCTACTTCACTTTCAAAACTCCCCATTGCTGGTGCTAACATATAATCATAGAATAAGTGAGATATTTAAAATATATAACACAGTCTTTAAAATAAAACAACATCTTGAAAAGCAATGTTTATGAATACACAAGGGTGTGAAGCTAAACATAACTCAAATTGGAAGTTTTACGTATATAAATTATTGTCATGGATAGCATCCAAGAAAAAACCTGTAATATTGAGTTACTGAAATGAAATGTGATAAAGACCTTAGTAAATTTCTTAAAATGGGACAAAGGAAGAAGAAAGAACAGAAAAGGAGAAGGAAAGGGTAGCTTATTTATATGGGGTTTTGTTCTTCTGTTTGACTCTTGGCAGTCGGAAACATAAAGCCTTAAACAGAGTGTCCAAGTTTCTGAATAGCTGCTTTGGGTGCGGAAGTCAGATTTGTGAATCTTTTCAGCGAAACGGAATCTGTAATGAGTGTTTCTCTGTTCTGGTGTGCTGCAATTGCTGCCCATTACAGTTTCTAGGTCAGTAAGTTAATCTAGTCAAGGTTTGTGATATTTTTTTTGTCCATTGTTCTTCTTATCAGTCACAGTTGCCTTTGAATTAGGAATCTTTCTCTCTTTTTAAAGCTTCTTTCAGGCCTGGTGAAATTTTCCCTCTCCCAAAAGGATATGCTTGACGGATGATATACCTTTTCTGCATCTTGACAGATAAAGCAGTACAGTATAGAATCACAGATATGTCTGTGCTGAACTAGAGCTATATGTGCACAGAATTGCACATACTGTACATTTATGTGCACAGAACTTGCCCGTTCGTTTTGATGGGTGACAGTAAACTACAAGCACGCAAGAGCTGTGTAAGTGTAATAGGTTGCTCCTCTGGACTCCTCCAGCTTTTATTGCAAGCTAGTGAAAGATGGTGATGGAACCAACAGGACATCACTGTAGACCAGCAAGCATTTCCTCCATTCACCAGTTGTCCCAGTGGTTACAGAATAAAGGATTTGGATCCTGCTGCCAAACTGACAAGCTGAAGCTGTTTTACAAGCTGGCATGATTTATTAAAAACCATGAGAGAAAGCAAGGCATCTCTACATAAAGTTGAATCTTATAGCTCACCTAGACGGAAAAAAAATCTACTTTGAAGCAGACATGATGAAAAGCTGGGGGTTAAAACAATATTTACAGAATAATAATAATAATAATACTTCTACAACAAACCTCTCGGTTATGTATGCATCTGAAAAGCTGAAGGTAGACCCTACTGCAGAATTAGGTAAAGGTTGTCCTTGCTCGAAAGCCAGTCATATCCAACTCTAGGGTTCAGTGCTCATCGTTTATAGCCAAAGGGCCAGTGCTGTCTGTGTCTGCAGATGTTTCCATGGACATGCAGCAGGCATGAATAGACACCGGAGAGTGTATGGAATGCTGTTACCTTTCCCACTAAAGTGGTACCTATTCATCTACTTGCAATTTCTTGCTTTCGAACTGCTAGGTTGGCAGGAGCTGGAGCAGAGACGGGAGCTCACTCCATCGTGCAGCACTCGGGTCTCGAACTGCTGACATGCCGACCTTCTAGTTGTCAAGTTCAGCATCTTAACCACTAAGCCACCGCAATACCATATACTGCAGGATTACTCTCTAATAAAACAAGTAAAGAAGTGGAAAGGAAATTACATACAAAAAATATGGAAAAAAGGAAAGCTTGGGGGACAGTAGAGATACAAAGAAAATAGAGTCATGTAATGACTTTTTCATAGATAAAGCAATAAGTGAAGAGCTGTGACTCTAAAGGTGAGGTTTTTGGATGTAATAAGCATAAAAACAGAAGTAAAGAATAGTTCAATGGAACAATATATTGCAAACATTTATAAACATTCATATTACTATTTATAAACGTTAATATTAATTCACTGTCAGTTTCTAGATAGAGAGGGTGTGTTAGATAGATGTGTGTCTGTGTACACATTTAATATATACACACATACAATACTTATGTACATACATAGGTGTACTTAAAATCCCATGCCCAGATTATAGCTTGACATTTCATGGAATCACACCTTGAATCAGAACTACTTACTCCCTTTCTCAGGTATCTGACCTTAATCATTTTACTGTTTTGTATTTCACTTTAGTTAGTTAATTTAGAGCAGGAGTTCTCAAATTTTTTAAGCCGGGGGCCTGGTCATGCTCCCTGAGACAGCTTCAGGGGCTGGACAGCCATTTTGCCCTTCCTCCACCACATGGCATTTCCTGGTGTGGTGGAGGTGGTGGTGGGCTGAATATCCAGCTGAATATCTAGATCCTCTTCAGAATCAATTCTTTATTTGTCTTCCACTTTTATTTGAATTTCTGCGGATCTGCTCATCCAACTAGAGCTTTTCACTATTGGTGCTGTTGTAACGCTCCCCCTGGAGGATCGGAGCGGCAGCAAGGAAGGTACACGAGACTTCCAACGCCGCCCCAGCTCCACCGTCAGGAAGCCTGCGCAGGGCCAGACGCCGGGGGCATTCCATCTCCCCCGGCGTCTTCGGACCCCGCCCACTGCCAGGGAGGTCGTATTCATTGTTGTTTTCTCTTCTTCTCTGGGACTTAATGTTTTGCTATTTTTGCTTTTGAAATTGTATTGTAGTGCATATTTTATTTATATTTTGTTGTAACTGAATGGTATATTTTGTAGTCTGCAATTTTGTAACTGTATCTCTGGAGATATGTGTATTGTATTATTATTATTATTATTATTATTATTATTATTATTACACATTTATTGTCCGCCATGTAAACCGCCTTGAGTTGGGTTGTACCTGAGTGGGCGGTATATAAGCGCGAAAATTAAATTAAATTAATTTAAATGGTTCTGCAGGCCGCATCCGGCCTGTGGGCTGCACATTGAGAATCCCTTATTTAGAGCATTTGTATTCTGGCCTATATCTTTTCATATCATGGTGGGGTATAGCAATAAAAGCAAAATAAAAACATCCCATTTCCCCCCTCTAGCTCACTGTGAGAGGCTACTATATTTTCATATTCACAGATATAATTAGTGTTAAGTGATGTAGTAGCTATTATGTCCCAAGCCCTCTGACCCAATTGCCTGATAAAGAATGGTAATGAAAACAAGCTATTAACTAATTATTAACAGATAAAAGAAATAGTAGCTCAGCTCTTCAGTGTGGATTGAAAAATGATAACAAATGACAGAGAAAAGGCAGAAGTGCTCAACTCCTACTTTAGTCTAGAATCCTCCAAATAAATGAAAGTTCTACTGGAGGGGAAAGGATTGCAAGCTTGAGAGCAAGAAACAGTCAAAGAATACTTTATTACTTAGAATTTCAATTTTCCAGGACTGAATGAACTACATTCAAGAATATTGAAGGAACTAGAAAAAGAATTCTCAGAAACACTGTCTATTATTATTATTAAATCTTGTTGCATGGGCAAAGTGCTAGATAACTAGATGAGTCTAACATTGTCCCTATCTTCAAAAAGAGCAAAAAGGAGGAACCTGGAAACCAGTAATCCTGACCTCAATCCTAGGGGAAATTCTACAATAGATTATAAAGGAATCACTCTGCCAACACCTCAAAAACAACGTAGTAATAACTGGAAGCTAACAGGATTTATGAAGAACAAATCATGCCAAACTGATATCTGTGATGGCTCAGTGGTTAAGAAGCTTGCCTTGTTAGCTGGAAGGCTGGTGAGTCAGCAGTTTGAGACTCAGGTACTGCATGATTTTAGTGTCTGTTCCAGGAGACATAGAAGGAGTCGCAGTATGGACTAACACAGGTTTATTGGTTGATGATCAGAACGAACATGTGGTAATGGCGGAGGCATCTCACATTATATACAGTGGTACAACACATTTGAACTTGGCTGCATGGTAGCTCATTGGCCGCTACCGGCGTGACGTCATCCGGGTCACGCCCATCTTCGGTGGTGGATCAGTAGTAGTTGTTTGCTGCGGGAAGTTCCCGCGGCTGCAGGTGATTTGAGGAATGATGACCATGTGAGTTGAACACTCGCAGCTGCCCTCTATAGGCAGCTTGCTCGCGTTCCTTTAACAGCTGGGTTACATTGTGATTGTGGCTGGGTTACATTCATACATTTCTTAAGCAACATTGTACATTCATATGAAGCAGCATTGTACATACACAACATCGATGGATTGAGCGCATCTCTGTCCCAGCTCTTGGTGACATGAAAGTAGCCTCATTTGGCCCGTAAGCAGAGGTAGGATCACAGTTGCACCCGTTTGCCTGTGCGGGGCCATCAAAGGCCGCCGCCACCGCCAAGCCGCCGCAACACCCCGGCTCCCTCCCCTGGCCCATCTGGTCGGTGGAGATGTGAGCACAGCGGCACCCGTTTGCCCACGGCAGAGCCATGAAGAAGGCCGCCACTTTAGCTGCCGGGACATTTTCCTGCCTCAGTTTGGTTGGGGCCAGTTCTCTCCTGATTCCGTTATGGACATTGAGCCATGGGGCTCCGTCATGGATGTTTTGAGCCACGATACTCCATTGTGAATGTTGGGTAGCCGGGGGTTCTGTGCAATTAATCTTGTAATTTTTTTGTAATTTCAGTATTTAAATGATGTCTTTTGTAAAACTGTACTTGTTTTGAAATCTGTAATTGTATTGGATTGTATGGATTTATCTTTTTGTATTATTGTATTGCCATGCTGTACCTGTATTGATATGTTGGTTGCCGCCCTGAGTCGGCCTGTGCTGAATAGGGTGGGGGTATAAATTAAAATTGAAATTGAAAAATCCTTTCAACCTAGAATAATTTCTGACTCAAAATTATCTCATTTTTTTAATTAAGTAACTCTCTGGTAGAAAATGGGAATGCTGTAGATGTAATATATCTTGACTTCAACAAAGCCTTTGACAAAAAAAACACCTGTGGTATTCTGATTTACAAGCTAATTAGGTGTGTCCTGAGTACACAGTTGGTTACAGAATCATTTAGGTTTTTTTTCTATATCAATTACTCCTTCTCAAACTGGGAGGAGTTACAAGCAGGGTATCACAAAGCTCAGACCTCAGCTCAGTGTTCTTCACCATTTCCATTAACAATTTGGATGTGAGGTACAGAGGATGCTTATCAAATTTGCAGTTGACACAACTTTGGGTGAAATAGCTAGAGGACTATTAGTCACTGATTATTTGAAAGTTAGGACTTAAAAGGGAAGGGATTAATTCAGTGCACATAGATTTGCAAAGGAACAATGGGTCTTTTTCTCAACTCTGTCTTTTTATTTTATAAATGTTTTGCTGTGAAAAAGAAACATGTGAATTTTGAAGACACAAATTCACAATTTTGATTACTGCAAAACCCAGCATCTGTCATAATATCTTCTGGATAGAAAAAATGTGCAGTAATCTTACAGAGCATGACATTGTGAATAGATCAATGAAATTCATTTATAAAAAACATTGCATGAATATAGTGCTCACCGTCGTCGTCGGTGGTGGCTTCAACTCGTATTCGAGAATACATTTTTCCCTTGCAGCAGGAAAAATACTATAGTGATAAACTACATAATTAAAAACGAATCCTATTACATGATGAAATAGGACGATAATGTATCCTAAATAGAAAATGATCTTTCCCCTGAAAAAGTATTTTATTTTATTTTTAAAAAAATCTAATTTAAATTTAAAAATTCACCTTTTCTTTATGTAAGAACAATATTGTTGTAGATAACAGGCTGAATATGATTCAACAGTGTGATATGACTGCAAAAGAGGCCTGTGGTATTTTAGGCTGCAATAACAGAAGTATAGTATCCTGTGAAGTACTATTTCTCCTCTATTTGGCACTGGTTAGGCCTCATCCTAAGTACAGTACTAAGTCCAGTTCAGGACACCACACTTTAACAAGGATGTCAACAAACTGGAAAAAGTTTAAAGAAAGACAAAGATTATCAGAGGACTTGAAATTGAGCTCTATGAGGAAAGATTGAAAGACATGTTTATTTTTGAGAGAGAAACGAGTGAGGGAGGGTATGATCTTAGGCTTCTGTGAATTGAAGTCCCCGTGTGGGGCATGGACCCCAAATTGGGAACCACTGGGTTAGGGTAATGCCACTTAAATGTATGTCTGAATATTATTCATGGGTAGGTTTTTCAGTAGCAAGTATGCTGATTCCAGACCCAGTTATAATGTACTGTATTAAACAAATGTTTTAATTTTAAGCAAACATTTAAAATTGCTTTGAATCATTTTTAGCAGATTGTTTATTCTGAAATTTGAATGAATGATAAACATTTGAGGTGGATTATGAAGGCAAAGATTTCTTTTGAAATATTGACTGCATTCAATAGCAGGCTACAAAAGGATGGAACACTATGAATGCCGTAGCCTTCTCAGCTATGTAAAATGGAATAATTACAATAGAGTAGAAAATCTAGATACTAATTAAGCCGATTACTGATTTATAATTTCCCATAAGGGAAATTAAGTATATTGGAATCTCTCCGCCTTTAGTAGCAAACGGAGATTGGATTTGATGACCTATGCTTCTTAAAAGCTCCCAGGGGAGGAAATTGAAGATGCAAATGAAGGGTATAGGTGGCATATAGTTCCATTATCTGAATGCCTTTTTAAGTACTTGGGGTGAGTGGTGGTGGTGGTGGGGGAGACTTTGGATTTAGATTTCAAAGAGGCAAAATTAAGTACTTCTTTGTCATTATTATGGCCCTGGATCCTATCAGTCTTATAGCCAAACAATGTCTGGTGTTTGGACAGAATTACACAGAGATAAATTTTTCACTTTATTAGAAAATACCTTGTACAATCAGTTAGATGAATGTAAAATCTGTTTCACCAGGATATTAACTGTTCCAAGAAAGAAAAATAATAATTCTGTCTCCTTGAAGATCACAAAACATTATAAAAAATAAAGTGGCCCTAGCTAGGTCAGCCTATTCTAAGAGGCTTATTCCCTGGGGTCCTCATCTTCCCCAAGACTATCCTCCCCCAGTGAACAGGACTCAAGCAAGCCATGGAAGGTGCACACCTCCCCCTCCTCAAAGGTCTCAAACATCTTTTTACAATTGGGAAACTATAGCCCAGTCGAGATGTACTTTAGACCTTGCAAAAATTTCCCAAGTTAATGAAACTCTGGGGTGTTGTGTATGGTGCCTAGTGGAGCTACACTCAATGTATCCAACAAAATTTCCTTGTGGAACCTTTTTTTTGGGGGGGACTGCAAAATTTTAGTACTCCTCAGTTTTTCGATTATATCTTCTAAACCATGCATTTTTTGTCTACTACATGTAATTAGAAAGTTGTAGAGCATTAAATTTCCTTCAATTATCATTGGTCAAATTTATTTTTAACCCCATAGGTATCAAGATTTAGGGCTTTGAAAAAGTGCTAATTTTCTCAAATTTGTAAAAAAAAAGCTGCTAAAAAGGCTGGTTTTTGCTATGTATCTTCTATTTTGCAACATATTTAATGGAATTTTGGATTCTACTTCAATTTCCAAATGTTCAACTACATCCCCCCTCCCCACCTCTTCCCCCTCCCACTACCCCCTCCTCTGTAGGATGTTCATACTTACAGTGTACATCTAAGGTTCAAAGAGCATGAAAACCGAGTTCGTCTTTCAGTTTTGAAATTTTGACCCCCACCCCCTACAAACACACCTTCCTCAGTAATTGTTCATTCAGTAACTACCTACATGTTTCAAAAGTACATTAAAGACTCAATTTTTGTTTTATGTTTTTCAGTTGTGTACCATTGTTGAAGCTGCTTGTTCCTTTCGTTTTGTTCATTTCAACTTGAGTGACAGTGATTACACATACAATTATCTGGACAGGAGCTCCAATGGCCTGTACCAGTGAGCCAGGACAGTGTTTTATTTGTCAAAGGAGTTTGGCAGGACTTACGTGTGGTCGTGGGATGACAGACAGTGTGCTTTCTACGTGGACTTTGGGGATGTTCTGCCTCCAACCCATCTGTAAACAAGTAGAGATGTTCACTGACGTAAGTTCAGGCACTGCAGAACAGCATGTAGACATGAAGCCTTCACGCGTCACCAGGGATAACCTGGACATGGAGAAGTTGTGAGGCTGGTTTGCTGAACGCCCAACATTCCTTGAGAACAAGGAGATAGTCTCTTTGAGCACAGGTGAAATTGGTCACAAGGAGGTGAACTGTCACATTGCATGCAAAATTGGTATCACATGCATGAAGAAAATTGTGGGTCAAAGTTTGAAAATGTAAAGCTAAAACGAAAGGACAAGGTGGTAACCCTTGCATCCATTTAATTACACCCAGAGTTTCATTAACTTTGGCAGCAGGAAATATGCAGTAGTTGACGAAGGCTTCGTACTGCATATGGTTGTATGGAGTAAGGCCACAACACCCGCGTTCCAGTCTGTGTGCCAGACCTACGTGGACTACTTGCTGAAACAGTTTGGGTGCAATACCACTGTGGTATTTGACGGATATCCCATCGATGCCTCCTACCAAAGCACCAAGGCCGCAGAAAGAGCTTGCTGGGCTGTACTGCACTCGTCCACAAGACTCGTTTTTTCCTCAACAACTGCTGTGACGATAGCTCAAGAGTCGTTTTTATCAAATGACATCAATAAAATAAACTTGATCACAATGCTGATGACAGAAATGACAGCAAAGGGGATTGGAGTGCAATAGGCTACTGAAGATGCAGACATTATGATTGTGAGAACAGCAATATCGAAGGCTGCTGCATATGACAGTGTTGTAATCACAGGTGAAGATGTCGATCTCCTCGTGATACTGACAGCCCTTGCCTCCACTACTCACAAAAACATCTATTTTCAGAAGAGTGGGAGAGGCAGTGCCCCGTCAACCTTATATTCAGTAGCTTCATGCAAGATCGACCCAAAATACATCCTGTTTCTTCACGCAGTCAGCGGTTGCGACACCACTTCAGCCCCCTTTGGACAAGGGAAGAAGAACATGTGCAAGCTGTATGAGAAGAACAGTTCCCTACACTTTTTTGGCTGCTGCTTTTAAAGACTCGGAAGCCACCCCCTCCCAAATTTCTGAGGCAGGGGAGAAGTTTTTGGTAGCGCTGTATGGGGGGGGACATGGAGACCGACACGTTGGACAACCTCCGATACCAATTGTTTACCAAGTCGGTGGCCAAACCCACATTCCAATTGGCCAGACTCCCTCCTACCAAAGACGCTGCCACCCACCATATTTTTCGCATGTACCTCCCAAGTCGAGATCTGGCTAGGTAATGACGACATCATACCATCAGTTTGGGGGTGGACACTGACAAGGGAAGGTGTTGTTCCCATCAGAGCCACTTGAAATGCAGCTCCTGACAACATCTTGAATATAATGCAAGAAATGCAAGAAAGGGTGCAGCACTGCAGGTTGCAGCTGCAAGAAAGCAGGACTGCGGTGCTCCACCCTTTGCAAGAACTGCGTGGGGAACGGTTGTGAAAATTCCCCCAAGCCTGACCTCCAGGAGGAAGAAGTAAGGGACTGCAAAGAGCAGAGCATGATGGATGCAGTGCTGGATATGGATGAAGAAGGAGAAGAAGAGGAAGCTCCGTACGGCACAAAATGCCAAAAATATTAAATGTATGCTTCTCAATGCTTGCTGTTTTACTTTATGTACATACATATTGCTTCCCGTTTTTATTACATTTTACTGTACATAACTACTAATAATGTCTTAAGAAATACCTGTGTTTTTTAGTCCTAAATAACATCTCATAAAGGTCACTCAGGATAAAGCCATGTCATTGTGGGGGATGGAGGTCAAAATTTCCAAACTGAAAGATGAACTCGGTTTCCATGATCTTTGAACCTTAGATGTACACTGTAAGTATGGACATCCTGCAGAGGAGGGGGTCGTGGGAAGGGGAAAAGGGGTGGAGGGGGGGATGTAGTTGAACGTTTGGAAATTGAAATAGAATCCAAAATCCCATTAAATATGTTGTGAAATGGAAGATACATAGCAAAACCCAGACTTTTTAGCAGTTTTTTACAAATCTGAGAAATTTAGCACTTTTTCAAAGCCCTGTATCTCGGTACCTATGGGGTTACAAATAAGTTTGACCAATGATAATTGAAGGAAATTTAATGCTCTACAACTTTTTAATTACATGTAGTACACAAAAAGCCCATGGTGTAGAAGATATAATCAAAAAACTGAGGAGAGTGCTAAAATTTTGCAGGTTTTGGCTCTCTCAAGCTCACTTTGGAATGCATATAGATTCTTGAATTGCTGATTCAGAGTTGCCATTCAGGGATGGGGGAGAGGTTGTAGCTTTTGAATTCTTCAAATGAATGCCTATTTTTGCAATTCTTATCACATGTTGAGTTCTTGTCAGTCACTCTAAAACATGTCTTGGCTGACATGCTGTTGTGTTCTGTAAAGCTGTGCCTTTAACAATGTACCTAGCCATGTGGTAACAATGTAACCTTTCTGTGTGCAACAGTATAACCTTCAGCTGTATCAATGTAAACCTGATAAGGGGACGCGAGCTAGTGACCACTAGATGGCAATAGCGAGCGTCCAGCTCTCATGGCTCAGATTCACCTGGATCAGCAGCGCGGGAAGATTCCCGCCACCTCTTCACCTGGACAAGAAGGGCGTGACCTTCTACGACGTCACGCAGGCAGCAACCAATAGTCTGTCGACGAGCCACTTTCAAATGTATAGCCAGCTGTATATATTGAGCTACCCATCCGCCATTACCACATGTTCCTCCGGATCATCATGCAATAAACCTGTGTTAAGCCAACCCTTCGGCTGTTTCATTGTCTTTGGTCCCTTACACTAAATTGGCGACGAAGGTGGGATCATGGCAGCCCACGGGACCAAGACATGCGCCGGTTTGGAAATCAGGAAACCGGGCGACTGGGAGATCTTCGAAATGGACTTCCAGGCAGCACTGATTGAGTCCGAAGTCACGGAAGAGGCAAAGAAAAGGGCCATCTTCACCAGGATGCTCGGACAAGAAACCAAAAGGACCTTGGTGGACCTGATCGCACCGAGGAGGGTGAGCGAATTCAAGGCCAAGGAACTCATGCAGATGCTGCGTGAGCACGTCCGGCCCGCCACGGCGATGTTTCCCGCTCAGAGTGCATTCTGGAGGCGAGTCCAAGCGCCCAGGGAGACGGTCGCCGCATTCGTGGCGGCCCTGCGGCTGGCGGCCGGCTTGTGCAAATGGGAGAATGTCGAAATCACCCTCCGGGACTGTGTGCTGTGCGGCCTGAACGACGCCGAAACCCAGCGCACATTAATGAACCAAGAGCCGCCTCCCACGTTGCAGGAGGTCATCAGAGCGGCACAGGCCGCGGAAGCCACAAAGGCTGGGGTCCAAGAACTCCAGGACTGGCGGCCGAGGTCGAGCAAGGCAGAGACTCCGGTGCATGCAGCCCGGCGAGCTTCGAGGTCGTCCGCAGAGAGCAGCGACGACGAGGACGTCCGGAGGGTCCGGAAAGAGAGCCGGCGGTGCGACGGCTGTGTAGCGGCCCACGACCGCGTAAAATGCCCGTTTCGGAAGGCCGAGTGTCACAACTGCGGCCGCCGCGGGCACATCGCCAAGGTGTGCAGGAAGAGGCGTGAGACCCGGAGAAGCTCGGCAGACCGTTCCGCGGGACAAGACTGCTCAACGAGACCCAAGGACGGCGCTCAGGCCATGCGGAAGCAGGACGGCGTGGGCCGCATCTCCGACGGCAGCGAGGACGACGCCCCAGTATTCAGCGTGTCCGTAGGACACCCCCGCTACTTTGTTGAGGTACTAGTTCAAGGGGTTCCCATTAGAATGGAAATTGACTCGGGGTCCTCATATTCAATCATTTCCCAGAGGGAGTTTTTGAGAATTGCCCCCCACAGGCGACCCAAGCTCAAAGCGTTGAGGTCCACACTACGGGACGTGCAAGGGAACAGCATTCCAGTGTTGGGGGTTGGAGAATTTCAGGTTAAATTCAAGAAGCACGCCGCGTCTCTCCCTCTAGTCGTGCTTAAAGGGGGAGATTGCAGCCTCCTCGGGACTCAATGGTTCCAGCCCCTGGGTTTGTTTATTGGGGGGGTGCACGCCGTTGGAATGCACGCCGTTGGGACTGACCCGATTCAGGAGGTGTGCGAGGCGCACCCCGAAGTTTTCAAAAAAGGACTGGGGAAATTCAAGGGGCCCCCAGTGACATTCGACCTGGACCCGGAGGTCCGCCCAATTCGACTCAAACCACGCCGGGTGCCGTTCGCACTCAAGGACAAGATAGAGGCGGAACTGGACAAATTGGTGGGCCAGGGAATCCTTGTGCCTGTTGATTCTGCGGAGTGGGAAACTCCAATTGTAACCGCACTAAAGACCAATGGGGAGGTCCGCATATGCGCCGATTACAAGTGCACCATCAACAAGGCGATCCGCCCGAATGCGTATCCGGTGCCGGTAGTCAGCCATCTGCTGGCCAGGTTACACGGGGGAAAGTGTTTTGCTAAGCTCGACTTAGCACAGGCCTACCAGCAGCTTACGGTGTCCCCTGCCGCAGCTGCTGCGCAGACCATAGTCACCCATAAGGGGGCGTTCCAGGTGACGCGCCTTCAGTTCGGCGTAAATTCAGCGCCTGGAATTTTCCAGTCACTCGTGGAACGCCTCCTGAAGGGGCTAGAGGGGGTGTTGCCCTATTTTGATGACGTGTTAATAACGGGAGGGAGTCGGGTCGAATTGGCCAAGAGGTTGGGGAAGGTCCTGACAATATTCGAAAAAGCGGGGTTGAGACTGCGAAAGGACAAATGCGTCTTCTTCGCGACCGAGGTTGAGTTCCTAGGGTTTTGTGTGACTCCTGAGGGGATAAAACCATCCAAATCCAAGGTGGCCACCATTAAGAAAGCCCCCCGCCCCACCTCCAAGCCCGAGCTGCAGTCGTTCCTAGGGCTGCTCAACTTTTACCACTCCTTCCTCCCCCGGAAGGCAGCAGTGGCTGAACCGCTACACAAACTGCTAAAAAAGACCAGACATGGAAGTGGGGCGATGACCAAGAAAGGGCATTTAGTGAACTAAAAAGTCTCCTAGCGTCTGAGGCCATACTGACCCATTTCAACCCCAAACGACCGGTAGTCCTGACCTGTGATGCATCCCCGGTGGGGGTGGGGGCGGTGCTGTGCCACGTGCTGGAAGACGGAAGGGAGGCCCCGATAGCATTTTACTCCAGGTCCCTGTCCCAAGCGGAGAGAAATTACGCACAGACAGACAGGGAGGCACTAGCGATAGTTGCGGGGACGAAAAAATTTCACGATTTTCTGTATGGCCGCCCCTTCACCATTGTAACGGACCACAAGCCCCTGCTAGGCATTTTTACCGCAGATAAGCCCACACCACAGATCCTGTCCCCGAGGATGCTCAGATGGGCTATTTTTCTCAACGCGTACCAGCACGCGTTGGTCTACCGGCCCGGGAAAGAGATCAGCCATGCGGACGCTCTATCAAGGTCTCCCCTCCCCCTGACGCCCAGCCAGGTGAGCAAGGGGGAGCGAGACCATCAGGTTCTTATGATAGAGGTGCTGGATTCGCCCCCCGTAATGCCCGCCGACATTGCCAAAGCGACAGAGAAGGACAAGACGTTAGCGGCAGTTAGCTCCTGGGTGCAGAAAGGGTGGCCGGCGTCCTCCCCAGCGGAGGAGTTCGCCCCATTTTTCAGGAAAAAGTTAGAGCTGTCCCTAGAGAGGGGGTGCCTCTTGTGGGGGCAGCGGGTGGTGATTCCCACTTCCCTTCGGCCGCGGGTGCTCAAACTGCTGCACGTCAGCCACCCCGGCATCGTGCGATCCAAGGCGCTGGCCCGGAGTTACTTCTGGTGGCCCCAGTTGGACGCCGACATCGAGCACATGGTCAGCACTTGTGAAAGTTGCCAATGCTCCAGACCAGAGGAGGCCCGCCTTCCCCACAGGGAATGGGACACGGCTAAGGGGCCGTGGTCCCGGGTGCACATTGATTTCGCGGGCCCGTTCAGAGGCACCCTGTTTCTTCTTGTCGTGGACGCCTTCTGAAAGTGGTTGGAGGTTATCCCAGTCACGAGCACCTCCTCGGCCCAGACCATTAAGCATTTGCAGAGGCTCTTTTCCACGTTCGGCATACCCGACACATTAATTAGCGACAACGCTAGTTGTTTCACGTCCTCCGAGTTTAGGGCATTCATGGAGATTAACGCCGTTCGGCATATCACCTCCGCCCCGTTTCACCCAGCCACCAATGGTCAAGTGGAGCGCCTCGTCCGCACCACGAAGGACGCGTTGCGGCGCATGGGCCCCGGGGATCTGAACCTACAAGTGTGTCAGTTTCTGCTAGGGTACAGGGTGACCCCGTTGGCGTCAGGATACTCCCCCGCAGAGCTATTAATGCGTAGGAAACTGACCACCATCCTTACTAGGCTAGACCCCACGAGGGTAGAGGACAAGGGAAGGAACATTGGGCTAGAGGCCACAAAGAGTTTCAGTGTAGGCGCCCCCGTGCATTGCAGGAATTACGCCAGCACGGGCCCAGCCTGGGTACCGGGCATAGTTGTGGAGCAAACCGGCCCCGTGTCGTACCGCGTGGAAACCAGCACAGGGCTACTGTGGAGGCGGCACGCGGACCAGCTCCGACGCAGGGTCCCCGATGAGCAGGGCGCAGACCAAACAGAGAAAAAATCAGCGTTAGGGTTCTCCCCCACCCGTTCAGCCCAAGGGGGAGGAAAAGGGGGCCGCGGGCCCCCACCAAGGGGGGAGGAGGAAAGGGGGGATGTTCTCGTAGATATCCTGGGGGATTTTTCTGAGGAGGAGGAACCCGACCCCATACATATCTCGCGGAATTCCCCCACAAATGCGGATACCCCAACTGAGTTAGGATTTGATTTTTAGAACCGGGGGAGTTTTTCGGAGTGGTCCCCCACCCGTCCAAGCGAGAAGAGGGGTTTTTCGTTAGACCCGATCGCCCCCGGTCTGCCCACAATGGAGTTTTTCCCTTCCCCTAAGGCCGCCAAACCGCGGCAAGCCACTAACGAGTCTCCCTCTCCCATTACAGGACAAGGGACCAGGGAACAAAGAAGCAGTAGCGCCCCCGGGGGGGTCAGCCCTCATCACGGCCCAAACGCACGTGCAATAAGCCATCTTGGCTGAGAGACTTCGTCTCATCCTAGGGGGGAGGGATGTTGTGTTCTGTAAAGCTGTGCCTTTAACAATGTACCTAGCCATGTGGTAACAATGTAACCTTTCTGTGTGCAACAGTATAACCTTCAGCTGTATCAATGTAAACCTGATAAGGGGACGCGAGCTAGTGACCACTAGATGGCAATAGCGAGCGTCCAGCTCTCATGGCTCAGATTCACCTGGATCAGCAGCGCGGGAAGATTCCCGCCACCTCTTCACCTGGACAAGAAGGGCGTGACCTTCTACGACGTCACGCAGGCAGCAACCAATAGTCTGTTGACGAGCCACTTTCAAATGTATAGCCAGCTGTATATATTGAGCTACCCATCCGCCATTACCACATGTTCCTCCGGATCATCATTCAATAAACCTGTGTTAAGCCAACCCTTCGGCTGTTTCATTGTCTTTGGTCCCTTACACTAAACATGCCAAATTGATGGGGTTTTTTGCCAAATTGGTTGGTTGTTTACAAGACAAGATTTTTTCCCTCACTAATAGTCATTGGAAGGCAGCAGAGGAGAGTGTTTTTTGCTACACTGGGACTGTTAATTTTGTTTTATAAAAGTCACAATTAAATTATGTATATCTACCCTGGGGGTATATACAGGTTTTTATAATTTATTTTGGCCAAACTAAGTTTTCAACCCAGCAATAAATTGCATTGTGGCCTTTTTTAAGGGATTTATCTTAAAATTCTGGCTACCTGAATTATCCCCACTTGAATATGAAAACTTATGGGGTGGGGAGATGGAAATGATAAAATCACTCCTTAAATATCTCATTTACCCTATTAGAGTTGCTATATCAGCTCTATTGTTTCCAAATTGATGGCACAAAACTCATTAGAAGAGTCCAGTTTTGGCAAAGATTTTTAATGCCATCAAGGTGAATACGCCTCTCTAGGGCACTGGTGCCCAAACTATGGCCCAGAGGCCAGATCCGGCCCCTGACACCAATTGATCCAGCCCACAAAGCCCTCATCGCTCCTGGAAGCGGAAGTAAAACACACCTGTACAGGCACATTTTACTTCCGCTTCCAGGAGCGTCAAGGGCTTTGTGGGCCAGATGAATTTGTGTCAGGGTCCAGATCCAGGCCCCAGGGCATAGTGACCAGCTCCCTGAACCACATGACTGGCCCACAGCCCGAAAAGTTTGGGCACCCCTGCTATAGGGCTTTCAAGGTATGTGAGTTATTTATGGAATGGCTTTACTAAAGCAGCCCCATCTCTTGCTGTGACTTCCTAAAGCAGGGCAGGGGTAAGAACCCAGGTTTCCTGTGCCATAATCTCACTATACCACGCTAGCTATTGTTCTTGATGGATCAGTCAAATAATAAGACCTCAGACAGAGATAATGATTATTTGTTCCAGAGTTTCAAATTTATGTTAAAAATCCCATTAGCTGTGAAATAGAACTAGAGACCTACAGTATCCCAAAGTCCATACCTTTCTCATTAACTGGCACTCACCATCTCAGTATCTCTTTCTGAGACATTTGTAGGAGAAAGAATAAAAATGTTTCTTTACTTTTATTTATTTATAGGATTTGTGGTTTTAACATTGCATTAGCTTCAGGAAAAGTAGTCATAAAATATGCACTACTTCTTCCATGTTTAGTCCCCTTGGAGTAAGCTCCGAGAGTGAGCAAAATGCTCTCGGGTTAGCTTTGCATCATGATTACTTAGAATTAGGGCTGAGGTTAGATCTTTGTTATTTTCTTTAGGATATGTGAAATGGCTGGCTATCTTATTTTCCATCCTTTGTTTTAGATTGTTGTTTTGCTTTTCTACTACCATTGTCTTTTTGAGATGTTTTGGAACTTTTTACTTTTTGAAACTTTTGTTTACTCTTTTTAATAAATTCTAAAATATTTTATCAAGGTGCCATTTTTGGAGTAACAAGGGTTGATGCGTCTAAAGAAGCTGCTTTAACCAAATGGCTTAATGCTATACTACGTTTGCTAGCTTTGACTCAATGCTACCAGGATGACCTGGTCTCTCTGTTGTGAAATATCAACCAGGAAAAGATATTGTCTCTAGCTACAAGAGACAGGAGAAATCTAAAGGAGATTTCTATCATGCTAAATTTTCACGCAATCTTGAAGCAGCGAGGGTTTTAGGCTAGCTTTGGTAAAACAGTGGTGGCAACTGGGGGTGGGGGTGAAAGGTCCTTCTCTATTCAAGTACAGTGGTACCTCGGATAAAGTCCAATTCGGATAAAGTCCATTTTGGATAAAGTCGCAGTTTTCATGCACACATGATGCATCACGTAAAGTCCAAAACCGCTTTAAAAATTAATGTTATCCGAGGTATTTGGTATAGGAACCTAGGATAAAGTCCATTTTGGACCTTATCCGATGCATCGCCCATTTCATTCGGATAAAGTCCAAAATTTGATAAAGTCCAAACTTGTGGAACAGAGTTTGGACATTATCCAAGGTTCTACTGTACAGAGGATTGGCTCCCTGGGTTCCTTACATGGCTGTCTTCACAGTGGGATTTCAAACACATTCAACCCTTGGCTGTTGTTGTGATGGTGGTGGTTCTAAGAAGGCTGCTGAAAACAGTGCTAGCTTGAAAGGAGATCTTGAACAGTCTATTTCTTCCTAGCTTGGAAGGGGAATTTTCACTCCAAGCAAATGGACTGGATTTAGCAGCCATTCGGCAGTTTAAAAAGGTGTATATGCAGAAGATTCCCCCCCCCCTCCCACAAACTGTTTTGCCTGGCACAGAAAACTTAATTCTTATTATTTTTTGGTGCAGCTGGAAAATGGCAGTGGTTTTTCTTTTTGAGACTTTGAGATAGAGTACCATTATCCTGTGCAAGATCTGATAAGAGTCTTTGTAATAGCAGAGAAAAGATACTTAAAACACAAGAAGTTAAAATCTACCCACCCACTTCCAACCTACTTTGTATTAGTCGTTTGCATGCTGCTTTCTTTACATGCATGCTAACAACCAACTGAACAGATCAACAAGAACAAACAAGGGACACTAAGGAAAGAACACAGAGCTGGCATGTACATTAATTTGTATCCTGCACTTTAGGATGATCGAGAACAGATCCCTGCCCATTCTCTATATGATAATCTTTCAAATGTTTGAAATGTACTTTTATATCTCCCCTCAGTCTTCTTTTCTCAAGGCTAAACATTCCTCACAGGTCTTCCAGTCATCCTTGTTGCCCTTCTCTTAACTTGTTCCAGTTTGTTGGCATCCTTGCTAAAGTGTCCATGTCCTAAAGTGGACACAATACTCAGGAGGTGGGGTTCTCTTTAAATTCAGAAGTGGGAAAGAACAGTTGGTTAGTGTTGAATAGGTAGATCAGGGGTTCCCAACCTTTTTACACTGGAAGTGGAAGGGGCATGTTTATGACAGCCGTAAGTGTGCCCACTTCCGCATTTACGATAGCTGTGGGCGCGTTTTACAGCTGATGTAAATGTGTCTGTTTCCACTTCCGGGTGCAGTGGCAATGGGCCGGATGAAATGGTGCCACTGGCTAGGTCCGGCCTGTGGGCTATAGGTTGGGAACCTCTGAGATAGATACTCACCCCAGCGCAGAAAAGTCCCTCCCAGTCACTCCAACTACAGGCAGCATGCAAGTTTGTAATAAAACCCCAACATAGTTTATAGGGATAGACCGGTGTTGCCAACCTTTTTAATTTGGGAATGGGTCATGATTCCTCAGACAGTTGAGCAGGTCGGACTGGTAGTCGTTTCCCCCCCCTCCCCCCGTTAATGGCTGCCGTAAACATGCTCATGGCTGATTCCGGTGGTGGTGGCGGCAGCTGCTGGAACGAGGGTGGGGGCTGGATTATTTGGTGCCATGGGCTATAGGTTGCCTACCCCTGGTGTAGACCAGGAATTCTCAACCTGTGGCCCATGGGCCAGATGCGGCCTGTGACACCATTTCATGTGCCCCCCCACCGCCTCCACGACACCAGGAAGCGCCATGTGGTGGAGGAAGGGCAAAATAACTGTCTGGCCCCCGAAGCTATCTGAGGGAGCGTGGCCCAGCCCCCAGCTTCAAAAGGTTGCGAACTCCTGGTGTAGACTCTGCTCTTAGGAGAAATGTAATTTAGCTTCATAGTACAAATTTACTAAAGGTCTGCAAAAAATATAATAAAATTGTTATTGCTGTCTTGAACATAACTTATAAAACTTGTATCATATAATTTTAAATGTACTTAGGTGAAAGATAATTAAGTAATAGTAGAAACCTACACAAAATATAAATATAGAAATAATTTTGCCCCTTGTTGTGGAATATTTGATCTAATTTCAAAGACTGGGTGTATGGGGGCATCATAGAATAGCAGTCTTTTATGCTGTCTGTTGGAAATGACATCAGCTAGAACTCCTAAATAGTAACAGAAGGATGTTATCATAACTTGCAAATTGCTGAATTCTAATCTTGATTTGGATCTGGCTCTGTATGTATGAGCTTTTTCTGCAAGCATTTGGGAAAAGCTCTTCTCTTTCCTGAAAGTCCTTTCACAGCTCTTAATCTTGGCACATGCATTCTGGCAGGGCTACATTCAGTCACATTATCACACTGCTTCCAGGGAATCATAATTTAGTTCATTGCTGTATTCATGACTGAAGTTGTTCCATACTCAGATGTCACCCTTTTGTGACTGATCAATTGTAAGAAGCAGCTATCCAGCTGTGTAACCTCCCACCCCGCAAGGCACAAAGCAAAGTGTTACAAAGGATTGGTGGAAGAGGCATATAAGACAGCTGCCATGTGTTCGTAGGCTTGGCAGGGAAAGCTCTGCTTGAGACAGATCTGTTAACTAGTACTTTCCGCACCTGAATTTCCAATGCCCTGTTGCTTATACTTGGGTCATGTAAGTAGGAAAATGGAGGAATTACAGGAATGCTTGGAGACTCAGATCGTGAAGGCCATGTTGGCTTCCATGGTGAGCCCACCTGTTTTCTCCCAATGTCATCTGCCATCCTCCGTAGTCAGCCCAGATTTACGCCCACCATGGCAATGATGCTGTCTAGCCATCTCATCCTCTGCCACCCACTTCTCCTTTGGCCTTTGATCTTTCCTAGCATCAGGGTCTTCTCCAGTGAGTCCTTTCTTCTCATTTGGTGGCCAAAGTACTTGAGCTTCAGCTTCAGTATGTGATTATCATGGTTCTCGTATCTGTATCTGCATATGCATTTATTTGTTTGTTTGTTTAGCCAGAAAATAATGTTTTGTTCTGGGCCAGTGCCAAGTATTCCTACACCCAGGGCTCTGACATGCTTTTTACTTTTCCCTGTGGAGGTTCAAGAGACTCAAGCTGATGCAACTACATCTCTATAATTAGACTTCTGGGAATGCTATAGATGGAAACAGGCATTTCATTTGTGCCCTACAGACTTCTGTGCGACAGCGGTCTCTTTCTTGAGGGACCAATATGTACCTATACGCTGAGCATTGACACAAAGAGAGAGAAATAATGTCCAGTAACATCAGAATAAAATCCTCAGAGTAGATAATAGTGAGACCTATTTTTCATACACTTCCTAGCTACCATATAGTTACTGAGTATAGGATTCTTTGGGCATACCTATGGAATCCAAACACCCAAAGCCATGACCTGGTTCTTTCATGTGCGGATGGCACATGTGTTTTACAAGCTTTAATAGAACTTGGTGAGTTGTGATCACAAACATTTGAAATGACTACATGTTCAGCTGTGAAATAGAAGCACTCATTCATTTAAAAAAATACAGTAAAACCCCTACTTACTTGCTTAATTTTTTTTATGTAACTTGAAGCAAACCTTAGGAAAAATGAAATTTTTATGTAAATTGAAGCAAACTCATAGGAAAAAGAATCTTTATGTAACTCAAAGCAAACCCATAGGAAATCGTGTAAATCGGGACATGGTTTTAGCACAAAATCTTTATGTACATCGAATTTTATTTAACTAGAGGCATTTGTAAGTCGGGGTTTTACTGTAGTCAATATCAATTGATATCATTGTGCTTGAGCATGTTCTCTTTTACTGGCTATTGTACATTTTCAAATTCAGTTCAAGAGTAATATCCATTACAATTTGATACAAGTGGTTGTTCAGCTAGGTGTGTGAGTGGTTACACAAGCAGGTACCAAAGTGTTTGCATGGACACGAAACTCCCCAAACAATCGCTAAAAGTAGGGGGAAATTCTGCACGCTTCTCAAGCTCTGAATATTAAACCAGAAGAGGCCAGAATAAGCCTATTGAGAACACAAATAATGCTCCTTGCTGATGTATAAATACCAAAGCGTGTCTCCCACTAGAACAAGATTCTTGCTGGACCATTTGGAAGCCACTTAATAGACTACAAGGTGAAATAGAAAGATCAAAAAAATAATCAAATAAAAAGTGGCTGCTTGGATACAGGACAGATTTTCTGTGAAAGTGAAGAAATTCAACCAGTGCAGCATTAATGGCCATGTAGTTTATGCCCCATCATAAGATAGTGCCATTGAAATATCCGCCTTCTGCTCAATAATAATCTAATTGTGCAGTGCTTTGACCTGAACAAAGAAAGGTCTAGAGACTGACATTAGAGCATTGTTTCTCAACCTTTGCTTTTTGGACTTCAATTCCCCAAAGCACTGATCAGTCAATGTACTAACTTAGGCTTCTGGGAACTGAAGTCCCCCAGTGGGGCATGGCTCCCACATTGGGAACCACTGTGTTAGAGGGAACAAAGATGGATTGGTGACAAAAGCAGACAAGAAGTGAGGGCGGGTTTTTCCAGTCAAGCCCTGGGAAACATGGGCTAAGAGAGAATGGATTATTTCCTCCTGGACTGTGTTGTTATTCTCTTCCCCCAAATTGTGTGATCGGCAGTAGCATCAGGAGAAAAAGAACCTGTACATAATCGGATGTGTTTCTAGAATAATTTTAGTTTGTTTGAAGCAAATAGTGCTGTGACCAGTGGATGTAATGCAGCAGGTCCCTGGCAGTCAGAATAGCAGTGGCTTAAGTGTTGGCTCTGTGGGAGAGCAAGGCAGAGCAAAGAGGAGCATGACAAAGAGATTTGAAAGGTGAAGCAGTAAGCATACTTATCTAGTACAGTTAAGCACAACATCAATTTGATCTCAGGTTCATGATTTTGTTTCAAGCTATGCTCATGTTTACAGATTTACAGTATCAAATCCAACAAAAATTCTAAAACAGGTGTAGATCATTTTTATATCCTTTTCTTCTTTTTTTCCTTCTCTCCATCTCACCTATCCCCAATACACAGGAAACCCCACACATAAGCATAACCCACTCTAAATGGACAGATCAATGAGCAATGCAACCAATATAGTTATTAATTTCTCACACCCCTTATTTTACTAAATTACTACTTTACCTTTATCTTTGCAGCCTCAGTCTAATATTAATGTTAGTCAATGTGCAATGCACCTAGGAAGTGGGTCTTCCATGAATCACACCAGCTCTGCACTCTAGCCAATTAGTTTTTTTTGTTAAGGCAGCATAAAATAAATTTAATCTCTCTTCTCAAAAGATCAATTATAGTGCTGTAATGCAAGGCTCAAGTTTGGTCACACTGTATAAATTTTCTGTTTAGTACATTTTAAAAGTGGTTGCATTATCAGAAGCTACATTTCACTTTTAATATTCTGCATGTGCTCTGAGACATTCAAAATATTTCTTTAAAAAAATATTTTTATTAATTTTTCAAAATAAAATAACAAAGACTAAACAAAAAAAGAATTACAGTACAAATACATGAACAATATACAATACAAGTACATAAAAATTCATAAAATATTAAACAATACTAATAATAACACTAACACAATACAGTAACTCTACTTTGTCAATGTAATACCTCCCCATCCTTCACTAACTATTGATTGTTATACTCTAAGTCTTTATTTGCATCATTAATATTACTTTTGCAGTATTTTCTATTTTTTGTAACGTTTGATCTCCAAAACATCTTCATTTAAATGTACCCATAAATATTCGTATTTACCTCTTTTGATACTGCAGTGGCTCAAGTAGGTAAGATGCTGACTGGGAAGCGGAAGGTCAGCAGTTCGATTCCCAAGTACTGCAGGACAGAATGAGCTCACGTCTTCGTCCCAGCTCCTGCCAACCTAGCAGTTCGAAAGCAAGAAATTGCAAGTAGATAAATAGGGACCACTTCGGTGGGAAGGTAACAGCGTTCTGTGCGCTCCGGTGTCTAGTCATGCCTGCCACATGACCACGGAAACGTCTGCAGAAGCAGACAGCGCTGGGCTCTTCGGCTTGGAAACAGATGAGCACTGCACCCTAGAGTCGGATACGACTAGCTTTCGAGCAAAGGAAACCTTTACCTTTACCTTAATCTACCCATAACTTCTTAACAATTACAGTATTACCATGCTTCACCCTAAATTGAACACATTAAGAATAAAATTTATTTATTTATTTATTTATTTATTCAATTTATATCCCGCCCACTCAACACAAGGCCGACTCTGGGCGGCTAACAACATAAAAAGTAACCCCAGGGCAACCCAAGGAGTTTACAGACAATATTCACAAATACAACAATAATCCTAAAAACAGTTAAAACAGTAAAAAAAAGTTAAGACTACCCACCCCCTAAAAAGCAAGGGCTGCAGGATCGAAAAGGCACCATGGGGAAGAGTTCCTCTACACCAACCACCCCATGGTGGTTACCCTTCCACCCGCACCCCACACTTGACCTGCCAGCCAGGTTTTAAGATCCCTTCTGAAAGGCAGCAACTCCGTCCGAAGACGTAATTCTGTTGGCAGGAGGTTCCAGAGGGCCGGTGCAGACACGGAGAAGGCTCCGAAAATAATAAAAATGTAATGTACACAAAATCACACTACACATCCTGTGTACCATACAATGCCCTGGAGGATGCAGGATATCACAGCATTTGTCACTGTTTCCAAAATATTTCTGATTAAGCATTCTTCATCCTTATTTCACCAATAGAACTTTCCACCCACTTTTGCTTATGCAAGTCTATCAGTTCCTTCCAACTGTACAAACAAAACATTCCTTCTTTTCCTTTTCTAGTTCAGACCACCGGCATACTGGCTGAAATCCTGTTGCTTTCTTACACACGGAGAAGACAAACAGTATAACATTCAGTAGCAAGTCCCTCAAGGGATTCTCAAAAGCAGGTCTGCCCATTGTCTTAATGGCACTCGGGAATCGCAGCAGGGGTTTTTTGTTGTCAGCTAGAAATGATTGAATCATAGCATTACTGAGTTGCTCCTCCTGCTCAATGCAGGAATCCAGATCAAAGCATATATGACAGATATTTGTCCAATTCTCTCTCGATTGCTTCCAGTGTTGGAGCGCTCACCACCTCTCGAGGCAGTTGGTTCCACAGTTTGATCAGTGGCAGCAAGTTTACGGTTATGCTACCTTTTACCATGTACTGCTCTAACCGCTAAGAAGATTTTCCTAATATTCAGACCATATCTGGCTTCCTGTAGTTTGAGTCCATTAGTATGCATCCTGCACTCTGGGATTATAGAGAACAGATCCTGCCCTTTTTATTATTATCTTTCAAAACCTCTAGCAGTCTCCTTTCCTCAAGGTGAAACTTGCCCAGTTACTCCTGCCTTTCGCCATATGGTTTGGTTTCCAGTCCCCTGATCATTATTGTTGTCCTTCTCTGCATCTGTTCTAGTTGTTTGCATCTTTCTTAAAGTGTGGTGCCCAAATTTGGACACTGTACTCTAGATGCTGAATAAAGTATGACTAGTAACTCACAGGTTTTGGAGACTATTCTGTTAATGCAATCTAAAACAGTGTTCACCTTTTTTGCTGTCACATCACACTGTTGACTCATATTTAGCCTGTGGTCTGCAATAATTCCAAGTTGCTTGTAGTATTCTTTTTGTTGTTTTTGTAAATGTGGCTCCATAACCAGGTATCCAGCCAGTATCAATGCAAATCAATTATACATCAGAGTTCATTAATGAATAAAAAATGGATTATTATTTTTTACTAACAAATCTAGGCTTTGGGGTAAAATGCTACAAAAATTAAGCTGGATGTGATTGTATGTAAGGTTCTAATGTGTTCCTTTCTCTCTCTGTGTGTGCATATACATGCACCAGTAGAACTGAAAAGTAAAACGATCTTGAAAGAGTCATAGGAGCAATCACATCAAGGTGTCTTTTTCTTCTCTATTTTTCTTTTATTTAAATCAGTGCAGGTAATGGGAAAATTAGCTTCACATGCTTTAGTGCTTTAATGAATTATAGAACTTCTAATCAGCATGGAAATCAGGGGAGTAAAACACACAAGGTGGAACATATCCTGCAACCAAACTACATATGAGAAATTTACTCACTCCTACTTAAACGCATTCAGATCACACAACCTATGTAGTGTAAAGTCCTTCTGAGCTTCTCCCAGTAGAGCAGAAGCAAGAGAAAAAATGTCTTGTTGGCCTTCCTTTGCTTGTTTACTTTCTTGTCATTTAAATTTTATTACCATTCTTCTTCTTCTGCTGTATCTTAATCCGAACATTGGCGATCATCATGGTGATCAGCCATAACGACTGTCCTGAGAATATAATGCAGTGGCCTTTCATCTGTCTTCCACATCACAGCATGACACCCATACCTATGATCCAGTTCCACAAGTCATTTTGTGGTCATGAGCCCTTTTGGCACACAAAGTTCTCATCAGCCCCAGGCCAATATTGATGAAACTGATGCCCTCCATCAATATGGATTCAAGTGGGCTTAATCCACTTGGGGACCATCACCCTTCCCAGTGGACTTTGGCAACCAAGGCTGTTAGTCCTCAAAGTGGTCAGGTTAGTTAGCTACCGCCTGACACTAAGCATTGAGTCACTGGCAGTATGGTCTACTCTATTACCATAGCAGGATAACCTGGCCAGACTACGGTTATCATTATAAGTAACTGTAATGCAGGCCACTTCCAGTAGCATGGCAGTTGCATACACCCACTTTGGATCTTAGAGAGGCGCTCCTCTTACCCACCGCACACCCAAATATTTTCCTATTCAAATAAACCCTTTTTTAAACCTGAAATATCCCCCTCATTCCCTCTAATGGCCACATTTTACCATTTATTTGGCTACTCCTGCGCCATTGTTAAGTTACTGTAGCTTGTGAAAAAACAGTTTATCCTATTCTAAGCCCCTTCCCCTCCAAAAAAAGAAGAGGAAGGAAGGAAGGAAGGGAAATGAAAGAAATGTATCTCCTATAGCAGTGTTCACAGTGGTGGGATTCAGCCAGTATGCCCTGGTATGCCCGTACCGGTAGTAGAAATTACAGCTGGCCCCGCCCATCCAATTGCCAGAGCCTCTGGTCATAGGCTTGCGCCTGCCTCCCCATTACCCAACAACAACAGCAACACAACAACCTTCTCTGTCGTCTTTGGATGGACCAGAAGGGACACTTTTTGAAAAGGGAAAATTTCCTGTTTCGCACCCTCATCTGGTCTCCTTCCCTTCTAGGAATATTCAACTCAGTGCCCTTAACCCCTTCTGTACATGATTGAATCTCTTTTAACTCTCCTGGTGGTCTTCCTTCTCCCCCCACCCCCCCACCCCGCAAGACTCCTGCATTTGAAAAATCACTCCAAAAGAGAAGGAGGAGCAAGTCACATGGCCATGGCCACCTGGTCACATGGCCACACCCACCATGCCACACCCACATTAAATCCCACCACTGAGTGATGGCCAACCTTGGCACTCCAGATGTTCTTGGACTTCAATTCCCAGAAGCCCTGATCAGCAGGAGTGCTGACTTGGGCTTCTGGGAATTGAAGTCCAAGAACACCTGGAGTGCCAAGGTTGGCCATCACTGTTCTATAGTGTACAGTTTGATCAGTTGCAGCAAGTTTACGGTTATGCTACCTTTTACCATGTACTGTTATTGTGTGTTAGAGCAAACGATTCTACAAGGCAATCCTAAAAATGGGGAACTCCCAAAGATAAAATTGTAACTTTTAAACCGGGTTCCAGATCAACACCAAATGATGGTAAGAGTAGGCTGTCTAATGTTGCTCTCTGCAAAATTTAATATTGTTTGGTCCAGTAATTTTAAAGTTACTATTTTAAAAATATATAGATGTGATCTACCTCCCTGTTCAGACAAGGGTAGACTTTTTTGTCAGCAGCTAAGAAACTGCTAAAATATATATTTGAACACCTATTTTTTTAATCTTAAAAAGAATAGCCATTTCCTGACCCCCTTTTGTTGTTTGCAGCAGATCCATCCAATAGTTTTCTACAATTTTTAAACACTAAATCAACCATTTTTATAACTCTGGAACATACTGATCATAAGATTTTTGCTCTTAAAGGGCCATTTTGAACAGACCGAACAGTTCTTGCTTTACTCAGTAATAAAGTTATCTTTTCCTCCTGCCTACTCTGGCTGGCTTTTCACTTTAAAAACCCCTTCATTTTTATTTTTTTTAGGGGAAAAAACCTTTCCTTTGGATTTCTTTTCACCCTCACCCCTTTGTGATCAAATAATTTTGGACTGTGTGACTACACTGCATTAGTGGTTAAGAAGCTCACCTTGTTAGCTGGAAGGCTGGCAAGTTGGCAGTTTGAGACCTGGGTACTGCATGACAGATTGAGAGCTCATCTCTGTCCCAGCTCTTGGGGACACAAAAGGAGCCTCATTTGGGTGTTCCCTGAGCGGAGTTTCTTCCGCAAAAATCCTTTCAACCCAGAATAATTTCTGACACAAAATTATTGTTATCACACAAAAAAAATTGTCTGCTACTTAGTCTAATCCATTTGTCCTATACTAAATCAAGTGTGTTGAATCTCATTCTGAAGTCCGATTCTGCCTAGGAGGACAACAGGATCTTAAGTAAGCAAATCTCACCCTGTTGGTTATGTTCTTGCATTGATCACGCAGGGTATATCTTCTGAGGTGTGGGTTCTGTGTCCTGGAAAGGCTTCCGCACCCCTGGCACTATCCCCGTCACAGCCAGCACACACTTACCTTGCCTTTGTCAGACGGGCCCCATCTGTGTCCCGGACCCAGAGGTGGGGTGCAGGACCTCCAAACAGAGACAAAACAACTGCGCATGTGCAGAGGTCCCAGTGAGGAATGGCTGTGTGCAGAACTGTTGCGCTGAGACAAAACAACTGCGCATGTGCAGAGGCTCGCGACGGGAAGAGCCTTATAGGTATAGATACAGCTTAAAAGAAAAAAACCGAGCACACTGCGGATGAAGACCTTAACCGCTAGTATCAGACATAAGAAAATAACAACACTCAGGCTACGACTAACTTTAGGCTCGCCTCGGATGCTGAGGCCCTCCGGACATGGGCCCTGAAGAAACCCCACCTGCCAATACACACAGGATGGGTGCTTGCTCAGGACCCTGTGGTCCAGTTAAACTTTACTACAGCGACTGAGTGGGGTGGGTGATCGGGTAATGGGGTTGAACTTTACTTAGGCGGATCCAACCCTACCTCTATGTCTGTCTCTGTGTGTGTGTGAGAGAGAGAGAGAGAGGGAGGGAGGGAGTGTATGTGTGAGAGAAACAGAGAGAGAGAACGCTCCCTGCCCACACATCGCAGGAGAAGGTTGGTGGCCCGGCCTGAAGGAGGATGCCTTCTGAGACATGCAATGCATGGTGGGAAATGAAGTCCCTGAGAAACCAGAATTGCAAATGAGACTTCAATGGGGACTACACTTCCCACCATGCATTGCGAGGCACCGAAGGGCGGACCAACACATTACATTCAGACGGGGTTTAAAACGTATGATGCCCACAGCTGCCAGCTAAAATGCCACCCAAGGAGGTAAGGCGGGGCACCCCAAAAAAACTGGGTGCAGCCGGGCACCTCTGCTAGTTTGCCATAAAATGTAACAAAAATTGTCCGGTTTATTAATACAACTATGCCTACTCATCTTTAACTAAAAACAGACTCACTATGGCCTAGCTGTACTAGAGACAAGGCTTGGTCCATCTCACTTTATATACCTATTTCTGACATCAGCTCATTTACTTGCTCAGACATGCCCAGCCGCTGCTGGAACATGCATGCCACCAGGGGATGTGATTCAGGTGAGGTAGCAGCAGGTGTAGTAGTAGCTGCAACTGTTATGATGTTCCCATTTAAAAATGCATTATCCAATACCATTTGAACAGCTATAGCATGCCTATAACTTAAAATCTGTACATGACAGGCAAATTCTGAGTTTAGATTTGGAATCAGCACAATCGATATCATGTAAATCACATGTATTCCTAGTAGCAAAATCGTTGTTGTGCAGTGTTATCAATGGTATTTTAATATGTTAGAATTAATGTTCCCATAATTCTGGACACGCTTACTCAAATGTGAGTACATAGCAAAGAATATAGAGGGTGTGTGTGTGTGTGTGTGTGTGTGTGTGTGTGTGTGTGTGTGTGTGTGTGTGTGTGTGTGTGTGTGTGTGTGTGTGTGTGTGTGTGTGTGTGTGTGTGTGTGTGTGTGTGTGTGTGTGTGAGTCCATACAAGGCCTTCTAGGCCAAGCTATTAAATTAGATGAATTCTGCATCACTGCACAATAGCTTGAAATTGTATTTGCATTCCCCTAATTACTCTCTAATTTGCATATAATGGGGGAAAAACCCAAATCCTTAATCTGATCATTCAGATGGTAAAGTAAAGTCAGAACAGCAACACTATCTGCTGATGTTGTCCAGGAGTCTCTTGAACATGCTGCCATATTACCTAATGGTTGGACCATGGTCTCTTGGGGTGGTATGGAAAGCACAAAAGGCTTGAGTGTGATCTGTAGTGTGAGGCACGAACTGTGGGGCAGGGGAGAAAGGAGCGCTCATTTCAATGCCTCTGCCACTGATTCACTGGCTGGCCTTCAGTTCAGCATTTATCTTCACAGTCCTGTGAAAAGGGTTAGATGACTTTTACCCAAAACGTGTAAATAGAAAATCTCCCCACATAGCCTACTTCACAGGGTTGTTGTGAGGCCCATGAGTGCTGCCTTGGAAACTGTAAGGAAAAGTGGGCTATGAAATGAACCAAAAAAATAAATGTCATTTCATTTCATGCTTCTTTTATTTTATCTTATCTTATCTCATTTGGTACCACTCATGTTTTGAGCATGACATTCTAAATAGGACTGAAGTCTGCACCTGTATTTGAAGCGTACAGCATGTGGTAGGGAAGAAAGGAATATGCTTTTCAGCAAGTCTCTGATTCTCTGATTATTTTTGGGCATAGCATTTCACTTCTTGGCCCTATGAAAACCACTAGCTGATTTTGGTCCCAAAGTCATGAACTGGAGATCTCTGCCATGAAAAGTACTAAATAACCTTGCCTTGTGACCAGCCTCAGAGTCTTGTTGTGAGCATCATGGATGCTGCCTTCAGTGACTTGGAGGAAAAAAAGATGTAGAATGAACAAACAAACAAAAAGTAAAAGTCACTTCATTTCCTTTTAACTTATTTTATTGTAATGTATTTAAGTTGAAACCATCCTTAGATTGAGCAAGGCATGCAAAATTGAGCTCTGGAGACAATCTTTGCTAACTGATTGCTTCTTGATGATGGTAATGGTGATGGTGATAGTGATGCATGGCAATATTGGTTCACCTGAGAGGTTAAAAGGTGCGTATACTTTTGTGTGTATGTTTCTCTGTTGTATGTGTTGCACTTGCTCACACCTTGGCTTCATCAATTCATTAAATCCAAAATAGTTCTTCAAAATATTCCAACACAGAGGACCTATAGCTATGTCCAAATTGTTCTTCCTTCTGTCCTCCTCCAACATCCATACTACAGATCATGTACTCATCTTCTGGGTAATTCTACTTGAGGGGCGTTTGTTAGAATTTGTATATATAGAGTATGTATACAGTAAAAACCCAGGGTTACAATTGCCCTGGTTTTCGTTTGCTGCAGTTTATGACAGCAAATTTAATAAAATTAATGCCCTGGTTTACGATTCTTCTGGTTTACAACCAAAAATTGTGCTATTTTAAACTCTACAATGGTGGCTGGTACCATTTTAGAGTTTAAAATGGTGCCTGCACCTTTCGCCGGAAGTCACAATTCATCACTTACCACTGTGGATGTTCTGTCGGCATTGGCATTTTTGCCGCAATTTCTGCACTGTCTGCCGCCTCTACCGACAGCAGGAGAGTCTGGGGACCTTATCCACTCAGTTCTGACCTTTGTCCAAGCTCCCTGGGCAGTACTACAGCCGGGAACACTCGCCTCGCCTTGTGTTTTCAGCTGTAGTGCTGCTCAGGGAGCTCAGACAAAGGTTGGAACCGAGTGGATAAGGTCCCCAGACTCTCCCGCTGCCAGTAGGGGTTGAAAATGGGCTCCCCTGGCAGCTGAACAAACCACTCTGGAGGGGGCAGCGGCATGGAAAAGGTAGGGAGATCACTTTGTTGCTTTTGTGGGGTTGGGGACGATCACGTCTAGCATTTTTTTGACTTTTTCTGGCAGTTTTTGGCTTTTTCTTGGTCCAGTAGGGACTGTTTCCCCTTTGGGGGGGGTGGACAATCATGTCTGGCAGTTTTGGGATGTTTTGGTGTTTTTTTGTATTTTTAAAATTATTTTTGGTCTGGTCGGGACCTTTTTTATTTTCAATGCATTCCTATGGGGAAACGTGTTTTAGTTTATGATGGAGGCTGTTGGACCTCCATCATAACCTGGGGGTTTACTGTACTTAAACATCTATTTTTTTTTTAAAAAAGCAAAGAAATTCAATTCTTAATTTTTTTTAAAAAAACCTCTAATTTATGCCTGTGAGGCATTATGCTTCTGTATCCATGATTCAAAATGCCAAGAAATGGCCTGATATTGTTAAACAATATTGTGCCATCATTGCCAGCAGGAAAAAGAATGCTTTACATAGCAAAGAACAGCCAGAATGTTGACAATGTCAGCGGCAGCGGTTAAGATGGTGTACACAAGTTAACCTTGTAGCTTGCAACCAATGGTTTGAACTGTGCTCCTAAATCAGTGATGACGAACCTTTTAGAGACTGAGTGCCCAAACTGCAACCCAAAACCCACTTATTTATCGCAAAGTGCCAACACAGCAACAGGGGAGGAAGGAAACTCTCCCATTGGGGTACTGGGCAGAGGGGTGAAGCAAACTCTGTGCTGGCAGAGAGAAGAAGCACTCTCATTGGGCTGCTGGGCAGATGGGCGGGGCAAACTCTGTGCTGGGGCAACTGCTTGGGTGCCTAAAGATAGGGCTCCAAGTTCCACCTCTGGCACGCATGCCATAGGTTCGCCACCACTGTCCTAAATTGCCTGTGTGACCATTGTAACAAGAAAGTCGTGTTACAGTGTAACCCGTCAACAGTCTGTCTACAGCACTCTAGACAAGCTGAAGCTTCTGAACATTTCCCAAAGGGGGACACGAACAGAGTATTTTGCATTATGCCAAGTTGAGTAGAGGTGTGTCAAGTTCAGACTACAGATGTGAAGGCCTGGGACAAAACTGGAAAAATTCGGGGGGGGGGCACTGTTTTTTGTTTTGTTTTGTTTTTCATTGGGTTTTTTTCTGAAGCCTTTTTTGTTTTTTTCCGAAATATTGGAAAAATTTAAAAAATAAAAAATATATTATGGAATGTTTTATTTTAACATGATGAATAAAATATTTTAAGATAAGGCCATTTTATAAATAATATCTAAAAAAATATGTATGGTATCAGATTTTTTTCCAATTTTTTCGAAAATTTCTGTCCCCCCCCCAAAAAAAAAACGTTTTCCCCCCCCAAGCTTCAACATTTCCCGAAATTTTACATCTCTAGTTCAGACACATATGTAATTGTTGCCAAAATCAGAACTGAACCAAAGTTTTACTTAATTTTATTTAATTTAATAGTTTTATATACCGCCCTATTCAGTGGACTCTGGGCAATGTACACAAATTAAAACCAATATAAAACAATTTAAAAACCCTTAAAAATATAGCAATATTACCCCACCCCACCCCACCCCGCTGTCCCATTTACTATTTAAAAACAAATATAAAATCTACAAAACCTTAACATTAAAAAAATTACCTTAAAAGTGACCCTACTTAATTATTTGGGCAATTCTGACTGATAAATTTGCTGCTTTTACCTTTGTTTACTGAATGTTAAGTACAAATGTTCACTGTTGTTTTTTGTGAAAGCTTGAGACTGCTAGATTCAAGTTGCTCTGCTTGATTGCAGCTAATCAACACTAAAGCTCAGTAAAGCTCAGAGTGTTGACTGCTCTATTAATGGCTGTCTTCTGTAGTTCCTTTTTTTAAAAATCCCTTTCTCTAATAAAAGAGCTGCAGCAATAACATTCAGAGTAGTAAAAGCATTCTACAGAATAATCATAGCCCTTAGCTCATGTTTACCAGTTGACATCATTTGTAGTGTGAGATGCTTTATGTTTTGAGTTTAAATCAGTCATGGGAAACAGAAGGCCCAGAAGTTAGGTGCACTTTCTGCACCTTCCGGTGCCACCCTCCCACTACCATCTAAAGAAAGATAGCTGTGTTTCCTTTACAAACAGTGGTGTAGTGGAGCCACTTCTCATAGGGTAGAAGCTCCCGGACTTTTTGAGTAACAGGGCCTATGACTTCATCACCACCACCGTCCTAGGCTTAGTTGTCATCTTCCCAAGTGATCCCTGTTGTTGTGCAAAGTGTTTGAGGGTGATTTGGTCTTGAATGGAAAATTAAGAGCCATTATTTTTTTACAAAAGATCTGTTCCTTAATTGTTGTTACACACTGATCCCGCATCCTGACTGTTTGGACACTTCTTTGGGGGCTGCCGGGGTGAACCCTTCCACTTCATATTTCCTCCCACATCACTGCCTGTAAAACGTTGTTGATGAGGAATACAAGGCCTGTTCCTCAGCCAAACTGCACTCCAAGTTGGCTACTAGGAACAAGAGTCTCCTTGGAACAGGTATATGCTCCGTGCACATCATGTTACCTAATGAAAATATAAGTCATTTTTTGTGGTGGCTGAAACAACAATGTTGATAAGAAATAACCGCGGCAGAGTTGTCATAGTACTGAATATTGAGAAGCCGGTGCCCCCCACACACACACACACAAACACTAGGAATATTCCTCACCCCTGGTATAAGCTGTGCTGTATATTTTTAACACAATAAACATATGTTGCTAAAGAGGATTCTAAAGCATCAGAGTTTTATGTTACATGGTAGAACCTATTTTACACACCAAACACTTTAACAAGTGTTAACAGCTTCTTTGGGAGAAGAAACCACTGTACATGGGGTCTGGAGAAAAGGAGATAAGGGGAGTATTATTCCTATTTGAACAGCTTTACATGTCTATGATACTGTCCAGCCCTAGCTTACCCTCTATACATTCATGGCAAACTTACTAGAATGAATTATATCATCTGTAATCAGAGTGCAGACATCTTCCAAATTGCTTTCTTTCCACATGACTTGAATAAAGGATTGAAAGATAGGTTTTTCTTAAATGAACTCCTATAAAAACAATGTAATGATTGAGTCTCTGGGGTGGTCCTTACCAGAAATAATTTGAGAGACATCTTTTACTTTTGAACATCCTCCAGATGTTTAGCAACAAACCCCAGATGTCAAGTCAGGCTCAGTATTTATGAATTCACTGAAATGCTCTCTGATGTTCCCACATTTGTTCCAAACATTCCTGAAGTAAGTAGCAATATGTGTGCTACCACGTTAGATCTTAGATCAGGGATCCTCAACCTTTTTAAGCCGGGGTCAGGATCACGCCCCCTCAGACTGTTGGCAGACTGGATAGGTGGGGGAGTGGGGGGGGGGTGCTTGGAGTGGTCCTGCCTTACAATATCTGCCCTGCTACAGAGCACCATTAGAGACACACCAAGCCAAGCGGAGGAGACAAGGATTGAGGAGTTGGCGGAAGTGGAAGCTGGAGCAAGGGCACGGGCCAGATGATTTGGTGCCACAGGCTGGATCTGGCCCATGGGCTCTAGGTTGAGAATTGAAATTGAATTGAAATTTTAATTTATATACCGCTTACTCACCCAATGAGCAACTCAAAGCGGTTCACAAAACAAGCAGTACAAGCATATAATCAATACAAAAGCGAACACAAGAGATGCAAAATAGCATCAAGCATAATTATACAATAATCATTATAACAATTACAGCAGTTAAACATATTACATATCATAAAAAACAATTACATCAAACGAATAGGCAATACAACATCATCAATCCTCATAAACACTACAACAATAGAGCGTCCCGGCTTTTGCATCCCCGATGGCGTGGGGGTGAAGGGCCGGGGGTGTGGTGGCTCAACCTCAGCTGGGGCTAGAGACGGCAGAGTTCCTCGCCGCTGCACCATCCCTCCTGGCTTTTGAGGCCCCGATGGTGTGGGGGCGGAGGCCCGGGGGTGTGGTGGCTCACCTGCAGCTGGGGGTAGAGCCGGCAAAGTTCCTCACTGCTGCACCATCCTTCCCGGCTTTTGAGGCCCCGATGGCGTGGGGGCGGAGGCCCGGGGTGGTGGTGGCTCAACCTTGGCTGGGGCTAGAGCCGGCAAAGTTCCTCGCTGCCGCACCGTCCTTCCCGGCTTTTGAGGCCCCGATGGCGTGGGGGTGGAGGCCCGGGGGTGTGGTGGCTCAACCTCGGCTGGGGCTAGAGCCGGCAAAGTTCCTCACTGCCGCACCGTCCTTCCCGGCTTTTGAGGCCCCAATGGCATGGGGGCGGAGGCCCGGGGGTGTGGTGGCTCACCCGCAGCTGGGGGTAGAGCCGGCAAAGTTCCTCACCGCCGCACCATCCCTCCCGGCTTTTGAGGCCCCGATGGCGTGGGGGCGGAGGCCCGGGGGTGCCCTGTCTTAGATGATGTCATGAATACAAGCATAGCTACATAACTGCCATATAGTTCCAATGGTACAGTACCTAGACGTCTTAGCTGTATTCACAGGGCTATCTAAAAAATAACGGAAATCATTGGGGAATTTTGGTTATTTGTTTTACCTAGTATAAGGTTAAAAAACAACACTGAAAACATCAAACCCCCTTCCTGCAGGTTGTTTTTTTTTTTTGCACACAAACTAGCTCTTTGTATGGTAAAATCACTCTAAAGGTTTCTCTTGCTCGAAAGCCAGTCCTATCTGACTCTTGGATGCAGTGCTCATCTCTGTTTCAAAGCCGAAGAGCTGTCTGCTGCTGCAGACGTTTCCGTGGCCATGTGGCAGGCATGGAACGCTGTTTACCTTCCCACCGAAGTGGTCCCTATTTATCTACTTGCAATTTCTGAATCTGCATGGTTGTTGTTTAGAAGAAGGTCAGAGGGGGGGGGGGAGTTCTCAACAAAACAAGGATGGGGAGAAACTAAAGGGACAGGCAGGTACTGTTGTGACTGGGCTAATCTCTCTACCTGTTCTTATGATCCTCTAACAAAAAGGAATAACAAAGGTTCCTCAATAGAAGCATCAATTGCCTTCAAATGCTGCTACAGATGCTCATGGACAGAAGGATGGTTTTTTTGTTAAATAAAATATTAAAATAATAGCAAGTGGAAGAAAAAAGGAAAAACAAAAACACACAAAAAAGGGAAATTGCCCCTACCCCTTAAATTGTGCTTAAGCTTGATTAGTGACATAAACTAAAGCATTTGTGATTTTCATCCCCCCTTTACTTTGGAGATGAAAATATATGTGGAATCTGTTGATAAGTGTTGAGATATTTTTGCATAATTTTTCATGCTTATAATTTACATGTAATCTCTTCTCCATAATCTGATGAAGGGTTTAGTTAGAATGTTTTGTATTTAAAATAAATTCTACCGTGTTGTATGAAACTCTGACACTTTAACTTCACCTTTAGCTACATCTATTTAATGTATTAAAAATTATATTTCAGCTTTCCACTTAGCTAATTCAAGTTGATGCATCATTTTCCTCCTGCCATGGCTCTTTGCCACAGTTCCATATATCAATAATTCAATGATATAAACTCTGAAGCTTCCCAACATTCGGTTATTACCCTGCAAGATGCCATTAGCATAAATAATATTAATTCCACAAACACTTATTAATTCCTTTGATGTCACTTTTATGTTTTGTTCCTCAGTGCCAGTGTCAGTGCTACATCCATAATTTGATGTGCAATGCTACCATTTCTGCAGATATCATAGTCAAAAATTGTAGCACAACAAAATATGCCCACCACAGATCAACCTTTCTTATTCTGTTTCTCCAACATTTTGTAGTACAGTATTATAATTTGTTACTGTTCCCAACTGCACCGATACATGCTGGCAGAGACATTGCAAGCGCGGCGCCAAAATGGCCGCCGCGCCCTTTGCGGGCCCCCCCCCACAGGACAGAGAATCCGGGTAGTTAGGGGCGTGGCCAGCTCCCTTATAAAAGGGGTGGCCACGAGGCAGCCGCGCTGCCATTTTGCCTCAGCGACGGAGCGGAGAAGTTTTTCCCCTGCGCCTCCGTCGCTCGTTGGTATTGCCGGGAAGCCTTTTGGGTCGATTTTGCTTAGCTAGCTTCCCTTTTTTGCTCGAGATGCCTTCCAAAAAGAAGGCTGCTGCGAATTCAGCACGGGCTGTTAGGAGGCGCAACCCAGGTCGGAGGACCGTGGTGCCGCCTCCTCAACAGCCACCTTTGCCATCCCCGGCCGGGGCTAGTGGCTTGGGGTCTGTCGCCCCTTGGCCCGTTCAGAGTGCGGGCGCGGAGGGCGCTCCGGCCCGCGGCCCGCGAGCGGTGGACACCGCTCCTCCTTCCGCCCAACCCGTTGGGCCGACTACTTCTGGGCCGCAGCCTCTCCCGGGGCCCTCTAGCCTTGGGGGGTGGCCCGGTGCCCCGCCTTGGCAGGTTTCCTCACCAGCCCTACCGGGCTTCGGCCCTGGCCAATGGCCATATATGGGCCATGGGGTGCAGGGAACTGTCCCCATGCAAGGGTCAGGTGGGCCGGCCGGCTCTTTACCCATGGTTACTGTAGACACCTTACTGGCCCGTATTGCGGCCTTAGAGGAGTCTTTGGCCCGGGCCAGTCAGGCAGGTGCCCCTTTCGGGGTACCTTTTGAGGCGCTATCGGCAGCAGGACAACGGCCGGCGGGGAGGGTTGAGCTGCTGCAGGCGGGTGGCGCGGCTCCGGCCACTGCCTCGCAGCTCCCCAGCCAGCAACCTGGTGCGGGTCAAGCCCCGGTGATGAGCTCTACATCGGTCGTGAGCTCCGACGCCCCCAGTGGGCCGGAACCCCCGTTGGGGGCGGCCCGCGGGGGTGCAGCATGTGAGTATATGGTGCAAACGAGTCATCCACACACATTCCCAATATAGGGGGGACCTTTCAGTGGCCTTGGCCTCGCGCGGGTGGTGCAGGGGCTACGCCGCTGGCGACCCACCCGGCGACAACTACTGCCACCATGCCCGCTGGGGCGGGCCTTGGTTCTTACACTGCTGGGAACGTACTTGGGGTGGCAGGGTTAACTCAGGCCCCTTTGGGTAGGCCAGCTATCCCCTTTTCGGCTTTGCCGACGGCAGGGTATTCCTTGCCATTGGGTGATCACTTGGCTCAGGCTACCAGAGAAAAGATATGGCGAGGGGAGTACGTGGATATCTTCTCACTCCTGAACAGAGAGCCCACTAAGGAAGAAAGGGAGGGTCAGGATGAGAAGGACAAGGAGCAGGCACGCCGCCGTAAGCCGCCGCGTACCTGGGCTAACTGGCTCCCCGCTTATTTGATATACATGGCGGTGTATTTGAGGGCGCGGCCGGATCTAGCTATTCCAATGGTCCAATATTTGGACAACATATACAGGGCGATGGTAGATTTCCCGGGCCCCTCATGGCTAGCATATGATGAGGAATTCCGTATGAGGATTCCCCTGCACCCCGAGATGAGATGGGATGAGCCGTGCCAGAGACTGTGGCTCTTGTATATGACACCCACACGTCCTGCCCCGGGGGATAGATACCATTGTGGACATGCGGTCCAGCGAGCAGCTCCAGCGCAGGTTACCCGCCAAATGGCGGGGCAGGGGGTTCCAGCCCGCCTGCTGTGCTGGACTTTCTCGTCCAATGGTTCCTGCAGTCGGAAGAACTGCAGGTATAAGCACGAGTGTCCCACATGTTCTGGTCCCCATGCAGCCTCTGCTTGTCCCAAGCCTGGGGGGGTGCGAGGCAGAGGGAGGGGTGGACAGTGGGCTGGCAAGCCTGCCACGGATGGAACTAGTTCTCCGAAAGGCCCCCTCCCCAATTAAGGTGGACATGCTGGAGCGCTGGCTCGCATCGTACCCAAGGGGAGAGGACAGGGAGTACCTCATCCAAGGTTTTAAGCAGGGATTTCGTATCCCTTTTATGGGTGATAGATCTCCTCAGGATGCTCCCAACCTTTTATCCCTCAGAGGAAGGGAGGAGGTAGCCGAGGCCAGCATTAAAAAGGAGTTAGACGCGGGCAGGGTCGCCGGCCCTTTTCCCGCACCCCCTTTTCCCAACCTTAAGGTTTCACCATTGGGTTTGGTTCCTAAAAAGTCCCTAGGTGAGTTTCGCCTTATTCATCATTTGTCCTACCCAGCCGGCCGATCGGTCAACGATGCGATACCTGACGACCTTTGTTCGGTCAGGTATACATCGTTCGACCATGCGCTGCGCATGGTGCGCTCGTGTGGCCCGGGTGCCTTGCTGGCCAAGTGCGACATTAAGTCAGCTTTTCGCCTCTTGCCGGTGCACCCGGGCGACTTTGAATTGCTGGGTTTTAAGTTTAGAGGGGAGTATTATTTTGATAAGGCCATGCCTTTTGGCTGCTCCATATCATGCTCGGCTTTCGAGCGTTTTAGTACCTTCCTAGAGTGGGCTTTCGTCCGCAGGTCAGGGTCCCGGTCTGTAGCCCATTACCTGGATGACTTTTTATTCGGGGGTGAACGGGGCTGGGACACGTGTGCACGTCTCCTCAATACATTTCAGACGCTAATGCAGGAACTGGGTGTCCCTTTAGCGCCCGAAAAGACCGAGGGCCCGTCGACCAAACTAGTATTCCTGGGGGTTGAGATTGATACAGTAGTACAGGCTTCTAGGTTACCGGGTGATAAGGTGTCCAGGATAGTGACCCTTATCTCGGAATTGCTGGCTAAGCGTAAGGCATCCCTGAGGGAACTGCAGGTGCTACATGGGCACCTCAATTTTGCCTGCAGGGTGGTCGCACCGGGCAGGGCTTTCGCCCGGCGCTTATGCGACGCCATGGCAGGGTTATCCAGGCCACACCACAGAGTCAGGCTTACCCGGGGTATCAGGGCAGACATGTTTGTCTGGTTGCAATTCCTGAGGGAGTTTAATGGGGTCTCATTTTGGAGGTCTGACCTCCTGGCATCCCCCAATTTCCAGATCCAGTCTGATGCCTCAGGATCCCTGGGTTATGGGATGTACTTCAATGGGAAGTGGGCCTATGGTGGGTGGCCACCGGCATGGGCAGGCACAGGTCGCCTGCGGGATCTCACATACCTGGAATTTTTTCCCATTCTGGGGGCTTTGATGCTATGGGGCGAACAGTGGGCTAATTCGGTGGTGCATTTCTGGTGCGACAATGCTGCCGTTGTGCACATTGTCAATGCACAGACTTCTAAATCGCCCAGGGTCATGGATCTAGTGCGCCATTTTGTGCTGCGCTGCCTGCGCCTCAACGTCTTGTTCAGGGCCAGGCATGTCCCAGGGGTTAATAACGATATTGCTGACGCTTTGTCCCGCCTGCAGATCTCCCGGTTCCGCGCCTTGGCCCCGGATGCGGAGGAATTTCCCTCGCCACTCCCGGACGAGATGTGGACTATTGGCAAGGAGAGGTGAACCGGGCGATTGGCCTGTCACTAGCGCCACGCACGCGTAAGGCGTATCAACAAGCATTCGATTTGTATAGGGCTTTTGCTACTCGATTTCAATGGCCAGAGACCTGGCCCATCCCGGTGGACCATGTTCTGCGGTTCATGGTTCACCTGCATGCACAGGGCCTTGCACCTCGCACCATAGCATCCAAGCTCTCGGCGTTGGCTTTTATGGCCAAAGTAGGGGGTCATGTGGATACCACCTCTGACTTCCGTGTGAGACACGTTTTGGAGGGGTGGGTGCGCGAGCGCGGGCGTTGCCCGGATGACCGGCACCCTATTTCCCCAGGGGTTCTTACCCAGTTGGCCCGGGGCTGGCCAGGCCTCTGTTTTGATCATTATGAGGCAGCCCTTTTTCATGCAGCCACAACGGTGGCATTTTTTGGAGCGCTCCGCATCAGCGAACTCGTGATGCTGTCTAAGGCGGATGCAAGTGGTAGGGCACTGGAACTCGGAGATGTATATGTTGCCAAAGACTGGGCCCAGTTGAGGATTCGCTCCTCCAAAACAGATCAGCATGGCGTAGGCAGTGGAGTAAGACTGCTACGGTGTTCTTTGGCAGACATCTGTCCGGTTGGTGCCCTACAGGAATACCTGGCACTGCGTGGCTGGCACCACGGCCCGTTTTTCTGTCACCAAGATGGGTCTCCCCTTACTAAATTTCAGTTTTGGAAGGTGACAGCCAGAGCCCTCACCAGGGTGGGACTACCAGGTGCCCGTTATGGCACACATTCGTTCCGTATTGGCGCAGCCTCTACAGCAGCTGCTTTTGGGTACTCTGGGGCTGACATACGTAGCATGGGGAGGTGGGGCTCACAATGTTTTCAGTTTTATGTGCGCCCACTCCCGCCATGAGTACCAATCCAGTCACCTTACCTTCCTTTTTCTCAATTTTCTTACAGACCCTGGGTGTCGTATTACACCGGTGACAGTATGGCTGGTGGGCCACAGCTATGTGCTCAGGGCAGCGCGTTACGCTGCGGCGACAGAGTGGGGACCCCGACTGGGACTGGGTGACCACGCCAGTCTCTCATGGCACGGTAAGCCTGGGATGTTATGGCGGGAGCTGCGGCCTTTCCTTTTTTCTGGCCTGGGGGCTGACCCGCCTGACATTCTAATCATCCACTTGGGGGGCAATGATTTGGGCCAGGTCACCGGCTTATCGCTCAAGCATGCGATTTGCGAGGACCTCGCCTACTTGCATTATGTCTGGCCTGCCACAGCCCTGGTTTGGTCGGACATTGTTCCGCGCCACTCTTACAGAGGGGGCGTTAACCTCCTGGCCCTTGACCGAGCTAGGCGCGCGGTCAATAAGGCAGTGGCGCGGTTTCTCACCACCAGGGCTTGGGGACGGGTTAGTCATCACCCCGATATTAGTCTACAAAATTGTGACTTGTATGCAGGGGATGGGGTCCATCTGTCGCGAGGAGGTATGGACCTCCTGTTGGGTGACTGGCGAGCAGGCCTGTTGACCGAGCTGACGGTCTGGGGGGGGGCGTCAGGTCTTCTGTGAAGCCCCTCCGTGTGGCGGGTAGCACTGGTAAGGTAAACAGCATGACCCACAAGTATCCGGCAGGTTCGCAATTGACTGGACAACACTAGACAGGAATAAAGTAGTTAAACGTTGTCCGGTCAACGACGAATCAGGCGATGGGGTGATGATGATTGCTAACCAGCATGCATCACCCCTGTGATTTCACGGATACGCGTCAGAGGGTGGGGTCATGAGTTAGTTATTGACTACGGTCAACAATTTGTTTGTGGTTAACAAACAAATTGATACAATTTGATACATTGTAACCAATTGCCGTTGGCAATTTTGGGGTGGTACCTTACCAGTGTTACTTCGGCCTGCTTGCCTTAGGAATTATGATTGGTCGTTTTACCAATACAAATTTATAATTCGGACTAGGGCATTGAATCAATAAATGTGGCCCTTTGCTGTTATCCACTTTCAATGTTGTCTGTGTCCGTTATTGGGGGGGTGCGCCTGCAATGCAAGCGCGGCGCCAAAATGGCCGCCGCGCCCTTTGCGGGCCCCCCCCACAGGACAGAGAATCCGGGTAGTTAGGGGCGTGGCCAGCTCCCTTATAAAAGGGGTGGCCACGAGGCAGCCGCGCTGCCATTTTGCCTCAGCGACGGAGCGGAGAAGTTTTTCCCCTCCACCCCCTCCCTAGTTAACAGTGTGATTATGGTCGCTTCGGGGCCGGGTGGGAATTTTTGGTTGGGACCCACATTGGCTTCGGGTCCTGGCTTTTTTGCCCATCCCACACTGTTGCTATGGTTTGATATAGGGGTCTTTCTTCGTTCCTACTGTTGACTTTGGTCACATGGGCGGGTAGCACTGGTAAGGTAAACAGTATGACCCACAAGTATCCGGCAGGTTCGCAATTGACTGGACAACACTAGACAGGAATAAAGTAGTTAAACGTTGTCCGGTCAACGACGAATCAGGCGATGGGGTGATGATGATTGCTAACCAGCATGCATCACCCCTGTGATTTCACGGATACGCGTCAGAGGGTGGGGTCATGAGTTAGTTATTGACTACGGTCAACAATTTGTTTGTGGTTAACAAACAAATTGATACAATTTGATACATTGTAACCAATTGCCGTTGGCAATTTTGGGGTGGTACCTTACCAGTGTTACTTCGGCCTGCTTGCCTTAGGAATTATGATTGGTCGTTTTACCAATACAAATTTATAATTCGGACTAGGGCATTGAATCAATAAATGTGGCCCTTTGCTGTTATCCACTTTCAATGTTGTCTGTGTCCGTTATTGGGGGGGTGCGCCTGCAATGAATTGCTGTGGTTTACATTTCCTCCATTTTACTCTTGAGTACCTAAGAAGATGCTTGTGTTGAGTTTATGTACCAAATGTTGAGTGTTAAGGAAAGATTAGAGATAAGGTATGATCCTGAGCCTGCTGCTGAGTTGTTTCTATGATTAACCTCACAGATGAGGTCTGAAGTGTGGTGCTGCACAATCCCATGTTTTTAGTCATAAAATCCCCTCATACACAGTGTCATGTAGTGGACAGAGTGATGAACTAAAAATAATGAGATCTAGTTTCAAAACCGTGCTTGGCCATGGAACCTCATGATAACCATGGGATTCTACCAGATGCAGCACTTTCTATAATTTGCACATTTGACTTTGTGTTTTGTAAGAATGAGATCATGTCTGGCCAGGTTACCCTGCTATGGTAGTAGAGTAGACCATACTGCCAGTGACTCAATGCCGAGTGTCAGGTTACAGTTAACTAACCTGACAACCCTGATAACTAGCGGCATTGGGTGCTGAAGTCCACAGAGAAGGATGATGGTCCCCAAATGGATTTAATCCCACTTGAATCCATCTTGATGGAGGGCAGCAGCTTCATCAATACTGGCCTGGGCCTAAGGAGGACTTTGTGTGCTAAAAGGGTTCAGGACCAGAAAGTGACTTGTGGAACTGGATCAGTGGTACGGGTGTCATGCTGCAATGCTGAAGGCAGAATGAAAGGCCACAGCATTATATTCACAGGACAGTCTTCATGGCTGATCACCATGATGATCACCAATATTTGGATTCGGATATGGTAGAACAAAAAAAGCAAGAGTGAGAAGAGTATTTTACAGTTCTGAGGGTCATCACTGATACCCTTGTTGATGCACAGATCATTATCTGACTAGATTTAGAATAATGGGGAGGAAAACTGCTATTTTTTAAAAAAACTTCCAGAATTCTTCACACAGCTAGGAAGATTTTGAGAACTGTCCAGACATACTAAGATTTAATGGAGCGGAGGGGTACTTTGGCACCCCAAATCCAATAGGCTTGGCCAGTTTTTAAATAAGGAGGTCTGACAAATGGTGACACGACTGTTCCTAGTCTCTCCCACTTAGCTACAACTTGGCTTTCCAGGGGTCCAGAAAATGAAATTATTGCAAGAGTGCCTAGAGCAAAGCTAGCGGAATACTCAGGATGTATCTAATTGAACATGGCTTATTCAATATCATGGTTAGTATATCTCCGAGGGTGATACATCCAGCTGCTGTGGAAAAAGAAATGGCATGGCGTCTGTTTAACAATGGGACTGCAGTGGCTCAAGTGGCTAAGACACTGACTGGGAGGTGGAAGGTCAGCAGTTTGATTCCCGAGTACTGCAGGACAGAATGAGCTCCCGTCTTTGTCCCAGTTCCTGCCAACCTAGCAGTTTGAAAGCAAGAAATTGCCAGTAGATAAATAGGGACCACTTCGGTGGGAAGGTAACAGCGTTCTGTGCGCTCTGGTGTCTAGTCATGCCTGCAACATGTCCGCGGAAACATCTACAAATGCAGACAGCGCTGGCTCTTTGACTATAAACGGAGATGAGCACCAAACCCTAGAGTTGGATATGACTGGCTTTCGAGCAAGGGCAACCTTTTACCCTTTACCTAACATCTACTTGAGATTATTGTGATATGTTCTAGGAGGGCTGCCTTTAAAGACCATCAGAAAACCTGAATTAGGTCAGCACATGACTGTCCAACTGTTGGGAATTTTATTCCAGTGCTTTAATGTTTTACACCTATTTAAAAATAGTCTCATTCATGTTCAGTTTGAGGTCCTGGTTTTAGTCTTTAAAACAGGGGTTCCCAACCTAAGGCACGTGGCCCAGATCTGGCTCACAACACTATTTCATGTGGCCCCACCCCCTCCAAGGGCAGCTGAAAAACAAAATGGCCACCCCTTTGAACCTATTGGGACAAAATGGCTGCTCCCATGATGCAGGCAGGGCAAAATGCCTGCCTGGCCCTTGACGCTGACTGAGAGAGTGTGACCCAGCTCCCAGCTTGATAAAGTTGGAAACCCCATGCTTTAAAACCTTGACACGGTTTAAGTACAGTAAAACCCCTACTTACATAAAAAGTCTGTTCCGTAGGCTTTTATGTAAATTGATTTTTTACTTAACTCGAAGCAAACCCATAGAAAAATGATATTTTTTTAATGTAACTCTAAGCAAACCCATAGGAAAATGAATTTTTTATGTAACTCGAAGCAAACCCATAGGAAATTGTGTTATGTAAATTGGGACATTTATGTAAATCGGGACATGGTTTTAGTGCAAAAATAATTATGTAAGTCGAGTTTTATGTAACTCAAGGCATATGTAAGTCGGGGTTTTACTGTACTCAATATATCATGGATCCTCTTTGGCTGATACAATGAAGACTTAACACCAATTAGAAAAGTCTTTGTAAAGAATAGGAGATGCTACATTATGAGTGACTTGAAGCAGGGTCATGGCCTCTTGGGTATAGAAAGTTCTTCCCTAAAAAGTCTAATAGCCTATCCCCTCTCAAAACCTGACAACTTTTTATACTTCTGTGGGACCTATGACAGGTGGGTTGCTTGCTACTGTTTCTTCTTATTTGTGTAAAGCAGGAGTTCTCAACATTTTTAAGCAAGGGGCCGGGTCACGCTCCCTCCAACAGCTTCGGGGACCAGATGGCCAGTTTGTTCTTCCTCCACGATATTGCACTTCCAGGCCGCAGGTTGAGAATCCCTGGTGTAGAGGGTGGCTTTGCTATTCTGTGCAAACTGCTTTGACAGTACAGGTTTGTAGAGACAGTATAAACAGGTTAAGTAATATTTCTTTTTTGTGAAAAGTACTTTCATATTCTGATATAGAAAGTTTTTTCTAAAAACACCTGTCTCTTGAAATTAGTCGCAAAAGGGCAGTGAAATACAAGCATTCTCTTTCACTTTGTAGAGTCCAGCCTGCTGCTCTGGCCTTTGCATGCTTATCCATGCATTAATACTGAAGCTGTCATTTCTGGCTGTAAACCTTTGAATTTAAGCCTACATCTGTACTGAGTCGAGCACTTTGTAATCTCCACTCCTCGCCCTCACTCACACTGATATGCAAGGGCAGTTTTGTGACATAGATAAATGTGGAATGCTCCTTTGTGACAGGGACTGTGCTCATTAGGAAGTGCTTTAGCTGTCATAAGGCTCAGTGTAAGATGGATCAGCTGGCAGAAGCTTACATTATTTGGTCCTCCAGCAACTGAAGCTTGGATTGTCCAGCTGTGAGGGACACATTGGTTATCTTAGTATTAGGAGACCAACTCATGTGACATTGTGTTGCTGATAATGGATGACCTACATAGCTCCCAGACTGGCGGCATTTGGACATGAATGTAACCAGTGAAGATTAATTATTGTGATGTAGGAGCTACAGAATATTCTCTTCCATTCACCTATAAAATCCATTAAGTGCTGCTCTCCCCTCTTATCCCTTTCCTCCATATCCAACAGAAAGATATCGTTTATACCTATGTAGGAGGGGGACATAAAGAAGCTTCCTCAAAGAATGGGAAACATTGCAAGTACTCTTGGGTGTCAACTGGGCAGTGGTATAGCGCTAGCTAAGACTTCTGAACAAGAAGCATTGCAGTGTAAATTTGCTGATGAGTAAAATGACCCAATGGTTTTTTTCAGGATCACAAATAACTACAATTTCTATTAACATAGAGAGGGTTATCCATTCATCGAAAGAGAAACTCATAGCTTCACTTTGCCACAGATGGAAATGTGATGTTCACAGAGGAACTGATCGCCATCAATAAAAGTTCCTGGGATCTGCCAAATTGCCGTAAGGCCAGTGTTATAGTTCTCCCAGCAGACTATATTGAAGAGGACAACATAGAACTCTTGGTAGTTGAATTCTGTTTGTGTATAATAATATCAATTTATAAAGCACCTAATATACCTTTCTGCTTCAAGAGCCCATCTAACATGGAAAACATAAGAACATAAGAACATAAGAACAGCCTTGCTGGAACAGGCCACAGCCCATCCAGTCCAGCATTCTGTCTCACACAGTGGCTCACCATTTCCTTCAGGGTATTCCCAAGCAGATGCCTTCACCTGCTTAGGATTCCCTGGAAATGATATTGAGAGATATCCTGCCTATCTCTCCAACCCGGAGGTTGTCCTTAAGTATCCATAATTATAGCCATTGATACTCTTGTCCTCCATGAACTTGTCTAATCCTTTCTTAAAGCTGTCAAAACTGACAGCTGTCACCACTTCTTCTGGCAGGGAGTTCCATAGGCCAGTAATCCTCTGGGTGAAAAAGTACTTTCTCTTATTTGTTTGAGAACTAGTACCCAAAGGTTTCATGGAGTGCCCCCTAGTTCTAGTGTTGTGCGATAGGGAAAACAGTTTTTCCTTATCTACTTTGTCCACACCGTGCATGATTTTATAAACTTCCATCAGGTCACCTCTTAGACGTCGTCGTTCAAGAGTCAAGAGGCCCAACCGTTGCAGCCTCAGATGGTAAGGAAGGTGTTCCAGTCCCCTAATCATTCTGGTTGCCCTCCTCTGCACTTTTTCCAGCTCCATAATATCCTTCTGGAGGTATGGCGACCAGAACTGTACACAGTATTCCAGATGGGGTCTCACCATAGATTTATAAAGAGGCAAAATGACACTTGCTGACTTATTTTCTATACCCTTCCTAATGATCCCTAGCATTGAGTTTACTTTTTTCACTGCTGAGGCACACTGGGTTGACACCTTCATTGAGCTGTCCACCAGGACACCAAGGTCCCTTTCCTGGTTTGTCGCAGAGAGTTCACACCCCATCAGTTTATAAATGTAATTGGGGTTCTTTGCCCCAACATGCATCACTCTGCACTTACTAATGTTGAAACTCATTTGCCACTGTTTTGCCCACTCCCCCAGTGTCAAGAGATCCCTCTGGAGCTCCTCACAATCTCTCACAGTTTTTACTACTCTGTATAATTTAGTGTCGTCAGCAAATTTGGCTACCTTGCTTTTTACTCCTACCTCTAGATCATTTATGAAGAGGTTGAAAAGCAGGGGTCCCAGTACTGAACCTTGGGGGACCCCACTCTTTACTTCCCTCCACTTGGAGAAGTGTCCATTTACTGCTACCCTCTGTTTCCTGTCCGTTAGCCAGTTGCTGATCCAGGACAAGACCTGTCCCTTTATTCCATGACTGGTAAGTTTATTCAAGAGCCTTTGGTGTGGGACCTTGTCAAAAGCCTTCTGAAAGTCCAGATAAACAATGTCAACTGGATCCCCCTTATCCACATGCTTGTTGACACTCTCAAAAAATTCCAACAGATTAGTGAGGCATGATTTGCCCTTGCAAAAGCCATGTTGGCTCTCCTTTAGCAGCACCTTCTCTTCTATGTGCCTATTAATTCTATCTTTTAGGATGGTTTCCATCACTTTACCTGGGACACATGTCAAACTGACAGGTCGGTAATTTCCTGGATCACCCCTGGATCCTTTTTTGAAAATTGGTGTTACATTCGCTACCTTCCAGTCATCAGGCACAAAGCCTGATTTGAGGGAAAGATTATATATTTTGGCTAGGAGATCAGCAATTTCATCTTTAAGTTCCCTGAGAACTCGTGGATGGATGCCATCTGGTCCTGGTGATTTGTTAGTGTTTAGCTTAACAAGACATGCAAGGACCTCCTCCCTGGTTATTTCTATCTTGCTTAATTCTTCAGTTTCCCTCCCTACAAAGATAGGCTCTGTTTTGGGCATGTGGCCTCTGTCTTCTTCAGTGAATACTGAAGCAAAGAATTCATTGAGTCTCTCTGCAATCTCTGTTTCCTCTTTAATAACCCCTTGCCTTCCATTGTCATCTAATGGTCCAATGGCCTTCCTAGTTGGGTTCTTACTTCTAATGTACTTAAAGAAGTCTTTGTTATTTCTCTGAGTATTTTTAGCTATACGCTCCTCAAAGTCTTGCTTTGCTTTCCTGATTGTTGCCTTGCATTTGTTCTGCCAGAATTTATGTTTCTGCCTGCTGTCCTCATTCGGACAAGCCTTCCATCTTCTAAATGAGCTTTTCTTGCTCTTGATCACTTCCCGAACAGCTCCTGTAAGCCACATCGGAGTCCTCTTGGACCTGGCAGTGCCCTTTTTCCTTTTGGGTATGCATTCCAATTGAGCCTCTGTTATTGTTTTTGTAAACAGCCTCCATGCCTCTTGGAGTGTTTGGACTCTCTCAATTTTCCCTTTCAGCTTCTTTTTTACTAGTTTCCTCAACTTTGGGAAATTTCCTTTTTGAAAATTTAAGGTCTCTGTGTTAGATTTTATCAGTGATCAGTATAGGCTTCATAGATCCAAAGCAGTACTTTCAGAAGGGGATCAGGAGCCAGGCTGGATAGATGACCAGCAGTCAAAATGTTGATAACAAGAATACGGAATGGGCAAGGAAAACAACACAATATCTACTTCATTAATCGTCCTGTAGGGTCATTTAACCTTTCTTTCTCCAACCTTTTCCAAATGGTTCCATATTAATTCAGTGGTTCCCAACATGGGGTAGCCCATGCCCCACAGGGGGACTTCAATTCCCAGAAGCCTAAGTCAGTACATTGGCTGATCAGTGCTTTGGGAGATTAACTTAGGCTGCTGGGGTTTCAAGTCCAAAACCCAAAGGTTGGGGAACACTGTATTGAATTATTCATGTAAGTATGATGAAACCAAAACACTAACTTTCTAGGTGGAGATTTCAACCCCACAGCAATATTTGGGGATATGAAGAAGATAACAAAAACAGCAAAGCCAATGGGGAAGAGCTGTGTGCCTCAAATCTTAAATCTAACCCAGTGGTTCCCAATGTGGGGCCCACGTCCCACAGGGGGACTTCAATTCCCAAAAACATAAGTCAGTACATTGGCTGATCAGAGCTTTGGAGAATTGACTTAGGCTTCTGGGAATTGAAGTCCAAAAGCCAAAGGTTGGGAAACACTAGTCTAACCCCTTGTATAGAAGACAGTTTTGAAACACATAAAATAACTAGAGCAGCATTTGTTGATCTTGCATATGACACTGTCCAACATCAATTGCTGCCCAAAAAACTCTATCTCCTGGACTAATTAAAATGTTTCCTGTTCTGCTTCAAAAATGAAGATTCTTTATGGAATTTCAAGGAAGAGAAATCAAGAGCAGGAGTTCTCAAACTTTTAAAGCCAGGGGCTGGGTCACGCACCTTCAGACAGCTTTGGGGGCTGGATGGTCATTTTGCCCTTCCTGGTGTGTGGAGGCGGTGGGGGCCACATAAAATTGTACCACAGGCCACATCTGGTCCACAGGCTGCAGGTTGAGACTCCCTGGTCAAGAAAAAACAAAAGAACAATCTCCCTACTTGTCACCATTACTTCTAACATTTACGCAAATGATCAACCAACCGACCTATTGAGAGGAAATGAACAAAACAAAGGAAATATTCCTTTTTAACATTAACTTAACATAAATATATTTGAATATATGTGAATATATCTAGCTTAAGTAATTATTCCAAAACAAGGCTTTATAAAGATGACAATATAAAATCTTCTTGCTTATAACAGTTGTTAACAGTGTATATAAGGATGACTATAAAATAAACATGGTAACTACATACTGTGTAGCAAGGATGTGGTTCTATAGAATAATAATCAAATACACAGAATATAACTGAGTAACCTAGCACACCTATGGCATTAACAGAGTAATTAGGACACCTGATACATGTGTAGTACTACTTATTACTGGAATTAATAAATGTAATGGACCAGCTTACTAGGCTAGCAAAATATGAATATAGAGGATACTCAACCCTTAAACTGAATATAGCAGGGATATATGTACTTGCAATACAGTTACTAATTTTATAAAGATGCAACAAAATGACTTAACATCTCTATGGCATCAGCAATTTATGAAGCAATTAACTTGCTTTGCACTCAAAATCTTTTCTGCTGCAAAGCACCAGGGCAAACCTCAATGTTACAGAATTAATCATATATGCCTTTTGTGAATGATTAACAAAAGTTTCTTCTTCTTTGATGTCCAGATCAAATTTTGGAGTGCCAAAATAAAGTCAGTATCTTGGCTTTGTTGTTGGCCAAAATTAAATCATCTTTGGTACATGTTCTTGATAGTAACCAGCATAGTTAAGAAAAGTTAATGAAACTTAATAGGTATTGCATTCATAACAGCAGAGTAAAATAATACCCAAGGAAACTACTGTATTGACTTTAACTCCACTGAAGGAGAGAGAAAAATCATATCATGTGACATGGTAAATCCATCAGTACATTGTGTTACATTGCTTATCACTTATATGAGACCAAGTGAGACATATTTAAGAGTAACAGTTACTTGTATAGTTAAAAGAACTATTCAACATACGTATAGTCTCATAACTTAAAACCTTATGATTTCTTCAACATAGTTCATTGAAGCAAGAATGCTCTTCCAGGTATAAAGTTAACCAGGAAAGGGTTAAAACAGGCTTTGGAGTGCAGAGAGCCCAGTGTAATAAAACACACTTTAAAAGTGAAACCAAGGCAAGAAATTGCTCATGTCAATTGTATAACAGAGACAGAGTAAGAGACTTAATTATTTCTTTAACAATTCATGTAAGTTCCTGTAGGAATCGGGGCCGCTGAGGGCCGTAGGTCCCGGAGGAGACTGATCAAAGAACGATACGAGGCAGCATGGAGGAGGATATGGTCAGTGGTTTATTGAGGAAAAGGCATAACCATTTATAGATCAGAAGGCAAGGTAGAAAAAACCGTCACCCAACAGTCAATCACAACACCTATTTACTCAGGTTAATTGGGAATCTCTCGGGGGGAAGTTAATTAGTGTGGACAAACACTGGCTGAGACAACACCATTGTTTTGGGCTTAGACTAAGGCAATCATGGCTCCTGTTTGCTTCTGGGATGAGACTGAGATTCGGAGATGAGGGATTACTCTAATAAGTAACGCATTGGCTTGCTCAGCAGGTTCGTTGGTCAGGTCAGGTAATTGGGTGAATCAAACCCTATCATTTATCCACCCCCCTTAATTTGGGTGCTCGCAGAGCCCACGGGCCAGGGAGCCTTTCTCCCGAAAGTGGCCTCTGCCGGGCCGTTCCGTGCCCACGGGGGCAAGGGGAAACCACAAGTTCCAAACTAACCTTCTTAGTGCACTTAAACTGGAAAGAAGACATTTGACTTGTTAGGTAAAACAGAATGGCATTTAAATGGGGGGAAAGAAATACAATTCAGTAGAGCAAAGTATTGTTGCCTCTGCCTTAGCAAGTTACCTTAGCAACTTTATCAGTTGTTTACAGAAACATCCCTTCATGATGGTGTAAGTCCCAGACATGGTGTCATCATGCCTTCCAGCAATCTGGCTGAAAAGTCCAGAAAGCTGAATTCTGGCCATGAGAAATCTCCTCTCCCATATCCAAAATTTGCTTCAAGCTAACTTTTGCCTAAAGTAGCCAGAGCAGAAGTACATTATGGTCTTCTTTCTTCTTCTGTAAGTGCCATATCCAATTTTGAATACAGTATTAGCTATCCTCATGGTGATCAGCCATGAAGATTGTCCTGGGAACAATATAATGCAGCGGCCTTCCATTTGCCTTCTGGTACTTTTAACATTTTCCCCCCTTCAGCATGCCTCGCTGAGCAGTTTGTCCTATACTAGTCCACAACAAAATATGCTAGTATCATATGGTATAAATCAGGGGTGCCTAAACTTTTCGAGATGCTGGCCAGTCATGTGGTTCCTCCCACCAGAAGCAGAAGTAAAATGTGCCTTGCAATCTGTTTTGTAACAGAATGAGATATATTTTAAGCTGCCATTCTCTTTGCTTAAACCAGGGGTGCCCAAATTACAGTCCACTTGCCAGATATGGTCCCTGATGCCAATTCATCTGGCCTGTGCCACCCTCATCACTCCCGGATGGGTGCATTTTACTTCCGCTTCCGGGAGTGATGAGGGTTGCATGGGCCAGATGAATTCGCATCAGAAGCTGGATCCAGGCCCCGGGCCGTAGTTTGAGCACCCCAGGTATAAATCAATATATGCCAAACAAATGGATGAAGCTTTTAATGAATAATTGAGGATAATTACTGGCTGCCTAAAAGCTACCTCCATGGAAAAAGAACATTAAGAGTTGCTAGCAAATAACTAAAGAAATAGGATAATACAGCACTAAGCCACCCATTCTATGGATACCAAACACATAACCAATGGCTAAAATAGAGGAAATGTTTTCTGCACACCTTTCAAGTCTAAATATTAAACCAGAAGAGGCTAAGCTAAATCTATAGAGAGCAAAAACAACACAAACGGATGAATGCCAAAGAGTCTCCCACCAGGACAAGATTCTGGCTGCACCACCTAGAAATCACTTAAAAGACTTGAAAGCAAAATAGGAAAATCAAAGAATAATCAAGTAAAATGAGGCTACTTGGATACAAGACAATTTTTCTGTGAATGTGGAGGTTCAATCAATGCAACATTTTACGTATATGTAATTTATGCCCCACCAAGTGTACAAAAGGAAATCTAATAAATGGCCAAGAAAATGTCATTGAAGTAAACCACTTCAGGTAAAAATAATCTAATTGTGAAATGCTGTGATACAAACAAATCCCCAGCATGCAAAAGAGAGACTATTAGCATGAACAAACTATTGTAGTTGTGACAAAAAAATAATCGTGGTTTAATAGCCCAAAGCAACCTAGGCAGAAAACAGGCATTTACAATCACCTCAAACAAACCTGCTACCAGCCAAACCAAATGTCAAGCACATCAAACACAAGAAGGATGTTCCTCATGATGTTTCCACAAGCTTCATTTTCTTTATCTTTTTTTTATTTCTCTGAACAAATTGCATTTCAGTTGAATCAGATTAATTTAACAGAAGCTACAACACAAAGCAAAAAAAAAAATGGAAAAGATATTGCTTTTAAGTTTTAGAAGAAACCCTGCAGGAAGCCACTGCTTGTTTCTAGGCCAAACAACCCATCTCTCCAAAGCAGCTGATAAGTGATTGAGCTCTGTGCAAATCACAGGATTATCTGCTAAAATCCCGTGATTTCTTGGCATTAATTGCAAAGCAAACTCCTTTTTGTTTACTGAGATGCTGCAAAGCAGCTGGAGATTAGGAAACAGATAACAAAGAGGATTGGTAATTCTATCTCAACCCTTTCACCTCTTAGGCAGTACAAGATTTACAATTCAAATTTCAGAACCATAGAGTTTTTTTTAATGCAAAATATTATTTGCTCATTTTTGCATATTTAGAAGGTAGACACATTCATAGATCATTATTGTTGATGTTTAATCAAAGATTAAATTTAATGGGATAAATAAAGAGTTGCTTTTACTAAAAAAAAAAAAAACTTAAAATTCAGATAATCAGCCACTGAAAATTAGCCAAGTAAAGGGAATTGTCAAGACTAGGACGTCATTACCACTGTTCTCCAAGTTATGTATCCAGGCACTGGATCATAATCTGGAATGACCACTTTCTGGATAAGATGGTCTTTTGAGTCAAGATGGCAAAAGCCCTTTGCCCACTCTGAACAAAATTAGGATCTCTAGAACCAAGGTTCTAGATTATATCATGAATGCATATTTTTTATTTTTTATTTCAATTTTTATGTGCCCACTCAGGTAAAAACCCGACTCAGGGCGACGTACAACAGTTAAAACATATAAAAACATGTTAAAACACCCTCATCCTCCCATTCATCCACCCTCATTACTCCCACCCCATTTAAAACCAAACCAAAAGCTAAGAAGGAGGGGGGGGGAATGCAAAGACAGAGAAGGAGGACACAACTGGGCTAGTTGGTGATGAGCCAGCAGGCCGGTGCAGTATAGAGGCACCCTGCTTCTGGTACTGTATGTAAGAACAATATGTTCCCATACCCCCATTTTTTTCTAAATACTGTATGCTCAACACAACATCTGCACACACAGTCATTTTCATCAGCCTTTCCATTACAACTTTGAGCCCTAAAAATCTGTCTTGGTCAGTCATCATAAGAACCCAAGGTAAAGGTCACCCTTGCTAGAAAGCCAGTCGTATCTGTCTCTAGGATTCAGTGCTCCATCTATGTCTATAGCCAAAGAACCTGCGCTGTCTGTATCTGCAGACATTTCTGTGGACATGTGGCAGGTATGACTTAACACCGGAGTGCACAGAACACTGTTTACCTTCCCACCGAACTGGTTACCTACTTATCTACTTGCAATTTCTTGCTTTCGAACTGCTAGGTCATGCAGCACTCGGGTCTCGAACTGCTGACCTGCTGACCTTCCAGACATCAAGTTCAGTGTCTTAACCACTAAGCCACCACAGCCCCGAATATTTGACTTAAAGAAAGTGTACAAAGTACAATATCAATGTTCCAGTTTATTTATCACTTTTGCATTCGTTAATGCTTTGTATATAAGCAATACTTCAAAACAGCACTCTAGAGGCAAAATTTTTATTTTTAGTGGATGCAAAGGCTGAAGATCTAATCAAAGATGAAAACCCAAATTATCTGCTTCCTTTGTTAGGATATCTCTCTTATTTATTGTGGATATAAATCTTTCTAAATGAATGAGTTTTCTACCATTCCCTCTAAAGTAATAACTTGGTTTAGCAATGCTTGTCTAGGAAGCTACTGCAACATGCTGGATGAAGTTGTTTTATTGACAGGTTTTAATTATATCTCCACTGCCTACAGCTTTTGGGTAGGATTGCTTTTCAGTGATGAAGCTTTACTTCTCTGTTCACCAGGCTATAAATCCTGTTCTCATTAAAATAATCAGACAGCTACAATTTTGACAGCTGTTTGATATTTTTATATGCTCCTTCAGAAAAGTCCTCACAGCTCTTCTTCTTGTATTGTTGGATTCTGATCTTTTAATCCAAGGCCTCCACATTTAAATGTGCACGTATTACACAAAATATTTTTGTGTGTTGTCTTGGTATTCTATACATTTTCTCATATAAGTTCAATATGTGGCATATATCAACACGTATTAAGCTGCCCTCACAGCCAAACTCAATCTGTCAGATTGCCTTGAGTTACATATGTTGGCAAGAATGGCCAATACTGTCTACTTTCCAGCCGGCTGAGAAGATGTAGATTGCACCAGTGCCCTACTACTGACTTTGCTGGTCCTGTTTCTTTTAATATTATTTATATTAGAGACGTGCTTTGGTCTGTGAAAATTGCTCAGGTCAGCAATGATGTCCTTTGCCCTAGACTACTCCATGGAGCCCTTGTTTATTTATTTATTTACTAGCATAGTTTGCCCGGCGTTGCCGGGCTTTTTTCCCCCTGTGCTTTATATAAAACAATGAATTGTTTGTTGTTTTTTGTAAATTTTTTATTTATTTTTTTACTTTGTAAAGTTTTATAGGTTGGTTTTATAGGTTAAGATCAGCATTTTTTGCCCTGCCGGGCAGGTATAACATGTGTGCTTGTGGTTGGGGTGGTTTTGAGGGGTAGACATACACACAATATAAGCATACATGCAACACAACCACACACGCGCACACAATACACACACACGCAACACATACACACACACACAAAATACACACACAGCACACACAACACAACCACACTCATTCAATACACACATACAGCACACACAATATCACCACACACTCATTCAATACACAAATACAAAACAATCACACACACAACCCCACACACACACAACACACAACACACACACAACACAACCACACACTCACTCAATTTAAGGTGCTGGTTTTGACCTTTAAAGCCCTATATGGCAGGGGGCCAGGATACCTTAGAGACCGCATCGTCCCAAGAGTGGCTGCCCGTCCAACCAGAGCGGACCGGAGAGGCTCTCTGGTGGTGCCATCAACAAGGGGTGCACATTTGACTAGCACCCGAAGGAGGGCCTTCTCTGTGTCCGCACCAACCCTCTGGAACCTCCTACCAACAGATCTAAGACTGCAAAGTGAACTGCTGCCCTTCAGGAAAGGAGTAAAGACCTGGCTGGCAGGGCAGGTATGGGGCCCGAACGGGACTATGGCCCCCGCCGGCTGGCTTTTATAAGACTCTCTCTCTTTCCCTCTGTGTGGTAGGTGGGACGGGTGATTGGGATATGGGTTTTAAATGGGGGTGGATGTTGGGTTTTTTCTTATTGGGTGGGTTTTTTATTGGGTGGGTTTTATAAGGTTTTATAATGTTTTTATGTATTTTTTGGAGTTGTTGTAATGCCGCCCTGAGTCGGGTTCTGCCTGAGTGGGCGGCATTTACAAATATGAATGATAAATAAATAAATAAAATAAAATACACACACAACAACACACACAATACACACAGCACACACAACATAACCACACACACACACTCAATACACACACACAACACAACCACACAAACAACACAAACAACAGAACTACACACAACACATCCACACAAACAACACAACCACCCACACAACACACCCACACACACAACACAAACACACCCACACACAATACACACACACATGCCATAGCTCCATGGGGAGAGGATTGGCTCTTCATCCCCCCCCCGAAGCCTTGGTGAGCACACACACACACACACACACACACACACACACACACACACACACACACACACACACACACCGAAGCCTTGCAGGGGGAGGAGGGACTCTTCCTCCTCCCCCCCTGACGCCTCAGTGAGGACACACACACACATGCCAAAGCTTTGCAGGAAGAGGAAGGCCTCTTCCTCCTCCCCCCTGAAGCCTCGGTGAGGACACACACACACACACACACACACACACACACACATGCTGAAGCTTTGCAGGGGGAGGAGGAGCTCTTCCTCCTCCCCCCAAGCCTTGGTGAGGACACCCAGGAGGCCTTTGCTGGGCGGGCGGGAGCATCGTTTGCCGGCTGGACTGCTTGATTTTGGTGGCCCACACCCCACCGATGAAGGCCTTGGCGCCGGCATTGAGGGAGGAAAGGCCACACCATGGAGGCATGGAAGGTGAGTGGTCCAGCACAGAAGGCCGCTCTGGGGAGGCGCAGAGTACGAATTGCCCAGCTGCCAACAGGTAAGTGGGGCAGGGGACTGAGACTGGGGGGAAGGAGGTGGGTTCGTTCTCCCCCTTTCTTCTCTATGACCTGTGTGGGTGGCGTGCTCCCCAGGCCCGTTCCCCTCCTCAATTCCTCTCCCCCGCCCCACTTACCCGTTGCCAGTTGGGCCTTTCGTACTCTACGTTTCCCCAGTGCAGCCTTCTGTGCCGGGCCTCACCTTCCATGCCTCTGTGGCGCAGCCTTTTCTCCCTCTCCGCTGGTGCCGAGGTCCTCGCCGGTTGGGTGGGGGCCGCCAAAAGCAGGCAGTCCAGGATCCGACATGGCCAGCCGCCCACCGCGATGAGCTGGGGATGGCTTCCCTCCGGGAGACGAAGTGCCTCCTGGAGGGAAGTTGTTGGCGAATTGGCTTTCCCAGCCTCCTCCATGCTCATGTCCCTTAGCCTGATTGGCTGAGGGGGCACAGCACGGAGGACGCTGGGACTTGTAGTTTCTGACGTCCGTCGCTCGGCAAGGTTTTGAAACGCTACTTTTGATTGGTTGCGGCTCGTAAAACAAAGACTGAGTCCGTTGTTTTTATCATCTTGATTGGCTGACACTGGGAGAAACACGGCGAAACGCAATGCTTTTTGGGAAATGAAGTTGTTTCCCTTTCTTGCCAATGGTGGGGCTGATGCCCCAATCGCGATTTTTTAAACCATTCGTTGACCTGCGTAGCCACTTCGCCCGTGCTCTCGAAGGGAGGGAACGGGTAAGTAGGGCGACGCACAGCAGCCCATAGCCAATTCCAACGGTGAACACTTGGTTTTATAGGTTAAGATTTATTTATTTATTGTTTAGACTTTTATACCGCTTTCCTCCCCATAAAGGGAACTCGAAGCGGTTTACAACAAGAATGCCAAACAATATAAAATATGATACAAATAATACAACAAAATACAGTTACAGTATGAATTATCAAAAACATATTCAATACAATATCAAAATTACCCTAACAATCATAAGAGTCAAACAAGTTCAATAATGCAAAACAAAATAACAAACCACAAACTCAAAGTCAAAAAGGGAATCCTCCCCCCCTCACACCCAACCCTTCTGCCACCAAACCGCACCTCCCTACATTCTCAGTCCCAGTGGCGTGGGAACAAAAGCCCGGGTGTGTGGTGGCTCCACTAACACTGAAGCTGGCAGCGTCCCTTCCAGCCGCGCAACACTCCCCAGCCTTTGTAGCCCCGTTGGCGTGGGGGCGGGGGCTCAGGGGTGTGGCTGCTCACACACAGCTGCTGCTGGAGCCGGCCAAGCTCTCCTTCGCCGCGCAGCTCCTCCCTGCATTCTCAGTCCAGATGGTGGGGAGACAGAAGCCTGGGGGTGTGGTGGCTCCACCAATGCTGAAGCTGGCAGCGTCCTTATTCTTGTTTGCTTTGTTTACATCTACCTCCTTTAACCAGAGTGTGGGTTTTCATTTTAAGATGATCAGAATAAGGAAATACTAGGTGGGTTTAAAGTAAAAAATATTAGATCTTTCTCAGTAATTATTCTGAAGCTATAGAACTCTTTCATTTCTAGCCTCAGAAATCCAAGTGTCCACCTTCACTGATACTCAAGATGTTGTGTAAATCAGTCCTACTGTAGCTGGTATTCCAGAGATGTCATGTGGATGTTTATATTCTTCTTATAACAACTGAACACGCTAGTTTGCAGATACAGTGGAACCTTGGTTAACAAATGGTTCAGTTAACATAAAAATCACATAACAAAAGGAAATCCATAGAAAATAGTGGCTCGGTTTACAGAATTTTTTTCAGAATGGATTAATTGGTTTTCAATGCATTCCTATGGGAAATTGCATTCAATGTATTGTTATAGGAAATTCGGTTAAAGTAATTTTTGCTGTAAGAAATGTCCCAGAGAACGCATTAATTACGCTAACCGAGGTTCCACTGTAGATTCTTTATAGCAAGGATTAGACCGTAGAGCCAGTGACTCAACGTCAAGTGTTGGACGGTAACCTGACTCCCTAAAGAGGCTCACTGCTACAGGCGGATAAGCACCTTTAGGTGAGGTGATGGTCCCCTCAGTGGAGGAAATACCACTGGAAACCGTCATATTGAGCCCAACGGCAAAATAAGTGAAGGAAGAATTCTGATCCCCAATGGTCATGGAAGCAGAAGAGGCCATGCCAGATGAACTGGCTGTGAAGGTGCAGCTTGATAATATCCTCAAGGCTTCAGCTGCATTTTAAATTCTGCATGTCTCATTTCATATGTGCCACGGGAGATGGTTCCATGATTATAGTGTGTGGCAAGTTGGGGTCCAGCTTAAATAAATTCATGCCAATGGTATTTTTCCTGCTTCAGTAAAAAATGCATTCTCAGATATGAGTTGCAGGTGATGAGGAGGAGCAAGGATTGACAAATTCCATTACTTTTGAGGTCTGTAATTTTAGCCCATCTGACACCTTGACAGTCAAAAACTTATTTACTTTCTGGTTCTTTGAAAAAGTTTATTTGATGCCTGAAACAGGCTTAAGAGGACCTGAAATAGCCTTTGAATGACAAATGAACTAACAGAAAACACAAGACTGATCTCTATCAGTTATTTTCCTTAACCAATCTTTTATTTTTGTAACCTGTTTCCTTTTTAATCATTTACTAATTTCTTCCTTAAATTCTTGGGAAATTTGACTAAAGAAAAGATTGTCAGGCTCAATACTTAATTGTACTGATAAAAAAATTTCAACATTTTAAAGGAATAAGCAATAAGCAATTTATATCTGTCATAATACTTTTTATATATTATTTTTAAAAAGTAACTAATAGAGATTAAGTAAAGGGTACATTAGGAGGTGACAGAGAAAGAATATTATTGTATAGTATAATGTGATTCAACTGGATAGATGGATTAAAAGTTTGGTAATCTACTGCTATAGCAGGATAATCTGGTCGGATAGGCACCAACCACATAGTCTTAAAATAATTTGTGAAATATATTTGTGTACAGAACTAAGTAATGAAGAGTGGAACAGATTATGAAATCAAAGGATTTTTAAAAGCATATAAGGGTAAAAAAGAACTGTTATAAAACTATATGGAGATGATATTTAACACCTGAAAATTTGAATTATTATATTCTGTATTCATTGAAGATGTAGTCAGGAAATCAGTACCTATTTTTATTTATGGTGGTTATGTGATGAAATTCAGAAATCTTGGAAATGAGATTTTGAAGAAATGAATGAAATTGTAGGCATAAAAATTGAAGTACAGTGGTACCTCATACAATGATTCTAATCCATTCTACAGGGCTTGTTGTTGTACGAAACAATTGTTATATGATGCATGCACCGTATAGTGATTTTCCCTATGGGATGCATCGTACAACTATTTATTTATTTATTTGCTAAGTGATTTTTCCCATTGAAAAATTGTTGTATGATTTTTTTTTTCATAGGGAAAATTGTTATGCGGGACACCATTTCCCCTCAAAACCTAATTCTTATGCGATTTTGTTGTTATACGGGGCGATTGTTGTATGAGGTTCCACTGTATCAGCAAAAAATAAATAAATGCACTTTTGTCTAGTTCCTGGAATTGAACTGGCCAAAAAAAGTTAATTACAAATTTAATAGTAGCAGCTAGATTAATTACTGCCAAAAAAATAATAATGGAAGGTTAAATATGTCATGAAAATCCATAGGGGTCATTACTATTTCTTTGAATTACTTTATATTCATTTAAGTTACACTGTAGTTTAATATTCTCTTTAAGGTTGAGAAATGCTAACTCTCAGAAAAGAGAACGCATTTACGTCATTAACATTCCAGCACACACCACACATTAGCACGTGATTAAGAATAGGGATGCCGATCAAAGGGGAATACCGGGTATGGGTACATTGTAAAAAACAAACACCTGAGAATCTCAATAATCATGACAATAGTCAAAACAATGAAACATCTTACATCTTTCACATTCTAAAGGTAGGTGTGAAGGAGTAGGTGGAAAAGGTATTTAAAGCCAGGAGTTTTGAGCTTCGAGAGGGAACTTTCCCTACATAAGCGAGAGCCCTTGTCATTCTCAATCGGAACAATGAAAAATCCCTGTTTTGAATTAGGGCTATTAAAGCCCGTACTTTACAAGCTAATGAAGTTAGCAATTTTCTAATTTATTATTTTCTTAGATTCTAAGTTAGGGTAGAATAGATTAGTTTTTTACATGTTTTCCTGCCTATTATGGATGAATATTATGCTTCAAATAAAATTCCTAAAAGACAGCTTCGGAGTCGCGTCTTTGCTGAAGAAGGGGAGTTTTTGCCGGAGAGCCGATAACAGGTTTGCAAGCTGAAAATAAGGCTGCACATTCATACCAACATAGCGTTGAGAGCAGGGCTTCTCAAAGGGGACATTTTATTTTGAGATAAGGGATTGCTATTGTGATCCTAAGGGAGGTTGCTTTCACTTTCCATCGGCCTGGGAAATATTATCAGCGGGACATTCCACCTTTGAAGGTAAAAGTAACTTTTTACGCTACATCATTTCCCCGGAGCCGTATCCTCTCTCTCTGTGTGTGTGGTATGTTTGGGAGTTGGTAAATATAAACAGGACTTTTACTTTTCCAGATTAACTGCTACCGCTATTCCTGCAAGGAAGCGGGTCGGCCAACTTCCCAATAAGACACTAGCTTAACTGGGCTTGAGGTCCGTGCCGGCGGTAAAATGCATGGACAGTGCGATACCTCAGCCTAGGCCACAAAGCAGCAGAGGGAAGCGGGGTGGCCTGGGGACGTGCAAAATTTGGGCAGCGTGCACAACCCGGACCCCAGTTATGACAAAATAGACTTTCAACTTAATGGTTGGTATAAAGAAGATTGGAATTTAGTTATAAATAACAAGTTTACATGTGAGATGAAAGTGAAAAAAGGACTGTTCAAACTGAATAGTTTTAATGATGGGGGCATTTTGTAGAATTTGTTCTATTGAAAGTGAAAGGTCAGACTTTTTTTTAAAAAAAGGGTATATATTTGGAGAGAAATGGGGTACAGCAACTAGAAAGAATCAAAAGAAAAGGTTTTTTTTCCCTTCTAAATCAATGGGTCTTCCACCTGCAGTCCATTGGCCAAATGCAACTCCTGAGCTTTTTGTGTGTGTGTCTTGCCTTCCAACTGGCTTGTTTACTGACACCACCCTCAAGACATTTCTCCTCAGGCCCACCTAGATTCTTCCTTCCTCAAGCGGCACCATGTATTGCTGTTTTTCCTGTCCCTTTCTTACAAAAAAATAAACAAACACCAATATCAAAACACATTTTTCATGGCTCCCATGGTTCCTTCTGTCAACCCCCCTCCCCCCAGTGTTGAGCTGCTCCAGGTGCCCACAGGTGCCCGGGCACTGGTAGCGGAAATTCCCCAGGCCACACCCACTTGTCTGGCCACGCCTACCTCCCTACCCCAGGCCATGGCATAGGGGGGCCAAGTGGGCATGGCCCACAGAGTTAGCCATGCCCACAGAGTTAGCCATGCCCATGGTGGGGGTAGTAATTTTTTTTTGCAGTGTGTCACTCCCCCCCCCCCCGGTCTTATCCTGCATACTAACATTTTGGCCATTGTGGGTGCTTTGCTAGCTAGCCAGAAGAGCTCAGGTACCTCTAGTACTCAGCTTTTCCATTCCCTCTTTGCATTACCCTGTTGAAGGATAGATAAGTGTGTAGGGAAGATAAAGCAGCGGTGTGGATGGGTACAGGCAGTAGTGGGCTCCAAAAAATTTTTTACTACCTACTCTGTGGGCGTGTTATGGTGGGCATGGCCAGGGGAATAGCCCTGCGTTGCACCTGAATTAGGACTACTTTATTTCAGAATTTGGATGGGCAGGGTCAGCCGGAATTTCTGCTGCCGGTTCTGGCGAAATGGTGCGAACTTGCTGATGCCCACCACTGGGTACAGGAGATGTCTGGCCTGCTTGTGCCCTGGCTAGTAGGTTAGACAGTGAAGTAAAAGATTTTATATTTTTGCAAAAAAGATACCAAACATTTCTAGAGGCTCCATCCATCATAGCAGGTGGAATTTCGGAACAGATTCATTGATTGCCATAAGCATGGGACAGAAATAAAAATGTTTCAGAATCTATATTAAGTAGCACCAGAAGAGATACAAGCAACTTTTTTCAGATGGAACTAATTGATTTGCAAGCCAAAGATTATCTCAGAGGCATTTACAAATAGTCCGTTAGATTTCTATTTTGGTCTGTCTGGTATATTTAACAATTTTTAAAAAATTTGCTGCAGGCATGGTCACAGTCTCTGGCACCACATACTTATGTGAACACATTTCCATCAAGATGAAAATTATGAAATCCAAGTGCAGGTCAAAAATTACAGATGAACATTTACATCAAAATGTAACAGATATAAAAGGATATCTGTCACAAACCTTGACTTGGCTGACAGAAAACAGCTATAAAAATCACACTGCCTGGGTAAGCATGTGTGGCTAGATAAAAGGATTCCACAATGGGATTACATTCAAGTTAACATTTCTTCATTGACCTCTGAATGTTTACTTTTGACAAATCAATAGTTAAATAATCTTGTTACATTTTGATATAAGATTTTGCCCTCTCATATATAGCATAACAAATAAAACCATAAACATTTACACTCAAATTCAAAGAGGAAATATTATATATATTATATTTCCTCTTTGAATTTGAGTGTAAATGTTTATGGTTTTATTTGTTATGCTATGTCTTTAGTTAAAATAAATAGAAATAATAATAAAAGAAAACACAAGACTTCTTAAAGTCTTTCCAGTTGTCCATTTTACAGTAATATGGGGAAACTGTCATATTGAATACGTTTATCCTGATATACATTGGCAGACTGTTGTCTGTTAGCACTGTTTGGCTTATATTAAAAGCAATACAAGCTGCTTTGCATATTCTTATCCACTCACCACATGGTACGTTATTTGGTTGGATTTGCTGACTGAGGTAGACATAATCAGCTACAGTAGGCCCCCACATAACAACATTGCTTGGTTCCCCAAGTAACGGTGCTAAGCGATTTTTGTTGTTATGCAGGTTTCTATGGAGTTTACCGCATAACAACGTTTTTAGTGTCATTGTCAGGTTATTTTAGCATTGTTGTCCTGACAACGACACTAAAAACATTGTTAGGAGGAACACGTGATGCATAACGATGCGTTGTTAAGCGAAAATGATGTTATCCAAACGCGTTGTTATGTGAGGGTTGACTGTACTTCTTCAATCTCGGTTCAATTTATAATGATGGAACCCCAAGTCATTTCTCATCCATTTTGTTTTTGTTAAATTAATCTACAACCCGACATGTTTGGAAGAGTTCACTAACTGCTGGAGGCTATATTGTAGATCATCAGGGCTGGTTGCAAAAAGGACACAGTCATCAGCAAGCAGAATATGGGTCAGTCTTTCTCCATCAATCTTAATACCACCTTTAAATTTGATTTTATGAAAGAGACCTTCCAAAGTTATCACAAAAAGCTTTGGCGATATTGTGTCCCCTTGATGATCACCTCTGTTGATTCTAATGTGACATTTCAGTTAGTAGTTTTATATCAGGGCAAATGTATTCAATACGACAGCGTTACCAGCAATATTGCATGCATCCAAAATGTGAGCAATAACAAAATCAGAGGAAGAAAAACTGGCGGTAACCCAAGGTAAAGGTAAAGATAATCCAAAGAGCAATGGAAAGATGGATGTGCAGAGTAACAATCAGGGATACGGTCAGCAATAAGGAATTATGCCAAGAACCAGACTGGGTGATGTGGTCGATGAACTATATGTGGCAAAAAGAAGATGGCCAGGCCATATTACCCATCAAAAGGATAATAGGTGAACCTGCCGGCTAACAGACTGGATACCAAGAGACCAAAAAAGACCACTAGACAGACCTCGAAAATGATGGGACAATCCGATGGCAAAGCGTTTCGGCCAGAGATGGAAACAGAAGGCAAAGGATGGAACATTTTTTAGTTCAGCGATGGTATGTTACCCCAATTCAATTAAGTCACTGTGATTCCTGGTAAAAAGGAGACTTTTGGAGATGTAATGAATATCCTGGGACATTTTTTTTCATTTGTGACGGGAATACGAGGAGGTGAAACAAACATGGATACAGGTTTTGAGGAGATAAATAATATAGTATCAGAATACAACCGTGCCGTAGGATTGCTTTGTTAAATGAACTGGGAGGGTTAAAACTTCAAAAACATGGGGGAAATATAGTTATTTTTATGATGACAGCTGCAAGAATTTTAATTGCTAGAAATTGGAAAATGTATAAACATTTAGGTTTGTAGGAACGGTATAAGGAGATTTGGAATATGGCAGTTAATGATAAATTAACATGTGAATCGAAATTGAAAAAAGGTATTACCAAGAAAAGTGAGTTTGTAAATATTTGGAGAGAATGTATTGAATATACCTTGAGAAAATTCAAAGATGTTAAACGTAGAGATGAATATATGTTATTTTGGAGATAGGGGGAAAGACTTATAAAATATGCAGAGCTGGTTAAAGTAACTGTATTAGATAAGAACTGATGTCCCCAGGTGATGGGTTTACACAGTATTGTATGTAAATTTTATTTGTTAAATAAATAAATGAAAATGCAGGGGGAAAATGGAGTTTGGTTAATTTGCGCTTAAATAGATAAGTGAAGACAAATCAATATTGGATATACTGGATGAAGGAACTGAAGAGAGCCCAGGGTGCCCATAACCTCCACAGGCTGCACTTTGCCCACTCCTGCCTTAGCCAAGGTTGGGTCATAATCCAAAAGCATGGGTAATGTGCTTCTGCTTATTATTATTATTATTATTATTATTATTATTATTATTATTATTATTATTATTATTATTATTATTATTATTATTATTATTATTATTATTATTATTATTATTATTATTAATCGTATAGCAATTTTCCCTATGGGATGCATTGTACAACTATGTTTTTTGCTAAGTGGTTTTTTTAGGGAAAATTGTTATGCGGGACACCATTTCCCCAAAAAAACCTAATTGTTATGCGATTTCGTTGCTCTACGTTGTTGTATGATATTCCACTGGGAAACACTGTAAGTAGTGTAGCGCAAGTGAAGCAGAATAAGCAGATCTGAAAGGAAATTAAATAAAGAAATGGAGAGAGCTATACAGAGTGTGAGTTGTTATTGTTGTTCCACTTGTATGCCGCCCCACTCACAAAGTGACTCTGGGTGGCTAACAAAGATCCAGTTGTGCCTGCTCCTGGACCGGGACTTCTTGCTCATGGTCACTCACGCTCTGGTCACCTCCTGACTAGACTACTGTAATGCACTCTACATGGGGCTGCTCTTGACAACCATTCGGAGGCTGCAGCTGGTCCAGAATGCGGCAGCCCGGGTGGTGATGGGATGCGGACGATATGCCCGCGCCTCGCCGTTACTTCGGGAGCTGCACTGGCTACCAGTTTGCCTCCGGGTGCAATTAAAGGTGTTGGTTTTGACCTTTAAAGCCCTATATGGTAGTGGACCGGGATACCTTAGAGACCGCATCACTCTAAGAGTGTTTGCCCGTTCAGAGGGGCTCTCTAGTTGTGCCATCAACTAGAGGGACATGTCTATCTAGTACCTGAAGGAGGGCCTTCTCCGTGTCCACACTAGCCCTCTGAAACATCCTGCCAACAGATCTAAGACTACAAACAGAATTGCTGTCCTTCAGGAAAGGTGTGAAGACCTGGCTGGCAGGGCAGATGTGGGGCCCTAATAGGCATACGGTCCCTGCCTGTTGGCTCACAACAAGATAGCAACCAGGAGCCCTCTCAGTCTTTTTTTTTTTACAGTTGGTGGGGTTGGTGGTTGGGATAACTAGGGTTTTTATGTGTTTTTATATGTTTTTAAAAGTTGCTGTATTGCCGCCCTGAGTCGGGTTCGCCTGAGTGGGCGGCATATAAATGTGAATATTAAATTAAATTAAAATTAAATTAAAATATACATTTACAATTACAAGGTACTACATTTTCATAATACAAAAACATTTCAATATATCATCATCACAAATCACAGTATCAAAAATATCATTATCACAATATCAAAAGCATTACAAAAACAGAAGGGAAAAAAACAACTTCATTTGAGAAGTCCCGCAGAAAGTCCAACAGCAACAGAAACAACAAACACAGCAAAAATAACAAAGTCAAAGTCACTGTTCTTGTCCTCCTCCTGGCTGGTAGAAGGGCCAGGAGGGTGCAGTGGTGCGAGGGCGTCTTCGAGCCTCCCGTGGCCATGGGGGCTCCTTTAGCCTCCTGGCCAGTGGAAGGGCTAGGAGGGCGCAGTGGTTCAAGGGCATCTTTGAGCCTCCCGTGGCCACGGGGACTCCTTTATCCTCCTGGCAGGTGGAAGGGCCAGGAGGGTGCGGTGGATGCTTTTTGTTCTGTCAAATTGTGCCTGCTCATACAATAGAAAGACAGACATGTTTAGCTCTCTTGTGTACACCTGGGTACATAGTAAGGACCAAAGTAGACAAGACAATAGAGGCATGTGATGAAAAAGCTTGTCTCTTTAAATTTTTATAAGAAGCAACCATGGGTGAATATTCTGCTAACAAATAAGTCAGTGGCACTGTAAAATGTGGCATTTTAGCTGTTCCTCCTGGGCCATTTACGCAATGACATTTCCGCCTTGTAACTGCTTCATTAGGAGCAATGAAGCTGTTTGTTCCATGTGGATAACTGGCAGATAAACATTAGCTATAAACATTATTGTTATTATTATTTCATAATAATTGCATATCCTCAAGTCAATTCTGACTTATGGCAACCCTTTTCAGAGTTTTCTAGATAGAGACTACATAGAAGTGATTTACCCCTTCCCTTTTTCTTGGGCCATTCTGCATTTTATCCAAGGCCATACAGGCTGGCTCTTCTCCCAGGACATGCAGTGGGGAATAAAACTCCCAACCTTGGCCTCTGCAATACCTGTCAAGTATCCCAGATTGGTCGGGATTTCCTGGATTTCTCCGCTCGTTCCTCCCCTTTCCCGCCGCCGTCCTCACAAATGGGCTCTGCATGTGCACAGAGGGGTTCTGCACATGCACAGATGAGTTGTTGCGGTGTGAGTGCACCCGGGCCGGAGCAGTTCCCGTATTTGCTGAGCTTCCAGTAAAAAGACATACATATCCTGGTAAGCCTTCCAGGGAGAGCTGCTTTTACATACTGGAGGACAGAAGGATTAAATGTCCTTTCCTCAATAACAATCTGAATGTTTGCTCCATTTTGAAATTTATTTATTTGTGGTTCAAATTTCTATGCCGCCCAATCAGGCGAACTCGACTCAGGGCGGCTACCCGACTCAGGGTAATAAATAAATAAATTAATAATTTCATTCAGGAAAATTGCACAAGAGGAAATTTAATGTTAGACTCAGGGATTGAACCTGTTATGCTACTGTAGCATCCTTACTTGTTCCTGCACTTTCCTTCCTTCCTAAACCAGGAAGAGGCACTAACTTAATTCTTTATCTGTGAAAGCTTATCACAGGGATTCTCAACCTGCAGCCCATGGGCTGTATGCGGCCCATGGCACCATTTCATATGGCTCCCACCACACCAGGAAGTGCCATGTGGTGGTTGAAGGGCAAAATGGCAGCCCCCGAAGCTGTCTGAGGGAGTGTGATGCGGGGCCCAGCTTAAAAAGGTTGAGAACTCCTGGCTTATCATGTCGTTAAATGCTATCAGAATATATGAAGGGTTTCTGGGCATCTGGCTTATTAAATGGTACAAGGAGGAGAATATGGGATTTTATGAGTCTTTCTGTAAAATTAAAAGATTTTTTTGCTTAGGGCACTCCTTAATTAACATTTTTGTACAGTCTCAAATTTAGTCCTCATCAAAGCAGACAACGTTTAGCCTCAAGTAACTATGAAATGTTTCTACTTCAGAGCAAATAATTTCAGTATAATTGTCGTGGCAGGGGCAAGGGAAACTGCTTACAAAATGGATGCATTGAAGTGCTGAATCAGAACCATAATATATATCTGAAGTAGGTTTTGTTTCATGTAGTTTGTTAAACTTTTCTGTCTTGTATTTTTAAAATGATTTTGTAAATGATCCTTTTATAGTTAAGTTTCTAAGACTATGAATTATTACTAGGAATTTCCCAGTGCTGTTGCATGGCTGAAATTCTATTACACTTGGTATAGTAAATTGCACTAGAGCAAAGTCATTGATTCAAATGAGTTTACTCTGGATGCCACTTACTCTTCTAAACTAAGTTACAGCAAAAAATGAGTCCATCAATTTAACATATGAAGATATTGACTATCCAAATCCTCACCAGTTCTACTCAAGCTAACTTACTAAGCTAGACAACAGGATTTCAGCCCAAATGACATTGTTCCTAATGCAGGCAGAGAACTAGAAGCATCATAATTATTGCAAGGCAATAAAGCAAATTCAAACTATACTTTATATATTGTTTTTTCACGGATAAACAATTGTTGTAAGGGAAGAATCAAGAAGACTTATAGTTAAAATTGATGATTATGTGCTGTCAAGTTGATTCCAACCTGTGGCAAACTGTCTCAGGGTTTCCTAGATACTGAGTGGTTTGCCATTCCTTTCTGGGTGATGCTGAGACTGTGCAAGTTGTTCAAGTCTACACAGGCTTGATTTTCTTCTGAGACATTTCCAATCTCTGGTTCCACAGCCAGATTCCTAATTCCCTGAGCTATCCGTCCAGCAGCTTATAGATATATTTGCATGAAATGAATGGAAAGCACCCAACTTCACCATATGATTTTTAATTTTGCTTTCTTAATTTAGCTTCCATTTACCTATCCTTTGTCTTTCAACTAGAGTCCTCATCAGCCTTTCAAGTAGCAATTTAAATAAACACAATTCTTGATTTTTTTCATTTGGGGGTTTCTTCTTCAGACACCGTATCTGTTCTGGATGTTGGCTATCATCATATCACCAACTCCCTCACAGGTGTGTTTGGTGGGGAAATGGGAAAGGGCCTTCTCTGTCACTGCCCCCGGGATCTGAGACTCCCTCATCTTTGCTGTCCTTCCACAAGCAAGCAAAGACTTTTCTCATTAGGCAGCCTGTCCCTCAGTGGCTGGCTGTCTAAAGGGGACAGCCTGCCTAATTCCTAGAATGGGGTTGTGCATAGCTCACCTCCATTCTTTCCTGGACAAGAGATCCCTAGTACCATTAATCTATGCCAGGTGTGCCCAAAGTTTTCGGTCCACAGGCCGATCCAGCCCCTGGCACCAATTCATCTGGCCCATGAAGCCCTCGTTGCTCCCAAAAGCAGAAGTAAAGCATGCCCATATGGGCGCATTTTGCTTCCGCTTCCGGGAGCAATGAGGGCTTCGTGAGCTGGATGAATTGGCATCGGGGGCCAGATCCAACCCACGAGCCGTAGTCTGAGCACCCCTGATCTATGCACTGGTAAACTCCAGAATCAACTATTGTAATGCCTTCTACGTGGAGCTACCCTTGAGGCTGTTACTGAGACTTCAGTGGATACAAAGTGCTGCTGCCAGACTAGTTGTGGGTATTGGCTATTTTGACTATATCATACTGGTCCTGGCTAGCCTATGTTGGTTGCCCGTTGCATTCCATGCCAAATTAAAGTCTTTGGTGCTGACACATAAAGCCCTGAACCATTTGGTACCAAGTTATCTAAGGGAGAGCCTCTTCCTCAGAAATTATACCCATAGCACACAGATGTATAAGCTCCAAGTGGACATATCTAGTGAGGTTCTTCTTATTTCCAGTCTAGTTAAGACTTTAAACTGCCAAAATGAAGCCACCTTCTTGGCATTGTCATTGGCCAAACTTGAATACTCAACCTACAGGGATGAAGAAAGCATTGACCAAATCGAGAGCTTTCTCCACCATAGTCCCCACCATCTGAAATGAATTGCCAGTGGAGATAAGAACTTCTCCTTCATTATTATCTTTCTGTAAGTCTTTGAAGACTTATTTCTTCCAACAAGCCTTCCCCAGCTAATAAGACTATGTGGGCTGCAATGTGATTGGCCCCAAATATATATCATTTGCTGCTATTGCCATTTTTACTGCTACTTTATTATTGCTGTATATATGTTGATTATATTCAAAATGAGGGTTTAAATATTGTATGAAACTATTGTTTTCCATGTCTTTATGTAGATGGCTGTGCTTGGTTGTAATTTTAACTGTTTTTTATGATGCTTCGTATATGTTTGTAAGCTGCCCAGAATGGTGCATGCACCAGAAGGGCTGGGTATAGATCAGGGGTTCTCAACCTTTTCAAGCCGAGGGCCAGGTCACCCTCTCTCAGCAGCTTCAGGGGGCAGACGGCCATTTTGCCCTGCCTGCCACACATGGCACTTCCGGGTGTGGCAGAGGTGGTAGTGGGCCACACAAAATGGTGTTGTGGGCTGCATCCGGACCATAGATTGAGAACCCTTAGTATAAATGCTATAAGCAAGCAAGCAAGGTAGGCTACTTTTTCAGGACTTTACTGTCCTGTTTTTAAAAGTTTTTTTCCTTCCATTCCTCCTAATTTTGTAGTTTTCCCCTCTTTCTTTGTAAGATTCTTCTCTCCCCCCCAAAAAAATACAAAATCTACAAACCTCATGTAAGTCTGAATCCATCTTTACTGTGGAAAAAAAATTCCCTGAGAAAACAGGAATAAGCTAATGAGCTTGAGAAGTAAGGCTTATCATTCTTTCTTTATTTTTTAACGGAGAATTTTAAAAAATAATGCTTAATTTCCTGATTAAACAGCCACCCCCAACTCAATCACCCATCCAAACATTTAATAATAATCTACCAACTGAACTTCATGGTTCTGATGAAGAAAGCTCCATGGAATCTTATGCCAGACTGTTGATCTTCAAGTGCCACATGAGTTTTTGCTGTTTTTAATTTCATGAGGATGCATTTGATTTTTACATGAATAGAATGTGCAAAGCCTTGCAGTTTCCTCAAATTGAGGGATGCAACCAAAGTGACTCAACTTCAAAGGCTGGGACTGGAAGGTCCATTGAAACATGTATATTTATAGAAAGAAACTGTTTGCTAAAGAAAGGGCATTCTTTACACTTTTCTAATATCTTGGTAAATTCTGAAAGGATCTCTTTCAAATCGAGTGATGATGGTGCTCAAAACAGAGCTTACAGTAGCCAATACTGTACAGAGATGCGGTTTTCCAAATTTCAGAATTTAGGTCGTCTTTATTTTATTATTGTATAATGTTCACCTTACAACATAGCCTAACCTGTCAAATTCAGATTTTATTGTGACTAAATAATGGGGAGAGGGAATAACATACATAATACTACAGTCTGTATCTGTTTGCTGAGACACTCCATTAAACCTTATATAAAATAATTTTGAAGTAAGTTTCATTCTTTGTAAGGTTAACTGTCAAGGTGTTAAATTGCTTTCTCTTCTTGTTTTAGAGTTACTTTTTACTAAGTAATAGAATGTTGTCCTACATTTTCAGTTTATTCCTGTTTCTCAGGAAATATATATGCTCTCTCTATGCACATGTATACACATACAGTAGAACCCCATATAACAAAAAAATCGTTCTGCAAGGCACTTCGTTATACGACTTTTTTGTTATATGATGCAATGCATCTCTTTGAGAAAAATCATACAACGAAAAAAATCGTACAACGAAAATCTCTGGGGAAAATCATACAATGAAAAATTTTCATTGTATGATTTTTTCCTATACATATTTTCATTATATGATTTTTCTCATAGAGATATGCATTGCATCATAACTGTATAACAAAAAATTTCATTATATGGGGCACAATGTTTTTTTCAAATCCTCTTTGTTGTACTATTTTTTCACTGTATGAGGCATTCGTTATACGGCGTTCTACTGTATCTATAGATATATAAAATCCTAAAAATATTTAATGTGATTGTTCTCTTTAGAAAATAAATCCATAATATAAACAGGTCTAATCATGGTATTTCAGATTTTATTTTCTCTTCTGTTTCAGGTGCAGCAACCGGACACAGTGTGCAGTGGTAGCTGGCCCAGATGTGTTTCCTGACCCTTGTCCAGGAACGTACAAGTATCTAGAAGTGCAATATGAATGTGTCCCTTACAGTATGTATTCTGCAGTTCTTATTCTATCATTATTATTTATCACATTGTACATTAATGAGGATTTGGATTGCTGGTTGTTGTTGAAAGGGATTGTAAAATAATTTAGTCACCTCCCCAAAAAAATGGTGACAGACAATGTCTTATTTTTAGTCTAGAAATGCAAGTCTGATTTTTGCTATGCCCATAAACTCATCAGGTTTCTTTAGCCAAGTTTGTCTCACTGAGCAATGCTACACCCCATGTCCTCACCCTGCCTTCCTCAGTCTGAAAACAGAGGATAATAACTACGTACAGGATTATTTTAACTGAGACAGTTCACGTTTATGTGTCATCTCTTAGATGATTTTAAAAGGTATAGTGATACCTCATACAACGTCCAAACTTGGTTTCACAAGTTTGGACTTTATACGGATTTGGACTTTGTATGAGGCATGCAAAATCCTAGCCACAATGCCTCATACCTCCAAATCCTTGCCGCGATGCCTCTATGTATCCATAGAGATACATTGTACTATAACAGCACAGACTTCAGGGCAAAGTCAAGGAAACTGACAGAAATCATTGTCTAAAGGCTAAATACATTACAAAAACATGCCAAACAACTCTGATTTTAGGGGACAAACTTTATGAAGTGCAGGTTTAAAAGTTAACACGTCCCATCATGTGGCACAGTGTTAATCTGCAGCCATCTGGCCGATCATCCATTTTGTACAAGCTACTGTAAACAATTACTGGATGGAAGCAAAGACAAAATGGATGCCAACATGTCCCATCATACAGCACAGTGTTAATCATCCAAACAGCAGCAAACACCAAACAATTGCCCACCTCACCAAACAGTGCTCCCCCAAAAAAGACCAGCATAAGAAAAATTATGGAGTATGCAATCTGTTTTTAAAAACCACAACAGCAAACACCTAACAATTCCCCACCCCACCAAAAAAATTGCCCTCCCCCATCCACCTCCCCATTCTTTACCTCATGCAAAGCCCACAAGAGCAATGCATGCATGCGCCCTGCCTTTTATACTGCCCAGGCAATCTGGGAAAAACCCCAATGCCTCATACAAAGACTTTGTATGAGGCAACTTTTTCGAGGAATGAGGCAATGTTGCATGAATTCGATGTTGTACGAAGCAGACTTTATATGAGGTATTACTGTAATTAGAAAAATTCATGGCTTTCTAGAACTATTAACCATGAAAGGTGAATGACATCCCAGCATCTAGCATTCTACAGCACGTTAGACTGGACAATATGGGGAAGCTCTTTTCTTCATCCTTCCTTTATTGGTTTCTAGGAAAATCTTATTGCCCAGTGTAAGAGATGGAATGCTAGACTAGTCAAACATTTGATCTGATTCAGAAGATATTTTCTGTGTTTTTTTCTGACATGTTTTGACAGCTCAAACATACTGTGTTAATGGTAAGTAGTCTTGCAATTATAAATCCATGTCACCAAACATTGGTGATATTTATCACTAGCATTTCAAAATTACATGTAAATATTCTAGCCCACCTCCTTGCCTTTCAATTAGGAAAGTGTATGATAAAAAAAATCAGTGGAAGATGTTTTTTACTTAATTTTATGTTTCTAGGCTTATCATATTTTTAAAGGCCCTTTAAGCATTAAGATTCAACTTAAAATACATTGATATTGTTGTGTATTGAACATTCTCTGTTAATAGAAAACTGTTAGGTGGCAGAAAATACATCTGTAAGTTTTCTTGAGTTGCATAGATTTTACATTTGTAAAACAGTAAAGCTCAGACATGAATTGTACATTGGCTAGAGTCCTCTTGTCAATATATGCTAGTGTGGTGGAAACTGAAACCAGCACCTCATTAATGAGAGACAGTTTACCAATGTATATATGCAGTTCCCATAGGTAAAGGTAAAGGTTGCCCTTGCTTGAAAGCCAGTCATATCTGACTCTAGGGTTCAGTGCTCATTTCTGCTTATAGCTGTCTGTGTCAACAGGCATTTCCGTGGACATGTGATAGGCATACCTCAACATTGGAGTGCATGGAATGCTGTTTACCTTCCCACCGAAGTGGTCCCTATTTATCTACTTGCAATTTCTTGCTTTCGAATTGCTAGGTTGGCAGGAGCTGGGACAGAGATGGGAGCTCACTCCATCATGCAGTACACGGGAATCGAACTCTGACCTTCCAGTCAGTGAGTTCAGTGTCAGTTCTCATATTAAAATGTAAATTGGCAATAAGATTCTGGCCTGTTATCATTTTCAGGACCTTTCTCCATACCAGTTCCACGCCCTTTTACGGATTCAAAATTCCTACTTGTGTAGGTTCTGAGTGGCTGCTACTAGATTAATTTTTTCCCAAGTAATTTGGCAGACAGAGAGTGAAGGGGCATCAAACGTTTACATGACAAAGACAACACAAAAGAAATGTGTGTCCTTTTCATAAATCACTGAAGAACACAAATTATATGAAAGAGGCTCTTTTTTGTGTAATTTCTGCTCTTTCAGCAACTGTCAAAATAAAATCTCTTAAACACAAATGTTTTTTTTAAAGGGACAAAAGACTCTTTACTTCCTGAGAAGATTTTTGTTCTAGATGGTGCTGGTAGGACCTTAAGACATTGTGTGTGCAACACATATTTTTAATCAGTGAAATTTGGTCCAGCTTTATAAAACAAAGTGATGTGGAAATTAGGTAAAGCTCTTTTAGCCTGTATCTCATCAGTGATATAGTGTGCTTCAGTGGCGGGCATAAGCCAATTCGCACCGGATCATGCATACTGGTAGCAAAACTGACTGGCCATGCCCACCGCCCAGCCCACCTCACCACCCTGCCCACCTCCTCTCCCCACACTGTGACCAAGATGTGACCAAGAGCCAAGAGGAAGGAGGAGGAAGAGCTGCCGCAACCAGAGCTAGGGAGGAGGAGGAGCCATGTTGGGGTGGGGTGGGGAGGTGAGCTGGCAGCCTCCCCCTGCCTGTTCCCACGATGATGCCCCTATAGCCATCGAAGTGGCATGCCCTCCCCTCGGGGCATTGTCATGGGAAGAGGAGGAGGCTGCCAGCCCACCTCCACACCCCGTCTTCCTTCCGGGGGGCAAGGAGTAAGAGGAAGCCACCCAAGTCCGACGCGGCTGGCCTGGGCCAGGCCAGGCCACACTACTGCTGCTTGGGCACTTCTGCCTGCCCCCCCCCTGGTCCCAGGGGGGAGGAAGAGGAAGGTGCTCCTGCCTCCCCCACCCGTGGTCCCGGGGGAGGGGAGAGGAAGAGGGAGCCACCCAACATGGCTGGGCCAAGCAGGGACGCGCCCTGGGCGCCCCACAGCCTGCCCTTTCAGGGTAAGTCTGTGTTTTTTTGTTTTGTTTACTTTGCTGTGTGTGTGTGAGACTCACCTGTGGGGGGGGGAGGGGGACTGGAGCAGGCTAAGGGGGTTTCTTTTTATTTTGAAACTGATATGTTTGAAACACAGACTAACACAGGAACCATTTAAAAAAATATTCAGTGTAAGCATATCAGAGAGTAAACAAAACAAAAATACAAAAACGTTATGGCACCTTAAAGACTAACTGCTGTATTTTAATGCAAGCTTTTGTGGATCAAGTCCACTGGCTCTTTGGCTATAAACAGGGATGAGCACTGAATCCTAGAGTTGGATATGACTGGCTTTCGAGCAAGGGCAACCTTTACCTAATAACAGAAGATCCCTGATTGGTATTCAAATTTGCTGTGAGGTTTTGGCTCTATTTAGTTGCAGTAAAGGTCTCCCTTGCTCAAACACCAGTCGTATCCAACTCTAGGGTATAATCTCCATTTACAGCCAAAGAGCCAGTGCTGTCTGTGTTTGCAGAAGTTTTCATGGCCCATGTGGCAGGCATGACTAGATCACATGGCCACCCCCAGCAAGTCACATGGCCACATATTTGGCCCCACCCACAGAGTTAGCCACATCCACAGTGTGGTAGTAAAAAATTTTGATGCCCATCACTGGTGTGCTTGCCCTGCCTCTCCTTTATTCCATATTTATTTGTTTATCTGGTTTCTGTGCTGCTCTTCTATTCTCAAGGCAATCATTTTATCCACTTTGTCCTGTAAAACAATAAAATTGGGTATGTGTACGTGTCCCACAACACTGGTAGAATCTGCCCGAAGGTGACTGCGAGTAACAGCTCCCAGGTCCTCCAAAATGTCAGAGTTGAAAGTACTGTATATGTTTAGAATGTCTTGTTTGTAGGTAGAAGGGACTTGAGAAGAGCCTGAAAACAGTAAGCTATAGGCAAGTGGATAATGGTAGGCCAATACAACCCATGAAGTCTTTATGTTACAAAGAACTGTGCCAATACTGTAATATAGGAACTATATTACAAATATAGGATCACATACACACGATCCAAAGTGACACAGGTATAAATGCCATAGGCTACTAGGCATATTACATAGATATAAGGCATATAGATGAGTGGAATAGCCAGATACAAAAGGGAAGAGGAGTTGTTTTAAAACAGCTGTAAAGGAGAGAGAATTTTAACCAGTATATCTACAAGCTACACTGGCTGAAATGCCTCCTTTCACAGACACTCTTCTTTCTTTTCCATTTGTGCACAGTATATAGATAACATTGCATTTTTCTATCATTTAGGATGTTGTGGTCCTGTTTTATAAGTACATAACACTGAAAGGCGGGTAAAACATAAAGCAGTGACTCTGTGCAGATGAATCAAAGCAAATGTGGCTTTGTTGGTCCATGAGAGAGAGAAAGCAAAATCCAGTTAGATAAAACAATATTATGACCAGCAAAATTTCATGAAAATGTGTATTTTTCTACTCTTTATTAGTTGGGGTACCAAGGTTGTGGTTTTAAATGGTACAAATACCAAGGACTGAAGAAGTCTCAAAATTATTTGAGTTCTGCAGCTTCTTAATAGCAGGCATCATATAGCCTGATTTCAGAGCTCTGGAGAACCCCAAGACTTGCACATTTTTGGAACACTGTCATCAGTTCTGATAAAGGCATTGCTGAGCTATTTAGAAGACCAAAGCAAAGAAAGTCTGACCCCTGATTTCTGTAATTAGCCATCTTAACCCTGTAAAGAGAATAAAATAAAGTACTGTATCATTTATCGATGCTGCCCCTTTACAGTGGTGGGGAAAGGATATTTTATGGCTCCCTGATAAATAGAGTGTCATGTTTAAAAGAGTGATAAGAAGCTTTTATTTGTATTTGCAAAGGGGCATTTGTGTACTAGGCAGTAGTGGAAAGTAATAGTAGGTGATACTCTTGCAAAAAGATTAAGAGAGGAAGAGACAAGAATAGAGATAACAATCACACTGTTTATCTTATGGATGGAATGTGATTTTGTGGAACTAAAATTCATCTGTGAGAAGCAAACCTGTCCTGGGAGAGAATTATGAACAGACTAGAGAAGAAAAGTAGGCAGATAGTAATATTCCCAGTAATATTTTCGGGCTGGTTGTTTTGTAATCAAATATTTTGAGTTATTTGTATTCATTTAGGTTTTTGTATTAATTTAGGTTTTTGTGTGTTGTTTTTGCAACAGCTGGCATACAGGGTCAGACCTCATATGCAAGAATTTGGCTAATTTGAAAGTCAAAACCTTAAGGTTACATGACAGTTTAGCTATTCAGCCTCAGGGCAGTCTCACCCATCCCAACACTTGCATTTCAGAACAGCATAGTTTCAAGCATATAAACCTATATGGTTACATACAGAAATAACAAATACAGTGGTTTGCCCATTTGGAGAGAATGTCTTGGAAGTCAATACCATACAAGGCATATGTCAGTGGTGACGAAACTTTTAAAGACCAAGTGCCCAAAAAGGGGAGATGGGCGGTAGGCATCACGTATGCCGGTGATGTCATGTGTGTGCGCACCCAGGTGATGTCACCAGCATGCTTGAAGCTGTGCACGCATGTGCGCATGCACACCACCCTGCACCACCCAACTTTGTGCTGTTTCCTCTGCAAGTCATCCCCAGACAAGCCCCAGCCACCATGCCAGGCCCTGCTGCCGTGCCCTCTCCCCAGACAAGAAATGCTCTGCCACGCCAGATGCTGGAAAAGCCTCCTGGCCTCTGTAAAAGCCCTGTGCAGCCACCAGAAAGGCCTTTCGGGATCCGGAGAACCCCCGCCAAGCCTTAACAACCCCACCAGGCCTTCCCACCCTCGATGGGCCTTCCCACCCTCTACAGTCCTTCCTACCCCTACCCCCCAATCGGGCCTCTCCCCATGAGTGCTCCTCACCTTACCTCTCCCAGCTGCAGCCTCCTGGGATTTCAGCCTCCCCTCTCTTCTTTCCTTTGGCAGAGAAAGAGAGGATTGGTGGGGAAATGGTGCCGGCTGGGCTGCATGGGGCAGGGCCTCCCCTCAATGGTCAGGTGCCAGCAGAAAGGCTTCAGTGTGCCACTTCTGGCACACATGCCCTAGTTTTGCCAGCACTGGCATATGTGAAAAGAAGAGAAAGGCAAAGACCTTGAGGAAGATGGAGAGAAAATCAAAGAAATGTTACAAGACCAAATACAGTGGAACCTTGTATAACAAATGCATCATACAATTTAAAAAATCGTACAACAAAGAGAATTTTGGAACAAATGGGTGCATTGTATAGCAAAAATTTCTATGGGAAAAATCGTACAATGAAAATTTTCTTTTTACGATTTTTCCCATAGGGATTTTTGTTGTACGATTTTCCCCATAGAGATTTCCGTTGTATGATGCATGCATCATACAATGAAAAAAAATTGTATAATGAAGTTTCTTGTGGAACCAATTATTTTCGTTATACGAGGTTCTACTGTAATGCCGATGGAGGCAGCTAGAAGTGCTAAAGCAAGAAACTTATATTTCCCTCGACACCTGAATGAGTAAAAGTGGAAGTAAAGAAAAAGAAGATGGTTTCAAGCAGTAACTCTGTGACTGTTTATGGCAAAGCGAGGGAGAGGGAGACTGGGGATCTCTGCAACTCCCCTAGTGATGAAGCTGGCTTCAAATTTGAGGCAGATGTAGTACGTACTAGGTAGAAAAGTTCCTTTCTTATTTACTTCTCAGTTTTATATTTCAGAAAGCAGTCAGCTTCCTAGGAAGAGCTGGAGTTGAAATCTTATTTCCGGTCTCTCAATAATATCGCTGCTTGGAATGGCAAAAGAGAAACTTGTAGTGATGTATGTTCAGTCCAGGGTGAAGAATGGGAATTGAAATTCAGGATGCTCTACCTGAGACTTGGAAGGCTGGTGGACAGCAGTAGTGACCTGAGACCTTTGAGCTGAACTACAAATCAACAAGGCAGCAGCTGGCTGTTCCTTTAATATAAGACACAATGCCCAGTGCTTTCCTCCTTAGCCAGCAATGACACCAGCAACATTAGGATGTGACTAGGGCCTTTCTGATCCCAGCCTGAATGTGGTCGCATGTAAAGGGCAATACTTCTCCAAGAGGTCTTGGGAGTGTTTCAAGAGCAGACTGTAACAAGGTTCATGAAATTGAGTGTGCAGTTATATTGTTTTTAAAAATGTTGTTGAAATTGTGTGCTTTTCCCTAAACCCTGAAGTGTTTGGGGATCAAGGAGACAACGGAGGCTTGATTCATGAAGAGGCATTGGGCATAGATAGCCCGGACGGAGTTTATTAGGAATAACAGGACAAAGACATTCCAGAGAAGAGTATGCAATATATCCTTATTGGTTACCTGCGATAACATAAGGTTACATAATTGGCTAAATATCAGCGTGCCTGCCTCGTGCACACCTTGCTGATTGGTTAAACAGCTGTGTGTTAGTTAGGCAGCTACGTGCCATCCCTGGGTATAGTAGGGAGGGCTAGACAGCCTTGAGTCATGGTATCAGAGGCCCAAGCTGGGGGCCCAGGCCTCTAAGTTATGGCATAAACAGATGAGGCAGGAGAACGATCACCCACGATTTATGACCATGGTTTGCCAATAGCCACAGCGATCGTGCTGTGAACATCCGCACAAAACCCAATTTCAAGTCATGGAGTTCTCAATATCACATCTATCATGAAAACCAGTTCTCCCATACTTTATATAAACACATGATTTTACACTGGCTCATGTATCAATATATCTTTTAAAAAATATTTATTCATTTAAAAATTGATTCAACATGGCCATGCATTTCTTTCCTTCCTGAGCACTCCCCCCTCTGCCTGGTCCCTCTTCCTCTTCAACTTCCTCACCTGATTCCACTACTGCTCCCTCCACACTCACTTGTTATTAACTTCCCATTCCAACTTTGAGAAGCCTGTCATCCTCTAATCCATCTTTTCCCAAACTATGTTCTGCAGAACACTAGATTGCCCTTACTCGAAAGCCAGTCATATCCAACTCTAGGGTCAGTGCTCATCTCTGCTTATAGCTGTCTGTGTCTGCAGGCATTTCCGTGGACATGTGACAGGCATACCTCAACATTGGCGTGCATGGAGCGCTGTTTACCTTCCCACCGAAGTGGTCCCTATTTATCTACAGTACTTGCAATTTCTTGCTTTCGAACTGCTAGGTTGGCAGGAGCTGGGACAGAGATGGGAGCTCACTCCATCATGTAGTACTCGGGAATCAAACTCCAACCTTACAGTCAGTGAGTTCAGTGTCTTCACCACTTGAACCACTGCGGGCCCCTGCAGAACTCTGGTGAACTTCAATTCCCAAGTCCCCGAAGCCTAGGTCAGTACATTGGCTGATCAGTGCTTTGGGGAATTGACTTAGGCTTCTGGGAATTGAAGTCTAAAAGTCAAAGACTGGAAAACACTGCTGAAGTAATACTTACACACACACACACACACACACACACACACACACACACATATCATGGGAGATCCCACCAACTTATCTAGGGGCAAGAGATGAGGACGAGATCCTTCTTTCCTGCTTCAGCCTGAATCAGAGAAAGAAGGGTGGCTGTGATGTAGTATAAAACTTTTCAGATATATGAGAGAGGGACAGAGGGAGAGAAGATGGAAATTGAGATAACTTTTGGTGCTGATTGATAATCCAGCCCTGTCTGTCTGTCTGTTTCCTCCTCTGCCTGTGTCTCACCCCAGTTTTCGAGTGGAACAAGCGCTTCCCCAAAGGTCCTTGCCTGCCTTCTCCTCACGTACCTGCCCACCTGTTGCCTCTCATGCTCCTTGCTTCTTGAGCACTCGCCTCCTCACCTGGGTTTCTCCTCTCCAGCTTTGTTGCCTGATTCCACCCACATCCACACCCACTTAGTGTTGATGGGGCAGATCATTGCCAACCATAAACTGAGCCTGTCTTGCTGATAAGCTGTTCAGGGTGGCAGCAGAAACCCCACTAAATACTGAAAGCAGCAAGTACCCATTTAAAATCAATTAATTTTGCTCCAAGACAAGAATTGGTGCAAAATAACGACTCCCAGAGGGTGAGTGAAAATAACCAGCATTTCAATCAAATAATGTGGGCTGGTTTGTTCTTTAAGATCTTTGATGTTAAATTGATTTTCCCATGTTAGCTCTGATACAGACATATGGCTTTTTAGGTATATAACTGCAACCTGAGATAGAGATGTCATTTTATGTTTCCTATTGCATTTATATCATAACTTGTGCCAGAAAATAGAATTTCACACAGCTCAATGTTATCAACTAAAAGGACATTCTCCCACCTCCTACCCGTTATTCTTTTTCCAGCTTGTCATATCATTTTTTTCATTAGTTCTTGTATGGATTCTTGTCTACTTATATGTCTTACTATTATTATTTTATGGTACTTTAATGTATCCTATCTGTTTATATAGTTTTACCTGATTGTTTACCACCTTTTGAGGCCTTCTGGCCAAAAGGACATTATAACAATTGAATGAATGAAATTGAATGAAATATAAATAAAATTGTGTTCCTGTTCTCGTGTAGGATCTCTACAAGTAGGAGTCTTGGGAGATGGGGTCTCTCATGAGACATACAGTTGTCTCTACGTAGTTATGTCAGTATAGTTGCCTCATGAAATAATGTAGTTACATAAGACAAGCAAGAGCTGGTAATCAGTCAGTCAGTTTTTATTACAATCATACAACAGCCCCATTAAGATGTAAAGAATACTGGCAAGTGGAGTGGTGAGGAATTCTCTACATACAATAACAGTTTTGTGATCTTATCACAAGGTGTGTATCTAAGCTACTATAATGATTAATGAAGAGAGTGAATCTGCTGCTTACTTGCCACTTTAAAGGTACAGTGGTTTTAGTACAATCTGAAGGGAGCAAATGGGTATAAAAATCCTGAGGACTATCCAGAAAGTGTGTTAGAACTGGGGTGATGCACAGCAAATTTATATGGATGGTATAGCTAGTTGGCTAGCTTGGTGGTTTAGGTATCTGGCTGCACAACCAGAGGCTAGAAATTTGGTTCTCCAGTGTGCATCCAGGGAGAAGGGCTAGCCTGTGTAATCATGGGCAAGACACATACACACACACTCGAAGTATGAAATCATAAACCCCTTTTATGTATTCTCTGCCCAGAAGACCCTGGAAGAAGTTGCCATAAATCTGAATTGATTTAGCAGCATAATAATATTATGTGCATTATAATAACATATAACAAATTGTATCACACATGCCCAATTGGCATGCACAGGTACAATGGGATTAAGGAATGTACAAGTAACTCCCTTATAAAATAGCTGATGGTAAACTGTAAAATAAACCAGTGTTTTTCAATATTTAGGGATTTCTAGACAGTGCAGATATCCAATTGGATAATATTTATTAAGGTTTCCAGCAGTGAAATAACCTAAGATCTATGCTCTCTCCTCTCAGATCCATTGCTTAATTGTTTCTTGACCTCTTAGGAACTCTAGATGTAATAGGGGAGGACTGAATGTAACAGCTGCCATTATCCTGAGGGGCTTTTTTTCCTCCTAGGATCCAACAAGCTAAGTCAAGGGAGCTAAGGTTTAGCTTAAACCAAAAAAGATTCACTCAGAACCAAGAACATGCTTCCAGTGAAACCATTTTAAATTTCACCCTAAGTATTGGGCATAGAGCATGGATCTCCCAAAGGGTATGTAGAAATTCAGACTTGATGGCTTCCTGGGCCAAGCATTTTCATATGTGCCTGAGTAAGATTCATATATTAGGTGCTCTTTCTCTTTACTTTAGAACAGTGGTGGCAAACCTATGGCATGTGTGCCAGAGGTGGTACTCAGAATCATCTCTGTGGGCACCCATGAGGTTGCCCCAGCACCGAGTTTGCCCTGCCCAGCAGTCCAATGGGATAGTTTCCTCCCTCCCCTGTTGGCACTTTTTGATAAATAAGTAGGTTTTGGGTTGCAGTTTGGGCACTCGGTCTCTAAAAGGTTTGCCATTACTGCTCTAAGAGGTTTTAATTGCTGTGGAGATGTACGAGTTGTCTTTAAAGAAGAAAAACCATATGATAGTGGTGACAGATCTTTGAGCATTCTCAGTAACATGCAGAATCTGGGCACTCCATGATCAAATATCAAGATATGTGTGTTGTATGAATATCATGAGCAGCAATTTGTTACTTGGGTTTAGCAAACCTTTAGCAAAAAACAGAATTTTAATCTTCTGATACTTTATTGTGAGCTGCTCTTCAGTGCAATGTACAGTAAAATCCAGAGAGCTCTCACATTTATTTAATGTGAATGACTATGAATTCACATTAAATAAAACAAGTATCAGGCTATTTACTAGTTTAAGAAGGTGAGAGTCAGGATTCAATAAAAATTGAACCATAGCATGGTATAAAACTGAACAGCACAAGAGCCAGACTATATCTCATTTTCATATCTCCCCTGACTGGGACTTTACACAAAATATGAATTGCATATTTTTCTTACAAAATAATTGTTGGGCAGCATGAGAATCAGTCTAAGCAATCTGTGATCTATGATGGAAGCCTCATGTTCTACGAAGGTAGCATAAAATACCAAAAAGCCTTGGGAGTGTGTTTCTCTTCCAAATGATGTAAAATGAATTTCTGATCAAAAGGTTGAGTGCCTGGTCCTTAAGCCCACTGTCTTTTCCTTTCTGAGGGTCTCCTGAACTATCAAATCCCCAAAAAATCCAATATGAATCTGTAAGATACAGCTTGTTCACTCTGCTTAACAGATTTATTGTTTGGTAATTGGAAGGGGTCAGATGTTTTCATCTATTTGCATCTTGGAATGATAACAATCAGTACCGAATCATTAGGAGTGTGTGCTGTTTGATCACTGTATATACAGGTGAAACTCGAAAAATTAGAATATCATACAAATGTTCATTCATTTCAGTAATGCATCTTTAAAGGGGAAACAAATATATGAGATAGAGTCATTACATGCAAGAGATATGTCAAGCCTTACTTCGTAATAATGGTGATGATTATGGGGTACAGCTTATGAAAACCCCAAATTCACAATCTTAGAAAATTAGAATAGTGAGAAAAGGTTCCATAGTCTAGACTCAAAATGTCCCACTCTATTCAGCTAATGAATCCATAACACCTGCAAAGGGTTCCTGAGCCTTTAAATGGTCTCTCATGCTGGTTCAGTAGGAATCACAATCATGGGAAAGACTGCTGACCTGACAGTTGTGCAGAAAACCATCATTGACACCCTCCATAAGGAGGGAAAGCCCCAAAAGGTAATTGCAAAAGAAGCTGGATGTTCCCAAAGTGCTTTATCAAAGCACATTAATAGAAAGCTATGTGGAAGTGAAAGGTGTGGGAGAAAAAGGTGCACATGCAGCAAGGATGACTGCAACCTGGAGAGGATTGTCAGGAAAATGGTTGAAGACAGATGGTTGAAGACCCAACTAGAGGTACAAGAATCCTTGACTTGATCCTGAGTAATACTCAGGATCTGGTGCAAGATGTTAATGTGACTGATCCAATAGGGAACAGTGACCACAACTCAATTATGTTTAACTTGATCATAGACCGCAAGTTACTGATAAAATCTAACACAGAGACCTTAAATTTTCAAAAAGGAAATTTCCCAAAGTTGAGGAAACTAGTAAAAAAGAAGCTGAAAGGGAAAATTGAGAGAGTCCAAACACTTCAAGAGGCATGGAGGCTGTTTACAAAAACAATAACAGAGGCCCAATTGGAATGCATACCCAAAAGGAAAAAGGGCACTGCCAGGTCCAAGAGGACTCCAATGTGGCTTACAGGAGCTGTTCGGGAAGTGATCAAGAGCAAGAAAAGCTCATTTAGAAGATGGAAGGCTTGTCCGAATGAGGACAGCAGGCAGAAACATAAATTCTGGCAGAACAAATGCAAGGCAACAATCAGGAAAGCAAAGCAAGACTTTGAGGAGCGTATAGCTAAAAATACTCAGAGAAATAACAAAGACTTCTTTAAGTACATTAGAAGTAAGAACCCAACTAGGAAGGCCATTGGACCATTAGATGACAATGGAAGGCAAGGGGTTATTAAAGAGGAAACAGAGATTGCAGAGAGACTCAATGAATTCTTTGCTTCAGTATTCACTGAAGAAGACAGAGGCCACATGCCCAAAACAGAGCCTATCTTCGAGGGGAGGGAAACCGAAGAATTAAGCCAGATAGAAATAACCAGGGAGGAGGTCCTTGCATGTCTTGTTAAACTAAACACTAACAAATCACCAGGACCAGATGGCATCCATCCACGAGTTCTCAGGGAACTTAAAGATGAAATTGCTGATCTCCTAGCCAAAATATATAATCTTTCCCTCAAATCAGGCTTTGTGCCTGATGACTGGAAGGTAGCGAATGTAACACCAATTTTCAAAAAAGGATCCAGGGGTGATCCAGGAAATTACCGACCTGTCAGTTTGACATGTGTCCCAGGTAAAGTGATGGAAACCATCCTAAAAGATAGAATTAATAGGCACATAGAAGAGAAGGCGCTGCTAAAGGAGAGCCAACATGGCTTTTGCAAGGGCAAATCATGCCTCACTAATCTGTTGGAATTTTTTGAGAGTGTCAACAAGCATGTGGATAAGGGGGATCCAGTTGACATTGTTTATCTGGACTTTCAGAAGGCTTTTGACAAGGTCCCACACCAAAGGCTCTTGAATAAACTTACCAGTCATGGAATAAAGGGACAGGTCTTGTCCTGGATCAGCAACTGGCTAAGGGACAGGAAACAGAGGGTAGCACTAAATGGACACTTCTCCAAGTGGAGGGAAGTAAAGAGTGGGGTCCCCCAAGGTTCAGTACTGGGACCCCTGCTTTTCAACCTCTTCATAAATGATCTAGAGGTAGGAGTGAAAAGCAAGGTAGCCAAATTTGCTGACGACACTAAATTATACAGGGTAGTGAAAACTGTGAGAGATTGTGAGGAGCTCCAGAGGGATCTCTCGACACTGGGGGAGTGGGCAAAACAGTGGCAAATGAGTTTCAACATTAGTAAGTGCAGAGTGATGCATGTTGGGGCAAAGAACCCCAATTACATTTATAAACTGATGGGGTCTGAACTCTCTGAGACAAACCAGGAAAGGGACCTTGGTGTCCTGGTGGACAACTCAATGAAGGTGTCTACCCAGTGTGCCTCAGCAGTGAAAAAAGCAAACTCAATGCTAGGGATCATTAGGAAGGGTATAGAAAATAAGTCAGCAAGTGTCATTTTGCCTCTTTATAAATCTATGGTGAGGCCCCATCTGGAATACTGTGTACAGTTCTGGTCGCCATACCTCCAGAAGGATATTATGGAGTTGGAAAAAGTGCAGAGGAGGGCAACCAGAATGATTAGGGGACTGGAACACCTTCCTTACCATCTGAGGCTGCAACGGTTGGGCCTCTTCACTCTTGAACGACGACGTCTAAGAGGTGACCTGATTGAAGTTTATAAAATCATGCACGGTGTGGACAAAGTAGATAAGGAAAAACTGTTTTCCCTATCGCATAATACTAGAACTAGGGGACACTCCATGAAACTTTTGGGTACTAGTTCTCAAACAAATAAGAGAAAGTACTTTTTCACCCAGAGGATTACTGGTCTATGGAACTCCCTGCCAGAAGAAGTGGTGACAGCTGTCAGTCTTGACAGCTTTAAGAAAGGATTAGACAAGTTCATGGAGGAGAAGAGTATCAATGGCTATAATTATGGATACTTAAGGACAACCTCCGGGTTGGAGAGATAGGCAGGATATCTCTCAATATCATTTCCAGGGAATCCTAAGCAGGTGAAGGCATCTCCTTGGGAATACCCTGAAGGAAATGGTGAGCCACTGTGTGAGACAGAATGCTGGACTGGATGGGCTGTGGCCTGTTCCAGCAAGGCTGTTCTTATGTTCTTATGTTCTTAAAGGCCATTCAAAAGTGTTGGTGATGCCGCATTGAAGCAGTAATTGATGCAAAAGGGGCCCAAACCAAGTACTGAGTACATATGCATGCTTATACTTTTCTGAGGTCCAATATTGTTCTGTTTCCAATCCTTGTATTAATGCTTTCATGTAATATTCTAATTTTGTGAGATTGTGAAATTGTGGTTATCATAAGCTGTACCCCATAATCATCACCATTATTACGAAGTAAGGCTTGACATATCTCACTTTGCATGTAATGAGTCTATCTCATATATTTGTTTCACCTTTAAAGATGCATTACTGAAATGAATGAACATTTGCACGATATTCTAATTTTTTGAGTTTCACCTGTATATAAACTGCTGTCAAAACCATTCAAAAGTACATTTAATCCACTCTGGAGAGATTGTGTCAGTTCAGGGGCCCTGCTCATCTCTGAGGCCAGAAATAGATGCTAGTAAGGGAGATTTTCTAAATCGGAGTTCAAGAAAGTCACATAGTCTGGCTCATCTGAATTAAGTGCATAGAAGTAGGTCTCCCAGAAATGGTCAGAGAGAGGGCAAAATACCTCAGGAATTTCTGTTGGGAGTTTACCTGATACAGTATGCCAAAAATGAAGAATCTTTGAATCAACTGAGCCTAGGCTTCTAAAAGCTGGTAGTGTTCAGTGGCTTAGACTGCTTGGAGCACAGCGAGGGGGGCTGGATTATGAAACCACAGAGTACCTCCTAAAACAGAGGCCAGCCAGGATCACCCAGAGCATGTGTTTAATTAATTGACTGCCCTATACCCTCTGTAGCCTTGGGCAAGCTGCATTGTCCTAGTGCAAAACCAGAAAGAGGGGCTAGTAAACCACTTCTGGATACTTTATACCAGGGGTTCCCAACCTACAGCCCACAGGCCAACCCCAGCCCATGACACCATTCTATCTAGCCTGTCACTGCTTCTGCCGCATCTGGAAGTGGAAGTGGGCACATTTATGTCAGTCGTAAAATGCGCCCACACATGCGCAAATGCAACTGTGGCTATTGTAAACATGGAAGTGGGCTCATTTATGACAGCCGTAAATGTGCCCGCTTTCGGGGGGCTGTGGCGTAAAAAGGTTGGCTATCTCTGCTTTATACCTAGAAAGCCCTGGGTGATAGAAAGAGTCACCATAATTTAGAATCGACATGACTGCACATCATTATTGTTACTTATTATGAGAACTAAGACAGTGCACTAACACACACCCATTTTCAGAAACAGAAGCATATCTTTCATGAGTTGCCAAATTGTAGTGGCTACATATTAGGAAGCCCCTGGCTCCACACAATGGTTTTTGGCAAACCACTCTCTCCTTTAGCTTCAAACACCCCCATCCTATGCAACAGCAACAATGCCCATTAATTTGTAAGAGTTGCAACAGTAATAAATGTGAGGCACTTTCACTACCCAAAACCTCTTTATAAAAAGTAAGTTCAGTTGTTCTCTTTTCAGTGAATGTTTCCCGTCAAATCTTGGTTGTGACCTTACTTGTCCAGATGCAGTTGTCTGTGTGCATCACTGCCTGATGGGATTATCTGGGGTTTATACAGATGCTTATGAAAGGCTGGATAACCTTGCAGTTCTACCAGTCCTAATTAAAGGTGATTAGGTGTCAACATTATCCTAATCACTGTGCGGAAGACAGAAGAGACAGGGACTTTGTCTAGAACGCTTACTATCTAAGCCTAGCGGCTTAGGCAGAAGCTGAAGTGCTCAGACCTCCTTAAGAAGATGAATGAGTTTGGTGGCCATCCAGGAGAATAGTCAGATACATCACAAACTCCTGAAAAGACTGATGCTCATCTCCTCAGAGTTAATTTCCCATCCAAGTAGGCAATGACCTGTGATTTCACCACTTCTTTCTAAAATGTCAGATAATTCTGCTATCCTTATGGTTGTGGAGATGTTTTTTAGCAGAAGAATTCAGAACTGATTGAAGGGAATGGCAAAGAAGCGGGGACAACGTGACATATGCAAGTATCGTATTGCATATTATACGTAAATATGGTGGGGAAGGGGTCATAGCCTAAAGTCAGGTACTTATGTTAGTGGGGTGGGGGAGAGATGAAGTAGTCCAATTTGACATCAAAAGGGAAGAAGCTAATCCCATGATAGGAAACAGGACCCTTTTCACCAACGAAAGTCAGCTATTCAGCAGGTTCCTCAAATAGCCCCTGAAGGAATGCCTCTCTGTCATATCCTCTGCCCGTTAAGCCTTTAGACCAGGGGTTCCCAACCTTTTCAAGCCAGGGGCTGGGTCACACACTCTCAGTCAGCTTCGAGGGCCAGATGGCCATTTTGCCCTGTTTGCACGAAGAGGGGTTGCCATTTTGTCCCAACAGCTTCAAAGGGCAGCCATTTTGTTTCTTGAATGCCTTTGGAAGGGGGCACATGAAATGCCGCCACAGTCCACTGTGGGCCTTAGGTTGGGAACCTCTGCTTTAGACAAAGGGAATGAACTTTATCATGTAGGTATGTAGCCATTTTTGGAATATTTAAGAAATCACAGGTATTTCTCATCTCTGACCTGTACAAACCCATACAAAAATTTCACTGGAGATCAGAAAGGAAGAATAAGGGGAAACATCTATATAACTTTCAGTTTTAGAATGATAAAAGGAGGAGTTTAAGATGTGGTCCTGTCTAGAACTAAATATTGTTGACCTCAAGGGGATTTATCCCTAAATAAAATGGGTAGAGTTGGGTTGTGAAATGTGAATTGCTGAACAATTGAAACTCCATTGGAAAATTCCCCACAGTCTTTTCCCCCAGGGTTTCATAGGACACAATATCATTTCAGAAATTTCTCTGTGCATTGTACAAAAGTTTGTTTATTTTATTTTTATGCCACCCACGTAGTGAATTCCACTGATATCATGCTAAAAACTAACACCATTACAATTACTTGTTTCTTTTCTGGGTGATAATGTGTAACCGCTTTTCTTCTTAGCAGTAATAGAGGAGATCTCCCCAGATGTTACTTGTTAAGCACAAGTATTATTTTTATGTTAGTGTATATCTTTCATTATATAAAGTAGCTGTGGGATAGTCTCTATTTTTAACTTCAAGATATACATCCTGCATTGTTTGGAGTAGTCTGAGTTCCTGACTCTGATATTTGATGAATCTACGGCCAGCAAAGACCTGCTTCGTCTTTCTCTGTGTCCACCCTCAGTGGTGGGAAGGAGTAAAGCTGTCTTCCCATCTCTTCCACTTTTGAACATAGTGAGACCAATTACTCAAGTGCTGCTTCTCATCATGTTGTGAAGCTATCAGGGTCTTCTGAGGTAGCAGATACCATCTCATTCCTGCCATCAATAAGATTGCAGTTGAGTTAGGCAAAGCAAAACACTCCCACCAAGATTGTCCTCCAGGATTGTCTGCAACTTGTTTCCTTTCAGGGTGGTTGTGGATGCCAAAAGAAGAAGGGGCGGCCAAAAATGAGATGGCTAGATGGTATTGTAGATGCAATGGGCACAGAGCTGCGCGGGCTGAGGAAGATGGTGGAGGACAGAGGTGCCTGGTGGACAATGGTACATAGGGTCACAAAGGGTCAGAATCAACTGTGCGACTGAACAACAAAAAATTACCACATCTAGGTTTTCTGATGTAGAGAAATGCTCATTTGTGGCCCTTGTATAGTGAAAGATTTAGTATATTTGCATCTCTGTAAGTGTAACATGTTACTTGCTATCTCAGTCTTAAAGTAAAGCAAAAATGTGTTACCTGAAATGATTACTGCTGACACGTGAAGACAGGCTTATATCTGCAGTAATAAGAGTGTGCATGTATCCTACCTCTCTCTTTTCTCTGACAAGTACAGAAACAGCTATGACCTGCTTCTGTATCCACCTAAGATAAGATTAAGATAAGATAAGATAAATCTTTATTGTCATTGTCCTGCACAGAACGAGATTGGGGGGGGGGGACACTTATCAACTCAACAAAACCTAAACAAAATACAACTATACAAAATTATCAACATATTCCCACTCCACATATACACATTTAACCCCTGAAAAGCTCTAAAACTCTAAGGCTCTAAAAACTCTAAAACTCGAGAAACTCTAGAAACTCTAAAAACTCTAGAAACTATATACAGAAGCTTGCTCATAGACTGCATTGCACTGCATTCAAAGCCAGATCTGCTTTTGGGTAGAAACTATTTCTCAAGCAGCTGATCCTGGTCTTTATGACCCTATACCTTCTTCTAGAAGGCAAAAGCTGAAAGAGATCATTTCCGGGGTGCGTACTATCTTGCACAATCTCTACAGCTTTTTATAACACCTGGTGGCATAGATTTGATCTAGAGTGGGAAGAGTACGCCCCATTATCCCCTCCGCAGTCTTTACGACCATGGACAGCATTGTTCTTTCCCTAGCTGTACAACTCCCAAACCATACACACAGACCATAGGTTAACACACTCTCTATGGTACAGTGGTAGAATGCCAACAGCAGGTCCTTTGAAAGATTGTTCTTCCTGAGGATTCTCAAGAAGTATAGCCTCTGCTGTGCTCTCTTCATCAGATCTTTGGTGTTTGCTCCCCATGTCAGATCATCCCTCAGCTCCATTCCCAGAAATCGAAACACCGAGACCTGTTCCACACAATTCCCTTCAATAATAAGTGGCTGGATGTTCAATTTGTATTTTCTAAAGTCCACAATGATTCCACAATGATCTCTTTTGTCTTTTTTACATTGAGGAATAAATTGTTTTCCTTACACCACTCCGTCAACATCTCAACCTCCTTCCTGTAAGCTGACTCCCCCTCCCCAGCAGTAATCAGACCCACCACCATTGTGTCCTCTGCAAACTTGATGATCTTATTGCTGGGGTAACTGGGAACACAATCATATGTGTAAAGCTTGTACAGAAGCGGGCTCAGCACACACCCCTGTGGCGTCCCCGTACTTATACTGAGATCAGCAGAGACATGAGCCCATCCTGACCCTTTGGAAACGATCTGATAGAAAATCTAGTATCCACCTGCATAAGCATAGCCCCAGATCTAATAATTTTAGCACCAGTCTATGCGGAAGAATAGTATTAAATGCAGAACTAAATTCTACAAATAACAGTCTCACATAAGTCCCTTGTTTCTCCAAATGGGTCAAAACAGCATGTAGGGCTGTAACCCATGAATCCTTAGTGTCTGAAACTTAGGAAAGGGCACTAAGAAGACCTTGTAGGTATACATCTCAGTTTTCGTGTTTAAAATAGGTTAATTCATCTTAATGAATTAAAATCTATCTGTATCCCATTGTACCAGATTGAAGCTGTCGGTGGCAGACACAATAATGTTCCTGAAGTAAATAGTTCTCTCCTCAAGAGCAGGAATTCTTAAGGTTTGGATCAAATAGTTCTGCTAATTTTATGTGGGGCAGTGAAGGTCCAAGCTGCTTAAATCTGTAGTTCTGGTCTTTCTGTCAATGAAATAACACAGGTCTCTCTTCTGTATGATCCTGCTGCCTGGACCTTTGCCTGTTTATGACTTTGAATTTTGTATGCATGTGTGTGTCAGGGATATGATGAACTCTACAACTGCTGACAATTCAATCAAGATAGATAGATTACCCAGTCAAGAATTCTCCAGTCCCTACTAGAAATCCCACCTTCACACACAGATTAAGTTCATGGTATACCAAGCTGTTGTTATCTTAATGTTATTGTATGGCTGTGAAACATAGACCCTCTACCATCGCCATCAAAAAACTTGAGCATTTACACCAACAGAAGCTAAGGTCCACCTTGAACATCAAGTGGAATGACTATGTCACCAACATTGCAGTTCTTGAGAAAGCGAATGTAAACATCATAGTCTAGGATGGATAGGGCATGTCCGCCGTATGGATGGTTCCAGGCTTCCTCGCCAAATACTTTACAGGGAACTTAGCTCTGGTACAAGACCTCGTGGAGCTCCTCTGAAGTGCTATAAGGACCAGCTGAAGCAAACCATGAAGGTGTCAGGTATAAACTCACAAACCTGGGAGACAACGGCTGAAGATCGCCTACTTTGGTGCCATATCATCTCTGCTGCTACCAATCACTTTGAAGGAGAACACCACAGACATGAAGAGGCTAAGCGACAAGCATGGAAGCTTCGTCAAACCCAACCATGTCCTCCACCATCTATTCCAGTGTACTGTGTGCTGTCGCATATTCCATGCCAGCATCGGTTTGTAGAGTCATCAGAGACATATCCACCAGCTGAGAAAATGACCTCCAGGAAAAATGTGTGCTCGGATACAAGTAGCAGCCAACGACAACAACTGGAAAACACACCTTCAGTGAAAGAGCTAAACTCAGTTTTTCTTGTGTTCTTATTTTGTTAAAAAAATGTCTGCATACGTACCAAACTGCCATAAAAGAAGAGACTAATTGATCACAAAGTGGAAACAACTCATTCAAAGCTAACACTTTACTAGTCTATGCTAAGTTATAACTTTTTCCAGTTTTGTACATGTAACAGAAATGCACCCCCAAAAAAGGAATGAAAACTTTTCTTTAAATATGCACAGAACTTCTCTGATACTAATTAAAATAAACTAATTGTCTTGTAGCAAGGGGAAAGTATATAACTATGTATAAGGCTCATTATGTAAAGTGACATCTTTAAAGGTTTACATCTATGTTAGAAAGCCTTCTGTACACATTCAGAAACAATTGGTTCTGAAATCCTTTTCAGAAAACTGAAACCAGTTCAAGTCTAAAAAAAATTATGCCAGAGAGGTATAATTTAATGTTGCAAATTGCTATTATCCTATAGTTTCATATTTTAGCATATAAAACATTTTTTCAGTTATTCTCAACCCCGAGTAATGTCAGTACCATTGTTCCTATTTTACTTAAGAAAAGTGCATAGGCACAGTTGGATAATTTCATATGCTTCTAGTAGGATGTCAGCTTTTGTGACGCCCCTATTACTTGAAGAAACCATAGCTGTTATCTCTGTCTCTTGAAGCAGTTAGACAAAGAAGCTCTGTGTAGAGAAGATATAATAGAGAAGAGGCATCACGGGGGTCCTACACAACATATCGAACAACAGGTTGTGCAACCCTGTGTTACATGCATAGAAATCACTATAGAGCAATTTCAAAAAGTGTGTTTTCTGAGTGTGAAATTTGCAATATGTATTTGCATATGCAAGTAATAGTAAACTCGTCTATGAACCACCAAAGGACGTATATGATTAACAAATTTATATAATATGCAGTTGTAGCTGTTGTGATTTGGGAAAATAAAATAGGGCAAAAATGAAAGTGTCCAATAAGGGTGGAAGGAGAATTAGAAGGTCAAAAGCTGAACAATCAACAGTGTGTAGGGAGAGAAATTAGTATCAGGATTTTCAATTGCTCTAAATCCTGCAGGACTGGACCTCATCCTGCTGCAACTGCTTAGCTCCCACCCAAGAGCCCTGGGGAAGGTTTCAGACCTACATAGGCTTCCTGTGGAAACCATGGGTGGTTTAGCTATATAAGAACCGTCCCTTCCTCCCAGAAGCTGTTTCAGCAGACTTGCGGTTGCTTGGCTTCTGGAGCTCTTGCCTTGTTCCTAGAACAGTGAAGGCTAACCTTGGCACTCCAGCTGTTCTTGGCCTTCAATTCCCAGAAGCCTTGATCAGCAGGTGTGCTGACTTGGGCTTCTGGTAATTGAAGTCCAAGAACAGCTGGAGTGCCAAGGTTAGCCACCAGGGTCCTGGACCTAAAACATCTCATGCCTTGTTTCTGCTCCTGAAGACTCCCTGCCCTGTTTCTGTGGACTGTTTTGCCTTGACTGGATCTTTGCTACAGGAAATTTGTCCTCACCTTGATTGAGCCCCTGATGATTCTCTTCAGTCTGTTCTCCTGGTTGCCTGATCTCTGGCTTGTTTGGGCTGTTTTCGTCATCTAGACCAGAGGTCAGCAAACTTGGGTCTCCAGGTGTTCTTGGACTTCAAATCCCAGAAGCCAAAGTCAGTACACCTATTGATCAGGGCTTCTGGGAATTGAAGTCCAAGAACATCTGGAAAGCCATGTTTGCTGACCCCTGATATAGACTAATCCTGCATCTCTGGTTTTACCCGGACTTGGACTCTGGACTGGGATTTGGTTACTGTTTGGCCTGTTACCTGGTTTTCCTGGAACGTGGAATTCATGTCACCTGCCAGCCGTCTACGCCTCAGACCCTGACAGAAATACTAGCAAGAATGAAAAAGGATTTTGGGGATAGGGGCAAAAGAGAGACCAAAAGGATGAAAGAGAAACGCTGATCCGGGGCTGCCCCTCCCAGCCCGGGAGAGGGTAAAAGTGGCCGGCCCGACCCACCAAGAACCATTGCCGCCGCTGCCAATGCAGCTGCGCCGGGGCTGCCCTTCTCTGCTTGGGCTGGCAGGTATCCGACACCACTTATGCCGGGGTTCGGAGGCCCCGTGGAGCTCACCCGGTGACCAGCCAGAGGAGGAGGCAGGGAGGAAAGAACTGGTCGCACCTGGGGCTCTCCCACCCCCACCAACACTGGACCTCCGGGCCTCTCCCAGGGACTATTTCTCGGTCCCGGGATGGGAGGCTGCTGCGCCCGGCGCTCCTCCCTTTGGCCAGGCAGGGAGTTTAAGGGACGCTGGAGCCGCGGCGCCTCTTCCTGCCGGCCCTGCGGGGGAAGAGGCAGATGGGAGCCATTCAGTCATCACCGCTAGCGCAGCTGCCCTCATGGACGTTTGAATTGTGGGGCGCCTTTGTGACTGCTGGGTGGTTGAGGTTGATTGTTGTGGTCTTTATAATTTATGTTATTTTCTTGATGTGATTTTTTGAATTGAATTGTATGATATCGTGCTTATTTTTTGATGTGATATTTTGTATTGTATTTTGACTTTGAATATTGCTTTTTGAATTGTACTGTATTATATTGTATTGTTTGAGATGTTGTTGCTACCTTGAGTCGACCTCGGTCAGAGAAAGGTGGGGTATAAATTAAATTTGAATTGAATTAAATTTAATAAGGGTTTTTTACCCAAAATACAGGGAGAACTGATGTTGGGGTGAAGGAAGAGAAAATGCTCCTTCCATCTAGCAAACAGGTGTATTTGAATAGGTGACATTTCCCCCCCCCCTTTGAGTTTTGTTTTATAATGTTACTGATGAGAAATTAAGAGCAAAAGATTTCCCAAGGATTCCAGTTCTTAGTTTTAATTATTTCAGACAATTAAAATATTGTTTGAGGGAGTTGCTTTTCTTCCCCCCTGGTTGCCTTCTTTTCTTGCAAATCTTGTTGTTTCTTTTTTCTCATTGTGGCAGAAGAAACAGCAGTAAGCAAGCTACGGGAGCCCACTGTTAACTACTCTCACTCTGTTCTTCCTACAGTGCTTCTGAAATGAAGTGTCAATTGGGTTTTCCATCAACCTCTTCCTTGAGATTTCTCCTTCCAGGGTTGGGCTCCTTCTGTAGAAACAAAATGTCTTTTGCTTCCAGAACATTAATATTCTGTCTGCAAGACAGGAAAATGTACAAGGAAAAGACTCAAGCCCAAAAAATATAATTGGCCAAATCTTATTACCCAGTTCCATTATTGTAGCACATATGGCAAAACCTTTTAAAGTGAATTGCCCCAAGTTAAGAAATCACCCTAGCTATTATCAGTTGCATGTTGAATTGTATGATGTCATGGCAATTAGTTTCCCAAATTATGTCATTTGTGCAGCTATACAAGAGCTTCTTGGCCCATGTCTTTGCCAAATGTATTCAGCTGTGAAAGGTGTTTTTATGGAACAGAGAATTAGATCTAGTGGGCAAGAGTAAGTTGGAATCCTTCCTCTAGCTAATCTTATGTTTAAAAACATTTAACAAAAAAATTTGACCTTCAAAATATCTTTTTAAAAGATAATGTGATATACAGCTGGAGGTTTTGCAGAACTGCTTGGTCTTTTATTTTCACTCTTTGGAGTTCTGCCTTTTCTCTTACTGTTGAAGATTTGACCACAGCTGGTCTTGTTTTACAAGTAATTGAAGTCTTATGCAAAGAAATCCATTTTAGTTTTATATTGTTAAATAAATTATGTATGTTCAGGACCTTGGAACAAAGAAACCAAACCCCTGGGGATTATTATTTCTGAGCAGAGAATCTGTGATTCGTACTTTGTAGAAAAAAGAATACCTTTTCAGGCATATTTTTTTGTGGCTGTTGCAATTAGAGAATGAATGAACTCCTTTCTCAAACCTCCCTTTCCCAAAAATACTTGCAAAAAGAAATGCCATTCAGTTTGTCCATTTGGTAATTGTTATACACACTGGCCAAAATCCAGTAGTAACTTACAACTAAAATAAGTGGAACTTATATAGGTGTTGACTCACCACATCACTACTGGATCAGTGGGTCTTCTCTAGTTGCAACTGGCTACATGATTTCAGCCTGTTTGTAAGGGAGAAATATACAATATGATAAAAACTTTTCACCTAAGTGTTTCCGTTCAGGGTCAGGCTGCTGGATTTCATTCTGGTCAGTGCCTTGAGCAAATACCTTCACACCCTCTCCTGTTAGATTTTATGTTGCCATCAGGGTCATTACACAAATCCACCTCTCAATATCAAACATATGACATATTTTGGGAAACCGCTAAGTATTAGACCTTACTCATGTATTTCCTATGGTAGTAACCAATCAGTTGTAATACAGACACTGCCTTACAGTTTCAGGATGTTATGCAATTGTATCTGGCAACTTATTATTTTCTAATGCAAAACTATTTGTTTATAGTTTGCACTAGGTATGTCATATTCTACTACAGATCTAGAAACTAAATAACTGTACTGTATTACATTATATATCTCATGTTTATTTTTAATCTTATTAGACATACTTTTCTCCATAATAATAACACAGTTTCTCTCTTTCTTGGCAGTTTTCTCCTAACTATCCTCTCCAAATCCCATTCCATGTCAGCCATTTTCATGCTAAGTCACACTGTTCCAAATATACGACCACTCTCATTTTCTCAGCCAGCTCTCATCAATAAGCAAATAGCACAATTTATGTCAATAGCTCTATCCATTTTTTTATTACGATGCATCTGTTTACCACAGGTAGAAGCAGCTCTCTAGGCCTGCTACTGCTCAATCTTTTTATCACACACATTCAGTCTTCTCCAGATCCAATCCTTCAAACATTTCTCACAGAGCTTGGTTTCAAAATCCTTTACTGTCTAGTACTTCATCCTCTAGACTAAATGGCCTTTGGTTCTCTTCCAGGTCCACAGTTCTATTGTTGTCTAATTCTTTGGAAATAAAATCTAATCTGGAAATCCCATCACAATGACAACAATCCTGTTTGTATTTAAACATACAGTAGAACCCCGTATAATGATTGCTCCATACAGCGATGAAATTGCATAGCGATGAGGCTTGGAGGGAGAAACGCCATTCCGCATAGCGATTGTTCCTATGAGAAAATCCATACAACGATTCTCCAATGGGAAAAACCGCTTAGCGCCAAACATTGTTGTACTGTTTTTTCCCATAGAGAAAATTGTTGTATGGATTTTTCCATAGGGAAGATCGTACAATGACAAAAACCGCATAGTGATCAGCTCCATCGAACTAATTAAAATCACTATACAGGGTTCTACTGTAATTTGTTCTACAGTTTTTATACAGTATATGTAGCAGAAACAAATGTCTTGTTCATACCTGTCAAGTTTCGGGAAATTGCTGTCAAACCCCCATATTTTACACTTTTTCCTGCTGTCATCCCGTATTAGTTAGACTGCAATAAGACTGAAGTTAGACTGGAGGCCAGCACAGGATAAGCATAGCTGTCTAGTTTCCTGTTTTGGCTGGAAATTTTCCCTTATTTGACAGAAATTTCCCGAAACTTGACAAGTATGGTCTTGTTATCAACTTGAAAGTCAGTTTCCTGAGTTAAAAATGGTATTGTCCATTGGAAATTCATTCCCTATTGCTCATCAAATTTTACCTGTTCCCCACCCCAATATTTATTTATTTTAATAAATTTATATACCGCACTAATCCAGGACTCTGGGCGGTGTACATATGCCAGCGAGCACCTCACTGACCATACAATAGAACCGGTTAAAACCAATATAAAACCAATTAAAAAGCCCATAGAAACATTTGGCAATATTGCCTACCGCTATGCCATTATCTAAAAACAAATATAAAATCAGCATAACATTAACATTAAAATTAGTTACAGGAGGGGGGAGCCTTAGATGAGCCAGAAGGGGGAGCTTGTTGACAATCCCGGCCCCCAGACCCATTTTGCCAACCACATCTTCAACTCTTTCCTAAATGGTAGCAACTGGGCCTGGAGGCATAGTTCTACCGGGAGGTGGTTCCATAATGTGGGGGCTACGACCAAGAAGGCCCTTTTCCTCATGCTGAAGAGGTGGACCTCCCCAGCAGATGGTATTTGAAGGGTGCTGTCTTGGTTTGCTCTAATGGGACAGGTCGATGTCGTAGGGATGATGCGGTCCCTGAGGTATCCTGGTCCGCTACCATGAAGGGCTTTAAAGGTGACAACTAGCACCTTGAATTGCACCTGGAGACATATAGGCAGCCAGTGCAGCTCCCGCAGCAGCGGCGAGTCACGGGCGAAATTACTACAACCCACCATTGCATGGGCTGCAACATTCTGGACCATCTGCAGTCATTAAGGGCAGCCCCATGTAGAGCGCATTGCAATAGTCCAAATGGTTGGTGACCAGGGCATGGGTGACCGTGAGCAGGGCCTCCCAGTCCAGGAGTGGATGCAATTGATTAATAACATGCACTTAAGGCCCTCCTGGCCACGGCCGTAACCTGCTCCTGGAGCAGAAGCCGCGAGTCCAGGAGGACCCCCAGGTTGTGCACCTGGTCAGATTGTGGTAACAATGCCCCATCCCAAACCAGCGGTAATAACAATATCATGTATATTGTTTATATAATTTTGTGACTAAACATTGAGCTCAATAAGACCGAAGCAGTGAATACTTTCATTTTTATGTTTCTTGTATACAGATTTCATAATATGGTGCAATGTGTGCTTCTTTGTTACAGACATTATATCACTATTTTTCTCAATAGTATTTCCAGCTCAAGTCATGGGAATCCAATTCCACTAGCTTTTCATCTTTGATTTTTACTAGAGCTGGCACTCTTTGTGCAGTTGTTCAGGTACTGATAATCATTCCCCTATGAACAAGCTATATTACTATGGCTTCTTATGGAAGTGTCTTCCAGACTGATCCTGCCCAGGCTGGACATTGCTCCTCCTAAGGACGAAATGGAAGAGGGACACCTTTTCTGGTGCTTGAGTAACAAAGATACACTTGTGTTCTAGTGTGGCTTATGCTTCTAGTACTCCTCTCTGATTTTGGGGTCCCTGCTTGTCCCCTGGTCCTGTTTTCTCCTTTGGCCTCTTATTCAATTTGTTCTTTGGTCTTGGCTCTTGGTCCCCTTCTGTTTTCTCCTCCTAGTTAAAGGTCACCCTTGCTGGAAAGCCAGTCGTATCCGACTCTAGGGTTCAGTGCTCATCTCTATTTATAGCCAAAGAGCAGACATTTCTGCATGCTACAACACTGGAGTGCACGGAACACTATTCACCTTCCCAACGAAGTGGTCCTTATTTATCTACTTGCAATTTCTTGCTTTCAAACTGCTAGGTTGATAGGAGCTGGGACAGAGATGGGAGCTCACTCTGTCGTGCAGTACCCGGGAATCGAACTCTGACCTTCCAGTCAGAGAGTTCAGTGTCTTAACCACTTGAGCCACCGCAGTCCCATAGTCTCCTCCAAGACTGGTGCCAACAGTCCAGCAATTAACAGAAGTTCAAGGTGTTGCCTTTGCAAATATTGTAGGCTAAGGTCCAGCACAAACTGTCCCACTCCTCCAAGCTGTCTTTACTCATCAGTATTTTGTATGCAAGCACACAGTCACGGAATGCAACAGAACTGCAAAGGTGGAAGAGACTTCAATGATTGTCTGATCCAAAATGCTACGAGTGTAGGAGATCCACAGCTAGAGCTGTACAAACGAGTACTGTACAGTACCAACAAAATGTTACACTCTAGCCCTGTACTGTCTTTTACCTAAACCAGTCCTGCCACTGAGCCCCCTTCCTTACAGTTTACCCTACTTTGATGATACCAGGATATCTATCTTGAGCTAGAACATTTCTTTGTTTTGTTAAATATTTTAAAAAACCAAAAGCAATTTGATATGCTACACTTCTCAAACAAGGAGATAGTTTGCCTTAATGTTATATGAGAGAAAACTGCTTGAAGGAGTATTTTGCAGTGTATTGTTAAATACACATGCAAATTGTTTTAAAATGAGTTTTCACAATGCAACGCAGCCTGAATCTCTCATCACTTAGGAATGGCTAACAGATGGTTCGTGATTGTTTGTAAAAAATTAGCAGTGTATGAGAAATGAAGGATACAAGTCTATAAGCTTCTTCCACAGTCACAAACTGTAAAGAGACACTTTCTTACCTGACTGATTGTATGTTATTGTTATTATTCTATATGGACCATCATTGTATAGTCGGTCCAAAATTAGGAAACTACTCCTTGAAGGGGTACTGTATGATGTTTTTTCCCTCTCTTCCTCATTGACTGCAGAATTGGTTGTGTAACTAGTTGTACACCTCATTTCACAACCATCATATGATGGGTCCCAGCTGAATGGGGAGGAGAAACATGCTCTTCAGTGATGTAGGTGAACCAGATCTGGCAAAGAATTTGTTGTTTGTATGGCTGCACTGCCAGCTGTTATTAATTTCACAATTGTTTGTTGATTTCTACACTCATAGATACAAGTGTACATAATTTCTGTTTCTTTACTTGTTTACACATAGACATCAGATGTGTTTTACTAAAAAGATGTTAGACAATGTGTGAAAGCAAGAGAACAGAGAAACTAGAATATGGTTTAAAATGACGTATTGAGACACAATTTTCAGGCTTGCAAGTTTTCTTGTGCCTCCTTCAGCTTAGAGTGCCTACCTTACCTACAAAATGGAAACACATGTTGCTGACACCTTTGTTCTGTCACGCCTGTGAACATACTTGGTAAAAATGCTGAATAGCAAATCTAATACTTAGCATAGGATGAAATGGCCTGATGTGTAGCAACATTAAAAATCTAATCAGAGATGCTTCATTGGGCTGCAAAGTCATTGTTGGCAACAGCATTTATACAGGGAAATGGTGCCATAATTGCTGAAGTAGGCTTACACTTGAAGTGTTACATTACCTGCTGCTACTTACTTTGGCAGTACATGAGAGAACCACTTACAGTTGGAATTACTATGTTTGATGAACAAACTGCCCTTAATGTTTTCCCCCCACCCCCACAAATTCAGTTGGCCACTATGAGGATTCTGATTATTATGTACAGATATGAAAGCTGTGAAGAAAGCTGACAGGGGAGAAAACCAATTCATTTGAAATGTGATATTGGAGGAGAACTTTAGAATATTACGGACCACCAGTAAGACAAATAATTGCATTATAAATCAAGCAAAATGTTCACCAGCAACTAAAATGAACTAAGACCATCAGATGTTTGTCCTGAACGATATGAAGCAGTGATTCTTCTTCATTACTTCTTTCCCACAAATCATGCTATCAAAGAAGTTTGATCCCTAAGGTGACAAACACAAACTCTTTCTTTTTCCAAGAAGGTCCGGTATATGTTGACTACTATTAAGTCTATATTGCATAATGTTTAAAGACACAAGACTATTGTTAATTAATGAGCACAATTAAACAATAATAATTCTATTGGAATTTGAAAATTTTAATATTGTTGAATATTTTATTGCTTGATTCTACACCTAGGGCTAGGGGTGGTGAACCTTGGATCTCCAGGTGTTCTGGAGCTTCAATTCCCAGAAGTCCTGATCAGCAGGAGTGCTAACCTGGGCGGTAATTGAAGTCCAAGAACATCTGGAGTTCCAAAATTCACCATCACTGACCTAGGGTAACTCTAAAACTCAAAGTTAATAAATCAAACAATGGTGGTAGCATTATTGGGAATAAATTGTGTTGCTATGACTGAAACACAAGTAAATCAAAAAGGAATGTCAGTAATTTTGTTGTGACAACGTGGCATCCCTAAAGCTAAACTGCTTCTCTATTCTCTGTACAACTTTGGTTGAGAAGCCAATGATCTCAAAGACAGGCTGAAATTCTTTGCAGATTCAAGAATGAACTAGATAATTAATCATTACTATGGCAGGAGCAGGAGACAGAGCTTATAGTGGGAAACAGAAAAATTCTGAGTCCGAATATTGGTAATCCTCTGGCAATCAACCATGAAAACTGTCCTGAGAATATTTATTTATTATTGTATTTCTATACCGCCCATTTGGGTGGTATCCCACTGGGTGGTGAACAAACAGATAACAATAACAACAACACACAGCAGATCAAAACAAACAACTGACAAATACATCACAAACTGAACTAAAATAAAATAAACTAATTGTTGTCTGAGAGCATAGGAACTCAACCTGACTGACAATTTATTGGTAGATATCAGAATATAATTTCATCTGCCTTCCACATCGCAGCATGATACCCGTACTGTGGATTCCCCATGCCCTGTGGGCATGGAACAGCCCTTGCAGAGGCCACCTCGGTTGAGAAAACTCCTGGCCCGTGGGCTCTGCGGGCACAGAAATTAAGGGGGGTGGATTAATGATAGGGTTTGATTCACCCACTTCTGACCTGACCTACAGCCCTGCCAAGTAAGCAGATCACTAACGCCTGTTAGATATTAGGCAATCACTCATCTCCGAGTTTAGCACAATCCCTGGTGCAAATAGTGGCCATATTTACCCCAGTCTAAGCCCTAGACAATGGTGTTTCCCCTGTCAATGTTTGCCCACGCTAATTAACTTCCCCAAGAAAGATTCCCCATTAACCTGAGTAAACAGGTGATGTGACTCTCTGTCAGATGACGGTTTTTTCCTGTATTGCCTTCTGATCTATATATGATGATGCTTTTCCTTCAATAAACCACTGATCTGATCTCGCTCCATACTGCCTCGTATCGTTACTTGATCAGTCTCCTCCGGGACCCAACGGCCGTCCTAGCGGCCCCGATTCCTACACCATACCACTAATATCAGACCCAGGCAGGTTTATTGTAATACAGTATTTACAAGTCACCCCTCCCCATTTCTTGTTTCCTCCTAATTAATCATAATTTATTTTGCAGAGTAAGCTGATGTTGCTCTCCCTTAGATTCACTGAAGCAATGAGCTGTAATTTGGCTTCTTCCCACCCTCTGGTATCTTCTTTTGGCAGAGCTGCTTCATCGTGACTACCCTCTCCCCCCTTCACTGTTTAATTCCAGATCAACACCCATACACCATTTTTGTCACTTCTCCTTTCACTTCCTTCTGCTTCAATAGGGAGGTGTGGTAGCAAGTTAGGAATACATTCTTGCACATGCTGTTGAAGAGTTAAAAAGAACTCCTGAAACTTTCTCTTCTTAAAAAAAACTGCTTTATGTTAGACCAGAATTCAGATAGGCTAAAGGTATGGGTCGGAATAAAAAACAGCAATATATAAAAGAGCACTACTGGAAGTTTAAACCGAAGAAGAGTATAGATTTGCTTGGGCAGAATCTAATTTCCATCATGCAAATCCATGTTTATACACAAATTAAAGCCTGTGTATTTCAGCTGCCAGTTTCCACAGCAAACAGAAATGTGTTTAAAAAAAACAACAAACATACATCTACTTTGTGATTTTTCAGTTGGCCTAAAATAGTATTGTACACATAATATTGAAGTTATGATGTTGTAACTCTTGGCTCATTTCTCCTCTTTCTATGGAATGAGGAAGGTTGGCATCGAAAATGTGTGTTTTTGTATTGCTGTGCATTAGAGACTCCCCAAACACACACACACAGAGACACCCCCCCCTCTATTTTGCACTCCTGAAGTGAAGTGCAATTTTCACATCTGAGGCCAGCAAGAAATGATAGCCTTTGGCATTTACTGGAAAAGAGATGGCATTAAAGCATGTAGGCATCTGAGTGTCACCACATGAGCTTCTATCACCTCCAGGATTGTAAAGATTAGCTTGACTTATTTGCTGATTGTTCTTTAGGAGGTAAGCACAAGATTCCTTTGAAGTTTGATTTCACAGACCTGGAAAGACTGCTGCTACATTCCTGCAACATTAGCTTGCTTTCAACCCTTCTAGTACAGTATCAGTTTTCCATCTCTCTGCAATTGTTCAGAAGTGGAGTAGAGAAATATAGCCTTGATGAGTGTTTTGGCACTTATTACAGAAAAGCCCCCTCCAACTTTTTGCTTGGAACTCAGTTGACTTCATACTGCTGCCCCTTTTATTCCCAATTATCATTCACGGTGGTCTACCCAAATAGTTCCTGTGGGTGCTAACTATCACAGGATTGGGCAATAGCTATAGCAATCACACTTATATACCACCCATAGTGCTTACGGCATAGGTGTCAAGTATCCCGTCTTTCCCGGGAAAACCCCGTAATTTAAAGCCCCTCTTCCCACCATCATATTTTTTTATAATTTCCCATATTTTAAAAAAATCCAGGGGCATGTAAATTCCCATATATTATAGTGTTATATATTTATTCATGAGGTGTGCAGCTCATACCAGAGCAAAGGAGTGTTGGGCTCCCCCTGGTGGAGGAAGAACCACCCCATAGGCATGACTGCTTCTCACGGAGAAAAAGGCAGCCAGCAAGCCAAGCTTATACTGTAATAATTCTATTTTAAATTTCCCCCTATTCGCCTGCATTTCATATTATGGTGATTTTTCATGGAAATGTTTTTTTACACTTTAATCAGTTAATTGTCTACTGTCTTAGCATTTTGTGCCTCAATTTCATTTTTTTAAACTCTGTGTTTAAGAGAAAACCATGGAAGTATCCTGTTTATGCTGTATGCAAATATACTTGAAGCCGATTGGCTCATTGACTTCCCTTTAACACCCTCTTTCCCAGGAGAGAGAGGGCTTCAAGTACATATATTTGCATACAATATAAACAGCATACTTCTGTGGTTTTCTCTTAAATACAGAGTTTTAAAAAATGAAATTGAGGCACAAAACACTAAGACAGTAGAGAATTAACTGATTAAAGTGTAAAAAACAGTTCCATGAAAAATCACCATAATATGATTACGTAATCCATTTAGAGCTGTTGTGCATTAGGCACCAATAGTGAAAAGCTCTAAAAAGTAGAGTTTTGATACAAAAGCTCTGGATTACATAATTTTAAAGGGGGGAGGGGTTGAAGCTAAAATTACAGTCGGATTACATAGGGGAGGGGGTCAATTTTTACCAAAAAATGGATCACATAATTGTTGAATGGCCTCTTAGTGCACTCTCTGGGCAGTTCACAAGTTAATTAGCATTTTGCCACCAATATGGGAGCAGTCCTTTGTTGAGTATTTTTAGCCTCTAAGACCGACCTTATTGTCCCACCAAGTCTTTGATTAGTTTTAATTTTTATCTTTATTTTTTTTCTTTGCAAAACTTGTTTTTTATAATTTGATTTGATTTAATTGTCTCTGGATACTTGGATATTATTTTTGTTTGTTTGCTGTCACTTTTGTTGCTGTTTTGCACATTAATGGTTGGGTGGGGATTCTGAGGAGCATTGAAAGAGGAATAGAGGACACAGAAGTTCAGCTTGACCCTTTACCCCCCCCTTTCCCCCCCTTTTTTTTGAACACAGGCTCGTCTGAAATGTGCAATATAAATGTTAAATGAAAAAACAGTTAAATGCATTTCAAATAGGAATCAAGGACCTCTTGTTTTATAACTACAACCCCCTTTATACACAGCAAAAAATGATGCTCCGCAAGGTAGACTCAGCCATCCATCCTTCCGAGGTTGGTAAAATGAGTACCCAGCATGTTGGGAGCAAAATGCTAATTAATTTGTGAACCATCCAGAGAGTGCACTAAGCGCTATGGGGTGGTATATGTGTGATGGCTTTGCTTTGCTTTGTCTGTATTCAAGTGAACTTTCTGCTTATTGTTAACCTCTCTAATATCCCTAGTGCAGTGATGGTTATCCTTGGCACTCCAGGTGTTCTTGGACTTCAATTCCCAGAAGCCCAATTCAGCACTCCTGCTGATCAGGACTTCTGTGAATTGAAGTTCAAGAACACCGGGAGTGCCAAGGTTCGCCATCACTGCGCTAGAGTAAAGCAATATTAATAATAATTGTGAGCCATCAAGTCAATTCTGACTTATAGTAACCTTTTCCAGGGTTTTCTAGGTAGAGAGTACACAGAAATGTTTTACCATTTTCTTCTTCTGGGGGTGCCCCCCATTTGTGCAGTTTGTACATGATTATACAGGTTGGCTCTTCTCTTGAAAGGCACAGTGAGGGATCAAACTCCCAACCTCTGGCTCTGCAGTTCAGATACTTAAATCACTGAACTTTAGCCAACTATTACATATCTCTAATTTTAGTTCTGAGACTATTAACTGCCTTGATCACCCTCATTAAAGGCCTCCACTAAAACAGACAAGGAATTTTGACCCTGTTAATTCTCCCAGATCACTTCTTCTCGTATGTCCCAATCAAACCCTGGGCTGTCAAAATGAAGCCACTTTCTTGGCTTTGTGATTGGTCAAAATTAAGTTCATCGGTGCATGTTTCTGGCAGTAATCAGCAGACCAGTCAGTAAGCCGGATTCTTTATCTCTCCACATTCACACAATGTGTTGCTGTCCACCAGTAGTCCCCATTTGACCATGTTGGTCTTGCATTTAGGGACTCCAACCCTCAGCCTATTCAGGGTCCACCAAGAGACGTAGGGGAGGTTGAGTTCCTCTGCTATATCCTCCGTTAATGTTGTTCCTTGTCCAGTGAGCTCCTTCCTCCATCTTCCAATTTGGTTTTGCTCTTGTGTACCCTTAAGAATGTTTGTTCTTGCCATAAAGCTCTTCCTGGATCTTAGCCGGCGAACTTGAGGCTCATAACCGTTCAGAGGGTGTTGAGGGTCATTCTCTTGCTTAGTTCTCTCAGCGTCCCAGATAGCTCATGAGCCATTGACACTATGGCTCCTTTCTGGTCTGTGAGGTTGCAGATAAAATGCACTGCATGGTCTTGATTCCATGTTAGTCTGGTGGCTGTAACATTATGAAGCTAGGACCGATTGGACCGTAGTTCTACCCTCTACAGCTCTGTGTATCAGCTGGGACCTATACAATACAGTAAAACCCCTACTTGCGTAAAAAGTGTTTCGTAGGCTTTTATGTAAATGGGTTTTTTACTTAACTCGAAGCAAACCCATAGGAAAAATGAATTTTTACATAACTCGAAGCAAACCCATAGGAAAAAATGATTTTTTACTTAACTTGAAGCAAACCCATAGGAAAATGATTTTTATGTAAATCGAAACAACCCCATGGGAAAAATGAATTTTTACGTAACTCATAGCAAACCCATAGGAAATTGTGTTATGTAAATCAGGAAATGGTTTTAGTGCAAAAATCATTATGTAAGTCGGATTTTATGTAACTCGATGCATACCTATTCCCTGCTTTGCATGGCAAGAAAGAACCCCTTACTAGTGAGAATGGGGAGTATATTTTTCACTTATTTGCTTCATGCATATTATGGAACTTCCAGGGAGACTGCGCTATGAAGAGGGATATCTTTCAGCAAGTCCCTCCTGTGTAAAATTTTTGTGGCAAATTTTGAGATTAAAAAAATGGCGCTGTGTGTGTGTGTGCATAAAAATTGTGGGGAAAGGAAACAGTCTGCAAATGTGGGCTTTATAAAAGTGTCCATCTCTGCTCAGCCTGAGTTGCCAATAAAAACCATTGAAACTTCACATAAACCCCAAAGACAAAGGAGCATAGCCATACAGTAAAAAATTTGAACTGCTTTAAATAAGAATGGCAAAACATAAACCTTGAAAGCCTGAGGGAACATTGTCATCTTTATTGCCTCAGTTAAAGATGAAGAACGTAGTTCCATCTTCCTCAGGAAGAAGTCTTTCTTAGTCTGCGTTCTGCTACTGGCAGGCTCTGTTTTGAAATGCCAGACATCTTGCCTTCCTAGGTTGCCGGACAAGCAACCAAGCCTTCCATGATGACTGTACATTACAGATGGATTTATAATTCTTAGAAATGCTTTCTGAATTTCTGTATATATTAATCCAACCCCAACCTTTCATGCAGGTTTGTGCCCGAGGGCACCTGGTCTTTCTAAGAGTCCAGCAACATCGATGCCACGCTGGTGTTAAACTGCTGTACTGCAGCCATAATTTTGTGAGTTTGATCCTGACCAGGGCTTGAGGTTGACTCAGCCTTCGCTCCTTTCAAGGTTGTTAAAATGAGTACTCAGCATGTTGGGAGCAAAATGCTAATTAGCTGTAAACCACCCAGAGAGTGCACTAAGCTGTATGGGATGGTATATAAATGAAATTGCTATTGCTACCGTGTTTCCCCGAATATAAGACACTGTCTTATATTTTTAAAAACTCCAAAATTAGCACAATTATTTTCTGGGGATGTCTTATTTTTCCACGAAGAAGAATACCAGTCTCGATCGTGCTTCCTCACTCACAACCAAGGGACTCTTCCCTTGGTTGTGAGTGGGGAAGCGTGATCGAGACTGGCCTCAGCTGTGAGGCGGCCGGCGTGGCCCATAAGAAAGCCTGCCGCATCAGAGTCTCGATTCCCTTCCCGCTCACAACCAAGGGAAGTTTCCCCTGGTAAGAGCGGGATCGAGACTCCGATGCGGCAGGCTTTCTTATGGGCCACGCCGGCCGCCTTACAGCCAGGAGGCAAGAAGGTCTTATTTTTGGATGGGGCCTTATATTTCAAAGGCAGGGAAAAAAAAGGGGGATGTCCTATTATGGGAGGAGGTCCTATATTCGGGGAAACAGAGTATTCTATCATGCTGACCATGGCATTTTAGGCGGATAGGAGACCACTGGAGCAGATCATTCAAAATTCTGAAGTAAGACCTCTGATCAATATACAGCAAGGGAAATTCTACAGTATTTTTCTCTTTTAACTGTTCCAAGTGAAGATGTCAGCATTGTGAATGAGTTGAAATTGGGTTGTGTACAGACAAATGAATTTAATTTCCAGTCAGACAAAAGTACTGATGGCACAAACCTCCGTTAATGTATCTAATGCCATTTTAATAACTCCACATTAGTACTCATCTCTGTACCTCATGGCAGGGAACACTTCCCTGTGTGAAGAAGTACATCTTTTTATCTGTTCTGAAAGTACCTCTGTTCAGCTTCAGTGGATGATCCAGAGTCTGGTACAGTATAACTCACTTTTCCCTTCAGCTTAAATAGCCTCAACTGTTGTAACCTTTCCTCAAAGAGGAGTTGATCAAGTCTCCCAATTATTCAGGTTGCTCTTTTTGGTCTCCACAATGTCTTTTATCCTCTACGCTTTCCAGATGGACTGTTTTTTTCCTGACAGTTTTCCAGATGTTGCCTGAATGATACAGAAAGTTATTCTGTGAACTCTCTGTCACACCTTAGACATTAGAGAAGGACTTTCTCTCCCTGCAGTACACTGTGGGTCTTTCCTCTGTGATAGCCTGACAGTTAATTTTCTTTAAAGCAGGATGTTTTAGAAATTTGACAAGAACCAATGCCTTAGCAAGAACAAACATATTGCATTATAGCAATTTGGACAAATTCAGCAATATTTCAGGATAACAGGAGAAAGTTGGACGAGCAAACTGTGCACAGGCATTTTGTGGCCATGGGTATGGACCCCTCCTTCCCTTCTAGGGGGTGAGAGCAGTGGGCTGAACTGGAAGTATGATAGGGTCAGGAAAAATGCATGGAACCCCCCCCCTCCCTGTTTTATTTTGTTCCATGTCCCTTCATGAAGTTTAAACATTTCTAGTAATGTGCTTTGATTTACCAGGGACAGATTTTGGAAAATATATCTTTTCCTGGTTAATATTTGTACCTGCATGACAGAATGAGCACCCATCTCGGTCCCAGCTCCTGCCAACCTAGCAGTTCAAAAGCAAGAAATTGCAGGTACTGTAGATAAATAGGGACCTCTTGGGTGTGAAAAGATCCAGGGCTGTAGCCAGGAGGTAGACAGGGTGGGCGTTGAATGACATTGTTGCCCATCCTGAAAAAATATTTGCCCACCCACATCTAGAATCCTGGCTATGGCCCGGAAAAGATCTTGGGGACATGAAATAAGTCTCATTTGGGTGTCCTCTGAGTGGAGTTTCTCCAGGAAAATATCCTTTAAACCCAGAAAGCATCTTTGTGTGCTTCTGACACTATAAAAAAAAAATTGTACCTAATACTGTCATGTCATATATGCCTAGCAAACAGGTCTCTATGGGAACTGAAGTATGTTTTTTCCTTCATGCTCAGGCCACCTGTGGTCTACATACATTCTACTACGCAGCCCGCTATACATGCCCACACAGCTGCCACTACTGTTGCAGCAACTCTCCTGAGGGCATATGGCCGTGATGGTGAACCTTGGCACTCTAGGTGTTCTGGGTCTTGAATTCTCAGAAACCCAAGTCAGCACTCCTGCTGATCAGGGCTTCTGGGAATTGAAGTTCAAGAACAGCTGGAGTGCCAAGGTTCGCCATCACTGGCATATGAGAATCTTTCTTCTCATGAACCTTTTATCTCAATATTATCAAGTTGCACTTTGGCAGTATAGTAGTAAGAAAAGGGATGCACAAGGAAAACCATGCTCCATATGTAGTTGTCTTTATTTACATTGCCGTCATGCATTCGGTATGACACCGGTTTATTTCGATAGGCATGGAAGAGAAAGTGTGTACATAAATGTACATGTACATGAATTGTGGCCCACAGTTCTCTAGCTATACACCTCGGGTGAAAAGGCTACCATCTCTACTAAGGCAACAAATGTTCCTGTACAGGTATTTGTAAGGCACAATCACAATTCTGTACTCGTGTTTGTTGCTTCTTCCCTGCACTTACATACAGGTGAAACTTGGAAAATTAGAATGTCGTGCAAACGTTCATTCAGTCCAGTAATGCAACTTAAAAGGTGAAACAAATATATGAGATAGACTCATTACATGCAAAGCGATATAGTTCAAGCCTTACTTTGTTATAATATTGATGCTTATAGCTTACAGTTTATGAAAACCCTAACCCCCAAATCTCATGTACCCCATAATCATCACATAATCTCATGTATGCTGTACACCATGATCATCACAATTATAACGAATTAAGGCATGACATATCTCGCTTTGCATGTAGTGAGTCTACCTCATATATTTGCTTCACCTATTAAGTGAAATGAATGAACATTTGCACGATATTCTAATTTTCCAAGTTTCACCTGTATATGTGCTTTCCAGGATGAAAGGGATTTTGTATTAAAAATTGTTACATTGCATTAAGATAACAAATAGATTGATACTTCCTTGGAAGTACGTTTTACTGAAAAATGTTCTTAATCACATGTAAGCACGTATGCGATTGTGTTGTAGGAGATGATTACAGGAGATTCAGCTTCCCCAAGCAACTGACAGACTTGGGGTAATGAGGATCATAAATATATTTGAATAATATTTCCCTTCATTTGGTTCTGGCAGCTGTGGAAGCAATCTGTGTCATCTGAATGATCAAATGCTTTTTCTGTTGTGGAGATTAAATACGAAGTGTATTAATCACAGGAAGTAAAATGAGCCCTAGAGACACCCTGAAAAGATAGCACAGTCATGTTTTTGATTTGCTTCTGACCTTTTCTGGACTGAAGAGCTTCACAATTGGCACAATAACATATGGGTAAATGTGAATTCTGTTCCTCTGAGGAAATTCCAGAATAATCTAAAGATGCATTTTATGCTTTAGGATGAGTTGTCTGTGCAACCTATTAATGGAACAAAGAAAGCAGCATAGAAAGATCAAATCAAATAGGAGTTAGTGATGGATGTCAAATGGCAGTTAATGCGGCTGCCCGGGTCGTGATGGGGTGCGGACACTATGCCCACGCCTCCCCATTGCTCCGGAAGCTGCACTGGTTACCATACCAGTCAAGTTTTGGATTTGAAAATAAGGGAAATTTTGGCCACACCCCTCTGTAGGTGTGACCAAATTTGTGGGCCTGGCCAAATATAGCCATGTGACTTGTTAGGCTCTAGTCATGCCTGCCACATGGCCATGAATATGTCTGCAGTCACAGACAGCACTGGCTCTTTGGCTGTAAATGCAGATGAACACTGCACCCTAGAGTTGGATACAACTGGCAGATTTTACTTTCTTAGGATCAAAGATCGCTGCAGATGGTGATTGCAGCCATGAAATAAAAAGGCGACAGATTCTTGGGAAGCAAGCTATGAGAAACCTGGAGAACATAGTGAAAAGTAGAGACATCACCTTGCAAACAAAAAATTGCATAGTCAAAGCAATGGTATTCCCGGTGGTAATGTATGGTTGTGAAAGCTGGACCATTAGGAAAGCTGAGCACAGAAAAATAGATCCCTTTGAAATGTGGTGTTAGAAATAGGTCGATCCTAGAAGAAATCAACCACGACTGCTCATTAAAGGTCAAATAGTAAAAATGATGCTAAAGTACTTTGGACATCAAATGAAGAAGAGAGGATTCACTTGAGAAGGCCTTGATGCTGGGAAAGGTGGAGGGCAAAAGAAGGGGGTGGCCAAAAATAAGATGGCTAGATGGTATTGTAGATGCAATGGGCACAAAGCTGTGTGGGCCAAAGAACCCTTTCCCCATCTTCTTGGGGGACTTTTGTTTTGTTTTCTTTCTTGTTTACTCATTTTTAATTATTATTTTTTCCTGGGAAGCAAAGTGCAGAATAGTAAACCAGCCCCCTAGGGTTACCAACTGCTTGTAAACAGCTTGGCTTTAACGAACTAGCGCTGCACATAGCTAGACACACACACACACATTAGGGTGGAGAAGCAAGGGATTAATCTCCCCAAATTAACCAATCTATTTGTTCCTCACTGCAACCAATTGAAGCACCAACACCTGAGAATGTCGGATCCACCTTAAGGAAGGGAATTAGTAAAGTAAAAAGCAACCTCTATAGTTTCCAAGCCTCCCAGCAGCTGAGGAGTTAATCTCCCTCCAGATGGTTTGTTAGAAGGTGGGGTGCCTGTTGGGCAGGGCGGGAAAACCTTCGGCAGCAGCTTTTCCTATTGTAAAAGGAACCCAGCCAGGCAACTGCAAGCAAAATAACCTCAGCACACACACACTCTCTCTCTTTCTCTCTCACTCTCTCATATAGTGATCAAGCAACATCCCCCCCTCCCAAATTAACTCTAGAATAGAAACGAAAGCCTCCAGGAGCCAGGGCAGAAACAGCTCAATAAACCATGAGAGTGAGAGAGATGTCTCTGCCCCAGACCAAGAGCCAATTTGCCCCTGCATGTATGAAATATCGCTCACCTAGAGTAGACTCCCATCCCATGGTGGCTCCGACCAGCAGCAGCAAAACTGAAGCCTCCATGACCATGTGGCAGGGAAATGAAATAGACGGCCCCCACCACCTTCTCTTTCTCTCTCCCCTTCCACAAGTGAAAAGCCACAGCGGCCTCTAGTGGCAGGAAAAACATAATGCAGCTTCACCTGTGACAGCTCTGGTCAGGAATTTTTTTTATTTAAAAAAAGGGATATTACAGTAATACCTCATACAACGTCCGCTTCATAGAACGTCGGATCCATACAACGTCACCCAATTCTTGGGAAAAAGATGCCTCATACACCGTCGCCGGATGTTTTATGAGGCATTAGGGTTTTCACATGAGAAAGAAGCCACGACACCCACCGGATGCTTCCCTTGATTGTGAGCCGGGTGGGAATGAAACTGGCCCCAGTGTGAGGCGGTCAGAGAAGCGACCGTGGGGGAATCCCCCAAAATATCCAAGCGGCCCCGAGCACCCTCGCCCGAGGACAGGAGGAATGGGGCAAGGAGGAGGAATGGCGCTTCCGGGGCGGCGGTGAGAGACCCGATGAGTCTCCTCCTCTTCAGGCACTGGTCGCTTCTCTTGCTCCCGCCGGCGAGTCTCGCTCCCACCTACCCGCTCTCAACCAAGGGTCGCTTCCCTGGTGAGAGCGGGGAAGGGAAGTGAGACTGGCTTCAGCTGTGAGGCAGGCAGCATGGCGCATAAGAAGACCAGCCACACCGAAGTCTCGCTTCCCTTCCCTGATCACAACCAAGGGATGCTTCCCTGGCGAGACCGGGGAAGCGATCGAGACTCCGGCGTGCCTGGTCTTCTTATGCACCACGCTGCCTGCCTCACAGCTGAAGCCAGTCTCCAAGGGACGCTTCCCTGGCGAGAGCAGGGAAGGGAAGCAAGACTGGCTTCAGCTGTGAGGCGGGAAGCGTGGCGCATAAGAAGACCAGCCACGCCGGAGTCTCGCTCCCCTTCCCCGCTCACAATCAAGGGACGCTTCCCTGGCGAGAGCGGGGAAGCGATCGAGAGTCCGTCGTGGCTGGTCTTCTTATGCGCCACGCTGCCTGCCTTACAGCTGAAGCCAGTCTCGCTTCCCTTCCCCGCTCTCGCCAGGGAAGCGACCCTTGGTTGAGAGCGGGTAGGTGGGGCGAGACTCGCCAGCAGGAGCAAGAGAAGCAACCAGTGCCCGAAGAGGAGGAGACTCGTCGGGTCTCCCACCGCCACCCCGGAAGCGCCATTCCTCCTCCTCGCCCCATTCCTCCTGTCCTCGGGCGAGGGTGCTCGGGGCCACTTGGATATTTTGGGGGATTCCCCCACGGTTGCTTCTCTGGCCACCTCACAACTGGGGCCAGCCTTTATCCCCCGCCTCCCTGCTCTCACCAGGGGAACAACGTTATACAAAGCATCAGTGGCAATAATTTGGACGTTGTATGAGGCATCGCGGATAGGATTTTGTATGCCTCATACAAAGTTGTGGAACCAAGTTTGGACGTTGTATGAGGTATTAGTGTTCAGGAAAATTAATAAAACGGGAGGGGGTGGGAAGAGGGGTAAAAATAAGGGGTTTTCCTGGGGGAAACTGGATACTTGACAGGTATGCTGTTTACCGGTGTACCTCTGGGTGCAATTCAAGGTGCTGGTAATGACCTTAAAGCCCTTCATGGTAGTGGGCCAGGATATCTAAGAGACTGCATCGCCCCAAGAACATCTGTCCGTCCAACCAGAGGGGCTCTCTAATTGTACCATCTGCTAGAGGGGCTCATCTCTCTAGCACAAGAAGGAGGGTCTTCTCTGTGTCTGCACCAGCCTTATGGAACCTCCTGGCAACAGAGTTATGGCTGCAGATGGAATTGCTGCCCTTTAGAAAAGAACTGAAAACCTGGCTGGCAGGGCAGGTGTGGGGCACTGATGAAGGGGTAACCCCCACTTGCTGGCGTATATAAATAATTAAGATTTCTCTCTCTTAACAGATGGGGTAAGTGGATAAATTATTTAGAATTTTTAATGGGGTTTTTAAGGGCTTTTAATTGGTTTTTGATGTTACTTTTAATTTCTGTTAGCTGCCCAGAGTCATTGCCAAGTTGGGCAGCAATAGAAATTTGAAGAATAAATAAATAAATATGCTGTTGTTGATTCTTGCGTTCTATCTGCTCAACTTGGTGAACCTCAGAGAAAAGAATATTGAAGAAAGATATCCAGGTTGTTATAAAGGTTTTAGTCCAGTTTGTAAATTTAACTATTAACTATTTTACTTGTTGTTGAGGTCCTTCACTGGTCACTGTTCTATGTCTTGGGGATTGATTAATGGAATAGCACTTACCAGTCAGGTCATGTGTTGAGGGGCCTTTTTAAATTTGACCCAGAGGGCAATCTAGCAGGCTTGTAGTCTGGTTATTGTGTACTGTGACAAAGTTGTGAGATGATACAGTTGTTTTGTGACTTGAAAAATGTAAGGTTCAGGCATTCTAAAGGATTCATCCTCAGAAATTGCACATCTGCTGATTTTCTGACCTCAGTTTGAGTAAATTTCAACAATAGTTACAGATCTCTATGGTGCAAAAAACAGTCAGTGTTTTTTCTGTTCCACAGGGTCCAATGAGTCTGCTGCGTTTTACTGGATCTCTGGAATCTGATGGTTGTGTTTTCAGTATTCAATTTAGAGACAGGTGACACAGAAAGGCATCAATTGAGTAGATAGAGCAATGACCATCTTGACCAGTTGTTCTGTTTTACTTCCAGTTGTTGAGGCTTGAAGATCTAGACAAGATTTTTGGCCATGTTCTACTTGATCTTTGCCCCTTCCTGGTTTATTACATCTCACAGGGATATCTTGCTAGATCACAAAGGTCTGAGCTACTATTTGAGAAAGGAAATGCACTATCCTCTAAAGAATCATCTTGCTTCTGATAAACTCTAAACATGACTCAGAAAAGGAAACAACTACTGTATAGGCCAATTGCTAACACATTTCAACTATTTCTCATGCTGTTTATAGAACAGCAACTCCCTTTATCCACTGGGATGACATATGCTAGAAATGGGGCAGAAGTAAAATGACCCTTTCAATTGTTTCAGATTTCTCAGCATTGTGGTCAGTTTGTTGTACAGTATATCCCAAGAAAAGATATGCTGGGGACTATTGCTTTCCCTCATGACAATTGTAATTTTCAACATCTACATATCATTTCCAGAAGATGTTATCTGTGACGTGATCTGAGGCATTCATCAAAATGTATGTGGCATCTAAATCTTCCTTTTCTGTTTTCATCTGATGCAGGTGATGTTTTAAACTATTACTGGGACAATGTAATAATTGGGAGAACCAATAAACTCAGACTCACTCCAGACAAGATTGAAATAACAGTTTACAGGTGGTTCACTTGACAGGTTCATTGATGGCCACTGTGTTCTCAAGAAGGCTGGATTTCCCCTAGAAGGATCACATTTATAGTTTGCTTGCTTTTTTCATTTGTCATTGTAACTACGGGCAGATGTGACCTTAGTACATCATATAGAGTGCATTTTGTGAAGTCGGGCTGCTGTGCCAACTATAACAATCCTTGGACAGAGATAAATCTTTTCACAGATATTTAGACTCCAGTAGCCTGTCATTTGAATGCATTATACACAGGGCATCCTTTCAACGTGGTCTGGGAAATTCCTTTGGCTCTACAAAGGGACATGGCAACAATTTTGTGGTACTGCCCAATACAGTCAATTAGATCATAAGCCAATTTCCACTTTCACAATTTTAAAAATGGGCTTGTTTAGATTATTTTAATTGTTTTCTGTTTTTAAGAGTTATTTTTGCCTCTTTTGGTTTAATTTGGTTTTGATGATATATCTGAATGTGTCCCTACTCTTTATTTTTATTACGTTTCATGTGGGTTGCAAGTCACCTTGATGAGCTCTACTTAGTTGTGGAGGGAGGATCTTTTCAGTCAGGGTCTCTCCTGATCAATATGCCTTTTACAGAGTGCCTCAGCTGAAGCCTACGTTGTGATCTTATTTACAATGTTAGGTAAATAACTCTTTGTTCCTCAAAGATTTGCAGCTTTAGTGCTGTTTTTAGATCATTTTTTTTTTACATCTAGATAAGAAGAAAACGAAGCAGTAGGAAATACTGATTTGGGCTGCTGAATCCTTGTAAGTCAGTGTTTCCCAACCTTTGGTTTTTGGACTTCAATTCCCAGAAGCCTATGTCGATTCCCGAAGCAGTCATCAGCCAATGTCTTTTCTTAGGCTTCTGGGAATTGAAGCCCCACATTGAGAAACACTGTAAGTACTGTACCCCAAGTGAAGCATAATAAGCAGATCTGAAAGGAAATTAAATAAAGAAATGGAGAGAGCTATACAGAGTATGAGACATTATTATTATCATTATTATTATTAAGATTTAGATTCATATCGCCACCCGCTCACCACACAGTGATTCAGGGCGGCTTACAGTCATACAAAATATGCATAATTAAAAACAACTTTAAGCAATCTATATAAGCCAGGGGGCATATCCCGTCATGGCACCCCACACCTGCTGGGCTAACCAGGTCTTCAGGCCTTTCCTAAATGCTGGGAGATCTTCTGTGGGGAGGATAAAAAAGAAGGAAGAAGGATTGACAATGCTATTATACTCAGGAGAAAATAGAAAAACCCCACCCACCCCACTCAGAAGCAACCCCAATCTCAGTTCACATCTCCTGTGCTTTGAATCAATTGGTCTGATAAAGGGATGATCACAACGTAGACTTTTGAATTTGTCTAATGGGCAGCACAACTTCTACAATATTAACAAAATTAATAATGATTTATTGGCTGAAGTCCTGTTACTTAATATAGTAATTTGCAACTAAGCCAGGGCCATTTAATTCAATGGCAAATACAGAGGAGTTGAACCACCAAATCCCTATTAATTTAATGGGCCTGTTCTCGTTTGACTTACTACACTAAGCAACAGGATTTCATCCATTGTGTAGACAAGACCTTAATTATCTTAATCTTTTCCCCCTAGAAAATGTTATTTGCATGAGACCAGATAGTTGTTCAGCATTTTGTATCCTGAAAGCAATTGTATGTGCTGTTACATCAGATAAGTCTTGTCTGAAGGTACCTGTGCATTCTAAATCAGCAATTAAATAGAACAGCCAAAACCTCCATTGTGCACATTCCACAGATGTATCTGTCAGGGAAACTTATTTCCTTGTAGCACACTGCACAGTTAAATTGGTGAATCAAATGTTATGTACCAGCCCGGAGAAATGAACTATGAAAACCATTGAGAACAGAATCAAAGTGTGAGCTTGCTATCCAGAGAATTACAGCTATTTTTGCAAAGAAGCTTGCCAACCCATTTTTTATCTTAAAAAATAGAACATTATTTTCTCTTATTTTCTCATGTTAGAACTCCTGTTGAAGAAGACATAGTAATGTACTATAATTTCTAAAGAGTGCAGATTGTGTGCTGATCATTACATTAGTCAATAAGATAGGTTATTTAAAATTATATGTGTCTCATTCATTTTAGGTCTTGACTATTAAAAATATAAGGTTTCACTGACAAATTCCTGTAGGATTGGAACTGATGGGAATTCACAGGGAGAGATACTTCTAAACACCAAGGTTGATCTTTTCATGGATGTTTATACAGAGATATCCAAAATAATCACAGAAGCAAGGAAAATATTTAAGGCTTAAAGTATAGAGCTAGCATTAAACATGACTATTAGAGGAAAATATGCATATGACTTGGGATAAAATAAACAAAATCATTTGTTAACAATTACCTCAGCTGCTGACAAATCACAGTTGATATAATAGCAATATACTGTATGATGTAACACCAATTTCCACTAGTAACAATAGATTTGTCCCTCTGCATCAAATTGCCCTCAACCATAAATTTAAAAAAAATATTCATACCATTGTGCTTTTCCATTCTTTATTTGGATGTGACAAAAGAAATGTATTTTGTATCATAAATCAGCTGTAACTTTATGGAAAGAAGATAGAGACAAAAATGCCGTAGAAGGCATTTAAATTTCTGGGTGCAATAATGATCCCACAGAATCCATTCCTACATTGCTCCGGGAGCAAATTGCTAAAGCATACTGTAGAAAATGAATGAACAAAACATGAGGTTACAGTAGTAAGGATGCGAACACATTTTAGGGCAGGGGTTCTCAACCTACGGGCCGCCCCCAGCCCACAGCACCATTCCATGTGGCCCACGTCACTGCCACCAAAAGCGGACGTGTTTATGACAGCTTTAAATGTGCCTGCAGCTGTCATGAACACATTTAAAACAGACGTAAATGCACCCGTGGCTGTCATAAAAGCATTTACAACAGCCATGGATATGTTTTACAGCAGCGTTTACGGTGGGAGGAACCATCCATCTGGCCCACTCAGCTGTCCGAGGGGGCGTGGTCTGACCCGCAGTTGGAAAAGGATGAGAACCCCTGTTTACTAAGCTAATGATGCTACTCCTGTTGAAACTCCCTTTTCCATTATTCACTGGTTTCTTTCCTTGAGTACAGAAGGCTTCTTACCAAAGATTGCTAGGGCAACAAACACACAATGGCTGGAATTCTGTTGTGCAAGTTACACTGTGCATCTCAGATGATATAATCAGCCATGGCCATGCTGTGGCCATTTCAGGGGAAATAAAAAGTTCTTTTTCTCTCCTAGATTCCAGGGACCCCTCAGGATCTCTTAGCTTTTGGGGAAGCCTTAGGAAGCCACAAAATGGGGGTTGGAAATTATTTAAATTAAAGGCTGGAAAATCACTACTGCCAGAACTGATTGTTGAAATTTTAATGCTTACCCCCATTCTGCTGCCTGTGAAGGCTCCAGTACAGAAGGAATCCCTAGGAATCCCCCAAAACAGGAAGTGGGGATTAAGAAGCTTTTAATTTCCATGAAATGGATGGCATTATCCAGGGTGCACAGCATAACTTGCACAACGGGAGTCCAGCTATTGTGTCATCAAATATACCATCACCCTTGTTTACCTTTACCTTTATTCTCAGTAAGAATGTAATAAATATGCCCAAATCTCTGGTGGTTGAAGTTTTTCACAACCTATACCAAGACCGTCCACTGAAACATCCTCCTGTATCAATGAAGCTCCTGGGCTTCCCACAAAAAAGGAAATCCCCGGCTGCAGAGGTTGGTGGAGGAAAGGGGGGCCTGGCGGGCGGTGGTCCATGAGGTCGCAAAGGGTCGGACTTGACTATGCGACTGAACAACAACAACAAAATCATTTTTTCCATTAAATCCCCACACACACACACACACCTCAAGTGTATGATGGGAGGACAGTGTCATGTGGCTTGCTGCTCAATGCCTTTTCTAATCTATCCTATGCAGGAAAAATGTCAATCCGTGCAAAATTTAACAATCTTGTGTAGATTGGGGTTTTTTCCCATGTGAAAGATGCCATTCTGCACATGATTAATCCTGGATACCTTGGCATTCCTTCCAATTAAAGATGAGAATAAAACATGGTGGGTTTTTTGTGTTTTCCTGATGAAATCTGCGCTGGAAAGATGACATTCTGCACAGAATTGCTACAATCCTGCACAGTTTGACATTTTTGCTATGAAAAAAACCATACTTCCAAGAAATTGTTCAGGTTCTCCCATGAAATTTCTTCGGGGGAAAGAAATCTTGTGCAAGAGGAAATAGTGCCCCCCTCAGTTTCTCTCTGAGAGCAAAAGGCTGTAGGATTCAAATCCCTAGTTCTTGATGCTTGTGAAATAAATCTGAAGGAAGACAGACAAGATCACAAATTCTCTGAAGACAGTTTTAGCATGGATGAAAAATGATGACAATGATAGAGCAATTACTAGAAATAATCAAATATACTTTAAACCTTTGATTTAAAGTAAGAAAGTTATGGTTCTGTATTTATTCAGAATCATAAGATAGAAAAAAATTCAAAGTGTAAATAAATAGTGCAAAATTTTCAGCAACAAAAAATATAACATCTTAAAATTGCTTGTACACAACAGATCAGCATCTCCCAATCAATTCTAGCTGGATTTCTAAGGTAATCACAAAAAAGAGGAAGCTGCCATTTAAGTTTCTTGGTCCTACATATAACACGTTACTTACAAATATGCAGGGGAGGGGGCTTGGCTATTAGTGTGCTGCTCAATGTCTTCCCTTAGGAATACAATCCAGGATTAGATATGAAGCGAGGGATGGGCAGTAGAAACTACAATACAGTTTTCACTTAGTAACTGCCATTCTGCAGTGTCCACTTGAATAAAAAGATTAAGAAGTTAGAAGATGTTAGACAACATGGTCAGAAGAAAAAATGCAACATAAATGAATGAAGGCACAAAAAATGTTGCCAAGGAGCTGGGGCGGGGGGAGATACCACTATTTTTATCATTTGTTTCTGTGGGAGATAGCATGGAAACCATTCATCAAACATACTGTATATACTCAAGTATAAGTTGGGTTTTTAGCCCCTAAAATGAGGACCAAAAATGGGACTCAACTTATACTGGAGTCAATGTAAACACTCAAAAACATACACAAATGTCTAAATTAATTAATTTTACTGTATTTAATGCATTTTAATTATTGAAACTCACTAGCAGCTGCTGCATTTTCCACCCCCAACTTATACTCAGGTCAATCTATTTTCCTAGTTTTAGAGGTCCAAATTAGGTGCCTCGACTTATATTTGGGATGACTTATAGTTGAGTATATACGGTAACCATTTGGTAGCCACCATACAGTTTTATTTTTTTCAAGTGGATGCAAATGTTTACCATTTGAGCTCATTTACTCAATACATATTTATATTTCTAAATGGTGTAAATAAAGTTTAAAGTATCAGAATTATTGATTAATTAGAACCTGTATTATTACAGTAATTACATATGTCCTTTCCAGCTTCATGGGAATGACACCATATTTGTTTTACTATAAATACTGTATGTAGCATATCCAGAATGGTGTATGGATTAAGCCTTGCTGCATAGGTCAGTGGTTTAGGCATCTGGTTGTGGTGTTAGAAGCTAAAAGTTCATAAATGTACTCATAAAGTAAAACAAAATTGCAGACATTTTTTCAAGATTGCATAAACATTGCCAAAATGATAAAATCCATAAAACCCCTGTGGATTATATCCAAATATCTTACAGGAGCTGTATTTCTTCCTTGAAGTTTTTACACCACAATATACATGTAAGTGATGGTAGTGGAAAGCCCTTTGGTCATGCTATGGTCCACTTGCACTTTCTCTAGTTTCTCCCTTGCTTTAGGTGTTATATCCAAAGAACATTCTGGAAATTTCATCACAATTCATAATTTTCTCACTACTTTTGCCTATAGCTCTTAAAAGGGACTTAGCATTTTTCTACTGCTAGTGACGGACCCTATTAAGATGTGTCACATCTCACCTATTATATTGATGCTCATCACCCTGAGGCCTGCAGAACTCCCACAGCTCACCACCCAGAGATGTTGAGACCTTTGAGTTTGAGACATGGTATTTTCCTTCTGTCTTCCCAACATCTCACCAGAGCCTCCCTGTTTTCAGTGGGACAGAAAGCTTCCTAGGCAATACTGCATGTAATGGGCTGATTGCTGGTATCATTTGGTGCTGAATCACAGAGAAGTGGAAAAGTGTTTTAGGTAAGGAGTTCTCAACTTTTTTAAGCCAGGGGCCGGGTCACACTCCCTCAGACAGCTTCAGGGGCCTGACAGCCTTTTTGCCCTTTCTCCACCACATGGCACTTCCTGGTATGGTGGAGTCAGTGGGAGGCCACATGAAATGGTGCCGCCGCAGGTTGAGAATCCCTGGTTTAGGTGTTTAGATACTGACTCCCAAGAGCCTTCTTCCCCGCTGACTTCCAGAGAAATACACAGAGACTTTCTCTTCTTGTGCTTAAATTTCTGAAAGGAAGAAAGCTACACCTGGACAAAGGAATTCCTGATTTCATTCAGTGTTCTGTTTATTCATGTAATCACGGTCGCTTTGACTAGTTTTTTCACACTCCAGTAGACATAAATGAGAGCCAGTGGAATGTAATGAATAAATGTCAGCAGCAGGCAACAAATCTGATACAAGATCTTCTCCCTTACAAACCATGCTCTTGATAAATAAAAGATACCTGCACTTCTCTGCAAGAAGTGTGGCCAGTCAGTGCTTATAAACCAGAAGCACACCTGAGCAGAGAATTTTCTTCTATGGAGGTTTCTTGGAATCCTTTTTTTATCAGTAACAGCAAAGGCATGAAACCTAATGGAATGTTTCAATGTGATCACAAGCATTCTTGGATTAGCTTTTACATTTGCATTTTTCCAGATATTACAAAATTAAGTCTAGGCATAGTATAAAATAAATTCATGCTTTGACACCCCACCCCACCCCAAAAAAAAAACACACACATCAGTGCACCGTTTTGAGTAAGAAATACAGTAAAAACCCTACTTACAAAAAAAAGTCCGTTCCGTAGGTATTTGGTTAAATTGAATTTTTATGTAACTTGAAGCAAACCCATAGGAAAAAGAATGTTTATGTAACTCGAAGCAAACCCATAGGAAACCATGTAAATCGGGACATGGTTTTAGTGCAAAATCATTATGTAAGTCGAATTTTATGTAACTCGAGGTATTTGTAAGTCAGGGTTTTATTGTAGCTTGTAACATGGGAAGCCATTGTTTAACACAGATGCAGTAACAGAGCATGATTTTGTCTTTAGGATTTTGATTTGATTGTATGCTAAATTGGGTAGATTTGGTTAAGTAACTTAAATAATGAATTACCTTGTGATATTTATTTATTTATTATTTAGTCGTATTTATATATGCCGCCCACATATTACTTAAGAGTGTATCTGACGTAAATGTTTATACTGTGTGTGTATATATTTGTGTGTGTGTGTGCACGCGCGCACATGTGTGTGCGCGCACACACGTGTATATGTATGCAGAAGTCAAACTAACTAGCTATATTGCTTTATATTTAATAAAAATAATAAGGTTGCGCTAATATCTGTTTTGGAACATATAACTGTTTGGAAATATCGATCCATCACTAAACAATTTTGATGAAGCTATCTAATCAAGAATTTCCAGCCCTTTCTGTGTTCAATGAGATCTTAATCTTTAGTCCACTTAGCTCAATGCAACCCTGGCACAGATTTTAATGGGTTTAGGATGCGATCCTGCATGCCTTTTAAGATTGTAGTAAACTTTGATAATGGCTGGATTTGCATTTATTAGAACACCTTAAAATTATAATGAATGCCTACTGTTTGGATCAGATTAAGGCACATTGAATTCAGCTGGCAAAAATAGACTTCTTCCCCTCTCCTCCCAAAATCATCCCCTTCAGGTTCCCTGGGAATGCTGCACTGAGTATTGGGAGACACCCTACCCCACCCCCGCTGAGTAAAGAGAATGCCTTCTGCAATGGTATTAAAAGAGGCTGGGGGAGTGGGAATGGGCAGGAGTAGTTTCCTAGAGTGGGACATTTTGTTGGCAGAAGGTAGATCCTCAATACAGATCCAGGATCCAACCAGGTATTCATAAATTGTAGCAGTAAGTGTAATGCAGGCTAATACATCAGTGGAAGAACAATAGTGCCTTGCCAATACAGTACCATTAATCTTTTCTCTTTTTCTTCTTTCTTGCCTTTCTTCTTTCTCTACAATAGAAGTGGAACAAAAAGGTAATTAAATACCTTTCACATGTTTTATATATATATATATATATAGCCATTCTAAGCTATTTAGGTGAACTATTTAACAATCTAATGCTTTAGTTGAAGTTCTTTCTCATTAACATGTGGCATTTTAATCTGTTGGGTGAAGATTAAGGTGTTGGGGAGGGTTGCTGTTCATCAATACTAACCTGCTGTGGCTTTGCTAGGAAGGCTTAATAGTGCCACTGTCCTCCTCTAAGTGATTGGCCAGTTGCCTATTTGTGTATGTGTAAGGTTTGTACAAATTGCTGCCATTAATCACAGCCAATTGACAAGGCGCCAGTGCATCACAACATCTTCATATACCCAGCTGAGATGGATCTTGGTACCTCATCAATTAGCCACATTTAGCCATGGAAAATCATGCAGACATTACGAGAAGACACACAGAATTCGAGCTATTAATTTTAAGAACGAAAAACTCTTTCTCATAGGTAAAGGTTTCCCTTGCTCAAAAGCCAGTTGTATCCGACTCTAGGGTTCAGTGCTCATCTCTGTTTCAAAGCCAAAGAGCCAGCACTGTCTGCTTCTGCAGACGTTTCCGTGGTCATGTGGCAGGCATAGCTAGAGCGCATGGAACGCTGTTACCTTCCCACTGAAGTGGTCCCTATTTATCTACTTGCAATTTCTTGCTTTCAAACTGCTAGGTTGGCAGGAGCTGGGACAAAGACAGGAGCTCATTCCGTCCTGCAGTACTCGGGAATCGAACTGCTGACCTTCCGCATCCCAGTCAGCGTCTTATGGGAAAGCATCAAATAATTTTGGAAACAGAAGCATCCATTACTTCATAGTGTACGTAGATGCTTCTTGCTTCTGCTATCACTGGAACATTAAGCAAAGGTGATTTTGAGATTCACACATTCATCACAAAGCCTGAAATCCTGTGGTTTAGCATAATAAATTGCGACTAAAGTAGGCCCATTTGAATCAATGCAACATAGGGAGAAGGTACTTCACCAGATCCCTACTGACTCACTGGGCCAACTTGCTACCATCAACAGGATTTCAGATGCTAGTTCATATTTCTTAAGCTTTTAACAATACATAGTGCTACAGATGATAACATGTAAAGACAGCCCCAACCGCAAAACTCAAACGCTAAACTATTTATAGATTTTCAGCCAGTTCTGCCACATATTCTGTGTCTAGTTTGCATGTGAACGTATGATCCATAGCCTCCATTTTTGCAGTATATGGGTTAGGTGAAGGAAGTGCTTGTGCTTTTGAGTACACATGTGACAACCCATGTGTATGTAACAAGGACACTACAAGAGCAGAAATCATACACCATAAAGAACAGGGAAAGGCTTAGTATTTAACTGCGCTAGATGCCTGCTACTGCTGTTAAACTTGGGTTACTAAAACTCAAATCTAGAAATTGATCAGAATTTTATGATGAGCTGAAACCTTCTTCTAATTGAGAAATATCTAATTTCTGAGGAAAGGAACACACTAGAGAAACCACAACATTATTTCCTGAATAACCCAAGCATTTTAAAACTTCAAGTTTGGCTGTGTCCAATAGATCATATAGATTGTCGACTCAAGGTCTTCAGAGCAAAGTATGCAAGAGGTTAGGGTTTGCATTTTAAATAGTAAAGTCAATTTTAAAAACTTACAAAATACATTTGTTGGGAAGACTCATTTCTCTCTCTCTCCAGGAAAACTCTGCCTCTGACCTGAGTGGGATGGATGTCCCACTGCCTTGCCAAATGCAAAGAGCATCTTCAAAAGAGCATTTCCCCAGAACCAAACCACTCTCTGTGCCTCCTGCAATCCCATTGGTTATCATACACTCACTAAGTGATGCTTTTTGCATTTTTTAAATCAGCCTATCAAAAGAAAACTCAGTTTTCTATCAAAAAAAAAACACAAGTACTTTGTTCCTTAGCTGTTGGATGGGACAAAGGAACGTCAACAGTTTTCTCACACAATTTCCTGTTGAGCGTTGGACTTTTTGCAGAAAACTGCCGCTCAATGGGATCATGATGTGTATATAAAAGAGACCTGAAAAGCATATAAAAATAACTATTTTTCTGTAATAAAGAAAATATTTTATTCTATATCAATGTGAATATTTACATTTACATTTGTTTTTTACTGGTTGAAAATAATTGAGAATCTGCAATGTAGTATTTAAAACCACATATTGCACACACAAAAAGTAAAAACAATAATGAGGTCTGTGAAGCAAAAAAATTAGTTCCTCAGTCTTGGCAGTTGTGAATTATTTAACTAACACTTTAATTCTTTTGCATTTCAGAGGGAATTTTAATTAATTAAAATCTTGATCCTAGCCTTACCCTACTGATCTTTTTTCTTCTTTCCTTCACCCAATTCTGGTTTTCTTCCTCCTTCTTGATAAATTCATTAACTGTTGTTTCTTTCTTTATATGACTGCATGTTCTCTATTTTTATATAGTAGTTCCCAAGCCTTTTTATTATTTAGACCACTGAACCAATGTAGATTTGTTTCCCTCCTAAATAATCCAAGTGCCTTTTTTAATTGCTAAGGGATTTTCTTTTGCTCTATAACTGTACCTACTAAGTATATAGTATCAAAGAAAGAACATTTGCCAGGAGGGTTTAAAAAGAAGAAGAACGGAGAACAATTTTAAATTTTCTTTCAAATTTATTTGCTTTCTTTTTTTTCTGCAAAAAGGCACCCATAGTCAGGGTTTGGAGAAACCTGGGTTTCTTTTGATGTCTCTCTCTCTCTCTGTGTTCTTGAGTTATAAAGTTTTAAATGCATGCCAGAGAATCACCATGAAGATTTGTAACCTGCTTTATTTTTAACCTTTTCCCTTTCTTCAGTTTTTCTTTGCCCTGGACTACTAAAAGGAGTATATCAGAGTGAACATTTATTTGAATCTGACCACCAGTCAGGGGCCTGGTGTAAGGATCCACTGCAGGCGTCCGACAAGATTTACTATATGCCATGGACCCCATATAGAACTGACACCCTAACGGAGTACTCTTCTAAAGATGATTTCATCGCTGGGAGACCCACTACGACCTACAAGCTTCCCCACCGGGTAGACGGCACAGGGTTTGTAGTGTATGACGGGGCTTTATTTTTTAACAAAGAGCGAACCCGGAACATTGTCAAATTTGATCTACGGACAAGAATTAAAAGTGGGGAAGCCATCATTGCTAACGCCAACTACCACGACACATCCCCTTATAGATGGGGTGGCAAATCGGATATTGATCTGGCGGTGGATGAGAATGGCCTTTGGGTAATCTATGCAACAGAACAAAACAATGGTAAAATTGTCATTAGTCAGCTGAACCCTTATACTTTGAGGATTGAAGGAACATGGGATACATCATATGACAAGAGGTCAGCTTCCAATGCATTCATGGTCTGCGGGATTTTGTATGTGGTGAAATCTGTCTATGAAGATGATGACAATGAAGCCACGGGAAATAAAATAGACTATATTTACAACACTGAACAAAGCAAGGAAAGTGTTGTGGATGTTCCTTTCCCAAACTCGTACCAGTATATTGCTGCAGTGGATTATAACCCACGGGACAACCTTCTTTATGTTTGGAACAATTACCATGTGGTTAAGTACTCTTTGGATTTTGGACCCATGGACAGCAGAACAGGTAAGATTACAGTATTTTATTAGGGCTGCTTTTGCTCTCTTTGATACTGTGCTTCGCCTCCAAGTGTAGGTTAACACCAAGCTGCTTTAATTTCATCACAAGCAGCAACAATAGGGGAGTGATTTAAATTTGAGCCACATTGGGAACGGATCTAATGGCATTATTATTTTAATAAAAGAACCACTAGGGTCTGAATGAAACTGGGTCATGCTTGAAAAGTTTCAGAATGAGAGGGCATGAAACATCAGATACAGGTGGAAACGACAAAACCTTGACAGCCACTTTTGCTAAAGAAAAGCTGCTTCTAGGGTCAAGCACAGATATGAGGGCAGGGGGTGGTTGCTTCAAGACTTTCTCCTGCCTGACATCTCCCACCTGCAGTTCTTCCACAACGGGTCTCCAGATTTGTATTCACCCTTTTAATAATAATAATAATAATAATAATAATAATAATAATAATAATAATAATAATAATAATAATAATAATAATAATAATAATAATAATAATAATAATAATAATAATAATAATAATAATAATAATAATGTACAATTATTGGCAACTCTTCCCAGGGTTTTCTACGTAGAAATTATTCGGAACATGTTTACTATTCCATTCTTTTTACCCTTTTTATCTTTTCGTCTGGAAAACAATCTAATTTATTCTAGTTTTCAGATAGACAAGTTGGTTTTGCAGTCTGTGTTACTGTTTGAGATGTAGAGGCAACAACCACCAATCATGATCATGATTGGTGAATTTTGGCAGTACATACAAGTCTTGAAAAATATTGGTCTGAGATTTAAATGAATTCCACCTACTTTTTCAATGCTGAGATCTCTAATTCCAGCCATTTTTTTTAGTAGACCATAACTTGGTCATTTCCAACTTTATCTTGTGGGGCAGCTCCTGTCCAAAGGACCCATAGGTAGGGTGTTGGGTGTAGGTTGCGAAGGAGAACCAATGAGTTCATTTCACCCTTGTCACTGTTCCCCCTACTCATTTGCTTCCTTACCACATCATTTTGTCAAGGCCACACAGAGGAGGAACACAAATGTCAGAACCATCTTTCTAGAACATATGAAGGTTGCCCTTACTCGAAAGCCAGTTGTATCTGACTCTAGGGTTCAGTGCTGATATTTGTTTATAGCCAAAGAGCCAGTGCGGACTTGTGGCAAGCATGACTAAACACTGGAGTGCATGGAATGCTGTTTATCTTCCCACTGAAGTAGTACCTGTTTATCTACTTGCAATTTCTTGTTTTTGAACTGCTACATTGGCAGGAGTTGGGGCAGACGGGAGCTCTTTCCATCATGCAGCATTCGGGTCTCAAACTGCTGAACTGTCAACCTGCCAGTCATCAAGTTCAGCATCTTAACCACTAAGCCACCGCATCTTAGAACACATGTGCTTTAAGTCAAATTTGATACTAAGATCCCAAATGTTGATGCTTCATTCATTCTTGAATTCTCGATCAATTCTGCAGGATGTCCAATTTGTCCTAACACACTTACAAAATAAAAGAATGACCTCTTTGCTTTTAAATTAGCACAGGTAGACTTTGTATAGCAGATTAATGCCAAGAACTAGAGAGTAAGTGAGGTGATAGGTGATTTGCAAACAACCTAAAAACCTTGCTGCTCTCAGGGGGGGGGGAATCAAAATATATCCCTCTAGCACTGTGGTGGCGAACCTAAGGCATGTGTGCTAGAAGTGGCATGCAGAGGCCTTTCTGCTGGTATGCATGCCATCAAGGGAAGGCCCACCCCATCCAGCCTGGCCAGCACCACTTCCCCATTCAGCCCTCTCTCTCCGCCAAAGGGGAGGCAAGGGGGTGGTGGAAATCCCACCCAAGAGGCAGCGGCAGGATGAAGTGAAGTGACCAGACACTCAAACCCATCCCTCCTAGGAGCTGGGTGCACCTATGGAATGGGAGTGGGATGCACCCATGGGGAGGCACACCTGCATGGGGTGGGGAGCACTCATGTGACTTCGCCGGAGACATGCCAGCAACATCACAATTTGTGGGCATGCATGGTGCCTGCCCTCACGCCACCGCCTCCTCCTTGGGTACTTGATCTCTAAAAGGTTCGCCACCATTGCTCTAGCTTATATTTATAAATATACTAACACATTTTAAAATGGTTTTTAGGTAAATCTTTTGTGAGATTTGTCTATAAATTAATAGCCAAAATGGTGTTGGCCTGCTATGCTGCCCCAGGAGGAATGATACACTGCTGATTAAAAAGTCCCTGTTTCAATTTTAGGAAGGCGCACTCAAAACCACACACAAAATACCTTATTCCATTTCACTGATCTTCAAACAAAGTTGCATCAGGGTAGAGCATTCCATCCCATGATATTGTTTCCTGCTTTTGGAAGGTTGGATGTAACCCATAAACAGGAGCCTTTACCAGTGTGTATCAATGGGAATTGGCTGGAAGGATTTCAAGTTCACAGATAATATTTTTATCTTCGAAAATGTTGCAAGATATATTCTTATGTCGTGCAGATCATCTGTAATTGAGGGAAAGTTGCAGCACTTTGAACTACTGCTTAGAAAAACTAATGTTCTAGTTTATATCAGGAAGCCATATTAGTATCTTTATTCAAATTTATGTGCTTCATTAATTCAAGTTATTTGTGCTGTAAATTATCTCACTCAAATGTTGCTCTTTAGCCAGAAGGGAAAAACAGAAAGCTGGTTTTCTACAGTGAACAATTAAAATCACAAGGGTAGTTTTCTTGTTGATTTGAACTGAAAAATAGTTAGTGTCTTTTGCATAGCTGTGGGCAACCTCACATTATTATTTCTACATAGTTATTTCCCTCAAGGGCAATTGTTAACCATTTTGTCTTATTTTCATGGAACTGCATGAAATCTGTTTTGTCTCTTTTTCTTCTTTACTAGGAATGTGAAGATAAATCATGGAAAAGATATAAGTAGACTAATCATCTTCTTAGTTCATTGAATAATCAGTTGCATTTGTATAAATCTGCACATAGGTCAAACATGCAGTAGTTGTGATGCAAAAGATATTATCTCCTTTATTGGTCCCCTGCTCATGCAGGGAATGTCACAGAAAAGAAAGGAAGGGGTATCCTTCCTCTAAGATGGCATTCAATACCTGATGCCTTTATTAAATATTTCTATTGCAAATAGTCATTAACAAATTTGCTTCCTACTCATTCAGACAACTTTTTAGTTGATCAAAAACATATTTTCACTTCACCATCCTTATCAGTCAACTAAATATCTGTACCATAATTAGCATTTGTGTAGCAATTTCTGTAAAAATATATATTTTAGTCTATTTCATTCTCACACATGAGTTTGAAAATATTCAAAAATTCCCTACCTACTGGAAGAGACTATGCGAGTGATGTGTGTTGTTGTTGTTGTTGTTGTTGTTGTTGTTGTTGTTGTTATAGCACTTTTGGCAAATAAAATTTGAGGGGGGGGGTTGCCACAAAAAAGTTTGTCTTTAATGCCAAAAAACCCCTCTGTTTTTGTATATTGCACAAAATTTTGTATATTGCACAAAATGGTTTTCATTGCAAAATACAAGTTTTCAATTGAGAACAATTACAAATGCAAGGTTTTAGCACAAAATCTACATTTTTAATGCTTGTGTAAAAAGAAGGTGCTGGACTTTTCATTCTTGTGAAAGAGTGGCATATTTTGCAACTCTTCACTATATGGTGGCAGGGTGTCTTGAAACATCCTTTTTCATCAAGGACAAGAAAATTATTCATTACTTTATACCACAATTTACAGCTTGTGAATGTAAACAGTAGGAAGAGTTTAGGGATGTTAATCTCACTTTCAAAGAGAAATTTACAAAAAGGACGAAAATTTTCTTTTCTTCTAACAGATTTTTTTTATGAGGAAGATTTTTTTCCCCACTTAGTAACCTTGTGGAAAATCTTGTGGGGACATTTCCAGATGTTTCATGGTTGTTGATATTTTTGTTTGGTTTGGTATGGTGTGGTTTTTTGGTGGAAGTTACTATGGCTCCCATGCAGAGTGATGGCCTTCCTACACAAGAGTTACCAAAACGGCCACACAGGATTCAGCGGCTCCCTATGCAAAACAGTTGCTGCAAAATATATATTTTAAAAGACCAGGGACAGAGAAAGAGAAAGAGAGAGAGAGACTGAGACTAGAGTCCCACTGCCACAGAAATCCAGGCAGGGGCGTGCTGGCTACGCTAAAAGAGCACTGGGAAGGGAGGGAGGAGGCAGTGCCTATGGGGGTACTGCATGACATTTAATTTAATTTAATTGTCAAATTTATATACCACCCACTCGGCCAAAGCCGACTCAGGGCAGTTCACAATCACAATTTAAAAACCTGTTAAAAACAGTTAAAACTACCCACCCCCTAAAACAAGGGGTGCAGGATCCAAAGGCATCATTGATTGTAGACACCAGGTGACATACATCTGCCCATCTCTGGGGGGGGGCGCCTGTCACTAGGCTGTACCGGGACTTGTCACTTTGTCCCAAATGGCCAGCATAGGCCTGAAGCCAGGAACGCTTGCTGGTGTAGGGGGACATCAGGCACAGAACATTGCCAAGAATGAAAAATTATTTGTGTTCTTGACACATTACAGTAATACCTCATACAAAGTCCGCTTCGTACAACATCAAATTCATACAACATCGCCTAATTCCTTGAAAAAAGTTGCCTCATACAAAGTTGCTGCGACTTTGTATGAGGCATTGGGGTTTTTCCCAGGTTACATTGTGCCTGGGCAGTATAAAAGGCAGGACACATGCGTGCATTGCTCTTGTGGGTTTTGCACGAGGCGAAGAATGTTTAGGAGTGGTTCTGAGCGTGATTTTGGGTTGTTGTTTTTTTGTTTGTTTTTTTGTCAGAATTTTTAGAAGCATTCCTTGGATTTTTGTAGCATTCTTCAGGTTCTTGGACAATCAGGGTTGTTTGACATGCTTTTGTACTGTATTTAGCCTTTAGACAATGATTTCTTAAAGTTGTCAGTTTCCTGTCTGTTTCCTTGACTTTGCCCTGAAGTCTGTACTGTTACAGTACAATGTATCTCTATGAAAAAGACGTTGTACGAGGCATTGCGGCAAGGATTTGGATGTTGTATGAGGCATCGCGGCTAGGATTTGGACATTGTATGAGGCATCGCGGCTAGGATTTGGACGTTGTATGAGGCATCGCGGCTAGGATTTGGATGTTGTATGAGGCATCGCGGCTAGGATTTGGACGTTGTATGAGGCATCACGGCTAGGATTTTGCATGCCTCATACAAAGTCCAAATCCGTATAAAGTCCAAACTTGTGGAACCAAGTTTGGATGTTGTATGAGGTATCACTTGAACTAGGAAGAACATCCTGACAATAAGAGCTGTTCTGTAATGGAATTATCCGACTCAGAAGATGGTGAACTCTTCTTTGTTAGAGGTTCTTCAGTAGCGGTTGGATGGCTATCTGTTAGTGGTGCTTTAGTTTCGGATCACCTGCATTGACTAAATGACCCTTAGAGTAGCTTTCAAGTCTGTAATTCTGTGATCCTGTGCAGAGTAAAAAAGAAGTGACCTGGTTTACTCAAGTGGACACAATAAGTCAAAGTGAGAGGATGCTGGGAAAGATTTGGGAACCATGACCTTGCTGTGGAAAAACAGGCAACATGCGACAGGACAAAATTAGAAAAGACATGAGAAAGAGGTAGAGTATAGGAAGAAGATAAAATGTGGATTGACCAATAAAGTGAGTTGTTAACAGGCAGAATGGGGAAAAAGAAGACAGTTGTCAAGACGCTATCATGTTTTCCATTTGTTTTACTCATAACATAGTTACAAAAGAAAAAAAATCACCTTCCACTGGCGTCACAGAAGTCTAAAAATACCTGGGTGTGACTCACAGGCTGTTAGAATGCATTTGCATCTCTTGTATGCAAATGGGTTTATCTATTGGCAAAACAGAGCCCGCATGTTTTCTCCAATATTAAAATTGTCCCTACAATTCATATGAGAATGAAGTTTGGTGTGCATAATAAACTATGTAATGCTTCAACAGAACTTGAAATAAATTTAGCTTTCTAACAAGTTACCTTTGAAAAGAATTTGTAGTAAGAAGCTACAGTGAGAACATAAATTTCCAGTGTAATGACCATTGCTATAATTCACTACTTTTCAGAAGGATGAGAATGGTTTGTCTGTGTGTTACTCAGTAGGGAGTAGGAGATTGGCCTCAGCAGTGAGAATCACTGGATGATTTTAATTGATGATTCTGCCTTCCTTGTCTCTTTTGGTAAATAAGGTATTGTGCACAGAGCTAGGAGCAGACAGGACAAGGGATACCACAGCTTTTTCTCTGTATTATATTGAAGGGGGGGGGTTAGGTTGTCATTTCCTTCTCATGTCTCTCCATATCCCTGCCTTTTTCATCTCCTGAACTGAACTCCAAAGCAATTCTGCCTCGAGTTACATAAAATTCAACTTACATAATGATTTTATGCTAAAACCATGTCCTGATTTACACGATTTCCTATGGGTTTGCTTCGAGTTACATAAAGATTCTTTTTCCTATGGGTTTGCTTCGAGTTACGTAAAAATTCATTTCCCTATGGGTTTGCTTCGATTTGCATTAAAATTTCATTTTTCCTATGGGTTTGCTTTGAATTATGTAAAAAAAATTTTTTCCTATGGGTTTGTTTCCAGTTACAAAAAAATTCGATTTAAGCAAAAGTCTACAGAACGGCCTTTTTTTCGTAAGTAGGGTTTTTTACTGTACAGTACATTGGGGTAGATAACACCAAAACCTGCAGGAGTGGGTTCTCTTTTAAGTCTATAGCAGTGGTTTCCAACATGGGGCCCATGCACCACTGCTGGACATGAATTCCCATGAATTCTCAGAAGCCTATGTCAGTACATTGGCTGATCAGTGCTTCGGGAAATTGATTTAGGCTTCCAGGAATTGAAGTCCAAAATTCAAAGGTTGGGAAACTGGTCTATAGTCAAATTATATCAAGCCCAAGGGAGAGTAGGAAATCACACTCCCACTGAATTCAGTAGGATTTGTTTCTGTAGATTTCTGCTCATTAAACCAGGACGAACAGAAAAGAAAATGCAGTCTTGAGCTAAGGTAGATGCCAAATCAAAATCTAATTATCATTTATCAATTAAAGATCATTAACAAACCTATAGATTAACCACCTGCAGATATTATGTGAATAATAAAGTATATTGAATGGACAGTTGTGTTAGACTGTTGTGGTGGTGGGAATCTATTTCGTTGTTCCCAAGATATTTTGAGCAAGCATCTTTTTCCTAACTCAGATGGGCGCCTAACAGCAAAGCACACCTTGTATTATCCTTGGATTGAGGCCCATTTTTGTATCAATACCTTTTTAAGGAGGTTAAAATGTCTTATAATATTCATAGCATAGTTTTGCAGTGGCTCAAGTGGCTAACACGCTAACTGGAAGACGGCAGTTCGAGACCCGAGTACTGCATTACAGAGTCAGCTCCTGTCTTTGTCCCAGCTCCTGCCAACCTAGCAGTTCAAAAGCAGGAAATTGCAAGTAGATAAATAGGGACCACTTTGGTGGGAAGGTAAACAGCGTTTTGCACACTCCAGTGTCTAGGCATGCCTGCCACATGTCCATGGAAACATCTGTAGACACAGACAGCGCTGGCTCTTTGGCTATAAAGAGAGATGAGCACTGAACCCAGTAGTGGCAGGGCCGTAGCCAGGGGGGGCAGGGGGGTGAAATCCCTCCTGAGCTAACAGCCCCCACCCATACCTGTCAACCGTGGCTCCGGACAATCCGGGACCTGCGCACAACAGTTCTGCACAAGTCGCATTCTACGCAAGCGTAAAATGGTTCTACACAAGTGTAAAAGCCTTCTACGCATGCGTAGAACGCAACTTGCGCAAAAGGGATGTGCAGCACCTCTTTCACCCTGCTGCCAATTCCGGGGTTTTGGCAGCTGCGGGCGGGAAATGGCGCAAATCAGCACCGAAAATCGGAAAATCCCGGCCAATCGGGAAGGTTGACAGGCATGCCCCCGCCCCACCCCGTGGTGCCAATGTTATATATGTGAGTGTGACATTGTTGCCCCTCCTGAAACCCCACCCCCCAAAAAAACACAACAACTAGTATCCTGGCTACAGCCCTGGGTGGTGGGCATCAGCAGGTTCACACCAGTTTGCCAGAACTAGTAGCAGAAATTGTGGCTGGCCCCATCCATCCAAGTTTTGAAATAAAGTAGTCCTAATTCAGGTGCAACACAGGACTTTCTCCCTAGCCACACCCACCATACCACGCCCACAGAGTAGGTAGTAAAAATAATTGAGCCCACCACTGACTGAACCCTAGAGTTCAATGCAACTGGCTTTTGAGCAAAGTTTACCTTAACCTAGCAAATTTTATCTGGCACCCACTTTGCTGAGATTAGAAACCCATTAGTTTATTTTTTTTATTTTTATTTATTTATAATCATATTTATTTATAATCATATTTGTATATGCCGCCCACTCAGGCAGAACCCGACTCAGGGCGGCATTACAACAATTCTAAAAATACATAAAAACATTATAAAACATTATAAAACCCGCATCCCACCCCATTTAAAAACCCATATCCCACCCAACCCCATCCATCTGCTATACAAAAGGAAAGAAGAGAGAGTTCTTAGTTGCTCCGGTACTGTAGTTATCCTCTATCACAATTTCCCCCCACACATTTCACACATTTCCCCTCCCTCACTCTTCCTTTAGCTTAGTATGAACTCAGCTAAGTACCCCTATCTGCTTACCCAGGTTGAATACCATTAAATCCTTACCTCATTTAAGTGCTGTCTCCCTTTCTCATCCCCCCCCCACACACACACACCATTATTTCTTTCCCCACTTCTCTCCTCGCCCCCATCTTTGCTCAGCCGTAACATCTGCAGAGTTCAACAAATGGCTGTGAGCAAGCCCCCCTAAAAAGAGTTAATTATCCACAGGCCCAGTTGAGATTCTTTGCAATCAATTTCAACTTTTTTTGAATTGTATCCCAGCTCCTGCCAACTTAGCAGTTCGAAAGCAAGACATTGCAAGTAGATAAATAATAATATAGGAGAGGATGCCTGCCCCACGGTTTCTTTGGTTCCTGCACCCCTCTCTTTTTAGGGGTGGGTTCCTATTGCTGGTTTTTATCTGTTTTTACTGACTGGGAGGTGGAAGGTCAGCGGTTCAATTCCCGAGTACTGCAGGACGGAATGAGCTCCCGTCTTTGTCCCAGCTCCTGCCAACCTAGCAGTTCGAAAGCAAGACATTGCAAGTAGATAAATAGGGACCACTTTGGTGGGAAGTGTCTAATCATGCCTGCCACATGACCACGGAAACGTCTGCAGCAGCAGGCAGCACTGGCTCTTCGGCTTTGAAACAGAGATGAGCACTGCACCCTAGAGTCGGATACGACTGGCTTTCGAGCAAGGGGAACCTTTACCCTTTACTATCTGTTTTTACCCACTGTTTGAACCGCCCAGAGTCGGCTTTGGCTGAGTGGGCGGCATAGAAATTTAACAATAAAGAAATAAATAATAAAGAAATAGGTACCAGTTCTGTGGGTAGGTAACAGCATTCTGTGTGCTCTGGCATCTAGTCATGCCTGCCACATGACCATGGAGACATCTGCAGATGCAAACAGCACTGGCTCTTTGGCTGTAAATGGAGATGGCTGTAAATAGAGTTGGATACAACTGGCGTTCAAGCAAGGGTGACCTTTACTGAATATTTGGGCTGAGTGAGTGGAGGGAGAAGAAAGGTCCAGAGGTGGAAAAAATGGGATGGGGGACTAAAATAAAAAGAGCACTGGAGTTGAGCTTGAAGGGTTTCTGACTTGAGAGAAGCCACACACATGACCATGACTCTTTAGTGCAAACAAAAAGAAATTCACTTTTAAAGATGTCACAAGATTCTTTATTGTAGTTATCCTGATTTAAAGTGTACCTGACATACCTTGACTAATTCAAATACATTATAGAAATCACTGTTGGTAATAATGGATAATTTTGTCTGCCAGAGCCAGCCTGGGAAGTTATGGGGCTGATCTATAACTGGCATTCGGTACTATCCTCGTTGGCTGGTGTAACCACAACACATTATAAACTATTACTTAAATTATTGCTAAAATAAAATACAGAGCGCTATAAAATGAACAAGAAACAGCCACTGCATTTGCCAGAATGCTTTAATATGCCAAAATGCTTTAAATAACAGTAAGGAATCTTTTCATTATCTATGTGACACTTTTATTACTGTAGAAAATAATTCCTTCAAAGAATCAATTGACATTATGGGTACCTTGAGATGGTGCCCACCTTGTCTTGGATTTATCTGCCTTTAATAAATTTAAGGGATTTCTGTATGTCTGGAAGCTCAATTCAGATTTGTGGTTTGAATTCTAAACTATAGTAACTCACTCTACTAACTAAATTTATACTTCCAACAGGATGCAACAACATTTGAAACAGAATAATAAAACAACAGGTAAAAATCATAAAAGAACTTGTTCAGTCGCATAGTCGATTCTGACCCTTTGTGACCCCATGGCCCATAGCATGCCAGGCTCCCATAAAACAACTACAGGACTTTAATGGTTTAAGCACAGAATATGAAGGGGGGAAAGAGCTTGGAACGGTTGTTTTTGGTGGTGAGGGGACGGCAGAACTGCACTTCCAGGAATCTCTCCACCTCTAGTTTTGAAGTGCAGATAAGCTTCTGCTTCTCCTTACACCCTTGCACAAGAGGGCGCATGATGGGCGATCACTTGCTTCCAACAGGTTTGATTTGCTCCTACATTCTGTGCTTCTTCCTGGGGGACTTGTATACTATTAAAAACTTCTCTAAAAGTCAATCTCCATGTTTTCCTTGACCTTCACTATTAGCTAAGCAACTCTATTTCAACATGACAAGGCATATGCTCCAACTAACTCTAGCATTGCCTTGCTAGTACAGTAGAACCCGACATAACGAATGCCTCGTACAGCGAAAAAATCGTACAATGAAGAGGATTTGAAAAAACCATTGTGCCCCGTATAATGAAATTTTCGTTATACAATGCAATGCATCTCTATGGGAAAAACCGTATAATGAAAATCTCTATGGGAAAAATTGTACAACAAAGTGCCTCATAGAACAAATTATTTTTGTTATACGGGGTTCTACTGTGCTGTATATCGAAGAGCTACAATTCTCATCTGCCAGCCAACCCTTTCGCCTCCTGTCCAGATTTAACCAATCAGCTAGTAGTAACTAGCATCTATCATTCCCTTCCACTCCCCAAAGGATGTTTATGGCAGACAACAAAGGAAACCTTTGTCCGGTGGTGCCTCTACAGTTTCCACTCCAGATTCTTCCCATCTGACCTTGGTCATTCGCTTATCTTGCACATGGGGAAGAAGAATTCAGATGACACAGTCCTGTAATGGCGAACCTTGACTCTCCAAGTGTTCTTGGACTTCAATTACCAGAAGCCCAAGTCAGCACTCCTGCTGATCAGGGCTTCTGTGAATTGAAGTTCAAGAACAGTTGGAGTGCCAAGGTTCACCATCACTGACCCATTCACTAGGCAACTGCATTCCAGACTTAAACCCACACTTCCACATCATTCCTTGGGTGTGGAAGAAGAAGGGCCAGCAGAAACTATGGGAACATTCAACAACTACGTGATCCTTTTTCTGGGGAAAATTGACCCCCTCCCCCGTATGTAATCCAACCGTAATTTTTACTTTGACCCCCTCCTCCCCCCTTTAAAACTACATGATCTGAATCAAATAGTACTGTATTTTGCTCCACCAACCAGTGGTGGCGCTGCAGGGGAAATGGGCAGGCCGGCCAATTGCACCGAAGCAGGAAGCAATGATCTATCTTAGCCTCTTGCTCCCCCTGCAACCAGGAAGCATGGCATTCCCCCTCTATTTTCACCGCATGGAGCAAGGCACAAAGGTAAATAAAACCCTTTTTATGCACAGGTTTGATTTCCCACTGTCGGTTAGAAACAGCTCCCAATGGATTACGTAATTTTGACCCTGACCCCACATAATTTTTCTGTAATTCAGATGGCAGAACCCCTCCCCCCCTTTGAGGATTTCTAGGAGCATTACACCTGGACACCCATTTCTATTCATTCCCAGCTAGCATTGAGGCTTCTGACTCAGCTTGACATATTCAATGTGTTGGTTTGTTACGCTGCCAAAAAACCAGAAGGAAGAGAGCCAGTGTGGAGAGAGCCATTGGGTCCCTAGTCTTAGGCCCTTTGTGTCACTTGAGACAAAGCCAAAAATGGAACAGTAGCATTACTGCTAGAGAGCCTTCTTGTCAATAGCAGCTCTGGCCACAATGGCACAGAAGCATACCTGTCAACCTTCCCGATTTCGCCGGGATTACCCCGTAATCCTGCGCTGATTGACGTCATTTCCCAACCTGCGCTGCCAAAACCCCGTAATCTGGCAGCGGGGGAAAGGAAGTACTGCGCAGCCCTTCTGCGCAAGTCGCCTTCTACGCATGCGTAGAAGGGTTTTACACTCGTGTAGAACCCTTCCACGCATGCGTGAAAGCCTACGCCGCTTGCGTAGGGGGCTGCGCAAGCAGCGTAGCCTTCCACATATGCGTGGAAGGCGACCTGTGCGGAACTGCTCTGCGCAGGTCCCATTTTTTCCGGAGCCGCGGGTTGACAGGTATGCACAGGAGCTATGGAGAAAATCCCTCATGCGCTAACAATGAAATTTTAGCAGTGGCAGTGTAGAACCTGGAAGATCTCTCCATGGTTATTGCATGTCTTGGGAAGGGCCATTCAAGATATGACCACTAGTGAGAATGGTGACAGCTTCAGAAAATGGAAGACAACTGTTTAAACTTCTAGCCTCGTTTCCACAGTTAAGACTATCTGTTTCAGGCTGGAAGATGGTTGAGGGGAAAAGTCACTCCCTAATGTCCAAAATGTTTGCCCTTGGCCAAAGCCATTCATGTGGCAATCAAATCCTCAGTACAAATCCAAAATTCTGCTTTATTGCTCATCAAATCTCTCAATGTCACAAACTCCTGCCCTGATTACTTGTGTTCCAGCAGTGATAGTTATGATTTTATCGACAGCCTTTTCCCTACAATGTTAAAAATTACTGCATAGCAATAAATTCACTCATATGTTAACAATACTGCACTGGCTTCCCCTTCATTCTGCTACTGCTTAATGGTAATAACATATTGCATATTAATAATACCTCTTATATTACTTTTGCATTAATGGGCATTATTGATGGGGCTTTGATGGATGTAAATATGTAGGTGTAAAACATGAATCAGTGTAATAATAGCATTAAGTAGTTGAATGCACTAATTAGAGATTTAGAAGGGGATTAAGGTGGAGTTATTGTTCTGAAAATATATTCACTATCCATGTTATTGCCAAAATAGTGGATATAGAGGCACCTGACTTGCTTGGAGAACAGCCAAATACTAGTAGTAAAAATGAGAAGAGACATATTTTAAGGAAGAACTTGCAGTATCTTTACAAGGTTATACCATTACACAATTCAGAGATGTTGGAGAGCAAGGGAAGGGGAAGATGCAGAAGCTTAATTTCTATATCCTTTGTCTTTGGTTAGAGCTAGAATATAACCCTAGTAGATATTGGGTATATGATACCCAATATGGTGAAATGAATAAAGTGATGGATTATGACTCAGAAAGCCTGGGTTTGAATCCCCAATCAGGCATAGAAATTCTCTTGGGGAGTGGATCTTCCAAAACCACTCTATAAATATCTCATTTACCTTGAACGTATTATTAAGGTCACTATAAATTATTTCTGACTTGACAGTACATAACATAAGCTGTATAGGATATAAAGGTACAATGATTTGCCCATGGATCTGAAAATCTTGCCAAAGATACAGAACCACTAAATGAGACCTTTCCCCCCCCCCCCACTTTCCCCCCTCCAACCCATATTAGTAAGGTAAAGGTCGCCCTTGCTCAAAAGCCAGTCATATCCAACTCTAGGGTTCAGTGCTCATCTCTGTTTATAACCAAAGAACCAGTGCTGTCTATGTCTGCAGAAATTTTCATGGAAATGTGGCAGGAATGACTAGACGGAACACTGTTTACCTTCCCACTGAAGTGGTCCCTATGTATCTACTTGCAATTTCTTGTTTTCAAACTGCTAGGAGCTCACTCTGTCATGCAGTACTCGGGAATCGAACTCCGACCTTCCAGTCAGCAAGTTCAGCGCCTTAACCACTTGAGCCACTGCAGTCTCTCAAACCCGTATTACAGAGAAGCAAATTCATGGATATCTGAAATGCTTGGTGGTAACTTTACCAGGTTATTGAGTACAAGAGGAAGATGACATTTGAGCACCAAAAGCCAAGTTACATAGTTTCTGTCACAGTTTGCAGTTACCCTTTTGTTTTTTAAAAATGCAGAAGTTGTGGAAAATCAAAAATGATTTGCCCATCTGTAGTGCAGCATTTGGAAGGTCCAAATGAAAAAGGATGTGGTAGGCATTCATCTGCATTAATCTCCTGAGCCCAACTGTTCACTTATCAAGATTCCTTAAATTATTCCCTTGCCAAGGTTATTTAGATAAGACAGCTGCTTGCCTTGATATTATGTAAATGAAGGTTCACCTGATGCAAATTTCTTTGTTATTTTGAGTTGAGAACAGAAGCAGAACAAAGACATTGGGCCTAGCTGAGAATTATTTTGGCTTAGGTTATGTCCTTTGGTTCTAAATATCTAGCTTATTTCACTGGTAAAGGCATGGCTTCAATTGTTAAGAAAACGAATACTCTGAACTGCTTGATGGAAATTTGTGGTTCTTAGCAGGTAGTACACATTGTTGGTAAGACATTCCCATTTCCCCTGTAGGTTGGACATCCCAAGGTTATTTGTCTGGACTTAGAAAAATAGCAACAGAATGTTGTTACTTTTAAAAATGGTCTTAACTTGTAATGTACCATATTTTTAGGATCATAAGATGCACCTGACCATAAGATGCACCCTGTTTTTAGAGCTTTTAGAGAGAAAAAATATTCTGAACCAAATAGATGTCAAACCGCCTAACATCAGCAGCAGCGGTGGCGGCGGCGATCGTGCTTTGTCCCGGCTGCTCTGAGCAGCCTCTGGCTCCATCCCATCCCCTCTGCAACCTTTGTCAAAGCCGATCGTCACGTCGGGGAAATTTTCGGAGCCTCCTCTGTTTCAAAATCCACGACGCTAGGAGCACCCCCTGGTGTGTCCAGGATGAAATGTCCGCTGCTCGCCAGGTTTACACTTCCAGCGCCACAGATTTTAAAACAGAGAAGGCTCCAAAAATTTCCCCAACGCGGCGATTGACTTTGGCAAAGGCTGCAGAGGGGATGGGATGGAGCCAGAGGCTGCTCGGAGCAGCCGGGACAAAGTGCGATCGCCACTGCCACCACTGCTGCGCCAGAGGGGGCGGGACCGAGCCACAGGATGCTCGGACAAAGCATTCAGAGTATAATATGCACCCTCATTTTCCGCCCACTTTTGGGGGAAAATATTGTCTTATGGTCCGAAAAATACGGTATAATGAGTTCAACATGGTTGTCCTTTTCTAACTCTTTTGCACAAACTAGAATGGGGAGGGTGACCCCCAGCAGTAAGCCAATCACCAGCCAAGCACAGGCACAGCCCACTATAAAAAGCTATCTCTTCATCTCTTTGGGAATTCTTTAGTGTGCTGCCCATGTCCTTTGAAGTCTGGGGCTGACAGACAAAGGGGACAAGCTGAAGTCTCCAGGAGCTGCTGTTCCTCCTCAGATGTCAAGCAGGTAGACAGAACCCAAGACAAGCAAAACTGGAAGAGGAGGAAGTTTTATTTTTTCTGTTTGGTGTGACTTTATAACCCGGACACCCGTCTTCACCCATGCCCATCTGGTGCACAGGGCTTACTCACTCAGTGCCATTTATTGTAGGTGTGCAGCATCCAAGATCACAGTTCATGAGGCTTCTTGTTGCACAAAGCAGGAGATCACCCATGTAGGGGCAGGGCAGACTCACGATGGGCAGGCAGGGAGTAGTCGCAGCAACATAGACCTGAAAAGAACTCTTCATATTTAAAATGTGCTATAGGAAGAAATGTGAGTTCTAATGGGAATGACAGCAACCATTGGAGCTGCTGACCGGACCTGGTTCTGCTCTGCATTTCCACAGTCACTTGGCCCACCTATCAGAAGGACCAACATCACAAGGGTGTACCTCCTGCTGACCTGGCCCATCAGTTATGCTGTCTCCCTGGAGCACAGATAAGGAATGTGACAGAAAGATTGCTATCACTCATAAAGCTCACAGATGCTTATCCATTTCTTATCATCCATGTGGGAACAAATTATACTGCCAAGAGCTGGGTGGGTTGAGGAGGATGGTGGAGGACAGAGGTACCTGGAGGACAGTGGCCCATAGGGTCACAAAGGGTCTGAATTGACTGTGCAACTGAACAACAACAACAAAATATAATTACATCAGACACTGAAGCCATGGGGAGGAGACTCAAGGACTTTGGAGCCCAGGTAGTCTTCTCTTCCATCCTACAAGTGCTCAGAAGAGGATTAGAAATGGAAAGGGAAATAGTCTGGGTGAACAATGAGCTAAGAAGGTGGTGCTGACATGAAGGATTTGGTTCTTGAGACACTTCCTGGAAGATGGATTGCTAGCAATGGTGGGTTGAAACTCACAAGAACATGGAAGAATGTATTTGGGCACAATATTAAGAAATTCATCAGGAGGGCTTTAAATTAAAATGGAAGGCAGGAGATATAACATCAGAGCTAAAGAAAAATGAACGCTTATGTAAAATAAGCAAACCAAGAACCTGAAATGGGGACCAATAACAATAATTTTTGCAAAAAGGGAGCAATGATAGCAGGCCGCAAGTCACACTATCTTTAATGTCTATATATGAATGTAAGGCATATGGTACCTGTCAACCCGCGGCTCTGGAAAAAACGGGACCTGCGCAGAGCGGTTCCGTGCAGGTCGCCTTCCATGCATGCGTGGAAGGCTTCCACACATGCGTGGAAGGCTACGCCGCTTGCGCAGCCCCCTATGCAAGCGGCATAGGCTTCCACGCATGCGTGGAAGGGTTCTACATGAGTGTAAACCCCTTCTACGCATGCATAGAAGGCGACTTGTGCAGAAGGGCTGCGCAGTACTTCCTTTCCCCCACAAATTACGGGGTTTTGGCAGCGCTGGTCGGGAAAGGACGTCAATCGGCACAGGATTACGGGGTAATCCCGGCCAAATCGGGAAGGTTGACAGGTATGATGTAAGGAGTGTGGGAAACAAGCAAGAAGAATTGGATCTGTTAGTTCAGGAGGGGAAATATGATTTGATAGGGATAACAGACACTTGGTGGGATTAATCCCACGAGTGGAACACAGCAATTGAAGACTATAAATTGTTCAAAAAATACAGAGGGATGAGATGGCATGTCCCATATAAAGAATCTGGATTAATATGATAGGGGGGACAAAAAGAACATAGTAGTTGGAGTCTACTATCGATCACCCAATCGAGAAGCTGCGGAAGAAACCTTTGGAAAACAAATTGCAAAAATGTCAAAGATACACGATGTAGTAGTACAGTAATGGGAAACTATAACTATCCTGATATCTGTTGGGAGACAAATTCTGCCAACTATGGCCCTTCCAAGAAATTCTTGGCTTGTGTGTCTGATAATGTTCTCTTACAAAAAGTAGAGGGGGGAAACTATAGGAGACAACCTTTACCTTTACCTATCCTTGATCTGATTCCAACCAATAGAGATGACTTGGTAGAAGAAGTGACAGCAAGACGAACTCTGGGAGGGAGTGACCATGTCCTACTTGATTTCTTGATCTCAAAAGAAACAAAAGTGGAGTATAGCAGCTACACATACATGCTGGACTTTTTTTAAAAAAACTCCAATAAACTGGCAGGAGATCCTTTCAGTCAAAGAGGAGCGTGAGTTTCTGAAAAAAGAAAATCTAAAATCACAACTCCAGACAGTTCCAAAAAGAAAGAAAAATCTAAAGGCACAGCTCCAGACAGTTCCAAAAAGAAAGAAAGGTGGAAGACAGCAAAAGAGACCAATGTGGTTCCAAAAAAAGCTCAGAGAACAGCTAAAGAAATAAAAATGGCACATATAAGAAGTGAAAGAAAAGCCAGGCTACAAAGGAAGGGTACAGTCAAGTAACGAAGAATTGTAGGGATAATGTTAGGAAGGCAAAAGCTGAGAATGAGTTGAGGTTTGCAAGGGAAGCTAAAAGCAACAAAAAAAGTATTGTGCAGGTACTGTATGTACAAAGTAAAAGACCAAGAAAATAAATAGTAGCTCAGCTACTCAATAGAGACGGGAAAATGGTAACAGATGAAAAAGAAAGTGCTCAAAGAAGTGTTCAATTCCTACTTCAGTTCAGTCCGCCCCGCCCCCCCCCAAAAAAAAAGTTGCATGCAACTCTCCAGGCAAGTGTGTGGTACAAGGGGGAGGGGAAGAATTGCATCTTGAGATTGATAAACAGTCAATGTTGTGTTCTGAGTTCTATGCATTAAAACAACTACCAACTGTATCAATGTATTCCGTGTAATTAGGTCGCGAGCTAATGTCCACCTGGTGGCAATAGCGAGCGCCCAAGCTCACAAGGTTCCAATCCCCAAAGAACTACAGCGCGGGAAGATTCCCGCCACTACCTCACCTGGACAAGAAGGGCGTGACCTGGAATGACGTCACGCCAGCAGTAGCCAATGGGCTATCGTGGAGCCACATTCAAATGTATAACCACCGTATATATTGAGCTGTTCGTCCACCATTACCTCATGTTCCCCTAGACCACCATGCAATAAAGATGTGTTAAGCCAGTACTACGGCTGTTCCTGTGTCTTGTTTCTCATACACTAAATTGGCGACGAAGGTGGGATATGGATTCCCATGAGATCAAGACACACGCTAATCATGCCGGCTTCGACATCAACAAGCCGGAAGATTGGGAACTCTTTGAAATGGACTTCCAAGATGCGCTGGTGGTGTCCGACATCACGGACGAGGGAAAGAAGAGGACCATCCTCACCCGGATGCTAGGAAATGCCGCCAAGAGAGTATTGGTGGACCTGGTATCACCGAAGAAGGTGAGCGAGCTGACGGTCAAACAGCTCCTGAAGGCGATGCGCGACCATTTCCAGCCCTCAGTTTCGATGTTCTCGGCTCGAGACGCGTTCTGGAAGAGAGTCCAAGCGCCCGGTGAGTCCATCACCGCCTTTGCAGCGGCCCTGCGGCTGGCCGCCGGCCCATGTAAGTGGGAAAACCTGGAAATCGCCCTCAGGGACCGCATGCTGTGCGGCCTGTGGGACGAGGAGGTTCAGCGAAAGCTGATGAACCAGGAGCCACCCCCAACACTGCGCGAGGTTGTGAAGGCGGCGCAGGCGGCGGAAGCCACGAGGGCCGGAGTCAAGGGGTTCAGAGAAAGGCCCCCACAGGCCGACAAGGCAGCGGGGTCGGTGCAGGCAGCCAGGCGGACGCCGAAATCTTCTACGGAGAGCAGCGACGACGAGGATGTCCGGAAGGTGCGGAAGGAAGGCCGCCGCTGCGACGGATGTGGAGCGGCCCACGACCGCGTCAAGTGCCCATTCCGGAAAGCCGAGTGCCACAACTGCGGCCGCCGGGGGCACATCGCCAAGGTCTGCAGACGACGGCGCAGGGACCGGAAAAGCTCGCCAGACCGCTCGCCGAGGACCAAGGAGGGCACCCGGCCCGTGAGGAAGCAGGACGGCGTAGGCCGCATCTCCGACGACAGCGGCGACGACGCCCCAGTGTACAGCGTGTCCTTGGGACACCCCCGTTACTTTGTTGAGGTACTGGTGCAAGGGGCCCCTGTTAGGATGGAGATAGACTCGGGTTCCTCCTACTCAATTATGTCCCAGCGGGAGTTCTTGGGAATTTCCCCCCACGTGCGCCCTAAGCTCAAAGCGTTGAGGTCCACGTTGCGGGACGTACAGGGTAATAGTATTCCGGTGCTGGGGGTTGGGAAATTCAAGGTCCAGTACAAGCAGCACGCCCCAGAACTGCCCCTGGTTGTTCTCAAGGGGGGAAGTTGCAGCCTCCTCGGGACTCAATGGTTTAAGCCCCTGGGTTTGTTCATTGGGGGGGGGGTGCATGCCGTTGGGACTGACCCAATACAGGAGGTGTGCGACGCGCACCCCGAAGTGTTCAAGAAAGGACTTGGAAAATTCAAGGGACCCCCAGTAGCATTCGACCTGGATCCGGAGGTCCGCCCAATAAGACTCAAGCCGCGCAGAGTGCCTTTTGCACTAAAGGACAAAATAGAGGCGGAACTGGACAAACTGGTGGGCCAGGGGATTCTTGTTCCTGTTGATTCCGCGGAGTGGGAGACTCCGATTGTAACTGCACTGAAGGCCAACGGGGAGGTCCGCATATGTGCTGACTATAAGTGCACCATTAATAAGGCGATCCGCCCTAATGCGTATCCGGTGCCGGTAGTCAGCCATCTGTTGGCCAGATTACATGGGGGAAAGTGTTTTGCAAAACTTGACCTGGCACAGGCCTATCAGCAACTCTCAGTAACCCCTGCAGCAGCTGCTGCGCAAACAATAGTCACGCATAAGGGGGCGTTCCAGGTGACGCGCTTACAGTTCGGCGTGAACTCGGCGCCCGGTATTTTCCAGTCGCTTGTGGAACGCCTCTTGAAAGGACTGGATGGGGTCTTGCCATACTTTGATGACGTATTGATAACGGGGGGAGCGAGGAGGAGTTGGCTGAAAGGCTAGACAAGGTACTGGCGGTGTTTGAAAAGGCGGGGTTGAGGTTGCGGAAAGACAAATGTGTCTTCTTCGTGAAAGAGGTTGAGTTCTTGGGTTTCCGGGTAACCCCTGCAGGAATTAAGCCCTCCAAATCAAAGGTAGCCGCAATTCAAGGTGCCCCTCGCCCCACCTCCAAGCCCGAATTGCAGTCGTTCCTAGGGCTCTTAAATTTCTACCACTCCTTCCTGCCTCGGAAGGCTTCGGTAGCGGAGCCGCTGCATAAGCTACTCAAGAAGGACGAGGCGTGGAAGTGGGGCGAGAGCCAAGAGAGGGCGTTCATTGAACTGAAACAACTCCTAGCATCTGATGCCATCCTCACCCATTTTGACCCCAAGAAGCCGGTGGTTCTGATATGTGATGCGTCCCCAGTAGGGGTGGGGGCGGTGCTGTGCCACGTGCTGGAAAACGGGAGGGAGGCCCCGGTAGCATTTTACTCCAGATCCCTGTCCCAGGCTGAGCGAAATTACGCCCAAACAGACAGGGAGGCGCTAGCGATAATAGCGGGGACTAAGAAGTTCCACGATTTCCTCTACGGCCGCCCCTTCACCATAGTTACCGACCACAAGCCCCTGCTAGGCATTTTCACTGCGGACAAGCCCACACCCCAGATCCTGTCCCCTAGGATGTTACGGTGGGCCATCTTCTTAAACGCGTATCAGCACGCGTTGGTGTACCGCCCAGGGAAGGAAATAAGCCACGCGGACGCCCTGTCGAGGTCTCCCCTTCCCCTCACTAGTAGCACCGTGGGCGAGGAAGACAAAGACCGCCAAGTACTCCTGATAGAGGTCTTAGATTCGCCTCCCATTGTACCCGCAGACATCGCCAAGGCGACCGAGAAGGACAAAACGCTAGCTCTAGTCTGCTCCTGGGTGCAAAAAGGGTGGCCAGCATCCTCCCCGGCGGCTGAGTTCGCCCCGTTTTTCAGGAAGAGGCTAGAGTTGTCCATAGAAAGAGGGTGCCTTCTGTGGGGCCAGGGGGTGGTGGTCCCCGAATCCCTGAGGCCGAGGGTGCTCAAACTGCTGCACGTCAGCCACCCTGGAATTGTCCGCTCTAAGGCTCTGGCCAGGAGCTATTTCTGGTGGCCCCAGTTAGACGCCGACATCGAGCACATTGTAGGCACTTGCGAGAGCTGCCAATGCTCCCGGCCAGAGGAGGCGCGCCTACCGCACAGGGAATGGGACGCGGCGAAGGGGCCGTGGTCCCGGGTGCACATTGATTTTGCGGGCCCATTTAGAGGGACACTTTTTCTCCTCATTGTAGACGCCTACTCCAAGTGGTTGGAGGTCATCCCAGTCACGAGCACCTCCTCGGCAACGACCGTGAAGCATTTGCGTAGGGTTTTTAGCACGTTCGGCATACCCGACACCCTAATTAGCGATAACGCTAGTTGTTTCACGTCAGCAGAGTTCAGGGCATTCACCGAGATCAACGCCATTAGGCACATCACCTCCGCCCCCTTCTACCCGGCAACAAACGGCCAGGTCGAGCGCCTCGTGTGCACAACCAAAGACGCGCTGAGGCGCATGGGTCCTGGGGATCTCAACCTACAAGTGTGCCAATTCCTGCTAGGCTACAGGGTCACCCCCCTAGCTTCTGGGTACTCGCCCGCAGAACTCTTAATGCGTAGGAAGCTGACCACGATCCTGACCAGGCTAGACCCCACTAGGGTGGAGGACGCAGGGAGGAATGTCGGGTTAGCGGACACGAAAAGTTTCGAAGCCGGTGCCCCGGTGCATTGCAGAAATTACGCCAGCGCGGGGCCGGCCTGGGTCCCGGGCGTCGTCGTTGGAAGGACGGGTCCCGTGTCGTATTGCGTAGAGACCGTCACGGGTCTGCTATGGAGACGACACGCAGACCAACTCCGTCGCAGGGTTCAGGAGCACCAGGGCGCGGCCGGCGAGGAACAGGACTCAGTGTTAGGGTTCTCCCCCACCCGTTCAACCCAAGGGGGAGGTGAGGGGGGGCAGTGGTCCCCACCTAGGGGGGAGGAGAGGGATTCTGTCCCCATAGATATCCTGAGGAATCCTTCTAATGGTACCCCAGGCATAGATATCCTGCGGAATCCTTCGAATGGCACCCCAGGTGATAATTCTGATTTTCATTTACAAAACCGGGGGGGGGGGTTTCGGGAGTGGTCCCCCACCCATCCAAGCGAGAAGCGGGGTTTTTCGTTAGTCCCCAGTGCCCCCAGTTTTTCCGTCCCTTCCCCAAGAGCCGCGGAGCCGCAGCCAGTCACTAACGAGTCTCCCTCTCCCGTTGCAGGACAAGGAACCAGGGGACAGAGAAGCAGTAGCACTCCCGGGACAAGCCAGTCAGCGTCTCGCCCAAGGCGCGTTTGCAATAAGCCATCTTGGTTGAGAGACTACGTCTCATTCTAGGGGGGGGAGGGATGTTGTGTTCTGAGTTCTATGCATTAAAACAACCACCAACTGTATCAATGTATTCCGTGTAATTAAGTCGCGAGCTAATGTCCACCTGGTGGCAATAGCGAGCGCCCAAGCTCACAAGGTTCCAATCCCCAAAGAACTACAGCGCGGGAAGATTCCCGCCACTACCTCACCTGGACAAGAAGGGCGTGACCTGGAATGACGTCACGCCAGCAGTAGCCAATGGGCTATCGTGGAGCCACATTCAAATGTATAACCACCGTATATATTGAGCTGTTCGTCCGCCATTACCTCATGTTCCCCTAGACCACCATGCAATAAAGATGTGTTAAGCCAGTACTATGGCTGTTCCTGTGTCTTGTTTCTCATACACTAAAGTCAAGGAATATCGTATTACCTTGAATAAATTCAAATCTCCAGGACCAGATGAACTGCATCCAAGAATATTGTAGAAGCTGACTGAAGAGATCTCAGAACCACTGTCTATCATTTTCTTGAAGCCATGGAGGACAGGGGAAGTGCTAGACCAGGGGTCCTCAACCTTTTAAAGCTGGGGGCCGGTTCACACCCACTCAGACTGTTGAGGGACCGGACCATACCGTTCAACCTTCCCGGATTGGCCGGGATTTCCCGATTTTCGGCGCCGATTTGCGCCATTTCCCACCTGCAGCTGCCAAAACCCCGGAATTGGCAGCAAGGGAAAAAGAGGTACTGTGCATCCCTTCCACGCAGGTCGCCTTCTATGCATGCGTAGAAGGCTTTTACACTTGCGTAGAACCCTTCTACGCATGCATAGAAGGCGATCTGCACAGAAGGGGATCTGCACAGAAGGGGATCGTAAAAGCATACGTAGAAGGGTACTACGCAAGCATAGAAGGGTTCTACGCAAGCGTAAAAGCCTTCTACGCATGCATTGAAGGCAATCTGTGCAGAACCGTTCTGCGCAATTTCTTAACTGCGCAGAACCGTTCCGTGCAGGTCCCGTATTTTCCAGAGCCACAGTTGACAGGTATGGACCGGACTGGTGGTCCCGCCGCTTTTAGCTTCACTTGCAAGCCTCAACTCATTCTCAGCTTTTGCTTTTCTTAACACTATCCCTGCAATTCTTCGCTACATGACTGTACTCTTCTTTTGTAGCCTCCTGGCTTTTCTTATGCTGTTATCCTAAGATGATATTCACAATCCATGCACAAAGTCTACACATGCACAAAGTACAGGCTAGGCAGTAGGTGAGCATAGCATTCTTCTAAGAAATACTAAGCTAAACATAAGTGGATTCCTTCTCCATTTTTATATCTATCATTGTCCTTTCTAGACCCTTCAAGGAGATGCACCAATCAAACATCTAATCACCCTGAACCTTCATGAAGGAGAGAATAGCTTCCCCAGAAGAACTTCTCCTTCTCCTTCCTTTCTCTTTAGCTGATATCATTCCCTGCCTAATTAGCGCATATCAAATGAGTGAGTTATGACCTTGAAAATTCCTCTCTCTGTGTCTTGGTGATTAGGGACAGGTGGTACGCTCTAGCAATTAATTCATTGTTGCTCCCCCTGCTCCATGATCCCCCTACTTTCCCAATTTCTTAACTGTGGCTTAGTAATGAAATATTTTCTGTTCTGTGAAGATAAAAAAGTATGGCTGCAATCCTATAGGTAAAGGTTGCCTTCACTCGAAAGCCAGCTATATCCCAACTATAGAGTTCAGGGATCATCACTGATTAGAACCAAAGAGCCAGTACTGTCTGCGTTTGCAGATGTTTCCATGGACAAGTGGCAGCCATGACTAGACACTGGAGTGCACAGAATGCTGTTTACCTTCCTACCAAAGTGGTACCTATTTATCAACTTGCAATTTCTTGCTTTCAAACTGCTACGTTGGCAGGAGCTGGGACATATGACAGGTGCTCACTCTGTCATGCATTACTCAGGTCTCAAACTGCTGATCTGCCTGCCTTCCAGTTGTCAAGTTTAGTGTCTTAACCACTAAGCCACCGCAGTCCCTATACTTTTACATGAAAATTTATTTCACAGTATCCTGGGCCTTAATTGTACTGTAAGTTGAACATGATCAGTTTTGGTTTATATTAAGCTGAGACTCCGAGGAATGTTTAGTTACTGTAATTTTTAATTTTTTCAAAAATTATAATTGATCACTATATATGGAATGTAATTTGATTTGTTTAAATGGCAGTTAGTGAATCCATACTCCTGAAGAACACCTTAACTGAAATGCTTTGGGTATATTTGTATATCATTATCATTATGTTCTGTCAAATTGATTCTGATTTATGGCAAACCTTTTCAGGGTTTTTGAAGGAGCAAATATGCAGAAGTGGTTTACCATTGCCTTTTTCTGTGGGCATCATGAGACCATGTAGCTTGTCCATGACAACACAGGTTGGTTTTTCTCCCAGGGGACACAGTAGGGAATTGAAGTCCCAAACTCTTGCTCCACATTGCTAGATGGTTTAATGCAGTATTAAATTTGGTTCAAATTTTCATTTCAGTCTTACAGAAAATTTAAAAATATACTAATTTTACATAGCTATTAAAAGAGAGACTATAAATCCTAGCTTCAGGGCAGCGATTGGCAACCTACAGCTCGGACACGGCCTCCAGTGGCAAACCATCTGGCCCACTGCAACATCCCCCAGAAGTGGAAGGGACATATTTACAACAGCTGTAAACATGCCCGTGCATGCACAAATGCACTCGCTATGGTTAACGGCCACATTTGCGGCATGGGGAGCCCACGTGTCAGGCCTGCTCAGCTGTCTGAGTGGGTGTGGTCTGGCCCATGGTGCAGAAAAATTGAGAACCACTGCTTTAGTTGTTTAGTTGTTTAGAGAGAAGTACAGTTGAAAGAATTAGTAGATGTTGCATATTAGAGTACATTTAGTAGAGCATATAAGAGTAGTCTACTTTTACCATGTGAACCTGGGAATTGGCAACGTCCAATGTCAAATTATGTTGAACAGGTGTTGAAAAGTGCTGTTGTAGTTGATTTGCTACAATGATTAAAATTTGTTCTCCATTAAGGAATTTCATGGGGTAGGGGGAGAGAATGCCAAATAACAACATATGTCAAGCTTAAACATTTTGAGTGAAATTATTAATGAAAATATGGCCCCCTATAAAATCATAAGTCTTCCGTCTCAAATTATTACTTCAAACTAGTCCATTTATCAGCAAGTAATGTGGGCTGAAATGTAATTTGAAGGCTGGAAACAAAGCCACAATAATCAATGTTGTTTAAATTTCCATTAATGATCTCACAGAGGGAACTCTATGAACAGCATACTAATTAACATTCCAGTCAATGCTGAATTAGAAAGAGTTGCAAGTTAGCAAGGAAAGGGATGCATACAAAAGATGTCAGAGTGATTACAGTTATGTGTCAGAAGTGAAATTAAGTAAGCCTTTTTCCACAAAGTGAATAAGACATAGAATTCCTCTCACAGAATTAGATAACAGAGATAATTTTTTAACAAAATGTAACTATCCTAGTCATCATGTGCCTATGCTGGGTATTTCTTAAAATTTAATTTAATTAAATAAATAAATATGTAATGTAAAAGCCTTTCTTGTTTGAAAGCCAGTTGTATTTTACTCTAGGCCAGGGATTCTCAACCTGTGGCCTGTGGGCTGGATGCGGCCAGCGGTGCCATTTCATGTGGCCCACCACCACCACACCCGGATGTGCCATGTGGTGGAGGAAGGGGGAAATGGCTGTCCGGCCCCCAAAGCTGTCTGAAGGAGCGTGACCCAGCCCATGGCTTTAAAAGATTGAGAACTCCTGCTCTAGGCGATGGTGCTCACCTCTGTTTACAGCCAAGGAAGCCAGAACTGTCAGCGACTGCAGACGTTTCCATGGTTGTGTAGTAAGCATGACTAGATGCCGGAGTGCACAGAATGCTTTTACCTTTCCACCGGTGCAGTACCTATTTATCTCCTTGCAATTTCTTGCTTTTGAACAGCTAGTTTGGCAGGAGCTGGGACATATGACGTGCTCACTCCGTCGTGCAGCACTCAGGTCTCGAACTGCTGCCAACCTACATTCCTGTTGTCTTAACTACTAAGCCATCGCAGCCCTCTAATAAATATATAGATACAATTAAATACATTAATAGAAGCAAGTTAGGTCCTGCTCTCAGCCTTTTAATCTAAAAAAAAAATTATGCTGAAGGAAAGACACATGGGGAAGGAAAAGAAAAACAGGAAAATCAAGACACCAGTTCTTAACTTGGCCAAAGGGCTCTTGCTCAGCACAGTAAATAACAACCAGTGTAACCATTGCATCTATAAGGATTTGGTGAGTCAGCTCCTCCATACATTCCATTGATTCAAATGGGCCTACAGTAACTACCATTTACTCTAAAGTCACAGTAAGAGCAGGTCCATTTGAATCATTGGATTATGGTAGAGTTGATTCCCCATTAATTCAGTGGACCTACTCTAATGTGGTTTATTCTGTTAAGCACTGGAGTTTTGCCATTATATTATTTTTACAGCGAACTGCAGTGGCTCAAGTGGCTAAGACGCTAACTGGAAGGCGGGAGGTCAGCAGTTCAATTCCCGAGTACTGCAGGACGGAATGAGCTCCCGTCTTTGTCCCAGCTCCTGCCAACCTAGCAGTTCGAAAGCAAGAAATTGCAAGTAGATAAAATAGGGACCACTTCAGTGGGAAGGTAAACAGTGCTCCATGTGCTCCGGTGTTTAGACATGCCTGCCACATGACCACGGAAACGTCTGCAGAAGCAGACAACGCTGGCTCTTCAGCTATGAAACAGAGATGAGCACTGAACCCTAGAGTTGGATACTACTGGCTTTCAAAGGGTGACCTTTATTTGAAGTAGAAACCGACTGCTCAGGGCCTCCAAGAAATTGGCAACCCAGTCTTGTTGAATGGTGAAAACTAGAAGATGTTACTGTTATATCATGGGCAATAGGTTCTTGCTGGAATGTGATAGCTTGTTGTTATGGCTGATACTGTACTATAGTAGAGTTCATAAAATAATACCACCAAGGCTTATGACCTGACTGCTCTTCCTCCTGTAATGACAAGTTTCAGTGACCTCTGTAAGATGAGCCTAGTTCAGTTAATAAAATCAGTACTGAGTAGGGTTGTCATATTTGCAGGCCCCAAATCAGCTTAATTTGCATACTATGCAAATTAAACTCCACAGTGTTGCTGGCCCAGTTTATGAGACTCCCTCTCTCAACTCCCTCAGTCGTTGATTTTCTTCTGGTCTAATAAGATAGGGTCCCTTCCTTTGTTCCTTATGTCATTCAGCCATAAGCTTGGTTTGCAATCTTTACCTATAAAGAGGAACGTTAACTGTTGGAATGTAACAAAGGCTCCCGCACCCGGCCCAACCATCCCGAACCGAGCCACCTGTACTTACCTTAACCCCACCCAGCCATTGCCGCAAGATTCCAAAAGTCACCAGTGGGGCAACCGCCCCACGAATACGACCAAAAAACAAAACTATGACTCCCAGAGTCCTCTGCGCTATGCAACTCCTCAGCCAATCAGGATGAGGGACGCGAGCGCAGAGGAGGCAGAGAAAGTGCGGCGCACCAACTTTTAAAAAAATGCGCTGGGGGAAAAAGCCCAAACGGCAAAAGGTAAGTGGGGGAGGAAGAGGGGGGAGGCACAGGCCCATGCCACCCACCTGCCCCACCACCTTGCCCCAACCCCCCAACCCCTAACCGCCAACTCACATACTCTTCTTTGCTGCCTGGGTCTTTTCCCCCAGCACAGCCTTCTGCGGAGGGAGGCGTACCGGCCTGTATTTTGTCCCTGTGGGAGACATGGCGTCAACAACCCCAGGGACAAAGGAGACACTGCTGCACCTCCCAACGAAGAAGGCCATGCTGGGGGGGAAAGACCCAACTGACAAAGAAGGGTACGTGAGGTGGTGGTTAGGGAGTGGGGGAGGGAAGCACGGGCCAGGCACTCACGCCACCCACCCACCCCACCACCTTACCCCACCCCCACCCCCTAACCCAGCTCACTATTGCCCATCAAGGCAGGGGTGTCATTTTCTCTCTCTCTCTCTCTCTCTCTCTCTCTCACACACACACACACACACACACACACACACACACACACACAAACACACCACCCCTGCCTTGCTGGGCAATTATTATCTGTGTGTTGGTGATTGGGGTGGTTTTTTTGGGGTGTGTGGTTCGCACACACCCCAATACCACCCCAACCACCCACTTGCAGACAAACCTTCCCTCCCAGACCCAACTTACCAGCACGCAGCCTCAGCTCAGCAGGTAGCCTCCGCCCTTCTCTCCTGTCTCCATCCTCTGTCTCCTCTCCTGTCTCCTCCCTCGCTCTATCTAATCTAATTCACTAACCCCCTCTGGTGGTCTAATCTAACTATCTGTCACTCTCTTTCTCTCTCACTCTGTCACTCTGTCTCTCTCTCTCTCACACACACACACTGCTTCTCTGTCTCTCTTTCTCTCTCACACACACACAATACACACGACACTCCTGCCTTGCCAGGAATTTTTAATGTGTGTGTTCATGGTTGGAGCGGTATTTTATGTGGGTAGTGGTGGTTGTGCACACCCAAAACCACCCCTAACCACCAACACACACATTAAAACTGCCCAGCACAAATATGCTAGTACCATATGTTTACCAAAGTTGTTTTCTTTTTTTCTTTGAAGAGGTCACAATTTTTGTTAGTTTAATTTAAACAAATGGTAAAATTCTCTTTGCTCTCCTGTGACTAAGTTCTGTAACTACTGACTAACATAGGAGTGGCCAACCTGGGTGCCCCAAGTGTTCTTGGACTTCAATTACCCGAAGACCAAGTAGGCACACTTGCTGATCAGGGCTTCTGGGAACTGAAGCCCAAGAACACCTGGGGCACCAAGGTCGGCCATCGCTGGAGTAACACAACTACTGCAAGCAAGGACAGGATGGTTTTCTGACTTTTCACCATGTAGATTTGAAAGATAAAATATCTGTCAGAACAGATTTGCTGGACAAATAGATCTCTTAGTTTCGCTTACTCTGACATCTGTTTTTTCCCCCCATTTCAAGTTCCTTCTCTCATTTTATGAAGAAATTTTCAAACTTCGGTTAAGTTCAGTTAAGTGGAATTAAATTCTCATCCATCTCTGTAATTGTCAATAAACATTTCAAAAGCGAAATGAATGCATTTTAAAGTATCTAGAATACCAATTCAGTCAGCAATGAAAACAATAGAGGATAGGATATTTTTCTTTTTCATAGAACAGAGAGCACAGGGACAATCTACTTCAAAGCTGGTGGGGTTAGTATCATTTATACTTCCAGAATGTCTTTACTTTGTTGGTGTCTCTTAGCAGAAGACCTTGCGCAACACAAGTGAAATGGCACTTTGGATGCACATGTGGTATTTACCCTATGAAGAGCTCCTGTAAAGTTCTGCTTTTCTTTTAAGGATTTTTCAAGCTAGTCTGTGGCCCCACGTCTGTGGCCTGGAGAGAAGCCAGTTGCCCGGGGCTAAGGTTGTTTTAAAAGTGCTGCAGGACCACACATAAACCTGCATTGTTAGATGCCTCCAGATGACTAACACAAAACTGGTGAAATAAGGAAATAATGTATAGCGATTAATGGATTTTAGTAAAGGTAAACGTAAAGGTTTCCCTTGCTCGAAAGCCAGTCGTATCAGACTCTAGGGTTCAGTGCTCATCTCTGTTTCAAAGCCGAAGAGCCAGCGCTATCTGCTTCTGCAGACGTTTCCGTGGTCATGTGGCAGGCATGACTAGACACCAGAGCATACGGAGCGCTGTTACCTTCCCACTGAAGTGGTCCCTATTTATCTACTTGCAATTTCTTGCTTTCGAACTGCTAGGTTGGCAGGAGCTGAGACAAAGTCAGGCTGTCATTCTGTCCTGCATTACTCGGGAATCGAACTGCTGACCTTCCGCCTCCCAGTCAGCGTCTTAGCCACTTGAGCCACTGCAGTCCTTTTTTTATCTGTATACTTATCTGTATACTGGATTTTTATCTGTATACTTTCATAGAGATATGAAACTGAGACACAAAGCGTTTGGGAAAACTATAACTACTAAACATTAAAAAGACTTTATTTTATTTGTTGTTGTTTTTTTATTTGTTCAGCCAAGGCCAACTCAGGGCAGATAATTTTATCAACAGCAAAACAAAGAGGAGGCAGCCACATTATCTCCCATTCTGAAATTTAACATAGGTTTACACATTTTTAATTTTAGGTGTTTTGCAAGCCCATTGAACTAAAATTTGCCTGGGAGGGCTGTTCTTGTGTTCCAGACTGCATGCCCCTGTCCTAACAATATCAACATCAGTCAGACACAGGGTCATGTTAAATAATTTTCCTGGCCATAATCTGGAGGCATGGGAGGGCTTGTTGTGCTCTCTCACATCCATCTTTCTCATGGCTTCTCTTTCCATTTTTTCTTAAGCCCTCTTAGTGTTTTAATTGTGATGTCCAACATACAGTAATACCCCGCATAACGTTAAAGCTTGGTTCCACGATCCTTAACGTTGTGCAATTTTTAATGTTGTGCAATACATGTATTGTACAACGTTAAACCCTATAGGATGTAATGCACAACAAAAGCCCTCTGCCGGCTGCTTTGACTTGGGAAGGGCCGGAGAAACTCAGCGCCAGCCAGGGCAGCTTCTAGGCACTCTCCCCTGCCCTTCCCAAGTCAAAGCGGCCAGTGGAGGGCAAGAGATCTACATAGGTGCCCTTGCTGTTTCAAGGCAAGCCTCGGAACAGCAAGGAGGGGCCTCTGTAGACCCAAGCCCCTGGGTGCTTCCCAGGCAGAGAGCAGCCCTGTGGGCTTTGGGGCAGAGAAATCTGGGGGGAAACGTGATGTATCACACAACATTAACTTAACATTGTGCGGTGCAAATATTTCTTCAGATTTCTTAACGTTGCGCGATGCACATGTTATGCGGGTATTACTGTAGTTCACATCAAACACAAACTAGAGAGGGAAACAGTAAGAAGATAACATGTGAGCATGGGCTTATTGATGATCTTTCAAGTATGCCTTGGATGATCATGTGAACTGAACCACAGTCTTCCAGCGTAGCCAGAAACTGAACTTCTCAGCTATCAATTGGTTTTAGATTTAAACAAAGGATTAACACATCACCATCACCTTGTGCTGCTTGTTTTGATAGCAGCCATGGTGCTGGTGATTAAATCATAGTGCAGTTGTTATTTTCCCAGCGTGTTCTGAATGTATAATACTCCTGAAATGCTGTTTTTAGTGCATTTCTTTTTATGTGAGGGCTAACATGTAGGACACTTCTGAAAGTCATTATAACAAAGGTAAGCTAAAACAGTGGCAGGAACCATCCCTCTCTGCGATTCTCATTGGAAAACTGCTCGAAGCAATGACAGGGTGTCTCAGTGGGGAACAGTATTAATTACTTCCCATATGTCACAGAAGAACACATACTACAGTAAATACGTTGGATAACGTTTGCACCAGATAACGCTAAAACCGCATAACGTTAAGCAATCTGGGGGGAATTGAAATCCTATGGGATGTATCGCATAATGTTTGCTGAAGCCTGTGCCGGTTAAAATGTATCTCTATGAAGTTTAAATGTTATGCGATTCATCTAATAGGATTTTAACATTATGCGATGCATGTATCGCATAACGATAAAAATCGGATAATGCTAAGACTCGTGGAACTCCGGGGTTCTACTGTATTTTAAAAAAGATAGATACCCTGTTACCACGATCTGTGTAGCTCTACCTTTGCCTGTGTAGAAAAGAGATTACGCAGGAGTTGAATTAGCTGTGGAAGGCAAGTGACTGAGAACTGCATTTTAAAAGTACAAATACATTTCTAATGTGGTTCTCACTCTAACACACAGTTGTGGAAAGGCTACAGCTGGCCAAGACTTTATAGCTGGTCCAATGAGTCCTAGACAAGTCTTGTCCCTGCCACTGTACCCCTCAGGAGAGACAAAGTAAGCTTGGATACACAAAAATCTCTGCCTCTGGGACAACCTGAAGTGGTGGTTCCTAACAGAACAACATATTGTGATACCTCGCTTAAAGAGCATAATGCATCCCACAGGATTGATCTTTAAGCAAATTTTCTCTTTAAGTGAAACATCATTTTAGGGTGACCAATTTTGACTTCGGGGGGGGGGGATTGCGAACCCAGATTTAGTTGTTAAGTGAGGTTTTGGTTGGTTTTAGTTGTTAAGCGAGGTGACCATTCAGAGAAAATTCTGCTCTTTAAGCGAGTTAGTCTCTAAGCGAAGCGCTCTTTATGCGAGGTTTTACTGTACTGTACTGTATTTGTGTTGCGGTGATTAAGCTGAAATACTGCAGCCAAAACTCTGCTCATAATTTGAATTGCATCTTGATGGCCTCAAGGTTGACTCAACCTTCCATCCTTCTGAGATCATAAAATGAGTACCCAGCATTTTGGGGATGAAGATGCTAACTACCTTGTGTCACCAGAGACTTCACTAAGCACTATGGGACGGTGGCTGTGGATAAGGGGCCCCATGTTATCCAGGGAGTTACCATCTTTGGTACTGGATGGGGCTGTTTTGCCCCAGACAGACCCAGTGTGCAACTTGGGTGTCCTTCTGGACTCGCGGCTGCTGCTAGAAGAACAAGTAGCGGCTGTGGCCAGGAGGGCTTTTGCCGAACTTCGGGTGATTCGCCAGTTGTGCACGCTTCTGGACCGGGGCTCCTTGCTTATGGTCACCCATGCTCTGGTCACTTCCCGACTAGATTACTGTAATTCGCTCTACATGGGGCTGCCCTTGACGGCCATTCGGAGGCTGCAGCTGGTCCAGAATGCAGCAGCCCAGGTGGTGATGGGGTGTGGACGATATGCCCGCGCCTCACCGCTACTTCGGGAGCTGCACTGGTTACCAGTTTGTCTCCGGGTGCAATTCAAGGTGCTGGTTTTGACCTTTAAAGCCCTATATGGCATTGGGCCAGGATACCTTAGAGACCGCATCATCCCAAGAGTGTCTGCCCATCCAACCAGAGCGGGCCGGAGGGGCTCTCTAATAGTGCCATCAGCTAGGGATGCACATCTATCCAGCACCCGAAGGAGGGCCTTCTCTGTGTCCGCACCAACTCTCTGGAACCTCCTGCCAACAGATCTAAGACTTCAAAGAGAATTGCTGCCCTTCAGGAAAGGATTGAAGACCTGGCTGGCACGGCAGGTGTGGGGCCCAAATGGGAACACGGTCCCTGCCTGCTGGCTTATGTAAACAATTAAGAACTCTCTCTTCTTCTTTTTATAGTGGGTGGGATGGGTGGGTGGGATATGGGTCTTTTAAAGTGGGTGGGATGTGGGTCTTTTAAAGTGTTGTTATGTGTTTTTAGAACTTGTTGTAATGCCGCCCTGAGTCGGGTTCTGCCTGAGTGGGCGGCATATATAAATATGACTATTAAATTAAATTAAAATATAAGTTTAATTGTTATTGCTATTCTTTGCCTCTCCTCAGCTGTTTCCCAGTCATCTTAACTGGGAAGGTTTTTGGAATCTATGCATTCTCTCCTGATCTCACTGTTCAGGTGGTCAGGAAATGGCTGAGCAGCAGAGTAGAAGAAACTGCTCTAGGAGCTCCCAAAGAACCCCTCTTCATGTACTGAAGACTTCCCTTCCCCAGGGCACAAATGAAATGCAAAGAAAGAAATAGGCAAGAAGAAGCCAAAGAAGACAGAAGCAAGACGCATCCATTAGTATCTCTGTTGAGGCCATTCCTGTAAACACCACTATCTGCCCATAGCTTGCCATTACAGGAATGGAGTTCCCCACAGCTGGCCAACTGCAAGAATGCAGATGTCTTTTCTATTTAAAGGACAGCTAAGTAGAGTAGATTGGTAGTGTAGAATTTCTTCACATGTCCAAAATCCAAACATGGGATCATTATCAATAGCAAGATTAGAAGGTAGTCCAAACATCTCCTTCATACCTGTCAAGTGCTGCTCTGGAAAATATGGGACCTGCGCAGAACCCTTCTGTGCATGCGTAGAAGCCTTCTGCACAGAACCCTTTTGTGCATGAGCAGAAGGCTTCTGTGCAGAAGGGCTCTATGCATGCGCAGAAGGGTTCTGCGCAAAAGGGTTCTACACATGCGCAGAAGGGTTCTACGCATGCACAGAAGGGTTCTGTGCAGAAAGGTTGCGCAGTAACTAACACCCCCCCCCCCCCGGCCAGTCAAATTACAGGATGCCGGTGGCCGGCGAGTGGCTGAAGCGGCGTGGAAATACGGGAAATCCTGGCCAATCCAGGATACTTGACAGGTATGTCTCTCACTAGCAAAGAACTAGATAGTCACAGGGAACACAGTCCTGGCATCTAAAAAGAAATGCACAAATATTGTTCTCATGTCCAAGTACTCAAGGCTTTTAAGCCTGTACATTCAGAGCATAGAGTAACCCCTGCTTCTAGTGTGTGTTTTGTGTAGGGTGATGAGTCATAGTTATACACAGCTGTTACATCACCTCTTTTGTATGTGGCATGGGTTGTCTGTATTAGGATAAAGCAATCTTGCATGCAGTAATACTGAAAATCAGTGGGAGGATCTTTACAGCTAATGTGATAGTCCTTTGCCACTAATTTGAGGGAAGTACCTAGCCCCTCTACCTTTTTGCTTTCTTTCTTCCATTTTTTGTTGTTGTTGTTAGACTCTTCTTCCTCTGACTTTGCTCCAAACAACAAGCATGCAGGGTTTCCCATGTGGTTATTTTTTCCTTTTTCCCCTTTTGTCCATAGCTATAGATGGTAATTGTAAGTAAAGATACAGTGGTACCTCGGATAAAGTCTGATTTGGATAAAGTCCAATTTGGATAAAGTCGTGATTTTCATGCACACATGATGCATCGCATAAAGTTCAAAACCGATAAAAATGGACGTTATCCGAGGTATTTGGTATAGGAACCTCAGATAAAGTCCATTTTTGGACGTTATCTGAAGCATCGCCCATTTGATTTGGATAAAGTCCAAAATCAGATAACGTCCAAACTTGTGGAACCGAGTTTGGACTTTATCCAAGGTTCTACTGTATCTATATTGCTACAAATGTTGTGCACACAAGAACCAAATAAGACAATGATCCAAAACACTATGCCAGAATTGGATTTTAACCCTAATTTTAGGTCATGTTGTGTTTGAGTCAATGTGCATGTCATAATAGTCTGGGGCCAGTCCCCACCGATCAACTGGATCCCATCTCCACTGATCAGCAGTGGTGATCTGTGATGGTGGTAGTAGAGGTCGCCACAGGTGATCAGCAGTAGAACTCTCCGGTGTCACCTGTAGCAGGAATGGAGACCTCACTGATCAACTGGGGTCATAATCCACTGATTAGTTGGAGCCTGTCTGCTGATGGGCAGTATCAATCTATTGAGGCAGCAGGACAGTCACAATTGATCAGCAGAGAATGAGCCTAGTTGATCAGTGGGGTCTCCACTGCTGCCATAGGTAATTTTTTAAAAAAATTTCCATATTTGTTTGACGTGGCATAAGTTGTTTTTTGGGGGGGCTGTTCACTATTGCACTGTATCAGTTATGACAGTAAAAAAAATCTTCCCTTTTCTCTGTAGCGCTGACCAATTTCTCAGTTACTACCACAGAGAAAAAAGAATCGTTTTACTGTCCTAACCAGTGCAGCAAAACAACAAGCATATAATTTCACTTCCCCTGTCCCCTCCACAGAGGAGTGGTGGAAGTGTTTAATTTGCTGGAATAATGATGTGGCTCATCAGCCACTTCTCAATTATAGCAATTAGGTAGTTGTTGCTGTTCGGATGTGGGGAGCAGGCTAAACATAATTTAGGTCCTCCCCAATCCTAACGTAATTTTAGCAAATGTACATCACAGGGAGAAATCTGGACAACATCTTCCTCTTTAAAAATGAAATGAAATGAACGTGCAAGTACTGGCTTAATTGAATAAGCTGCTGGTTTTTCATTTGGCTCCAGGTAACATCATTTTTTGAAACATTATCCATAAGAGACAGAAGCCAGACCTTTTCAGTTGTGGGCAATTGTGTTAGACTCAACTGATTGAGGGTTCAATAGAAATTGGCTCTTGTGATCTCTGCAGCTGCCTTGGAGTGAAAATGGAAAGGCTAACCTCCAACTAAGACTGTATTTTGGTCAAAGCTTCTTATAGTGCTATACAAACTAACTAGAAGTGGTCAATTGACTCACCATAAAGCAGTGGTTCATTATGCTGAGGGCTCCTGATGGTCCTTGGGCTATAACTCATAGAAGCCTTGAGAAATAACAGAAACTCTTGGTTGTGTTAATTAAGGCTTCGAGGTAGAAGTCCAGGGCAGAGGTCAGGCCAGTTAGTATATATGTAGTTTTGAAAGGGAAGAATTGGCCTTTTTCTCTTTAATGAGAGGGACTGTGAGCTGAAATATCTCCTCTGCAGAGAGCAAGACAAAACTGATATTATTAATCAACTCATTAATTGTAGAATAGAGTTGGAAGGGGGCTATAAAACCATTGAATCCAATCTCCTGCTCAGTGCAGGAATCCAAGTCAAAATACATCTGACAGATGGGTGTCTAATTTTTTCCTGTATGCCTCCAGCATTGGAGTGCTCATCATCTCCCAAAATAATTGGTTCCATTGTTGTACTGCTCTAACAGTTGGGAAGTTTTTCCTGATTTTCAACTGAAACCTGGCTTCATGTTGTTGAGCCCATTATTCCATGTCCTATACCATAGAATGATTGCGAAAAGACCCTCAGTCTTCTTTTTTCAAGGCTAAACATTCTTTCATTCTTTCTTCATAGAACTTGGATTTCAGTCCATTGATCATCCTAATTGCTCTCTTCTATACTGTTTCATTTGTTGATATCCTTCTCATACAGGAGTGTCAAAAACTGGACCCCATTCTCTAGATGTGGTGCCGAATAGAGGGGAGATAGTATTTCATGTAATTTAGAGACTGTACGTCTGTTCATGAAGCCAAAAATAGCACTTGCACTTTTTTTGTAGCTACATTACACTGTTGGCCTAAATTCAGCTTGTGATTTCCAAGATCCTTCTCACATGTAATATTATTCAGCCAAATATCTTGTAACTGAGCTTTTGATTTCTTTTTCCTAGGTGTAGAAATCTGTACTTATCCGTGATAAATTTTGTCATTTTGCCTTCAGCCCAGTGCTCAAAATTAGAATCTTTTTGAATTTTGTTTCTGTCTTTCAGAATATTAGTTATTCTATTCAATTTTGTATCATCCATAAGTAGAGTATTCGCTGTTCTTCCTCACCCAGGTCATTAAAAAATGTTGAAGAGCACTACACTGAGGACTGAGTCATTTGTTGCCTCTTCCAATTTGAAAAGTAATCATTGATAAACACTCTCTTAGTACAGTTCTCTAACCAGCTGTGTATCCACCTGACAGGTGTTCTGTCCTGCCCACAGCTATTAGTTTGCATTTTGTCAAAAGATTTGCTGAAGTTAAGAAATAGTACATCTACAGCATTTCCACTTCCAACCAGGGAGGTTAAACAAACAAAAAAATGGCATAAGATTAGTCTGGCAGGATTTGTTCTTGACAAATCCATGTTGGTTTTTCATTATTCAAGGTACTTGGAGACTGGCCACATTATAATCTGCTTCAAAGTTTTTCCTGATGTCAGGCTGTGTGTTCTGTAGTTCCTCATTTTTGCCTGTTTTGAAGATAGGGACAATGTTAGCTCTCCTCGATTCTTCTGGCATTTCATCCATTCTCCAAGATTTCAAGTAAAGAATAATGGCTCAGAGAATTCTTCTGCCAGTTTCTTTACTATTCTTGAATGCAATTCACCAGGCCTTGGAGATTTAAACTCGTTCAAAGTAATAAGATATTTGTGGACTATTTGTTAATCACAGTTTGCCAAAAGGGTCATAGTCTTTCTTTTGGGAGAAGACTGCTCAGCTAGGAATTGAACACATTTGCCTTCTTTCTGGTCTGTTATCATGTTGCTATTCCTACTGAGTACCTGGGCCGTTGTTTCTCTTCTCTGTCTTTGTTCCCTTTGAAATATTTTATAACTTTGGATTTTAGCTTTCCCCTGGTGATGGCCTCCAAAGGTAGTGTATTTTATATTAATGTTTTTAGTCTAATGTCTTATTTCCAAGGTCTGTAGTGTCCTTCAGCACCTTACTATCTTCACCTCCACAGGACATTCACACCGTTGAAAAGCTTCCAGTCTCTCATGGGTAGTTTATTTTGAAGAACCTTTTTAGAAATTGCATTTGCAAAAAAAAAATCAGCAGAAGATGAAACTGGGATTATTTGCACAGTCATTTCCCTTGGCACAGCTATCTTTGTAGAGTAGTAAATGGTTGTTAGATGTACATGAGAATGCATCTTTTTTTTTAATTATAATTTTTATTGAATTTTCAAAGACATACACAAAAGAAAAGAAAACAATAACAACAATACAGTACATAAACAAAACCATAATATCATCTTAACAATCATTACTAAATGTTAGCACATAACAATATCTAAACTCATTGATTACTATATAACCACCGAATATAAAAAAAACCACACCATTATTTCAAGATCCAAAATACTAAAAACTTTCTGCGCTATCACTAATCTTTAGATAAATGATAATCACCCTGTGAATATATACAATGCCCGGAGAGTTTATTCTCTGCTCAGCTCCAAAAACTTCTTTGAGATGGTACTGGTCCTGAACTATCATTTGCCATACAAGAATGGTCCACAAATGGTTTCCATATGTTCCAAAATCTATTCTCTCTTAAATTATCTCTTTTCACTTTAATCTCCCATGTCAATTTGTCATTCAATGCTAAACTCCACATTTCTTTATACCATTCTCCAATCTGTATATCTATGTCATTTTTCCAATTTCTAGCTATACATTGTCTACCCATTGTCAATACAATTTCCAATAATTATTTTTCCTCCTTGTTTAAACCCAAGCCTTCCACATTTGTTAAAAGAATGGTACTTGACACCAACTTAACACTTCTACCCATTATTTCACCAAACTCATGTTCTATTTTTCCCCAAAAATCCCTTATTTTTTTACAACTCCACCACATATGTTCATGTGTTCCATCAAATTCTCTGCATCTCCAACATAACTTATCTCTTTTATTGTCCATCTGGTAAAGTCTATGATAAAAGAATGCAAGTTATTGATGAAGGTACTAACCCATTGGAATATTTGAGCTTGTTGGAATTGGTAAAGGTAGACTCAGAAGAATGGAAAATCTTAAGAAGGAATTGATGGATTCTGGAACTTTGGGGAGGGAATATGAGAGGGAGGAAGCCACTGGGGCTACAGGTGGAACACCACAGCGAGGAGAGGAGGAGGAGGAGCCGTCTTTGATCATGGTGGAGGAGGAGATAGGTAAGGAGTAATGAGTATTAGATTTCAGTAACTTTAAGTAGTTACTAGAGGTAGAATGGGCAAATAGCGCATAGCGCCGACAGTAGGGCGCATCTTGCATGTCCCCCCTCTCCCCTCTTTGGTTGACAGAGGCGGCTTTTTATAGGAAGGTGGGGAGAGCGAAAGTGTGTGTTTTATGTAGTTGGTATGGTGGTAGGGTTGTTGGTGGCACGCCCAATGGAGAGTTTAAAGCTGGGAAAAGAATTTGGTTATGGGAAGTATTAAAATAATATCGTGGAATGTGAAAGGTACAGGTTCTGTTCTTAAGAGACGGAGATTGGAACTGGCGCTGAAAAAAGATAGACCAGATATATTGTTTTTACAGGAAACACATCAGAAGTCAAAGGATACGAATAAACTCTATTTGGGATGGATGCAACATTATGAGATGGCGTTTGGTACTTCGAAAGCAAGAGGGGTGGCAATCATGATTTCTAGAAAGTTGGGATTTGAAATTACAAAAAAGATTGCTGATCAAGAGGGTAGATATCTGTTGCTAAGAGGAAAATTAGAGGATGAGGAAATTATGTTGGTAAATATTTATGCTCCGAACGACCACCAAGCAGAGTTTCTTGAAAAAATTCGGAAAATAGTGGAGTTGGAAAATGTTGCAAAAACTATTGTGGCTGGTGATTTTAATTTGATAAGGTCAGGATTAGATTGTACAAACATAACTAGAAGTGGAATTGGTTTGAAAGGGAAGGTGTTGGATAACTGGATGGGTTTTATGGGTTTGAAGGATTCGTGGAGAGAGTTTAAGGGCTCGGAAAGGGCATATTCCTTTTTTTCACACGTCCATGGGACCTATTCAAGAATAGATTATGTTTTACTTTCCGAAAATTTAATTGGGGATATAGAAGGTACGGAAATTGGGATTATTAAGGAATCGGACCATGCTAAAGTATATTTGGAATTGAAAGTACAAAAAAATATTCAAAGAGTAAGAAATTGGAGGTACGATCCTAACTTGTTCAAAGACCAGAAAAGCAAAGAGGCAATTATAGAAAGTTGGAAAGAAAGTTGGCAGTGGAACGACAACAATGAGGTCAATTTTAACGTTGTATGGGATACCATGAAGTCAGTTTTTAGGGGGGAAAGTATAAAATTGGCAAGCTTCAAGTATAAAAAATATAAAGCAGAGCAGATAGAAAAAGAAAGAGAAATAAAACAATTACAGGAGGAGCATGCAAAAAACAAAGACAAAAATTTTTTTATGAAATTACAAGGACTTAAGGCAGAAGTAATGGGTAAGGATATTGATAAAGTTAAAAGAGATTTGATCTATTTAAATAGAGAATATTTTGAATTTAGTAATAAGAACTCAAAATTATTAGCAAGAGCATCCAAGGTTAAAAGGGAAAAAAGAGAAATTGGGGTATTGGTTGATAGGCAAGGTTCAAGGTGTAATAAGAATAGTGATAAATGTAAAATTGTTAGGGAATTTTACCAGGTACTATATGCAAAAAAGGAAGTAGATTTGGAGAAGCTTAAAAAGATATTGGAGAGACAATTAGGGAATGGAATAAAACAAGAGCATAGGGAGAAAATGGAGGAAAAGATCACTGATAAAGAGGTTAAGGAGGTAATAAGCGGACTGAAGATAGGGAAAGCCCCAGGGGATGATGGATTATCGACAGAGTTTTATAAAGAATTTAAAGAGGAGGTGGTCCCGAAATTGGTGAAGTTATATAATTATATACTAGATGGAGGACCAATTCCGACTTCATGGTATAACACTACAATCGTTCTTCTGCCAAAGCCTGGTAAGAATTTGGAAAGAGTGGATTCGTACAGACCAATTTCACTTATAAATCAAGATGCGAAGATCACAGCAATTTTGGCTAACCGTTTAAATAGTTTCATGGGGGAATATATAAATGTTGATCAAGTTGGGTTTTTAAAAGGACGACATATGGCGGACCTGACTAGAAGGGTATTAGATCTAATAGACAATGTTAATCAAATAAAGGAAAAGGTGGGATTATTATCATTGGATATTTTTAAAGCATTTGATAAATTGCAGTGGTCTTCAATTAAGGAAATAGTTAAAAAATATGGGTTTGGGGATAAATTCAACAGGGTTATAGATTTATTATACCAAAAAGGAAATGCTTGGGTTAGAGTAAATGAGGAGCGTACAGATGTGGTAAAGCTAGAGGCTGGTACTAGGCAGGGCTGTCCATTATCTCCTATCCTGTTTATTATGGCAATGGAGATTTTAGCTAAAAGTATAAGGGAGGATTTTAATATAGAAGGGATCATGGGTAATAAAGTGAGTATGTATGCAGACGACACATTGCTTATGGTGAAGCACCCAGAGTTGGTAATGGACAGGATTAAAGATCACTTACAGGTATTTCAAGCTATAACTGGATTAAAGATAAATTGGGATAAATCAGAACTGATGCTGTGCAATGTGAAACCAAGTGAGATGGGTAGGATAGTGTCGACACTTAATATACAAATTAAAGATAAGCTGAAATATTTGGGGATAATCATCTCAAACAAATTAGAAGAACTTAAACGATTGAACTATGACAGCTTGAAAATGGAATTAAAGAACAAAATACAAGAGCTTCAGAAGTGAAAGTTGTCATGGTTCGGAAGGATCGCTATGTGTAAAATGATATTGCTACCAAAGATTAACTTTTTATTTGATACATTAGCGATCCACTTGAAAGAGAAAGAAATCAATGAGTTTCAAAAGATGTTTAATGGTTTTTGTAATGGAGGTAAAAAATCTAGGCTCCCAAAGAAGCTATGGTATTTGTCTCAAAAAAAAGGGGGTTTGGGTATGCCGAATTTGCTAGCATACTATCGAGCTTTTCAAGTTAAGAATGTTGTGAAGATTCTGGCAAGAGAAAAGACAATTTGGGAGCAATTGGAGATGAAGGAATATAGAAATATTGGAAATATGATTTTTTTGGGAATACATGATAAGGTGAAAAGGTCAAATAATACTATGATGAGAGGTCTCATGGAGGTGTGGAAGAAGGTAAAAAAGGACATGGTCCCAAATCTCTCTCCAATTTTGGAATTGACTGATATGATGTGTTTCCCAATAAAGTTAGATAAGGAAAAAATTGAAATATTGGATAAAAATGGGATGCTTTTATTGAAGGACTGGTTAAAAATTTGTGATTCTGATATTGAGCGGAAAAAAATATTTGAGATATTAAATTTGAATTGGTTTCAGAAGTTAAAGGTGGACAACTGGAACAAAAAATATAAAAAGAAGTAGGGTTCGATAGAATACATACAGAATTTGAGGAGTTGGTAAGGAAGATTAGAAAAGGGGAAAGTAGTATTAAAGGTCTTGTAAGTAAACTTTATAACATATTGAATAGAGGTGCAGATCCACAGGACGATTTGAAACGGAAGTGGGAACAAAATTTGAATATAACAATTGGGGAGATTGAGTGGAAAAATAAATGGAAAAAGAGGATTATGAGAACAATGTCTGTAAGAATTAAAGAACATAATTTTAAAATGTTGTGGCAATGGTACTTGACGCCATTGAGAATGCATCTTAAAGCTTAAGTTTAGGTGCTCTTTTTACCCTGAATATTGTTTGTCTGAGTTATTTAATCCATTTTCAAATTAAATAAAAAATATGAGCTCTGTGAAAAGCCAGTAATTCTTAAACTGAGGTTTTAAAAGTTCTCATGTTATTAGACTACAATATCTAGAAGCCATGACCATTGACATCTGTAAATTGTAATTGAAATTCACCTGGGGTACCAGATTTGAAAATGTCTGGTTGTAGACTCAATTTTTTTATTGAAAGTGTACATGGATACCTTTCCTGCCTCTGCAGAGTGCATAAAATAACTAACAAAGTCTAATGAGGAAAAAGATTGTTAATGATCGACAAAATGTAATTATGTAATGTTAATGCATTAAAATTAAAATGCCCACTATCCCCATCTCTGTTTATATTGGAATTATTAGCAAATGAAATAAGGCAGAACAATAAATTGATGGGAATAGAGAACAAAAAAATAAGTCTATTTGCAGACGATACTTTGCTAGTGATAAAAGACCCTTTAAATAACGTAAGCAAAGTACAAGCTCACTTAAAAGCCTTTGAAGAAGTAACAGGATTAAACATTAATTGGATGAAAACTGAGGCCATCACATGCAATTTATCCCAGGTGGAAAGAAGAAAAATTGGAGAAAGATATAATATTACATTAAAAGATGAATTGAAATATTTGGGCATATTTGTTACAAAAGAACCAAAATATTTATATAATATCAATTTCAACAAATTAAGAAATGATTTAAAGCCATTAATAGAACAAATGAAACAGTTAAAGATTTCATGGTTTGGAAGGATTCATTTTTGTAAAATGAAGATTATGCCTAAATTGAACTTTCTATTTGAAAATTTTCCGATTAAAATTAAAGAGTCGAAACTTAATACTTGGCAAAAATTGATAAACGGTATTTGTAACAACCAAAAAAAATCGAGAATTAGTAAAGGATTGTGGTATAAGAAGAATAAACATGGAGGTTTAAACATTCCAAATATTAAAGCTTATTATTTAAAGAAATTAATAAAATTATTAATTCAGCAAAATGAGACAACATGTGAAATGGAACCAGAAGAATTAAAAAAGTTAAAAGGGGAAATATTCTTATCCCAACCATATAATAAACTAACAATTAATAGTCTTTCAATTCAAAATACTTATAATGTATGGAGAGGAATTAAAAGAAAATTGGCACCAAACCTATCTCTAATAATAGAAATTTTGGACTTTCAGTGCTGTCCATTAATATCTTCAAACAAAATAAGATCTATCCTAATGCAAGAAAAAGTGTTATTAAGAATAGACTGGGTTAGGAACTGTAATACATATCAGAGAAGGAAATAAATATATAATAAATTAAAACTAAATTGGTTACAAGAAATGCAGATGGAGAAATGGGATAAATCTACAAGGGGAATTATAGGAGAAATAAGAACAAAGACGCCTTTTGAAGAGTTGTTACTGGAAATAAGAAAAGGGAAAATAAAATTACAAGGTTTGGTAGGCAAAATGTATCAAATGCTTATTCCAGGGGAAGAAATCCAATATACACTTAAAAGAATTTGGGAGGAAGATTTGAATATTAAAACTGAAGAAGAAAACTGGAGGAAAAAGTGGGAAAATAGAATAACAAAAACTATGTCAATTAAGGAAAAGGAACATGTTTGTAAAGTATTACGAGATGGTATCTTACTCCAATCTTAACCTATAAAACCAAGGGTTAACCGTTGGAACTTCGCATAGGTTCCTAAGCCTGGCCCTACTAACCCGCACCCACCATTCGTTCACACGGGCGAACTGGGTCCGCAGGTCAACGAAGGATTTAGAAAACCGGCAGTGGTGCAACAGCCCCATAAACGTGAAAAAAAGGGAAACAACTTCATTTCCCAACGTTCCTTGCGCCACGCCGCGCCAGAGCCAATCAGGCTGAGAGGCTCTGGTGCGGCGCGGCACAAGGAACATTCAGAAACGCGCCGCGGCCAATCAAAAGAAAACCGTTTTTAAAAAAATGCAGCACTAACACAAACCACAAACCCATAACTACAAGCCCCAGCGTCCTGCACGCCATGAGTGCGCAAAACGCTGAGGAAGCTGGTGCGCGAAAAATAAAAATTAAAACCACAACGTGAATGCAAGTCCATGCAAACACCCGCTGGCGTTCATGCACGGAGCAACGGGGAGGAGAGGGACTCCCTCTCCTCCACACTACCCCGCCAAAGACACACCGAGACCACCACCGGGCTCAACAAAAGTGGAGGTGGGGTGGAAAAAACCACAAAAACAAAGGGAGTTCAAGGGGGGAAGGTATTGATTCCTTCACTGCCCCCCCTTGAAAGCAAAACAATTCCTCCCCAAAGCAAAGGCACCGGACGGCGCTCCGCCCAGTGCCTTTACTTTGACAGTAAGTGTTTTGCTTACAAGGGAGGGCGAAGGCATCATTGCCTTGGCCCACCCTTGAAAGTGAACCCATTCCCAGGTAAGCAAAGCCAGTGGATGGCGCTGCGCCTGCTGACCTTACTTACCCCAAAAGAGTTTCGCTCTCAAGCAGGGGCCAAGGCAATGGTGCCTTGCCCCCCCTTTGAAAGTAAACCCATTCCCAGGTAAGCAAAGCCAGTGGACGGCGCTGTGCCCGCTGAATTTACTTACCCCAAAAATAAACCATTAAGTAAAAAGCAACACCAAAAACATCCAAAAACAACCAAAATCAACAAGAAAGAACACACACAAACACCCCCCAAAAAAAATTTACAAAAAAAAACGCCAAAAGAAATTAAACCAGAGAACTCACCCAAACGACCTTCCTCCACGATGACCGGAACTGAAATGAGGAAAGAAAGAGACTACTTACCGGAAGAAGCGACACCCAGAGGCCAGTAGAGAAAAACAGTCAAAATCAATGAAAACCTCAACAGCCCCACCCAGAGGCCACAGGAGTAAAAAACAGTCAAAAACATTCACAGATATAAATCACAAAATAATACAATACAAACATTTCTAAAATCCTGTATACAGTTTTCACTCAAAAACAAGTCAAAACATCTAAACACAGTTTAAAAATATTAAATTTAAACAAACATATACTTACACATTTTAAAAATTATTATCCAAGGTACAACTATTTAAAAAATTCACATAGTAAAACATTATTTGGTTAAATAAAATAATTATAAAAAATTATATCATCCTTTCCTCTTTTTTATCTAAAAAAATGAACCAAAAAAATCTAATCACAGTTTATAACAGCCCGTGCGTATAAATAAACATTTTAAAAATCACAATTACAGACTAACCTCATTTGTATAAACATAAAACAAAAACCTTTCAACACCATTTAAAACAGCCCGGCAACGCCGGGCAACTTCTGCTAGTAAGAAATAAGCAAATGAACATTAATAAATCTGATATGTGTTGGAGATGCGCTGAAGAAAAGGGAACATATTTGCATTTGTGGTGGTCCTGTAAAAAAACAAATAAATTTTGGAAAGTAGTGGAGGAGATAAATAATATTCTTAATATAACAATAAATTTAGAACCCAAACTTGCTATACTAGGAGAAATAGGAAAATTAAAATTAAATGAGGGTAAAAAATAATTAATCTTGACATTGCTGCTAGTTGCCAGACAGTTAATAGCTCAAGAGTGGAAGAATAATGAAGATTTGAATAATAACAGGTGGTATAAAGGAGTTTGGCAACTAGCATTAAACGAAAAATTAACTAGCTAAATTTGGCTAAAGCAGGGATTAAAGATCAAAATACTGTTTTGGGAAATCTGGAAACCTTTCGTACAGCATGCGTTAACTAATGAAGATGGAGTTAAGCCCGGCCCTGACATGACTCAATTTTGGAAGACTTAAATATATTGTGCCAATCAAAATTACTGCAGATCAAGTGCTATCACGGGTGTACCCAAAGTAGAAAAAGTGAAGAGAATCAACAACAAGGATTTAAATAATTCAATTTTGCCTTCTGGGATTGGGATGTGGTTCTTATTTTTTCTTTTTTCTTTCTTCCTTTTTTCTTTGTCTTCTTAGTTCCCTTTTAGTAGTTTCAATTGTATATGTGTATTTTTTATGTTTGTTTGAAGTATATGTTTGTTAATAAAATATTTTTTAAAAAATTAAAAAATGAAAATGTTAAGTGCAAAAATCGTGTTATTTCTGGACTACTTTTCTAGGGTTTGTGTGAGGATAGAAGTGGGGAGAGGAGAACCATGATATCTCACCTTGTATATTATGTCAGGCTTACTAAAGGTAAAGGTTTCCCTTGCTCGAAAGCCAGTCGTATCCAACTCTAGGGTGCAGTGCTCATCTCTGTTTCAAAGCCGAAGAGCCAGCGCTGTCTGCTGCTGCAGACATTTCCGTGATCATGTGGGAGGCATGACTAGACACCGGAGTACACGGAACACTGTTACCTTCCCACCGAAGTGGTCCCTATTTATCTACTTGCAATTTCTTGCTTTCGAACTGCTAGGTTGGCAGGAGCTGGGACAAAGACGGGAGTTCATTCCGTCCTGCAATACTCAGGAATCGAACTGCTGACCTTCCGTCTCCCAGTCAGCGTCTTAGCCACTTGAGCTTACTGGAGAACCATATATTTACTTCAGTTTATTAGAGAGAAAAATACATATAAATGTCACAAATAAATAATAACAATAATAACAATTTTGTGTCAGAAATTATTCTGGGTTGAAAGGATTTTTGTGGAAGAAACTCCGCTCAGGGAACACCCAAATGAGGCTCCTTTCATATCCCCAAGAAGGAGACAGGCACTCAATCCGTCATGCAGTCTCGAACTGCCAACCTGCCAGCCTTCCAGCTAGTAAGGCAAGCTTCTTAACCACTGAGCCACCGCATGCTTTGTATACAGGTGAAACTCAGAAAATTAGAATATCATGCAAATGTTCATTCATTTCACTTCAAAGGTGAAACAAATATATGAGATAGACTCACTACATGCAAAGCGAGATATGTCATGCCTTAATTTGTTATAATTGTGATGATCATGACATACATCGTACATGAGATTATGTGATGATTATGGGGTACATGAGTTTGGGGGGTTGGGGTTCTCATAAACTGTAAACCATAAGCATCAATATTATAACAAAGTAAGGCTTGAACTATCTCACTTTGCATGTAATGAGTCTATCTCATATATTTGTTTCACCTTTTAAGTTGCATTACTGAACTGAATGAATATTTGCACAATATACTAATTTTCCGAGTTTCACCTGTATAGTATGAAGCGCACACAAATGTCACCTGGACCTAAGTGTGTACTGAATATTTTAAGGTCTTGAATAAGATCCTTGCCAGTATGAGTACAAATGCTAGGTATTCATTGGCTTTGTTTGTTCACAGGGCAGGCACATCATGGTCAAGTTTCCTACCTTGTTCCTCCAGTTCATCTGGACTCTGATCTCGAGAGACAGTCATTTAAAGGTGAGTTGTCAGCATAACCATTCTGTACTGTAAAAGAATTAATTGACTACTAGACTGATCATATGAAGAGCACCCTGTCCAAAAAGGTAATAATCTGTGGCTGAGCAGTTTTTGTCTCGAAACCGTGATTCAACACGTGCAAAGCCTCCATCAACTCCACTAACAGGATGAAGTAGAATCAGGTGTCATCAGCATATTGACAGCATCCAACCTCGACATTTTGAATGACCTCTCCCAGCACTTTCATATCGAAATTAAACAGCATTTGTGGGGGATGGCTTGGTAAGCTCACAGCTTAATCAATATGGGGTGAACAGAAGTTCATTCAGTAGAACTCTCACGAACTGGTTCTGCTTTTCTCTGTGTGATCCACAATGTAAGACTTACTTATCTAGTTTTTTGGTTAACAATGATTTCTTATATTATTGCATTAATTAGTAGAGTGGTCTCTGCCAAACACATTTAAAATGGCCACTAATCAGATTACTAGCAGAGTCAGGAATTTCTGATAATAATTTGCTGTTAAACCATCCAGTCCAAACAATTTCACACATCTCATTGATTTTATTTCTTTTCCTTCTTAAAGTACAGTATTATTGCTTAATATATCCCCATTTTATTAATCTGTCAAAATCTCTGCCTGACTGTTCAAAAACAATCTATGATGCGAAAGTGGGGAATGGGTCTGTTCTGTGTAATCCAGCCCCCACTCCCCATTTATCACCCAGGAGGAAAAGGGACGCTTCATTGTGTACTGTTGAACACACATGAAAGCTTTTCAATGAACTAGAATCAATTAGGGATTTGGCTTTAATAGAAACTTCTGCCTAAACTATTGCACATACAAAGGTCTTCTGTCTACAGAGACTCTCAATAAACACAGAGATAATAAAGGAGCTTCTTCATTAGGTGTGTAATGTTGGTGACAGAACTGTACAGTATGGCCCCACTTTCTGCTTAAGATAAAAATAATGTACAATGTCTGAATTGAGTTTTGTTACATTGATAATATTACAGAAATGTCTGGTACGTGTTGTATCAAGGTTGACATATACTCATTAGAGGAAGCAGTATCATTATGATAATGCAGATAGAATGAATAAGTCATCTTTTATGTTTTCGCCTGATTTGTTGCCTTTGATGCTACCATATATATGTGAATATAAGCCAACCCGAATATAAGCCGAGGTACCTAACTTTGACCTTGAAACCCAAGAAAATAGATTGATCCAGGTATAAGATGAGAGTGGGAAATGCAGCAGCTGCTAGTGAGTTTCAGTAATTAAAATACATTAAAAGACAGTAATATTAATTAGTTTAGTGATTTTTAAAAACTGTACTTGCACTACCCACCGGTGGTGCTGCTGCAGGTAAAGTGGGTGGACAGGTCAATTGCACTGAGGCAGGAAGTGTTGCTCTAGCCTAGCCTCTTGCTCCCCCTGCAAGGAAGGAGAATGGCTTCCTCCCTCCATCTTGGACACATAGGGCAGGGACAAAGGCACGGATGTATGGTAAGTAAAATCCTTTATTTTTCCTCACCAGTTTCCATAGGAATTAATTGAAAACAAACCAGAACAGGAACACTTGATTTTCAATGTATTCTAATGGAAAATCGCAATTTGTGCGCTCTTGTGGCCAGTTGTGTAATTGCGCCTCAGATTCTTTTGCCGCGGAAGTCCCAAAACGTACTTTTAAAGTGCCAAATAACTTTTTAAAACCCATATTTTTAGACCTCGTGGTTGTTGATCAGCGTATAGACTGAGTCCCCTTTTTGGACCTCATTTTTGGGGTTGAAAAACTCAGATTATATTAGAGTATATATGGTATATGTTATAAATGGTGGATATATAAACAAGAATAATAATCTGCCATATTACTTTAAAACTGTTTTTTTTAAATCCAGCAAGCTCTTTTGTAGCTTTTTAGATATTTTAAATATCAAATATCTGTCTAAAGACATATATAATTATAGAGATATGTAAAACATATATAAATAAATATAAATCTAGTTCCCTAGTGGGTTGTTGTGGGTTCTCATGAAAAATACATTTTGTGCCCTGTGCTTTCAATATAATTTGAATAAACACTAGCTTGTATAGTAGGATGAATTGTTAAGACATTTTTTGAACTACACTAATTAAATATTTCTCAGTCTAAAAATACACTTGCACATAGAAGGCTATCATAGTGGAAGATTGCTAACCCAGCCATCTGCCTGACCTTTTGATTTTATCTGAACAAGAAAATTTGTTATAAACCACCACTGCAATCTAAATGTACTTCTTCAGACAATGCATACATAAACTGACAGATACAGTGATTGGTATTCATGGGGAGAGGATATGCTTATCATCTGCAATATCTTAATGAAGCCTCCTCCTTGGTTCAAAGGAAAGCTGTGTTGAATATCAGTTGCTGATGAGTAAACCAACCATAAAGGGGGGGGAGGGGGTAAAAGCTTTCTATTAAAAGAACCAAAGAGTCAAATCAAAATGACTGGGGAACCAATAGACTTTAATTCATTCTAAACACTTAGGAGTTAGGAACATGTAACATTAATTTTGCAACAAAAGAGATAAGATGAGCTGCTTTTTGTTCTGTTTTGTTATGCAAGAGTTCACTCACCTGTTGTGCACTTTCCCAAGTATCCTAGCATGTCTCTCAATAACTCCGGTTTGCCATTTGGCTGTTAAATGATTTACTCCTGACTTGTTCTTTGGCTCTCATCAACTGGATTTGTCCAACAGCATGCAGTTCCTCACTTACCTCAGGCTACTGTCCACAACTTTTATAGAAGCCTGTCTGTTCAGACCTTCTAGCTATTTCAAGTGATGTGAAAATTACAGTTCATTTCCCTGGCAGGAGGTCTTGATCTTCTTGGCTAGACGTTTACTTCAGCCTCTTCCTCCTTTTGCGCATCCATTCATTATTTCCGTCATAGCATTTTTCACAGAGGTAGCTGTGTTAATCTGTTTCAGAATATACAACAAATGTAAAAACAAAAAGAAAAGATTGTGGCATACACTTTGACTAGTAGAGTAATCCACTATTATTTGGTAGTTCTGCATTCATTTATACATCAAATAGACACACATCCCAATTCTCTCTGTAAGTATATTAAAGGTTTTGAAAATATCAGGTGGTGGCGTTGGTCCCGTTTAGTTTAGAAAATGAAGAAACCGTTTGAGATACTGAAAAGTATAAATCTTCTGTAATAATTATGAAGAGACATTCTCAAGTCCAATTCTTTATATTTTTCAAGTCCAAAATCTTTATATTTATTAGAATAAAGTAATCACTAACACAAGGAATTCACAAGTATTCAAGAAATTCATTCAAAGCGTTACCTTACGCACACATCACAAAAATTGAATTGAGGCGACGGACGCATCAAGAAATTGCTTTAATTTTATTTATTTTTGCACATTTATATCCCGCCCTCCTGGTGGGTATACCACTCAGGGCAGCTAATAGTAAATAAATATGCATAGACAAAACAATCATATGCCTTTATAAGATTTTCTGATGAAAGAACTTTTGTTCTGAAAAGCCAAATGTTTAACCGGTAATGGCTTCAAATGAATTTCTTGAATACGTGTGAATGCCTTGTGTTACTGATTACTTTATTCTAACAAATATAAAGATTTTAGACTTGAAAAATATAAAGAATTGGACTTGAGAACTTCGTCTCTTCGTAATTATTACAGAGGATTTATACTTTTCAGTATCTCAAACTGTTTCTTCATTTTCTTGGCATATTCACTGTTTGGCTTTTTTAGTTTAGAACATTTTCTTCATATGTTAGAACAATGGTAATCACTTTTCAGTAATGTAAAAGTCTTAGGTCGGTTGTCAACTCACTAGACATCGCAAGGTCCAAACTCTGTTAATTTATCACTTTAAAAGCCTTTATATTTTGCTCCTTTTCTGAATAAAGCTTAGGCAACACATTGGAACTAATCATCTCAGAATGTTCACAGAATGTTTTAATGAAGCAGTAGTTTGCTTTTCCAAAATGTGGCCTTTTTCAACCAAGGATCATAGTGTGAAAGTGATGTTACAAAGCTAATTCCAGTTGAGGGAAATATGTCCTAACTTACCCTGAATTGACAACATGATTCATATTTGGACCCCCTGAGCTTATTCATTAAAGATTACGGCTTTTTACAGCTGATGAAAACTCCTTTTGTTCAGCACTAATCTTAATGATAGACTGTTAATTTGAAAGTCTCTATTTTTAATTTTTATGCAAGTGAGATGTTTTACACATCCTCTTTTTTTATAAAATAAATGTTTTCATTTATGTGAAACACTGGTGTTTCTTTTTAATAAAACCATTATTCTCTTCAGGTGACATCAACATTTGATATGGTAACTTTCATTTCACATAATATTTTCAATTTTATTTACACATTGTATATCTAAATTACACTGAAAGAAGCTATTTTGATTATTAAATGAGCTACATAGATTAAAAACACATAGTCATAAATTATTTCAAACATACAGTATTCATATTTCTTGCCCTGGAAAACTGAAAAAAAGAATTCTGTAACACTGAAGATGTTAGAGTAATACATGCTTTCTTTTACACTTTTTTTGATCCAAGGCATCTGAGGTATATTCCCTTATGCACTGCAGGCAGTTGCTGTTTATGGGGGGAAAGCAGGAAAAGAATGCAACATTAAATTGTGCTTCCATGTCAGATCTGAAATGGCAGTTAGATGACTGATGAACAGTCAAAATCAGACATTCTACAAATTAGTTTGGATGCGCTGTTTCCTATAAAATAAGTTTAGAGCCAGTAATCATTTGAAAGAGCAGATGGAGGGAGCTGAAGACAAGCTGTTAAATTATTAGACATGTGCTTCATAATCAGAAGATGTGTCCATATTGACACTTCCTCCCAGTGATTTGTGTGGTGTATCATCCGTTGCACCTGGTGCATGAACAATGTGTGAATGCCTGATATTCTGTCTATGTTATGTTGAATTTGATCATTACTAACAAGCAGTGATGTGAACTAAAAATAAGATCTGGTTCACATCCTGAATTTGGTACTTTGGAAAACAACCTTTTTCAGCTTGGTCACCACCACCACCCCACATACACACCTAAAGACCATGTAAGAAAGAGTGTCCCAGTTTCGTTTGGATACTCTCAGATATAATGATGGAGTAGGACTCAGGAGGCCTAGGTCTGAATCCCTATTCAGCCATGGCAAGTCACTTCTTCCATGTCTAGGCCTAAAGTGAAACTGCTAAATTGAAGCCACCTTTCAATGAGTCCGTTCTGCAGTTCCTTTGGCCTGACCTAGTGTGAAAAAGATTAGCTAGCAGCACAAGGTTACTGTTACCAGGGTACACCCAATTGTGGTTCGAAAATAACACAATCTTCAAGGAGGCTCTTTCTGTGTACCCGTATGATAAAGACTATCCTGAGAATATAATGCAGTGACCCTTTTTGGTGTATGCAAACCAAGACACGGGACACAGCCTCGGGCTGGGTTAACTCAGGTTTATTGCATCGTGGACAGAGGGAACATGAGGTAATGGCGGATCAATAGCTCTTTATATACAGCAGTAATACATTTGAACGTGGTGCCATGGTAGCCCATTGGCTACTGTCTGCGTGACGTCATTTCAGGTCACGCCCTTCTTGTCCAGGTGTAGGTAGTGGCGGGAAAACTTCCCGCGCTGTTGCCTTTGATGAGTTCGGACCAAGAGAGCTTGGACGCTCGCTGCTGCCAGCTGGTGGTCATTAGCTCGCGTCCTATTACAGGGCTTATATGATACAGCTGAAGGTTACATTGTTGCTATAGGCAAGGTTACATTGACTCAGATACATTGCAATCCATGTGTACAGTAAAACCATCAGAACACAACATCCCTCCCCCCTAGGACGAGACAAAGTCTCGAGCCCACCTTAACACACTCCCCCCCCCTTATGAGACAAAGTCTCTCAGCCAAGATGGCTTATTTCGAACACGCTGGGGTCTCGGTGCGGGCTGCCTCTCCCCGGGTTTGCTACCTTCTCTTTGTCCCCTGGTCTCCTGTCCTGCAATATGAGAGGGAGACTCGTTAGTGACTTTCCGCGGCTCCGCGGCGCTGTTGGGAGGTGTGCTCTTTCTTAGGGAGGAACCGGGGGCACTGGGGGCTAACGAAAAACCCCTCTTCTCGCTTGGATGGGTGGGGGAACACTCCTGAAAACCCCCCCGGCTCGCCAAATCAAAATCAAAATCACTATCGGGGGCAGCGGTCGCGAACTCCTCTCCCCCTTCCCCGGCCCCTGCTAGAGCTGGCGTATCAAAGGGATATGAGTCGGGGCCGCTGCTTCTGCTTCCTTCCCCCCATGCTTGGGACTGTTGTCCACTGCTGTCTCCCCCTTGGGTTAAGCGGGTGGGGGAGAACCCTAACGCTGAATCCTGTTGCTGAGCTCCACTGACTGGCCCAATCACTCGGTGCCTCAGTTGATCTGCGTGCCTCCTCCAGAGGAGGCCGGTGTTCGTCTCGACCCGGTACGACACTGGCCCCGTCTGTTCTACAACCGTCCCTGGTACCCAGGCTGGCCCTGCGCTGGAATAGTTCCTGCAGTGAACAGGGTCACCGGCAGCGAAACCTTTCGAGACTGCCAACCCCACGTTTTTCCCTTTATCCTCGACTCTCGTTGGGTCTAGCCTGGACAGGAGCGTGGTCAGTTTTCGCCGCATCAAGAGCTCTGCCGGCGAGTAGCCGGACGCCAAAGGGGTCACCCTATACGCTAAGAGGAATTGGCACACTTGGTGATTCAGGTCCCCCGGGCCCATGCGCCGCAGCGCCTCCTTCGTTGTACGCACCAACCGTTCCACTTGGCCATTCGTGGCCGGGTGAAACGGTGCGGACGTGATATGCCGAATGGCGTTTGTCTCCATGAATGCCCCGAACTCAGCGGAGGTGAAACAACTAGCGTTATCGCTGACTAAAGTGTCGGGTAAACCGAACGTGGAAAAGACTCTCCGTAGCCGGCTAATTGTCGTGGCGGAGGACGTGCTTTTTACCGGGATAACCTCCAGCCACTTGGAGAACGCATCCACGACTAGGAGAAACATGGTTCCTCGGAATGGGCCAGCGAAATCTACGTGCACCCTGGACCATGGTCCCCGTGCTGTGTCCCATTCCCTATGTGGAAGACGGGCCGCCTCAGGGCGGGACCCCTGGCAAGCCTCGCAAGTGCCAACCATGTGCTCAATATCCGTGTCCAGCTGCGGCCACCAGAAGTAACTCCGGGCCAGCGCCTTTGAACGAACTATGCCCGGGTGGCTGACGTGCAGCAGTTCGAGCACCCTCGTCCGCAGGGGCGCAGGGACCACCACCCGTTGGCCCCACAGAAGGCACCCCCTCTCTAGGGACAACTCTAGCTTTTTCCTAAAGAACGGGTCGAACTCCGTACTCGGGGACGAACCCGGCCACCCCTTCTGCACCCATGAGCAAACCTTCGCCAGTGTCCTGTCCTTGCCTGTCGCCCTAGCAATGTCGGCTGGCACTATTGGGGGAGCGTCTAAAACCTCAATTAGCAACACCTGGCGGTCCTTTTCTGCTCTCGCCTTTTGGGCGTCCGACAATGGCAAAGGGGATCTCGAAAGCGCATCAGCATGGCTGATCTCCTTTCCGGGCCTGTACTCCAACTCATGTTGGTACGCGTTGAGGAAAATAGCCCATCGCAGCATTCTCGGGGACAGGATCTGCGGCGTGGGCTTGTGCGCCGTGAAAATCCCTAACAGCGGTTTGTGATCGGTCACGATTTTGAACGGGCGGCCATACAAAAAATCGTGAAATTTTTTGGTCCCCGATACGATTGCTAATGCTTCCCTGTCGGTTTGCGCGTAATTCCGCTCCGCTTGGGACAGGGACCTTGAGTAAAATGCTACCGGGGCCTCCCTTCCGTCCTCCAACACGTGGCAAAGCACCGCCCCCACCCCCACCGGGGATGCATCACAAACTAGGACCACAGGCCGTTTGGGGTCGAAATGCGTCAGGATTGCCTCAGATGTTAGGAGTTGCTTTAGCTCCTTGAACGCCCTCTCGTGCTCATCACCCCACATCCACGGCTCCTCCTTTTTCAGCAACCGATGGAGCGGTTCGGCCACGGACGCCTTCCGCGGGAGGAATGTATGGTAAAAATTTAGGAGCCCCAGGAAAGATTGCAGCTCGGTCTTGGATGTGGGGCGAGGGGCCTTTTTAATGGCTGCTACCTTGGATTTAGACGGCTTAATCCCCTCGGGTGTGATTCGGAACCCTAAAAACTCGACCTCTGTTTCGAAAAAAACACATTTATCCTTCCTCAATCTCAGCCCCGCTTTCTCGAACACGGTCAGTACCTTGTCCAACCTTTTCGCTAGTTCAGCCTCACTCCCCCCTGTTATCAACACGTCATCAAAATAAGGCAACACCCCCTCCAGGCCCTTTAGGAGGCGTTCCACGAGCGATTGAAAAAGACCGGGTGCCGAGTTCACGCCGAACTGTAACCGCGACACCTGGAACGCTCCCTTATGTGTAACTATCGTTTGTGCCGCGGCCGTGGCGGGGGTCACAGGAAGTTGCTGATAGGCTTGTGCCAAATCGAGCTTAGCGAAACACTTTCCCCCATTTAGCCTGGCCAAAAGGTGGCTTATCACTGGCACCGGGTATGCATTAGGGCGGATCGCCTTGTTAATTGTACACTTATAATCTGCGCAAATGCGCACCTCCCCGTTAGCCTTTAGAGCCGTTACAATTGGAGTTTCCCACTCCGCGGAATCAACAGGAATAAGAATCCCCTGGCCCACCAGTTTGTCCAATTCCGCCTCTATCTTGTCCTTGAGTGCAAACGGCACCCTGCGTGGTTTGAGTCTTATCGGGCGGACCTCCGGGTCTATGTCGAAAGCTACAGGGGGTCCCTTGAACTTTCCGAGTCCTTTCTCAAAAACGGCGGGATGCGCATCGCAAACCGCTTGTATTGGGTCCCCCCCCACGGTATGCACCCCCCCTATGAACAACCCTAAGGGCTGAAACCACTGTGTTCCCAGGAGGCTACAGCTTCCCCCTTTCAGGACAACTAGGGGCAGTTCCGCAGAATGTCTCTTAAAATTGACCCGAAACTTCCCAACCCCCAATACCGGAATGTTGTTTCCCTGTACGTCCCGTAGTGTGGACCTCAACGCTTTAAGCTTTGGCCGCACGTGGGGGTCGATTTTCAGGAACTCTTTCTGGGGAATTATGGAAAAGGAGGACCCCGAGTCAATTTCCATCTTAATAGGGGCCCCTTGTACTAATACCTCAACGAAGTAATGGGACTGTCCCGCGGACACGCTGAACACTGAGGCGTCGTCCTCGCTGCTGTCCGAGACGCGGCCCACGCCGTCCTGCTTCCTCGTGGTCTGGGCGCCATCTTTGGGCCTTGCTGGACGGTCCGGCCTGGCCGCGCGGTCTTGTGATTGCCTCCGGCCCTCTTTCCGCTTTCTGCACGCCTTGGCGATGTGCCCCCGACGGCCGCAGGTGTAACACTCGGCCTTCCTGAACGGGCATCTCGCGCGCTCGTGGGCCGCTCCGCAACCCTCGCAGCGTCGACCGCCCTTCCGGACCTTCTGGACCTCCTCGCCGTCGCTGCCTTCCGTAGACGACTTTGAGGCCCGCCGAGTCGCGTGCACCGACTGTCCGGCCTTCCCGTGCACCGAATTTTCCGCCTTGCCGGCTTTAGGACGCCACTCACGCCACTGATGCATCTCGTCCACTCCGGCATTCGTGGACTCTGCGGCTTCCGCGGCCTCTATGACTTCGGCCAGCGTGGGTGGCGGCTCCTTATTCATCAAGCTGCGCTGCACCTCCTTGTCTTTCAGGCCACATAACACGCCGTCCCTGAGGACCATCTCCAGGATGTCGCCCCATTTACAGGGGGCGGCGGCTATCCTCATGGCGGCCACGAATGCCTCAACCGACTCGTCTGGCGCTTGGACTCGCCTCCAAAACGCGCTCCGAGCGGGAAACATTGCCCTCGAGGGGCAGAACCGCTCTCGCAGCAGCTTCATGATGTCGCTCGCCTTAAAGTCGCTCACCTTCTTCGGAGCGATTATGCCCACCAGCGTCCGCTTGGTTTCCATCCCGAGCATTCTGGTGAGGATGGCCCTCTTCCTCTCCTCGTCGTCTTGTTTGACTCTGAGTTCCACCAGTGCCGCCTGGAAGTCCATCTCAAGCAGCTCCCAGTCTTGCGGTTTGGTGATGTTGAACCCGCTCTGTGCCCTGGCTGTTCCGTGGGGATCCATAATCCCACCTTCGTCGCCAATTTGGTGTATGCAAACCAAGACACGGGACACAGCCTCGGGCTGGGTTAACTCAGGTTTATTGCATCGTGGACAGAGGGAACATGAGGTAATGGCGGATCAATAGCTCTTTATATACAGCAGTAATACATTTGAACGTGGTGCCATGGTAGCCCATTGGCTACTGTCTGCGTGACGTCATTTCAGGTCACGCCCTTCTTGTCCAGGTGTAGGTAGTGGCGGGAAAACTTCCCGCGCTGTTGCCTTTGATGAGTTCGGACCAAGAGAGCTTGGACGCTCGCTGCTGCCAGCTGGTGGTCATTAGCTCGCGTCCTATTACAGGGCTTATATGATACAGCTGAAGGTTACATTGTTGCTATAGGCAAGGTTACATTGACTCAGATACATTGCAATCCATGTGTACAGTAAAACCATCAGAACACAACACCCTTCATCAACCTTCCGCATTGCAGCATAACCCCCATACCACTGATCCTGTCCCGCGAGTCACTTTCTGGTCCTGAGCCCTTTTGGCACACAAAGTCCTCCTCAGCCCCAGGCCAGTATTGGTGGAGCTGCTGCCCTCCATCAAGATGGAGTCAAGTGGGACTGAATCCACTTGGGGACTTTGCCACCCAAGGCCATTAGTCCTCAGGGTTGCCCGCTTAGTTAACCACTGCCTGGCACTCGGCCTTGAATCACTGGTAGTATGGTCTACTCTATTACCATAGTAGGATAACCTGGCCAGACTGAAGGCAAGGCACTGGGTGTGTGGAACTGGTAAAGCCACTCATTAAACATCTCATTTATTTTGAAAGCCCTATAGGGTCAACCCATATTGATTCCTACTTGACAATTTTTCATTTACTCATTCATACCTATAGTCAGTTTTCCTTCAGTTTAATCCAGGTTGAGTTTCCACACAATAAAGTATCCCCTCCCTTCCTTCTCCCACTTACCCCACCCTTCCTAATCTCTGTCTGGTCTCCAGCCTTTGTCCCCTCCCTTCATGTTAACTGATTTGGGAGAGACTCAGTGTAGTGGTGATTCATATAAAGAAAACTTTTCTAGGATTTTTTTCTATTGGATTTTTCCAATGGATCACACAGGGAACACAGCAACAAATGGCTGAACTCCTGCCCCAAAGCTTCTAGTTTTCAGAAAGACTGGTGTAGGGAACGTACCTGTCAAGTTTTGGGAAATTTCTGTCAAATAAGGGAAATTTCCTGGCCAAAACGGGAAACTGGACAGCTGTGCTTATCCTGTGCTGGCCTCCAGTCTAACTCCAGTCTAATTGCAGTCTAACTAATACGGGAGGATGGCGGGAAAGCGTGTAAAATACGGGCATTTGACAGAAATTTCCTGAAACTTGACAGGTATGGTAGGGAATAGTTTAACACTTTTAAACAATGGATAAAGGAAAAGGTGGGAGCTTCTGTGGTAAAAATCACAGTTCTTTCCCCTGCACAAAAACTGCCCAAAGAATAGGTATTGTGGCTATCAGACACCCAGTCCCAGTCTCCCCTTTCCAATACTCCATCAACTGAAAATATGCAATTTATTTTATGTTTTATTCCTGTTAACATTTCTACATTCCTAATTTGACAAGGAGTTTCATCTGGAGCCCAGCTTTGATTCTGTTGCCTTTGGAATACTCCCCAAAAATATGTCTAAAAGAGCCTTAAAGGATTTATTTTATTTATTTATTTTATTGTCAAATTTCTATACCGCCCACTCAGCCAAAGCCGACTCCGGGCGGTTCACAACAATGGGTAAAAACATATAAAAACAAATAAAACAGATAAAAACCAGCAATAAGAACCCACCCCTAAAAAGAGAGGGGTGCAGGAACTGAAGAAACCGTGGGGCAGGCATCCTCCCCTATATTAACCACCCAACGGAAGCCACCCCTCCACCTGCACCCCAAACTTGGCCCGCCAGCCAGGTTTTTAGTTCTTTTCTAAAGGGCAACAACTCCGTCTGGAGACGCAGTTCCACAGGCAGGAGGTTCCAAAGGGCCGGTGCGGACACAGAGAAGGCTCTCCTCCTTGTGCCAGAGAGGCGAGCCCCCCTGGCCGATGGCACAATTAGAGAGCCCCTCCGGTCCGCTCTGGTTGGACGGACAGACGTCCTTAGGGCGATGCGGTCTCTAAGGTAACCTGGCCCACTACCATATAGGGCTTTAAAGGTCAAAACCAGCACCTTGAATTGCACCCGGAGACAAACTGGTAACCAGTGCAGCTCCCGCAGCAGTGGTGAGGCATGGGCATAACGTCCACACCCCATCACCACCCGGGCCGCCGCATTCTGGACCAGCTGCAGCCTCCGAATGGTCATCAAGGGCAGCCCCATGTAGAGCGCATTACAGTAGTCTAGTCTGGAGGTAACCAGAGCATGAGTGACCATGAGCAAAGAGTCCCGGTCCAGGAGCGGGCGCAACTGGCGAATCACCCGAAGTTGGGCAAAGGCCCTCCTGGCCACAGCCGCCACCTGTTCTTCTAGCAGCAGCCGCGAATCCAGGAGGACCCCCAAGTTGCGCACCGGGTCGGTCTGGGGCAGAATAGCCCCATCCAAAACCAAAGATGGTAGCTCCCGGGATAAGGCGGGACCCCCTATCCATAGCCACTCAGTCTTGCTAGGATTCAGCTGTAGCCCATTTGCCCCCATCCAGACCCCAACAGCCTCCAGACAGCTGGAAAGGACTTTGACTGCATCACTGGGGTCCCCACGGGCCGAGATGTACAACTGTGTATCATCCGCGTACTGATGGTACCGCACCCCGTGGGAACGGATGATCTCACCCAGCGGCTTCATGTAGATGTTAAAAAGGAGAGGAGAGAGTACCGAGCCCTGAGGCACCCCATATTTTAGGGACCTAGGACTGGACTTCTCGCTCTCCAACCACACCGACTGGGTCCGGCCCCTCAGAAATGAGGAAAACCAGGACCACACAGTGCCCTGGATTCCCAATCCTCGGAGCCGTTCCAGAAGGATACCGTGGTCGACGGTATCGAAGGCCGCTGAGAGGTCAAGAAGAGCAAGGACGGACGGATGACCGCCATCCCGCTCTCGCCAGAGATCATCCATCAGCGCGACCAATGCAGTCTCAGTACCATATCCAGGTCTGAATCCTGACTGGAAGGGGTCCAGATATTCCGCTTCATCCAGTACCCCCTGCAACTGACGCGCCACTGCCTTTTCCAATACTTTCCCCAAAAAGGGGAGGTTGGAAACAGGTCTGTAGTTGGTTATGACTGCTGGATCGAGGGATGGCTTCTTCAGGAGGGGGTGCACCAAAGCATGTTTCAATGGTGCAGGAAATATCCCTTCCCGAAAAGACGCATTAATTATAGCCCCGACCCAGCCACCTGTCACCATCTTTGAGGCTTTTACCAGCCAGGCGGGACAGGGATCCAATGGACAATTAGTGGCGCGGACCGCCGCAAGGAGCCTGTCCACTTCATCTGGGGCAACAGGATCAAACTGATCCCAGATAACACAGCACGACTGTGCACTGGCTCCCCCCTGACCCTCCCCATCCACGCCAAGATTAAACCCTGAGCGAATCCGATCGATTTTCTCCACCAGATGGTCAGCAAAGTCCTCAGCCGATCCCTGCCAACCAGGCACAGCCCCCCCCTACCAAGGAGGGACCTGGTCACCCGAAACAGGGTGGCTGGGCGATTATCAGCGGAGGCAATAAGGGAGGTGAAGTATTGCCTCCTCACCACCCCCATCGCCACTAGGTAGGCCCTAATAGCGGCTCTAGCTAGTGTCCAATCGGAATCGTTCCTGGTCTTCACCCAGCGGCGCTCAAGGCGTCTCTTTGCCCGTTTGAGCTCCCGTAGTTCTTCTGTGAACCACGGGGATGACCTAGCTCCACGGGCTCTGAGAGGCCGTAGTGGAGCGATTACATCCAAGGCAGCTATCGTTGACCCACAACATAGGTCAACAAGTGCCTCGGGCGAATCGTGTTGCCGATCCAGGGGAAAAGCCCCCAGTTCCCTCTGGAATCCATCCGGATCCATCAGTTGCCGGGGGCGGGCCACTTTAATAGACCCTGCCTCCCTACGATGATGTGTTGCCCCCAGGAAGTCTAGAGCCACCAGATAGTGATCTGACCATGGCACAGGTGTTATGTCTAGCTTCTGTAAATTCAGATCACTCTGCCACCGCCCCGACAAAAAGACTAAATCTGGTGTGTGGCCACTGCCCCTGGTAGGACCCCGAATTACCTGAGCCAGGTCCATAGTTGCCATGGAAGCCATGAACTCCTGAGCCACCCCGGAACCGGACCCCAGCGAAGGCAAATTGAAGTCCCCCAGAACCATCAGCCTAGGGAACTCCAACGCCAATGCTGAGACAGCCTCGAGGAGCCCAGGCAGGGAGTCCCTTACCCTGCAAGGGGGCAGGTACAGGAGTAGGACCCCCAACTGACCCTTTGGGCCCAGCCGCAGGAGCAGGGACTCACAACCCAGGAATTGTGGAGCAGTGGCCCTGGTAACTCCTAGTGACTCCCTGGCTATAATGGCAACACCACCGCCCTTGCCCTCATCCCTAGGCTGGTGCCAAACACCGAACCCGGCTGGACACATCTCTGATAGAGGCACCCCATCCTCTGGTCTCAGCCAGGTCTCAGTGATGCATGCCAGGTCGGCCCTCTCTCCCAGAATAGAATCTTGTATTAGGGGCGCCTTACTACAGACCGACCTGGCATTCATCAGCAGCAGCCTAAGGGTGGGGTCACCCTGGATCAGCTGCTCAGGACCTAGAGGTGAAACCGGGGGGCCAGAACGTGGGACAGATACTAAGCATCGGTCCCGCCTTCCCCGAGTGCGGCCCGCCCCACGGTTCCCGCTATAACGCCCCATGCCCATCACAACCTCTAAATGGGCCCCTGGAACCTCCACCATTAACCCAGACGGAGTGTCGCCCCATCTTCCTGGCTGGCAGGGCCATCTCTCCCTCCCTCCCTCCCTAACCCACTTAAAACATACCCTCTCAGTCTCTCTTCCCATATTGATGGTCCCGGCGAGTTCCGACTGGCCGCAAGAGTCTCCAGGGCGGCAGTGGAAATTCCGGTGCGACCGCCGGCCATTTAAGCCCCCCACAGGGGGGTGGGAACACAGGACACCAATGGTGGAAGTGATCCCAACAAGCTCTGATTGGCTGCAGGTGTCTCCAGAGCGGCAGGGGAAATTCTGCCGCGGCCACCGGCCCTTTGGGCCCCCCGCAGGGAGGCAAGAGCCCGGGACGCCAATGGTGGGGTGGCCCCAGCAATCTCTGACTGGCTGCAGGTGTCTCCAGGGAGGTGGTGGCGGAAGCTCCGCCGCGGCCGCTGGCCTACCGAGCCCCCCACAGGGGGGCGGGAGCCTGGGATGCCAATGATGGGGGTGGTCCCAGCAATATCCAACTGGCCGCAGGTGTCTCCAGGGCGGCGGTGGGAGTTCCTCCGTGGCCGCCCGCCTTTTGAGCCCCCTGCAGGGAGGCAGGAGCCTGAGATGCCGATGGTGAGGTGGTCCCAGCGAGCTCCAACTGGCCATATGTGTCTCCAGGGCAGGGTGGAAATCCCGCCATGGCTGCTGGCCTTTTGAGACCCCGCAGGGAGGCGGGAGCCTGGGACGCCGATGGTGGGATGGTCCCGGTGAGCTCCAAATTGGCCGCAGGTGTCTCCAGGGCAGTGGTGGAAGTTCTTCCGCAGTTGCCAGCCTTTTGAGCCCCCCGCAGGGAGGCAGGAGCCCGGGACGCCGATGGCATGGTGGTCCCAGCGAGCTCCAGACTGGCCGCAGGTGTCTCCAGGGTGGCGGTGGAAATTTATCCACAGCCGCCAGCTGTTTGAGCCCCCCGCAGGGAGGCGGAAGCCCGGGACGCCGATGGTGAGGGTGGTCCCAACAACCTCCTGGCAAAGGGAGGAGGGGCAGAGGCTGTTGTTTCTGCCGGCCCCGATGGCCCTTTACTTCTCCTGGCAAAAGGGAGGAGGGGCGGGGCTCACCTCAGCAGGTTTTGCTCTGAGAGGCCATAGTGGAGCGATTACATCCAAGGCAGCTGTCATCGACCCATACCACAGGTCATGATGCCTGGTTATGATGCTGGGCTGTTATAAACTGTGTTCAGTTTTTTTGGTGTTTTTTGTAGATTAAAAAAAGAACAAAGGGTGATATAATTGTTTGTGATTTTTTTATTTAACGAAATAATGTTTTAGTATGTGACTTTTGTTTTAATATTTGTACTGTAGGTAATAATGTTAAAAATGTGAAAGCACATGTTTTGTACATTCAATTTTTTTAAACTGTGTTTAGATTTCTTGGGTTTTTATTTGAGTTAAAACGCAACACAGGATTTTAGAATTTTTTTTATTTTTTGACATATGTTTGTGTTTTGTGTAAACTTGTGATTGATTTTTATGTTTTTGACTTGTTTTTACTGTTGTGGCCTCTGGGTGGGGCTGTTGAGTCTTTTTGAGTTGCTTTTACTATTGTGCCCTGCAGGTGGGCCTGCTTGGGGTTTTGGTGTCATTTAACGTGTTTTTTCCTCTCCTGGCCTCTGGGTGGGGCTTCTTCCGGTAAGGAGTCTCTTTGTTTCTTCATTTCTGTTCCGGTCGTCGTGGAGGGAGGTCACGCTGGTAAGTTGTCTGCTTTTCTTTCTTCTGTGAGTTTTATTTGTTTTGCTTTTGTGGTGGTGGGCTGGGAGGTGTTTCTGTTAGTTTTTTTGTTTTGTTTTGGTTTAGTTTTAGGTTGGTTTAATTGGTTTGATTATTTCTGGTTTTGTTTAATTTCTCTTGTTTGTTTGTGTAATTTGTGGTTTTTTTCGTTTTGTAGTTAGGTGTTTTGTAAGTGGTTTTGTGTCATTGTGGATGTTTTTGTTTGTGGTTGTTGAGATTTTTGTTTTAATAATGGGTTTTTTAATTATTGATTTATTTATTTTTATTATTTATTAATAATTTTGGTGTTTGTTTTTGTTGGTTAGTTTACCTTGTTTATTGTGTTTGTTGTTGGTTAGTGGTAGTTTTAGTGTGTGCGCACAAACACACTGGGCAGGTTTGAAACGTGCTGCCCAGTAGGTGTGTGTGTATGTATGTGTGTGTATGTGTGTGTGTGAGTGAGTGAGTGAGAGAGAAAGGAGGCTGGGGCCGGGTAAGTACCTCCTGGAGGCAAAGAGAATGACCGAAGCCCCGTTCGCTGTCTTTGCTTCCCGGGGAATGGGTTCACTTTCAAGGGGGGGAAGGTACTGGTGCATTCAGCCACCCTTGAAAGCGAAACACTTCCTCGGGAAGTAAAGGCAGTGGCCAGAGCCCCGTTCGCTGCCTTTCCTTCCCGGGGAATTGGTTTGCTTTCAAGAGTGGGCAAATGCAACAGTACCTCCCCCCTTGGATTCCCCCCACCCCCCGTTTTTTTGTGGTTTTTTTTCACCCCGGCTCAACTTTTCTTGAGGCCAGTGGTGGTCTCGCCATGTCTTCGGCGGGGTAGCGTGGAGAAGAGGGAGTCCCTCTTGTCCCCGTTGCTCCGGGAAAGAAGACTGCCGGGTGTTTCGTGGGGGAGTTTTGTGGGTTTTTTTTTTTTTTGCGTGGCTGTGAGGCACTGCATCCCCATCCACACACACTGCTGCCTCCGCCACTACCCGAGCGGTACCCACAGCCTCTTAAGGAGGCAGCAGCAGCCACTGGAGGAGAACGAGCTGATGCAGTCACCGCTCTCCCGGGAAGAGGTGGGTGGGGTGGGGTTGGGAGGGGGCTTGGCCAGCCAACTCTACTACCAGTCTGGTTTTTGAGAACTAGAACAGTAAGACTAAGTCTAGCATTTGTCTTCCCTTCCGTTCTAAGGATTGTGTGAAGTAACCTGAGAAGTCACCTAGAATGGTTGGAATAAAATAAAGGACCTCATTCTGTTTCTACCTTCTGGACAGGGACAACTCTTATTATGAGGGGAATTCACCCGAAAATGGAAGGATGGCCTTAGGGCCAATTTTGCTCAGGCAAATAGCAATAACTCCCCACCCCCATTCCTGTTGTTTATATTTTTTTATTAGTTTAAAGGGGAAATATCAAAAATAATCATTTGGACTTTCAATGAGTCATTGACTGATATTCTTTTTCACTACTACATAAAAGGAACAAAGTTCTGAGTTGACTTGTCTCAAATCACCATAGGCACTTTCTGTTGCATATTGGCTACTTTCTCATGTCAACATAAATAAATAACATGCTTAAATTAATACAACAAAGCTACAGTGTAAAAGATGGCAGAAATAAACAATAGCAGTACTGATTTTTATCTTGATTGCAGAATTGTAGAGTTGAAAGACAACACACGCTACAAATGCAGTAAATCTGTGAGATCCCTAAACTAGCCCATTATGCACAGTAAGACCCCATGCCAAGACCATTTCATTTATTTATTTTATTTATTTTTGCACATTTATATCCCGCCCTCCTGGTGAGTACACCACTCAGGGCAGCTAACAATATAATAAAAATTACAATAAAAACAATTAAGCAACAATAGATAAAACAATCCTAACAACCCCAATTAAAACCAGCATTAAAAACACAAACAACTCATAATTAAAAAAACAAGCCACCCCACCCCACCCCACCCTACCCCCGTTAAAACAGAATCACCAAGCCAGGGGGGCAGTCCTTCACATAGGCTAAATCAGCCACTGGGCTTGACCTGTAGAGTCAAGCGTGCCCCAAACCTGCTGGAAGAGCCATGTCTTCAGCATCTTTCTAAAGGGGAGTAGTTCTCTCTGGAGATGCAACTCAGGTGGTAAGAGGTTCCACAGGGCAGGGACAGACACGGAAAAGGCTCTTTTCCTGGTCCCAATAAGATGTACTTCTTTCACTGATGGGACCACCAGCGAGCCCCTCCTATCTGCCCTAGTAGGACGGGCTAAATTCCTTGTGGCGACGCGGTCGTAGCCTGGTCCAATGCCATGAAGGGCATTCCAAGAGAGAGCCAAGTCCATCTAGCATTAGTTTGAAAACCTACAAAGATTTCATCATCTTCTGAGGCAGCCAGTCCCGCTGTTGGCTTTTTGTTACCTTTTTGTTGTCTTGTTTTCAACTGGAACATAGGCAACCTTCATGGAAGACTCCTACCAAAATGGGGAACGAGCTGGTTGCCATGAGTATTTGGGAAATAGAGAGGGGCACTTAACCCAGGAATTGTATTTAGTATTTTAATATACACTGTATATAGGAGTGATGATCACTAAGCACACTGGTTGAGGTAAGACACCACTACACAGTTTTGGCTTTCACCCAGAACAAATTCTGTTGAAATATCAGGTTACTTGTAATTAGTTGAAACATTTTTTCTCCAATAAAAGATTACATAAGTCACTGTACTTTGACAAGACATAACTCTACTTGTTTGACTGTGTAAATATATGTTTTTAGTTACTTTTACAGTTATTTGTGGCTGTGGTTTCACCTCATAACACAGAAGAAATATCACATAGTTCATTCAGTAGGTTATGTTATAATTTATTTTACTTACATTAAGTACCTTTTGTCGTTACTTTTGAGAAGCAAGAGAGCACAGAATCAAATTTTTAAAAATTTAACAATAGTGGTACCTAACTGAGATGAGGCAAATGGAATTATAACTGTGTCTAATTACTTTTAAAATATTCTTTTTAAGCTTTGACCCTAACTATCTGTCACCACCCTCTGGCAATGTACTTCACCTTCAATTCCCACAGTACTCTAGCGGAGATTTAACTGAAGAATAGCGGTATACCTTTACTCTTCATCAGTTGAACTCTCTTTGATGTTGCCTAGAACTGTATTTGCCTTTTCAGCCCCAGCATCATACTGCTGATTTACATTTAGTTTGCAATGTTGCTAAAATGTTTAGATCCTTGCTTATTTTATAATCTACCAAAATCCCAGGTCCTCCTCATATGTATTGTGTACAAGCAGGCATTATCCTTCAAGCCTCTTCTCAGTTGATTGACGAAAGCCCTCTCCCAATCAGCTGAGAATTTATATTTCTGTTGAAATATCAGGTTACTTGTAATTAGTTGAAACATTTTTTCTCCAATAAAAGATTAAATAAGTCACTGTACTTTGACAGCCCTAGGGGGCTGCCCTAGCCCTGTCCACAGGAGTGTAAAGGATCTAATTCTCAGCTAATCAGGTGAGGTTTTCTCTCATCAGCTGAGAAACTTGCTCCTTTGGAGAAGCAAAATACTGTCTGAATGCAGGGACTAAGCTAAAAAAGATTTTGCTCCTCTCCTCAACCTTATAGTTTACCCTGTTTTAATGTGATGCATGTATTTATATGTTCTCATTTTTAAACTGTCCCCACAGGATGTTATATATTACTAGCCAATTACCCGGCCTTGCTCGGGTTTTTTCCCCATACATGTGTCCGGCCACCTGTGCCAGGCCCCTGCCCAGCTCACAGTGATGTCACAATCAGGTGACCTACCTGGGGCTATGACATTAGTATCACTATGTGTCTGGCCACCTGTGTCAGGCCCCTGTCCAGCTCAATTACATCACGATGATGTCACAATTGGGTGACCTATCTGAGGCTATCACTATGGATACTACCACTGGGACACACACACATCCTCCTGTCGAGTATACTTCCCTTTGCAGATCAATTTAAGGGCATACACCCCCCCATGGGGCTCGTGACCATCACAGTGACCATCCAGCACGTCCAAAGTACGTGTGTGCCACGTTACAACGTGATTGGTGCAGGGGTGTAGATTTGTGTTCATCACATACAAGAGGACACCTCTGCTTTATATATATATATAGATTGTTGTATATTGTTATTGCAAGTCACCTCAACCACTCATTACATGGTAGTAATAATAATAATTTCATGTCAGAAGTTATTCTGGGTTGAAAGGATTTTTGCTCAGGAAATGCCCAAATGAGGCTCAAATGAGGCTCCTTTCATGTCCCCAAGAGCTGGGAAATAGATGGGTGCTCAATCCATCATGCAGTACCCGGGTCTTGAACTGCTGACTTGCCAGCCTTCTAGCTAACAAGGCAAGCTTCTTAACCACTGAGCCACTGCAGCCCCATTACATGGCAGTGATTCAAAACTAAGTTAAATAAATACTCTGAGGAAATGAGAAAATTTTAGCTGTAATGGGAATGAAATATGGTGGGTTGCACAACCACAATCCATTCCTTTAAAAAATGACTCTAGGTAACTTTCTTTATGGGGGTTATTTAGATTATGCTTTCTTTCTGCTAAGTATCTTCTCATAATATCTATTTCTTTGCCTTTTTATATTATCTTCTGTTCTTTTTTCTAGTTAAAGATATTTACCTTCAGAGCAGTGTAATGTCACTAAAACACTTTACACTTGGTATTGCGCTGCATTATCTTAATGTTAACATTTCCTAACAGATATATGAACATATTTACATGGTCTTTCTTGAACAAGAAAATATGCTATCAGGAAATCGAATGTACAAATGGTAGCAGAAACCTAAAGGGTTAAAGCAAGTAGCAATGATGAATTTGCAGCAATGTGAAAGACATCTTTTTTATCTCACATACAGTATTTATGTATATAAACAGGAAACTGGTTGAGGAAGTTTTGCATTATTCTTTGTTCACAGTATGTAGGGCACACCTTACAGTTATTCCATTGGACTTCCTCACAGCTTTGATATATGTTCTACAGAACAGAACTGTCCTGTGACCACTCTTGCTAATAAATTTTCTAATGTCTGGTATTTGTCAGGATTTGTTTTGTTGTTGGGGTTTGCATTTCTTTTGTGAGTTGCCAGTACTGATGCTGGATTGCCTTTTGTTAAAAAAATGTCAAATAGGATCCCAAACTTTAGAACAGTTGAAAAAAATGTCCTGGAGAAATTCTTTATTTAGGAGTAGTTCAAATCCTTCTTAGTTTGATCCCAGAATTTTTCTACAGGATGAGGTTAATAGCAATAAAAATATATTTTAAAAGAAAGACATCTGAGTTTACAGGCATGTAAAAGACTAAAAGAAGGAAAGATAAAAGGTTTAAAGTAATGTTATAGCATTTGAAGAAGGAATCCATACCTCCCAGTGTATGGTGGAGGTTTGGTTTCTTAGATATGGGTATTTCTTGCCCCTCCTGGCTTTCGAGGAAAAGGGCTGAGGACGGCTCCTTGTCCCCCAAACTTCAAGGTGAGGCAAGGGATTTTTGCAAAGAGTTATTTCACTGCCTCTGTGTCTTTCTTTCAATTATCTCACTTGCAAGTGTCTCCCCTCCCCAGCAGGCTTTTCAGGGTGCTGTTTTGCCTTTGCTGCTTTCAAGCAGGATATTTGAAAGAAAGGCAGTGAGGCAGTGAATTAACTCTTTGCAAAAATCCCTTGGTGACAGGTGATCTTGCTTCCTTTGTTCAAATTTTAAAATCCAGGACTTTTACATGTTTTTCCTTGAACCGGCTGGGACAGCTTGAATCCAGGAAAATCCTGGGGAAAGGGGACATATGACAACCCTAACTTAATGGGCTTAAGTTACAGCTGAATAACAACATAAATCTTGGAGAAATGAAAGGAGCCTCATGTAGGAGCGGAGCAGAGTTTCTTCAGCAAAAACCCTTTCAACCCAGAATAATTTATGATATGAAATGATGATGATGATGATGATGATGATGATGATTGATGATTGATGATTGATGATTGATGATGATAGTATAGTAGTAGCATTTGTTGTTGTTGATGTTGTTAATATCTTGGAGAAGGATGTCCTGACTCAATACTGAAGTGAGGCTCGGGGCCAGGAGTGTTGATTGAGATCAGGATCACTAGTTCAACAGGCATTCTCAGGCTTGGTGTCTCCTTAGTCTCTGGGTCTAGGTTAGGTCACCCTTGCTTGAAAGCCTGTCATATCCAACTCTAGGGTTCAGTGCTCATCTCTTTTTATAGCCAAAGAGCCAGCACTGTCTGCATCTGCAGATGTTTCCGTGGACATGTGGCAGGCATGCTTAAACACTGGAGTGTACAAAATGCTATTTACCTTCCCTATTTATCTACTTGCAATTTTTTGCTTTCGAACTGCTAGGTTGGCAGGAGCTGGGACAGAGATGGGAGCTCACTCTGTTGTGCAGTACTCAGGAATTGAACTCTGACCTTCCAGTCATCAAGTTCAGCATCTTAACCACTTGACTCACTGCAGTCCCAGGTCTAGGTTAAAGCACACTTAATGTTTGCCTTAGCTGATTGTGTTCTGTTTCTGCTTCTGCAGTTGGGAATTGTGAGTGACACAGGTTGACTCTAAGAGAGAATTGTAATTACCTGAAGATAGCTGTTCTGAAATATCTAATGTGAAATACTGTATTACTTTGGGCTTACCAATTTCCTGACAGGGTCTCCTGAGGCGGGGAAATTTGTCTTCTCATTCTACTGCTTTGGGAAGACAAGAAACATTGCCCCTATGTTAGTTTGTATTACTCCCATAAACAAATTATTATATAGTTTCTAATGTATCTAGATATTGTCTTTGTTCTCCCAGGAGAGTGCTGGGAGGCCTGAGGTGAGTCCTGACCTTCCTGCTGTGTGGCTCATTGAGCGTAACATTGGATTTACTTACTGTGACATTGACAAAATGTATCTGAGATTGTACATGTATGATTTTAATCCAGAATTTTAGCTCTGCACAGATGGGATGACTCAACATACTGCTGCCAGAGAATGATGATATGAGTTGAAAAGAATAATGAGATTTTTTAAATAGATAGTAAAGTTAATACAGGTGGGAGGTTTGCAAAAAAAATCTGAAGAAAAATAATCTAAAACTCCTGTACAAACGATTTATGAGCCATTATGCCCCTGCTCTGTCAATAACAAAAACTTGTCAAATTTTACTGTTCTTATATGCTTTCATATTGCCCTAAGTGATGAAACAGCAATATAGTAATTTTTTATAGAAAAAATAAAACTAAAATAAATAGAATTAAATATACTTCGCTTAGCTTGTAATTTTCCTTCCCTTTATGAAGCAAATCCAATAAAAAAGAGCAGGAAGAGGGAGAAAGCAGCTTATATTTGGATGTTGGCCAAGGATGTCCACACTAGAAAGATGACTTGCTTAACTCATCAATTTTTTTAAAAAATAACAATTGAGCAATTTTATGGCTATGTAAATAGCATCTGGCAATGAGGATCATCTGACTGAGTGCCTTTTCACAACAGCACAACTGTGGGGGCCATCAAGACCCCACATGGACCATTCTCTCTTTCTCTCTGAAGAGGCCCCAAAGTAAGGTATTGGGTCAGCTACTCTGTACAGCTAGTGCTTTCTTGCTAAGGCAGGAGACTGCAAGCAGTACTTTCTAAAGGGATAGCCACTTTACTGCATTAGTATGAGGAGATCTCAGAAGGTTTGAGCCCTCATCCTATGTAGGGCAAACAGAGCTGGCCATGTATAGTGCTACTTCATTGGGCTTTTGAAGGAGGGCTACCAAAGTGCTGGTTCCAGCAATGTGAATACAGTGATACCTCATACAACGTCCAAACTTGGTTCCACAAGTTTGGACTTTGTATGAGGCATGCAAAATCCTAGCTGTGATGCCTCATACAACGTCCAAATCCTTGCCACGATGCCTCATACAACGTCGTTTCCATAGAGATACATTGTGCTGTAACATCACAGACTTCAGGGCAAAGTCAAGGAAACTGAAAGAACTTTAAGAAATTATTGTCTAAAGGCTAAAAACATTACAAAAACATCAAAAACATGTCAATCAACCCTGATTGTCCAAGAACCTGAAGAATGCTGCAAAAATCCCAGGAATGTTTCTAAAAATTCTGATGAAAAAATTCAAAAAAATCCAAAATCGTGCTCAAAACCACTCCTAAACACTCTTTGCCTCATGCAAAACCCACAAGAGCAATGCACGCATGTGTCCTGCCTTTCATACTGCCCAGGCACAATGCAACCTGGGAAAACCCCAATGCCACATACAAAGTCGCACGACTTTGTATGAGGCAACTTTTTTCAAGGAATTAGGCGATGTTGTATGAATCCGATGTTGTATGAAGCGGACTTCGTATGAGGCATTACTGTACTCTATAGGTGTTGATAGGCCACAGGAAAGAGTTTATGGATTGAACAGAAGGGTTTTCACTAACGTGAGAACAGAGATACATCCAGAATAGTCTGGAAAATCCCCAGTCACCAATGTTACAGTTAGTCAATAGCCAGGCAGTCTCCAACTTACGCAGCTCTGCAAATACAAGGAGGCTTGTGATACTTTTAAAAAAGTTTGGCAGATTTATTTTAGTGTGAGCATTAGTGAGCATGTGCTAAAAAAAACTGTCAACTTTGAAGACACCACAATGTTTTGCTTCTTTGTTAGTTTTTTTTAACATTGATAAAGGCTGAAACAGACTACCATGGTTATCTCACTGAATCAGGGCCATAGCCAGGGGGTGGCCAGGGCGGGCTTGGCCCACCCTGAGTTAGCACTTTGCATTGAAAAGAGGCTTTGTTGCCCATCCTGGGGAAAATATTTGCCCACCTACATCTAGAATCCTGGCTATGGCCCTATGCTGAATGTTGATGAACCGAATGAGCAAGGATGAGTAGACAGGTTATGGTGTTAGGGCTTGGAGGTGTATTGAAAGCAGTGGTGGGCATCAACAGGTTCGCACCAGTTTGCCAGAACCGGTAGCAGAAATTCTGGCTGGCCCCACCCGTCCAAGCTTTGAAATAAAGTAGTCCTAATTCGGGTGCAACACAGGGCTTTCCCCCTGGCCATGCCCACCATACCATGCCCACAGTGATTGAAAAATATATTCTAAACCAGGAGTTCCCAACCTATAGTCTGTAGGCTGGACCCAGCTTGCGGCACCATTTCATGTCGTCCGCTGCTGCACCTGGAAGTGGAAGCGGGCATGTTTACGACAGCCGTAAAACATGCCTGTGCATGCATAAACACGGTTACGTCATCCGTAAATGCACCCGTGGGCTGTCATAAACATGGAAGTGAGTGCATTTACTTCCACATCCCGGGGTCGTAGTCCAGTCAACTCAGCTATCTAGGGGCCGTGGCCAGGACCACGGGATAAAAAGGTTGGGAACCCCTGTTCTAAACCTTGTCACCTTGCAGTGGCCAGTTACTTTGCATGTAACAAACCCAGTGGAGTGTTCATGACAGTGAATATCAGAAGAGACAATAATCCAGAGTGCATATTTAGAAGAAGAAAATGACAGTCATATGAAAGTGATCGATATCCTCCTTACATGTGTCATGTCATGTAAGAGAAGATAGCTGGCTTATGTTCCTCTCCAGAGAAGTTCCCTAGAATGCCTTACTCGGGTCTATAAGAGTAGTTCCCAACATGGGGCACACGCCCCATAGGTGGGCAATTTGATTTTTAAGGGAGGCAATTCAAGAATGAGTTGTTAACACTTAATGGCCTTTTAGGCTTCCTCCATGTAAATAGGAATTCACTTTTTGAATAATAAAAATTATATGTCGGGGGGGGGCATATCAGGATTTTAAAGATGCTTCGGTGGGGCATGGACAAAGAAAGGTTGGAAACCACTGGTGTATAATATCAAGATTTGAATTTATTTCTGGAAGGGGGAAAACAGGTTCAGGAAAACAAGTACTCCAATTGTTTAAAAAGTACGTGTTAAAAGATTTTATTTGGAAATATCTTCTAAAAAGGATCAGAGGTGGTGGGAAAGGGGAGGGGATGAGACAGAAGGAGAGGAGACCAAGGCAGCAGGAGACTGAAATGGCCAATGATTGATAGGATTAGTATTCAGAGCAAAGTGCCAGAACTTGGTAATGGAACATCTCAAACACTTCCTGCTTCATAAACGGACCAACCTCTTCCAGGCTGGGAGACTGCAACAGCACGAGCAAGGTTTGACAAGAACAGAGATCGAGAGTCAAGACAGTTCTTTCAACCCGGGTTTGAAGGCATAACAGCAGTAACCCAAGGATACTATTCCAGCAATTGCTTGGCAGTGAACATGGGCTTTAATAGGTCCAAGGTGAGGGTCTCCCTCCCTGAAGGGGGAGTGGGTGCATCTTAAAAGGTTCTGCCCAATTTCATAGGGAGTGACATAGTGGCAACAGAATCAAGAGTGTTGGTTGGGTGCCCAAGTTCCCTGTCTTGTGGGAATCTCCATCAAGCAGAGGATTTCCAGGAGTCTCTTTAGATGTGGTTGCTGACCCCCAGTCTTCCCCACTGTCAGTTTCATTAGGAGATGAATACAGAGTTATATGATACCGATTCAGTCCGTGTCTTAAACTAAAAGTCCCAAAGTGGAATGGCCACCCTATAACTCAGTCTTCCTTTCCCTCCCTTGGTAAAAATATATGCTAGTCTCATATTCTAGAATTCTCCTCCAGTCTTTGGATATATCTGTTCCTCCCAGAAAAGGGGAGAAAGGAGACCTGATACAAACATCAGGAGAATTTATGTAACATAAACACAGGTGAGTGTCCCCCATTGGCTTCAACAGTGGAGGGCTCAGTAAAATAATTAAGTGATAACTAAATTAAATTCACCTGTGCCTCTTGAAAGATTTAATTTAGAGCTTCTGTCATATAAGTAAGGAAGAAAAACATCAGTTTTGGGGGGAGTGTGTCATTTCAAAATCTTTCCCCAAGGAGTGTCAGCTAATTAAACAAATTATTGCAAAATACTCAAAATATCAGTCATGTCAGCTTATGCTTGGGGCATCTGAACTAAGCTGCAATTATCTATGCAAACAGAATACTGTATTCAAAAAACAGCAGCAATAGAAGCCACTGTCGTTTCCGGCTTTTCAGATAAAGGGGTGATACGAACATGGAAAGCTGCTTTACACCAGTGCTTCTTCAAGCTCCCTACTGATTGGTGTTGGCTCTTCAGCATTTCCAGACAGGAGTCTTTCTGTCCCTGATATCTTTTGCATACAAAGTATGTCCTCAGTCACTGAACTAGGGCCCCTTGGGCGTCTACAGCCCTTCCTGTCTCTTAAAGCAACTGATTTAAAACTGGCAAGTTCCCATTCTGCAGGCAGCAACCCTGGCTGGCAAGCAAGCCCCCCCTGGGAAATCATAATTTAGCATTAACATTACACATTTGTTTTTGATGTTTGCAACAATGAATATCAGTTTAGTAATCTGTGTTTAATTGTGACCCCAATTTACTATGCAATGCTGCCATCATTTGTTCCTTTTAAAGAGGGAAATTGCAGGATCAAGATATATAGCACAGTCTTTATTCCTACAAAAAAAATTACCTTAATAAGAGCTGTGACATTGAAGGAAAACACCACGGTCATTTTGTGTGTATTTTATGCAGAATGCTCTCATCAATGTGATAAGCTTTACCAGAAATTTCAGTACAGTACTGATTTTATTTTCCCTTATCCTTAACGAGGACTATGTGTCACTCAAAGTATATTTGTCGCTAGTTAGAGTAATATTTATTAGGCAGTTAGTTGGCTGTAGTTGGACAAGAAATGGTTCTACTGTACTTTCTAAAATAAATAACTGTTTTTAATGAGCCTAACACCATGACTTGTTTTATGGAATACTAGCAGAGTTTGCCCGGCGGTGCCGGGCTGTTTTAAATTGTGTTGGAAGGGAGGGGGGGTTGGTAATGTTTGTAAAAAAAAGAGGTTAGTCTGTAATTGTTCTTTTCAAAAATTTTATTTATGTACAATTCCTTTATGTTTTCATTTGTTAAATAGATTGTATTGTTGTGATACTTTACAGTAATAACAACTTGTATTTTGAAATTTTTCTAATGTGTTTTTGAATATTTGCTTTAACATATATGTTACTTTTTGTTACGATGCCGGGCTGTTATAAACTGTGATCAGTTTGTTTGGGGTTTTTTTTTGTGGATTAAAAAAAGAACAAAGGATTATATAATTTTTTTCTAAATTTTCTATTTAACCAAATAATATTTTAGTATGTGACCTTTTTTTAATGGTTGTATCGTAGGTAATAATTTTAAAAATGTGAAAGTACATGTTTTTTGCATTAAATGTTTTTAAATTGTGTTTAGATGTTTTGGGTTTTTATTTGAGTTAAAACTAAACACAGGATTTTAGAAATCTTTTTATGTTTTTTTTAAAGATATATTTGTGATTTGTGTAAAATTGTGATTTTGTGTTATGTTTTTGACTTGTTTTTACTCTGTTGAGTCTTTTTGAGTTGTTTTTACTATTGTGCCCTGCAGGTGGGGCTGCTAGGGGTTTTTGTTTCATTTCAGATGTTTTTTCTCTTCTGGCCTCTGGGTGGTGCTTCTTCCGGTAAGTCGTCTTTGTTTCTTCATTTCTGTTCCGGTCGTCGTGGAGGGAGGACACGCTGGTAAGTTGTCTGGGTTTCTTTCTTCTGGGGTTTTTCTTTGTTTTGTTTTTGTGTTGATGGGCTGCGAAGTGTTTCTGTTTGTTCTTTTGTGTGTTGGTTTATTTTTAGTTTGGTTTAATTGGTTTGATTATTTCTGTTTGTGTTTAATTTGTTTTATTTTGTTGTTGTTTGTTTGTGTTTTTCATGTTGTAGTTAGGTGTTTTGTTTGTGGTTTTGTGGTGTTGTGCAAGTTTTTGTTTGTGTATTTTCTGGTTTATTTATTTTTGTTTATTAATGTTTTTTAAATTATTGATTTATTTTTGTTTTATTATTTTGTAATAGTTTTGGTGTTTGTTTTTGTTTTTGTTGTTTTCTTTTTAGTGATGTTGGTGTTTAGGGGTTGTTTTGGTGTGCGCGCACACACACACTGGGCAGGTTTTAAATGTGCAGCCCAGTGTGTGTGTGCTGCGCCCGGGTGAGTACCTCTGGGAGGCGAAGGCAACGACCGGAGCCCCGTTGTCTGCCTTTGCTTTCCAGGGAATTGGTTTGCTTTCAATGGGGGGTGAGGTAGTGGTGCCTCGTCCACTGCCTTTGCTTCCTGGGGAATTGGTTTGCTTTCAAGGGGGGGAATGCTCCAGTACCTTTTTTCCCCCCTCGAATCCCCCCTCCAGTTGTTCAGGTTTTTTTTCCACCCCGGCTCAACTTTTCTTGAGGCTGGTGGTGGTCTCGCCATGTCTTTGGCAGGGTAGCATGGAGGAGAGGGAGTCCCTCTTCTTCCCGTTGCTCTGGGAAAGAAGGATGGTGGGTGACTCATGGTGGCGTTTTTTGGCTTTTTATTTTGTGTGGATGTGAGACGCTGAGTCTCCCTGCTGGGGACTTGTGCTTCGATTGCTTTTTGTAAGTTTATTTTTTGTGCGCCGGCTTTCTCAGTGTTCTGCACGCTAACGGCGTGCAGGACACTGGGACTTGTATTTTTGTGTTTGTGGTTTGCGTTTGTGCGGCTTTTTTTCCCTGCGGCTCCATTTTCATTTGCCGTGGCACGTTTCCCAACGTTCTTTTTGCTCGCGCCTCTCAGCCTGATTGGCTGTGGCGCGGCGCAAGGAACGTTGGGAATTGAAGTTCTTTTTCTTTGTTTGAGTTTGTGGGTCTCCTGCCACACTGCCGCATTTCTCAACCTGACAGTTACCTGCGAACCCAGCTCGGGCAAGTGCACAAAGGCTCGGTACGGGCTAGTATGGCTGGGTGCAGGTTCCTTTGTCACATTCCAACGGTTAACGCTTAGATTTATAGGTAAAGATTGATTTGTATTGGTGTTGCTGTTCTGAAACTTTTAGGCAGCCACATACAGTCAAATGATCTTGCTTCATAATTTTAATTGTCCAATGCTCATGATAACATAACAAATATCCTACTGAAAGGGTTTTGTAGGGAAGCAGGCCTGAGTACCTTTATAGTTCATTCTCAGTTTCAGAACTATAAATGGAATCTAGATTGCTTCAGAACTTTGATACAGCTCTTGGTCATTGTTCTTTTCAGATGTACCGTCAGATGGAAAGTATATAAATATAATAAAATAAATAAAAATAGATCCTAAATTGTGCTACCTATGATAATAGGCCATATACTGTACTATCAAATAAGGCTGTACACAACAAAAAGAACAAGAATTCCCCATTGTTGTTGTTCAGTCGCACAGTCGGTTCCGACCCTTTGCGACCCTATGGACCATTGTTCTCCAGGCGCCTCTGTCCTCCACCATCCCCCTCAGCCCTCCCAGCTCTGTGCCCATTGTGTCTACAATGCCATCTAGCCATCTCATCCTTGGCCTCCCCCTTCTTCTTTTGCCCTCCACCTTTCCCAGCATCAATGCCTTCTCAAGTGAATCCTCCCTTCTCATTTGATGTCCAAAGTATTTTAGCTTCATCTTTACTATTTGACCTTCCAATGAGCAGTCAGAGTTAATTTCTTCTAAGATTGACCTATTTGTTCTCCTCGCTGTCCAAGGTACTCTCAAAATCCTCCTCCAACACCACATTTCAAAGGCATCTATTCTTCTGCGTTCAGCCTTCCTAATTGTCCAGCTCTCACATCCGTACATCACTACTGGGAAAACCATTGCTTTGACTATTCTAATTTTTGTTTTCAATGTGATGTCTCTGCTTTTCACTATGTTCCCCAGGTTTCTCATTGCTTGTCTCCCAAGAATCAGTCGCCTTTTTATTTCATGGCTACAGTCCCCATCTGCAGTGATCTTTGATCCTAAGAAAGTAAAATCTGTCACTGCTTCTACTTCTTCCCCATCTATTTTCCAGGAGCTGATTGGGCCTGTTGCCATTATCTTGGTTTTCTTGATATTGAGTCTCAAGCCAGCTTTTGCACTCTCTTCCTTCAAACCGATCAAGAGATTCTTTAGGTCTTCCTCACTTTCTGCCATTAGGGTGGTATCGTCTGCATATCTCAGATTATTGATGTTTCTCCCAGCGATTTTAATCCCATATTGTGATTCCTCCATCCCTGCACTGCGCATTATGTGCTCTGTATAGGTTGAATAGGCATGGTGACAAAATGCAGCCTTGTCTTACTCCTTTTCCTATTCCAAACCACTCTGTCATTCCGTGCTCTGTCCTAACTGTTGCTTCTTGGTTCATGTACAGATTTCTCAGGAGGCTTATGAGGTGCTCTGGTATTCCCATCTCTTTAATTACTTGCCACATCTTGTTGTGGTCCACACAGTCAAATGCCTTAGTGTAGTCAATAAAACAAAAGTAAACTTGTTTCTGGTATTCCTTTGTTTTCTCCATGATCCAACGTATATTAGCAATGTGGTCTCTAGTCCCCCTGCCTCTTCTGAAACCAGCCTGCACCTCTGGTAATTCTCTTTCCACATGCTGCTGAAGTCTGTCCTGTATTATCTTGAGCATCACCTTACTAGCGTGTGGGATGAGCGTGATTGTTCGATAATTTGAACATTCTTTGGCATTGCCCTTTTTTGGGATTGGGACGTATACTGATCTTTTCCAATCCTGTGGCCATTGTTTTGTTTTCCAAATCTGCTGGCATATTAAATGCAGTAATTTGACGCCGTCATCTTTTAGCGCTTTGAAAAATTCAACTGGGATACCATCATCTCCACTAGCTTTGTTGTTTGCAGTGCTCTTTAGGGCCTTTATGACTTCGCTCTCCAGGATGTCTGGCTCAAGTTCTACTTCTTCATCATTGTGATTGTCAGGCGTGTTGAGGTCCTTTTTGTAGAGTTCCTCTGTGTACTCTTTCCATCTTTTCTTAATCTCTTCTGCATCAGCTAGCTCCTTTCCTTCTTTGTCCCTTATCATGGTCATTTTTGCTTTAAATGTTCCCTTAATTTCCCTGATTTTTTTGAAAAGATCTCTGGTTCTGCCTCTTTTGTTGTTTTCCTCCATTTCTGTGCACTGTTCTTTTAGGTAGTTTTCCTTATCTCTCCTTGCTTTTCTTTGAAATTCTGTGTTCAAATGATTGTAGTTTTTCCTTTCTCCTTTGGCTTTTGCGTTCCTTCTTTCCTCTGCTATTTTAAGAGCTTCATCAGACAACCACTTTGCTTTCTTACTCTTCTTTTCTTTTGGTATGGTTTTCTTTGCTGCTTCCTGCATGATGTCCCTCATCTCCGTCCATAATTCTTCTGGTACTCTGTCTACCGAATCTAAGCCATTAAATCTGTTCATCACCTCCACCGTGTATTCTTTAGGGATGCTGTCTAGGTGATATCTTTCTGGTCTCCGTGTTTTCCCTATTTTCTTTAGTCTAAGCCTGAATTTTGCAATCAATAGGTTGTGATCTGAGCCACAGTCTGCTCCAGGCAGATCCTAATATTCTCTCACACACTAATTCTTCCTGTCCCTCCTTTTTTTAAAAAAAAAATCATATTAAATGCAAGACAACATTGTAGGTCACAACTATTTTGAACACAAATGCAGTCCCTTATACTGCCCTCAAGTGCATGATTTAGAATCATGTTTTTTAATGCTTATTGGGAAAAATGAATTCTACTTCAAGGGAAAGATTAGACTAGAACTGTTTTAATTTGCATTCTTATTTTCCATGCCAAAATAATATGTGAGAGCATACAATTAAGTGACTTGCTATGCATAGGCATTTATTTAAATTTTTATTCTCAGCTCCTGGATTTCCACCTGCCAGATGCCTAAATATGGCACACTCAGTCAAGACAAAGGAAAATGTAAAAAAAAAATTAGCTGCAATTTTTCGAATTTGAAGTAAAGCTTTTTTCAGACAGGTCTTAAATCCTCCCCCTTTTACCACAGAGAAAAGCATTATTTTTTCCTATTTGGCCTCACATATCTTTCCCATCATGATTTAATTTTAACTGTCAAACAAATTTGTTGTAGGTCTTTCTTTTCTTCAGTTTTGTGTTCTGTGGCTATAGTAGAAGGTGTAACAATTCAGAAACGTTGGTTGCTGTGAACTGAATAGATGCCATTCCTTACAAATGGAAAGCTGTTCAGAAACTGTTTTAGGTTTCTCAGAGAGTAAACAAAACAACAACAAAGACAAAAAAAGTTGTGGCACCTTAAAGACTAACTCCTATATTTAAATGTGAGCTTTCATAGATCAAGTCCACTTCATCTGACATAAAAGTGAGACCTTGTGGCAAGGGTGGCCAACCCTTTCGCACTGCGTGCCTGACCACGCCCCCGGACAGCTGATTGGGCTGGTTACATGGTTTCTCCGACTGGAAGTGTAAGTAAAACGCACCCGCGCATGGGCAAGTGTTGCAGTAAAATGTGTCTGCATTTATGACAGCAGTGGGTGCATTTACAAAGTGTTTGTGCATGCGTGGGGTGAGTCCAATTCCAGTAGCAGCGATGGCCAGATGAGTTGCTGCTGTGGGCTGGATCTGGCCCACAGGCCGTAGTTTGGCCACCCTGCCTTATAGCATCAATTTATAAATCTCAGGTTTAGATTCGTGGGTGGGAAGGTTCAAAACATTTTAAATTTTAGAGAACATATTTTACTTCCTGTAGAATTTTTAAAATCTGAATTGCTTCTGGTGGATTACTGAATATCTCAGGGTTTTCTGGTTTATGAGGATGTTTTTATTATTGAATAAAGGACTGCTGAACTCCTCTGGGAAATGTTCTTGGTCAAATAAACAGTTTCCAACTTTCCTTTTTATGTGTTCTCTTTCTAACCATGTGACATGGCACATTTTTCCATATGGAAAGTCTTACAGTCTGTAGTGTTCTATATTAGCTGCATGTTGCTTTTGCCTCTTCCCTAGTTTTTCAGTGTCTTCTTCTTCCGTGTCTAGGCCAGATGTAAAACTGGCAGAATGAAGCCACTTTTGGGAAGTTCATTCCACAGTTCCTTTTGCCACACCTAGTGTGAGAAAGATTAGCCAGCACAAGTTGGCCGTTGCCCAGGATACACCCATTTGTGGTTGAAAAATACCACAAACTTCTAGGAGGCTCTTTCTGTGTCTTGACAGCCTTTAACATTATAGAATAAGTGCACAAATTCCTTAAATTCTTCTAGCGCAAGGTCTAGAAAGACAATGTTGTTCACATGGCCCTGGCCTTCATCAGTAGACTTGCTGCATTTCTGCTCAATGGCAGCAGGTGTTTCCTAAACTATGATAACCATGATAACCTGAGTGGCAGTTGATCTAGCATAAAAATTCATTTGAGATTTAAACTCGTAGTGAAATACAGCTACAGCCAGGGACTGTAATTAGTTGCCATGAACCTGGGGATGCGTGTCATTGGAAACCTCTCACTTTGGATCAGATGTTGCTTGTGCTTTTCTGTCAGGATTTTCCTTCCCTTTGTCTTTCGGGGTCTTTCCTCACTACAAAACAGTACTTAGTTGATGATGATGTTTCCTTGCTATAGCACAAATGATGTCAATGGGCCTAACTGGTTCTTAATGGGTAAAATCCCACCATGGACTATAATGCCAGCACTGTCACCTCAGTTTAGGACAGGTCAAGAAGTCTATCGTCACAGCCCTCATATCTGTAGACCATCCTACTATCTACCACTCTCACAGACCTGATAGCTAGGACTTGCTCTAGATCCATGGATCCCAGTGTGGGGTACATGCCCCACAGGGGGCAATTTATCTTTTAAAGGGGGCAATTTGGAATTTTGTTTAGACCAAGTTAATTGCCTTTTAGGCTTCCTCCAGTGAATATTAGTTCACTTTTTGAATAATAAGAATTATATGTCACCAGGGAAGGGTCAGAAATTTAGAGATGCTTAGTTGGAGCATGGTCAAAAAAAGGTTAGGAACCACTGCTCTAGATGATGGTGTTGGTGGTAGTGGTCATTATATTGATGTGAAGTGATATAAACCCAGCTTATTAATGTATGCTCCACCTGTCAACTCTTTGCTTGCAGACTAGAATTTTTTAAATATATCACAGTTCACAATTTTCCCTGTCAAAATTTCCATTGAAATTTGTTCCACTGCAGCACTTTGAGCCCAGTGATGTTTTGATAAATGAAGTGTTCTGATGATGGTTTTTTTTTTTTTGTGTTGATAAATTGAAGTGTTCTGGTGATGACTTTTTGTGTTTTGCTATTTCTGCTGCCACATTTATGTCTGCTTATTCTCTTGCACAGAGAACATAGTTTGTCCTCTATAGAATACAAAGGAGCATATCTGGCAGCATTAGAAGATGAACAAGTAACTGCAGCTATGATGTTGTAGGTTACTTTGTTGGAATCTTTAACTATTCCAACAGAGAAGATGTGGGGACAGAGTATATGTGTGGGCAGAGCTGACATCTTGGTTTGTATTTATTTTTTGTGCTTTGCCAGTAAAGTCAAAAATTGAAGTTACCAACCTCCTCTTTCCCAGAAACATCTTTCCAGAGGCTTCTTAGGGAAGGCATTCATGCACCCCCATGATGTAGTGCTGACTGGATGAAAGTGCTTGAGTTGCCTTTATATGGTGGTCCCCCACAGCCTCCTCCCTGCTCCTAGCAGGTCTTTCAAGCCATATAGCTATGAAACATAAGTCAGTTCTTTTCCCAAATTGCCGTGATGATTCTGGCCTACCTTTGTAACCTCGAGTTGGGAAGATTGCTGTAAGTTTATCACTCTGGCTAGAAAGGAATATTACACAAAACAAGAAGAATTGCAGAAACCTGGCAAAAGTTTAAGAATACTGGAAAGCGATGAGGGTAAAATTATCGACCAAAATGACCAGGAGACATAACCCCTTTACTATTTTCTACCAGTCCTTAAGAAATCTTGTAAAAGCTCAGCTTGCTCACCTAACTGTCCTAGAAAAATATTTTGATCCCCTCGTGAGAAGTGGTACCTGCCTGTTACTCAACTTCACTCGCTTTTATTTTAGAAAAAAAGATGTGGGAGGGGAGGAGATTCTTTGCCATCTCACTATATCATGACTGAAGGACAGATCTAAAACCTATAACGTCCATTCCATGAAATAATAATAACTGCATGCCACCAAATTAACCCTGACGTATGGTGACACTTTTCAAGTTTTTCTAGGTAGAAAGTGCTCAGAAGTGGCTTGCCATTCCCTTCTTCTGGGGTTGTCCTGGGACTGTGCAGCTTCTCCAAGGTCACACAGGTTGGCTCTTCTCCCAGGAGGCAAAGCGGGGAATTGAACTCCCAATGACTGGTTCCTCAGCCAGAAGCTATCCAGTCAGCTCCATTCAATATACCAGGCGAGGGGAGGCCAGCCATTTGCCCCGCCGTGAGCCCTCTCGAGCCCGGACGCCACCATCCCCAGCCGGGCCAGTGAAGAGGAGGAAGACCAGCCGGGAGGGGAGGCCAGCCATTTGCCCCGCCGCGAGCCCTCCCGAGCCCGGACTCCACCATCCCCAGCCGGGCCGGTGAAGAGGAGGAAGACCAGCCGGGCGGGGGGAGGCCAGCCATTTGCCCCACCATGAGCCCTCCCGAGCCCGGACGCCACCATCCCCAGCCGGGCCTGTGAAGAGGAGGAAGAACAGCCAGGTGGGGGGAGGCCAGCCATTTTCCCCGCCGTGAGCCCTCCCAAGCCCGGACGCCACCATCCCCAGCCGGGCTGGTGAAGAGGAGGAAGACCAGCTGGGCAAGGGGAGGCCAGCCATTTGCCCCGCTGCGAGCCCTACTGAGCCCGGACGCCACCATCCCCAGCCGGGCCAGTGAAGAGGAAGACCAGCCGGGCGGGGAGGCCAGCCATTTGCCCCGCCGCGAGCCCTCCCGAGCCCGGACTCCACCATCCCCAGCCGGGCCGGTGAAGAGGAGGAAGACCAGCCGGGCGGGGGAAGGCCAGCCATTTGCCCCACCATGAGCCCTCCCGAGCCCGGACGCCACCATCCCCAGCCGGGCCTGTGAAGAGGAGGAAGAACAGCCAGGTGGGGGGAGGCCAGCCATTTGCCCCGCCGTGAGCCCTCCCAAGCCCGGACGCCACCATCCCCAGCCGGGCTGGTGAAGAGGAGGAAGACCAGCTGGGCAAGAGGAGGCCAGCCATTTGCCCCGCTGCGAGCCCTACTGAGCCCGGACGCCACCATCCCCAGCCGGGCCAGTGAAGAGGAAGACCAGCCGGGCGGGGGGAGGCCAGCCATTTGCCCCGCTGTGAGCCCTCCCGAGCCCGGACGCCACCATCCCCAGCCGGGCCAGTGAAGAGGAAGACCAGCCGGGCGGGGGGAGGCCAGTCATTTGCCCCGCCATGAGCCCTCCCGAGCCCGGACGCCACCATCCCCAGCCGGGCCGGTGAAGAGGAGGAAGACCAGCCGGGTGGGGGGAGGCCAGCCATTTGCCCCGCCGCGAGCCCTCCCGAGCCCGGACTCCACCATCCCCAGCTGGGCCGGTGAAGAGGAGGAAGACCAGCCAGGCGGGGGGAGGCCAGCCATTTCCCCGCCGCGAGCCCTCCCGAGCCCGGATGCCACCATCCCCAGCCAGGCCAGTGAAGAGGAAGACCAGCCGGGCGGGGGGAGGCCAGCCATTTGCCCCGCCGTGAGCCCTCCTGAGCCCGGACGCCACCATTCCCAGCCGGGCTGGTGAAGAGGAGGAAGACAAGCCGGCCGAGGGGAGGCCAGCCATTTGCCCTGCCACGAGGCCTCCCGAGCCCGGACGCCACTATCCCCAGCCTCCAGGCACCAACCGAGCACCGAAGGAGAGGACCAATTGGCAGAAGGGAAGAAGGCAGAGGAGAAAAACCAGGGGGCAAGACTCAGAGCCCCATACAAAGGATAAGTAGCTGATATGCAGAAATGTTGATGACTTAATATAGTAACTCACATAAAGACTTTATACTGACTTAATATAGCAACTGACATAGAGACTGTGTTTAAAGTGTGATAATATGCATGATAATATGTTGTTTAAAATGTTCTAAACTTTTAAAACTGTGATAACTGTATGAGGGGGGGGAATGGCATAGAAACCGGCAAACCACGCCATAAAGCTTGCCAAGAGAACCCTATTGACCAAAACAAAAGGCAAAACAAAGGAGCAGGCTAGATGATACAGGATGCTTAGCACCACAGAGTGGAGGAAGGGGAGGGACAGGAAAGGGGGAGGAGAAATGCAATGTTGCAAGGAACAATACTGCATAGGGACATCGAATATGAGATCAATGAACCAAGGTAAACTGGAAGTGGTAAAAAATAAGATGGAAAGAATAAGCATTGACATCTTGGGCATCAGTGAGCTAAAATGGGCAGGGATGGGTGAATTCAGCTCTGGAAACCATCATATCTACTATTGTGGACAAGAAAACCTTAGAAGAAATGGAGTAGCCATAATTGTCAATAAAAGAATGAGAAAAGCAGTAATGGGATACAATCTCAAAAATGACAGAATTATATCAGTCAGAATTCAAGGCAAACCTTTCAATGTCACTGTGATCCAAATATACGCACCAACTACTGGTGCAGATGAAGCCACAGTGGATCAGTTCTTTGAGGACCTAGAACATCTCATAGAACAGACACCAAGAAATGATGTCCAAATTATATTAGGAGACTGGAATGCCAAAGTAGGCAATCAAAAAGTGGAGGAAATAACAGGCAAGTTTGGTCTTGGAGTATAGAATGAAGCAAGGCAAAGATTGATAGAGTTCTGCCAAGAGAACGCACTGGTCATAGCAAACACTCTCTTCCAGCAACACAAGAGGTGACTTTACACATGGACATCACCAGATGGCCAACACCGAAACCAAATTGACTACATACTCTGCAGCCAAAGATGGAGAACCTCCATACAGTCAGCAAAAACAAGACCTAGAGCAGACTGTGGCTCAGATCACAACCTACTGATCGCAAAATTCAGGTTTTGTTCAGTCACACAGTCGATTCCGACCCTTTGCGACCCTATGGACCATTGATCTCCAGGTACCCCTGTCCTCCACCATCCTCCTCAGCCCGCTCAGCTCGGTGCCCGCTGCGTCCACAATGCCGTCGAGCCATCTCATCCTTGGCCGTCCCCTTTTTCTTTTGCCCTCCACCTTTCCCAGCATCAAGGCTTTCTCAAGTGAATCCTCTCTTCTCATTTGGTGTCCAAAGTACTTCCGCTTCATCTTTACTATTTGACCTTCTAAGGAGCAGTCAGGACTGATTTCTTTCAAGATTGACTTATTTGTTCTCCTCGCTGTCCAGGGTACTCTCAAAACTCTCCTCCAACACCACATCTCAAAGGCGTCTATTGTTCTGCGCTCAGCCTTCCTAATGATCCAGCTCTCACATCCATACATTACCACCGGGAATACCATTGCTTTGACTATACGGATTTTTGTTTGCAAGATGATGTCTCTACTTTTCACTATGTTCCCCAGGTTTCTCATGGCTTGTCTCCCTAGAATCAATCGCCTCTTTATTTCATGGCTGAAGTCACCATCTGCAGTGATCCAAGATCCCAAGAAAGTAAAATCCGTCACTGCTTCTACTTCTTCCCCGTCTACTTTCCAGGTGCTGATAGGGCCTGTTGCCATTATCTTGGTTTTCTTGATGTTAAGTCTCAGGCCAGCTTTTGCACTCTCTTCTTTCAACCTAATCAGTAGCTTCTTTAAATCTTCCTCACTTTCTGCCATTAGGGTGGTATCTTCTGCATATCTCAAATTGTTGATGTTTCTCCCAACAATTTTTATCCCATATTGGGATTCCTCCATCCCTGCATTGCGCATTATGTGCTCTGTGTATAGGTTGAAAAGGTAGGGTGATAAAATGCAGCCTTGTCTTACTCCTTTTCCTATTACAAACCATTATGTCATTCTGTGTTCTGTCCTAACTGTTGCTTCTTGACTCTTGTACAGAGTTCTCATGAGGCATATGAGGTGTTCTGGTATTCCCATTTCTTTAAGTACTTGCCACATTTTATTGTGGTCCACGCAGTCAAAGGCCTTGGTGTAGTCAATAAAGCAGAGGTATACTTGTTTCTGATTTTCTTTTGTTTTCTCCATGATCCACCATATATTAGCAATGTGGTCTCTAGTCCCCCTGCCTCTTCTGAAACCCGCCTGCACCTCTGGCAATTCTCTCTCCACGTGCTGCTGAAGTCTATCCTGTATTACCTTGAGCATCACCTTGCTAGCGTGTGGGATGAGCGCAATTGTTCGATAATTTGAACACTCTTTGGCACTACCCTTCTTTGGGATTGGAATGTATACTGATCTTTTCCAATCCTGTGGCCACTGTTTAGATTTCCAGAGCTCCTGGCATATCGAATGCAGTAATTTGATTCTGTCATCTTTTAGAGCTTTGAAAAATTCAACTGGGATACCGTCATCTCCACTAGCTTTGTTGTTTGCAGTGCTTTTTAGGGCCTTTCTGACTTCACTCTCTAGGATGTCTGGCTCAAGTTCAATGTTCTCCTCATTGTGATTATCAGTGGTGTTGAGGTCCTTTTTGTAAAGTTCCTCTGTGTATTCTTTCAATCTTTTCTTAATCTCTTCTGCATCAGCTAACTCCTTGCCGTCTTTGTCCCTTATCATGGTCATTTTTGCTTTGAATGTTCCCTTGATTTCCCCAATTTTTTTGAAAAGATCTCTAGTCTGGCCACTTGTGTTGCTTTCCTCTATTTCTTTGCACTCTTCATTTAAATAGATTTCCTTGTCTCTCCTTGCTTTGCTTTGAAATTCTGTGTTCAAGTGACTGTATTTTTTCTTTTCTCCTTTGCCTTTTTCATTCCTTCTTTCCTCTGCTATTTTAAGAGTCTCATCAGACAACTACTTTGCTTTCTTAAGCTTCTTTTCTTTTGGTATGGTTTTCGTTGCTGCCTCCTGCATTATGTCCCGCACATCTGTCCATAATTCTTCTGGCACTCTGTCAATCAATTCCAAACCATTAAATCTGTTCCTCACCTCCACCATGTATTCCTTAGGGATGTTGTCTAGGTCATATCTGTCTGGCCTGATTGTTTTCCCTATTTTCCTTAGTCTAAGTCTGAATTTTGCTATTAGTAGGTTGTGATCTGAGCCGCAGTCTGCTCCAGGTCTTGTTTTTGCTGACTGTATGGAGGTTCTCCATCTTTCGCTGCAGAGTATGTAATCAATCTGGTTTCGATGTTGGCCATCTGGTGATGTCCATGTGTAAAGTCACCTCTTGTGTTGCTGGAAGAGGGTGTTTGCTATGACCAGTGTGTTATCTTGACAGAACTCTATCAATCTTAGCCCTGCTTCATTCTGCGTTCCAAGACCAAACTTGCCTGTTATTCCATCTACTTTGGCATTCCAATCTCCCAAGATAATGTGGACATCATTTATTGGTGTCTGTTCTATGAGGTCTTGTTCTTCCTCATAGAACTGGTCCACTGTGGCTTCATCTGCGCCCGTGGTTGGTGCGTATATTTGGATTACAGTGATATTAAAAGGTTTGCCTTGTATTCTGACTGACATCATTCTATCATTTTTGAGATTGTATCCCATTACTGCTTTTCTCACTCTTTTGTTGACAGTTATGGCTACTCCGTTTTTTCTGAAGTTTTCTTGACCACAGTAGTAGATGTGATGGTTTCCCGAGTTGAATTCACCCATCCCTGTCCATTTTAGCTCGCTGATTCCCAAGATGTCAGTGTTTATTCTTTCATCTCATTTTTCACCACTTCTAGTTTTCCTTGGTTCATCGACCTCACATTCCATGTTCCTATGCAGTATTGTTCTTTGCAACACTGTATTTCTCCTCCCCCTCTCCCATCTCTCCCCTTCTTTTGATCTGTATTAAGCATCCTGTTTCATCTAACTTGCCTCTTTTGTTTTGCCTTTTGTTCTGGTCCATAGGGTTCTCTTGGCAAAAATTTCTGGCATGGTTTGCCGGTTTCTACACCAGTATCCTCACATCAAACATGTTGTTACAGTTCAAAACAAAGTATTATCATGCATATTATCAGTTTAAAAAACACAGTTCTACTTCATTTGTTATGAAAGTAAAAGTAAAAACTTAGTATGAAGGACTCTATCAAGTCTCTACATTGCTATAGTTGCAGACTACATTGTTTTAGTTAAGTTACTTACATGCTTCTTTGATTATGCCTGGCGGTGGGCAGCCTGCCGGGTCTTCCCTCCTCCGCCTCCCTCACCTCCGCTGCCCAGGGTGCGAGCGGAGGTGGTGGCGGGCAATGGTGGGTCTGTTGCTGCGGGCGATGGAATAGGCCTCTTACCCTCAATGGCTTCTACCAGGCCTTTCTTCCCTGGATGCTTCCTCCCTCTTGGGTGGGGATCAGGCCTTTGGAATAGGCCTCTTACCCTCAGTGGTTTCTGCCAGGCCTTTCTTCCCTGGATGCTTCCTCCCTCTGGGGTGGGGGTGTGCCCTTTGGAATAGGCCTTTTACCCTCAATGGTTTCTGCCAGGCTTTTCTTCCCTGGATGCTTCCTCCCTCTGGGGTGGGGATGGGGCCTTTGGAATAGGCCTCTTACCCTCAATGGTTTCTGCCAGGGTTTTCTTCCCCGGATGCTTCCTCCCTCTGGGGTGGGGATGAGGCCTTTGGAATAGGCCTCTTACCCTCAGTGGTTTCTGCCAGGCCTTTCTTCCCTGGATGCTTCCTCCTTATTTGAGGCATACTGCTCATTATCTGTTGTGCCTAAGTGCTTTAAGCAACATACCACAAATGCAGCAGAATTCTGATCAACACACACCGTGATACCAGAATCTGCTTTTGGCTCAAACACTATCCATCTAGTTTTGTATTATGCAGCATAATCTCAAATTCAGAATCCCTGAGGCTTCATTCTTTCCATCCCATCCATGCCCATGTTGGAATTCAGGCTCCTCCTCCTCATCGCCGCTTAATGTCCACAGGGAGCCGGGGAAAGGGGGGCCCAGGGGGGCGGCCGTCCTCTTTGGCTAAAGCTGCCACCTGGCCGCTCTCTTTTTTCAGCGTTGCATCTTTTTTCCACGCTTCCTCCTCCTCTTATCGATCGCTTCGCTTTCTCTCTTCCCCCCCTCTCCCCTCTTTTTTTTATTTTTTGGCCGAGAGATCCACCTTTTTTTAAAAAATGACACACGGCGCGCACAAAAACCTAATCCTCTCCTCCTTCGCCGCCGCTGCTCCAAGCAAAGGATGGAAAGAGGGGGGTTGGAGGGGGGAGAAGGTGTGGGGTGGGGATCTAATTGCAACTTTGAATACCCCCCTTTCTTTTCTTCTCCCCCTCCTAAAGAAGTCTTTGACTCCTTCAAAAAAAATAAAAAATCCAACAACGGCGCGGAGGGGTGTTGTTTATATTTTTTTTGCTTTCGAGTCTTAATTCAGGTTAAGACTAAAGAAAATAGGGAAAACAAGGAGACCAGATAGATATCACCTAGACAGCATCACTAAAGAATACACGGTGGAGGTGATGAACAGATATAATGGCCTAGACTCAATAGACAGAGTGCCAGAAGAATTATGGACAGAGATGGGGGACATCATGCAGGAAGCAGCAAAGAAAACCATACCAAAAGAAAAGAAGCGTAAGAAAGCAAAGTGTTTGTCTAATGAGGCTCTTAAAATAGCAGGGGAAAGAAGGAATGCAAAAGTCAAAAGAGAAAGGAAAAAATACAATCATTTGAATACAGAATTTCAAAGAAAAGCAAGGAGAGATAAGGAAAGCTACCTAAAAGAACAGTGCAAAGAAATGGAGGAAAACAACAAAAGAGACAGGACTAGAGATCTCTACAGAAAAATCGGGGAAATAAAGGGAACATTTAAAGCAAAAATGACCATGATAAGGGACAAAGTCGGAAAAGAGCTAGCTGATGCAGAAGAGATTAAGAAAAGATGGAAAGAGTACACAGAGGAACTCTACAAAAAGGACCTCAACACTCCTGATAATCACAATGATGAAAAAATTGAACTTGAGCCAGACAGCCTGGAGAGCGAAGTTATAAAGGCCCTAAAGAGCACTGCAAACAACAAAGCTAGTGGAGATGATGGTATCCCGGTGGAATTTTTCAAAGCTCTAAAAGATGATGGCGTCAAATGACTGTATTGAATATGCCAGCAAATTTGGAAAACAAAACAGTGTCCACAGGATTGGAAAAGATCAGTATACGTCCCAATCCCAAAAAAGGGCAATGCCAAAGAATGGTCAAATTACCGAACAATTGCACTCATCCCACACGCCAGCAAGGTAATGCTCAAGGTAATACAGGATAGATTTCAGCAGCATGTGGAGAGAGAGTTACCAGAGGTGCAGGCTGGTTTCAGAAGAGGCAGGGGGACGAGAGAAAACATTGCCAACATACGTTGGATCATGGAGAAAACAAAGGAATATCAGAAACAAGTTTACTTCTGTTTTATAGACCACACTAAGGCATTTGACTGTGTGGACCACAACAAGATGTGGCAAGTAATTAAAGAGATGGGAATACCAGAGCACCTCATATGCCTCCTGAGAAATCTGTACATGAATCAAGAAGCAACAGTTAGGACAGAACACGGAATGACAGCGTGGTTTGGAATAGGAAAAGGAGTAAGACAAGGCTGCATTTTATCACCCTACCTTTTCAACCTATACACAGAGCACATAATGCGCAATGCAGGGATGGAGGAATCACAATATGGGATTAAAATTGCTGGGAGAAACATCAACAATCTGAGATATGCAGACGACACCACCCTAATGGCAGAAAGTGAGGAAGACCTTAAAAAAATCTCTTGATTGGGCTGAAGGAGGAGAGTGCAAAAGCTGGCTTGAGACTCAATATCAAGAAAACCAAGATAATAGCAACAGGTCCGATCAGTCCCTGGAAAATAGATGGGGAAGAAGTAGAAGCAGTGACAGATTTCACATTCTTAGGATCAAAGATCACTGCAGATGGGGATTGCAGCCATGAAATAAAAAGGCGACTGATTCTTGGGAGACAAGCCATGAGAAACCTGGGGAACATAGTGAAAAGCAGAGACATCAAATTAGAATAGTCAAAGCAATGGTATTCCCAGTGGTAATGTACGGATATGAGAGCTGGACAATTAGGAAAGCTGAACGCAGAAGAATAGATGCCTTTGAAATGTGGTGTTGGAGGAGAGTTTTGAGAGTACCCTGGACAGCGAGGAGAACAAATAGGTCAATCTTAGAAGAAATCAACCCTGACTGCTCATTGGAAGGTTTAATAGTAAAGACGAAGCTAAAGTACTTTGGACATCAAATGAGAAGGGAGGATTCACTTGAGAAGGCCTTGATGTTGGGAAAGGTGGATGGCAGAAGAAGAAGGGAGAGGCCAAAGATGAGATGGCTAGATGGTATTGTAGATACAATGGGCACAGAACTGGGAGTGCTGAGGGGGATGGTGGAGGACAGAGGCACCTGGAGAACAATGGTCCATAGGGTCGCAAAGGGTCGGAATCGACTGTGCAACTGAACAACAACAATATATTAATATGAAAGTCTAATTCCTCTTACTGCTAGGAAAGCTGTTTGAGGTTAACATTTTTATATTGCCTAGTTCCCCCCTCCCCCTGGTCTCAGCCTACATGTCTTAATGGAATGTTGACACTCAATTCCAACTGGAATTTGTTTCCTCCTCTACTAAGCTCTGAAGTGTACATTTAATAGCATGCTTTTTTCTTAGCTTTCCTGTGAGTGAAGTCATTCTTTTGGCTGCACTTATACCACTTAACAATAATTTGTTCTTAAGCAGTGGTGACTGAAATTCACCAATGCACACAGTGGTTTGGAGCATCTGAATAATGAACATTATACGTGAAGCACCTTTCACTGAAGCATACAGTGTATTTTCCCACATATCATTATGTCACCCTAAGTTACTACAAAACTGCGACCAATCCTCCTGCCTTATATGTAGTTAAGCTATCATCATGACCTTCATCGTTGTCATCGACAGCACTTCATACTCATGCAGATGTAACCCAAACTGCACTTTCTACACAAAAGAAGGGTTTTAAGGCTGTTTAGAAAAATTATAGTAATAACGATGTGTCGTCAGGTTAATTCTGACTTACAGCAAACCTTTTCAGGGTTTTCTAAGAAGAAGAGCACTCAGAAGTGATTTACAATTCATTTCCTCAGGTACCTCATTTTACGAATTTAATGCAATCCTCAGGACGGTTCATATTACAAAAAATTCATAATACAAAACACAATGCAGAACACACAGCATTACCAGAGGTGGCCACTAGAGGCCACTGTAGACCATGTAAGTTATAAGGAAACGTTTCTGTATTGTGAAAAAATATTCATATGATGAGGCATTATTTTCTATGGATTTTCATTTGCTTAGTGAAAATTACGTTAAACAAAGCATTTGTAAAATGAAGTACCACTCATGCTCAAACTCACAGGCTGTCTCCTTTCTTGGGGTACATAGTGAGGCATCGAACACCCATCTTCTGGCTCCACAGCCAACCTAAACCACTAAATCAGCTAAGGCTGTTTATATTCTGCTGCTTTTTATCACTGCTTTGTTGTATTACTGTTATTTTATTTTTCTATATTTTAATAGATAGCATGCTTCCCAGAGAACTCTTGAAAGGTAATAGTATCTTAAATACAGTGTTGGGCATGATCCGGATCGGACCAGTACGCGTGTACCGGTAGTAAAAATGAGAATGTGGGATTGTTGGCACAGTTGCAGAAGATTCAGTAACTGAGTTAATGGAAGGTTGCAAGAAAGCCTTCATAAGCTGGTTTATGAAGATACAGTAAAACCTTGCATAAAGAGTGCCTCGCTTAGAGACTAACTCGCTTAAAGAGCAGAATTTTCTCTGAATGGTCGCCTCACTTAACAACTAAAACCAACCAAAAACTTGCTTAACAACTAAATCGGGGTACACAATTCCCCCCCCCCGGCAGAAGTCACAATTGGTCACTTACAATGGTGTTTTGCTTAAAGAGTAAACTCACTTAAAGAGCAATTCCGTGGAACACATTATGCTCTTTAAGTGAGGTACCACTGTATAGGCAATTTCTACCTACAATCATGATCACAAGTCATTCACGCAGAAGACAATGCATGTTCACATGACATGTGGAAGAGCATCTACCGTTCTGCCAAAATGTGTGTACATATTTGCTGAAGGAAAGGGGCAGTCACATCCATGGATTATGGGATATAGGCTCTTTGAACAATATCATAATTACCTGAGATGTGACCATGGAAGTTTATAGAAATCCCATTTAGTGTGGAATGTCATGAGAACCTGACATGTAGGCGATGATATATTAGCCACCTTCTGGTGTCTGATGGACTGTCACATGCTATTTGGAACAAGCGTATTTCCTATGATCTAAAAGGTGGGAATTGAACCAATGGATCCAAATGGCAAGAAAGATAATTCTGACTAACAATCTAAGTCTAAGGACTTTCTGACAGCAAGAGCTGTTCAAGGATTGAAGGGATTGCCATGGAAAGTGGTGGATTTGAATTTTATTTTGTAAGAAGGTATAGGTATGCTTTATCTGTTGTTTTCCTTCATTTGGGGGGTTGCACTAATTACCCTTGCATACTCCTTCCGACTCTATAAATCAATTATTCTTTGAATTATCAGTTAATTGAAATCAAAATAATTAGCCCAAATCCTGGTAGCATAAATTAAATTGTGTAAATCACTGCAATGAACTGCTGTTAGTAAAGAGCTTGAGACTAGTATTTCCTGTTCTATAAAGTTACATGATTTTCCATGTGATGACAAGCATAAGTACTGACTTCTGAATTAGTAGCATTCACCATCATGATTTACATCGTTTGTCTTACATGATGGTAGTAATAAGATTCTGGCTATTGCTTCTAAGGCAATTAACATGCCTGCAGCATAATCGATCTGTGCATTATCAGTTAACTACCTTAGTTACTGCCAGGATGTTTATGCTAACGATCCCTTTGAAAGTTAATGGCCAATATTGACATAAAATTTTAATTGTTGTCATTTTCAGCAACCCTTTTCACTCCAATCCCACCCCCATAACCATGTCAGCATATCAGCCTAAAGAACTCAAATATTTACACCATGCATCTGAAGAAATAGGTTGTAATCCATAGAAAATCATGCTCTAATTATATATAATCTATCACTCCTCAAGGTTCTTTCCCCCACCCTCACCCCTTAATTATTTTTTTCTTCTTTTTTCTTACATTGAAACAGACTAACTTGGCTACCTCTTTGAAAGAAAAAAGGGAACCCTAATTTAAGAGTCTAGCAGAAAACCCCTGGAACCCATTTGTCTGTAATTTGGCCTACCTAATCCCCAGTTGTTCCTGCAAATTGCCTCCAAACATGACAAAAAGAATTGGAATTCAAATTTTAAATTAATCAAAATTTAGATTTCAGATGATTCTGGAGGCTATAAAAGTTTTGCTTCTGGCATAGTATGTCTCCTCCCTCACTCCATCTCTTTCTGGAGCTCAACTATTAGCAAACCATAGCTGGAAGAATGGTTCTGCTTGTAGATCTCTCAAATCAGCTAGGAGAAAGAGGTTCTGGAAGCACAAGGGATCTTCTGTTTACATAAGGGGATTTCTGCTGGCAAAACAGCCCACTTTGTTCTTATCCTCTAAATGATTTACGCAACTTCAAATTGGGATTATGTTCTTTGTACACTGGAGACTACACATGATCCTAAACATATTTGCTTTGAATTTAAACCTCGACCAGTAAAATAGACCAAGCACAGTAAAATAAACACAAATATGAACAAAAGACAAATTTTAAAATATGTTTAAATGTTTAGAAGATAAAATAACAATAGTGTAGTAGTGATTTAGTGTATGGGACCAAGGACACCAGGACAGCCGAAGAGCTGGCTTAACACAACTTTATTACATGCTGGTCAGAGGGAACATGTGGTAATGGCGGATGAACAGCTCAATATATACAGTGGCTATACATTTGAATGTGGCTCCTTGACAGTCCATTGGCTACTGTCCGCGTGACGTCATTGTAGGTCACGCCCTTCTTGTCCAGGTGAAGGTAGTGGCGGGAATCTTCCCGTGCTGTTGTTCTAGGTGAGTCTTGGACCAATGAGCTTGGACGCTCGCTATTGCCATCTAGTGGTCACTAGCTCGCGTCCTATTAAGGTTACAGTGATGCAGCTGAAGGTTACAATGTTACACATAGAAAAGGTTGCATTGGATACACATGGATAGGTACATTGTTTAAAGGCACAGGCTTTAGGACACAACACCCCTCCCCCCTAGGATGAGACGAAGTCTCTTAGCCAAGATGGTTTATTGCACTCGCGTTTGGGCCGCGATGTGGGTTGGCCCACCCGGGGGCCGCTCCCGCTTCCTTGTTCCCTGGACCCTTGTCCTGTAGTGGGAGAGGGAGACTTGTTAGAGGCTTGCTGCGGTTTTGCAGCTTTAGGGGAAAGGGTAGATTCCGTTGTGGTTGAACCGGGGGCACCAGGGGCTAACGTAAAACCCCTCTTCTCGCTTGGATGGGTGGGGGACCACTCCGAAACCCCCCCGGCTCTGAAAATCAAAATCAAACTCTGTTGGGGGATCCCGCGGGATATCTACGAGGACAAGTTCCTTCTCCTCCCCCCTTGGTGGGGACTCTGGACCCCCCTCCCCTCCCCCTTGGGCTAAACGGGTGGGGGAGAACCCTAACGCTGAATTTGTATCCGTTTTTTCGGAGCCCTGATTTCCTGGGACCCGGCTCCGGAGCTGGTCCGCGTGCCGCCGCCAAAGTAGACCTGTGTTGGTCTCCACGCTGTACGATGTGGGACCGGTCTGTTCCACGACCACCCCCGGTACCCAGGCTGGCCCCGCGCTGGCGTAGTTTCTGCAATGTACTGGAGCACCCACGCTGAAACTCTTGGTGGCTTCTAACCCTATGTTCCTCCCCTTGTCCTCAACTCTCGTGGGATCTAGTCTAGTGAGTATGGTGGTCAGCTTCCTGCGCATTAAAAGCTCCGCAGGGGAGTAGCCTGACGCTAGCGGGGTCACCCTGTACCCTAGCAGAAACTGACACACTTGCAGGTTGAGGTCCCCGGGGCCCATGCGCCGCAGCGCGTCCTTCGTGGTGCGTACGAGGCGCTCCACTTGGCCATTGGTGGCTGGATGGAAAGGGGCGGAGGTGATGTGCCGGATGGCGTTAATCTCTGTGAATGCCCTGAACTCAGCGGACGTGAAACAACTAGCGTTATCGCTAATTAGAGTGTCGGGTATGCCGAACGTGGAAAAAATTCTCCGCAAATGCTTAATTGTCGCGGCCGAGGAGGTGCTCGTGACTGGGATGACCTCCAACCACTTGGAGAAAGCGTCCACAACAAGGAGAAACAGGGTTCCTCGGAACGGGCCCGCGAAATCTATGTGCACCCGGGACCACGGCCCCTTAGCCGCGTCCCATTCCCTGTGGGGAAGGCGGGCCTCCTCCGGTCTGGAGCATTGGCAGCTCTCGCAAGTGCCAACCATGTGCTCGATGTCGGCGTCTAACTGGGGCCACCAGAAGTAACTCCGGGCCAGCGCTTTGGAGCGCACAATTCAGGGGTGGCTGACGTGCAGCAGTTTAAGCACCCGCGGTCGAAGGGATGTAGGGATCACCACCCGCTGCCCCCACAAGAGGCACCCCCTCTCTAGGGACAGTTCCAGCTTCTTCCTAAAAAATGGGGCGAATTCCTCTGCTGGGGAAGACGCCGGCCACCCTTTCTGTACCCAGGAGCAAACCGCCGCCAACGTCTTGTCCTTCCTTGTCGCTGCGGCAATGTCGGCGGGCACTGTGGGGGGCGAATCCAAAACCTCTATCATGAGCACCTGGCGGTCACGCCCCTCTCCGCCCATCTGGCTCTGCGTTAGGGGAAGGGGGGACCTTGATAGGGCGTCCGCATGGCTGATCTCTTTCCCGGGCCGGTACACCAACGCGTGCTGGTAGGCGTTGAGAAATATGGCCCACCTAAGCATTCTCGGGGACAGGATCTGTGGCGTGGGCTTATCTGCGGTAAAAATGCCTAGTAGGGGCTTGTGGTCAGTCACGATGGTGAAAGGGCGGCCATACAGAAAATCGTGAAATTTTTTGGTCCCCGCAACTATCGCCAGCGCCTCCCTGTCTGTCTGGGCGTAGTTTCTCTCCGCTTGGGACAGGGACCTGGAGTAAAACGCTATTGGGGCCTCCCTCCCGTTTTCCAACACGTGGCATAACACTGCCCCCACCCCCACCGGGGATGCATCACAGATCAGTACCACCGGCCGTTTGGGGTCGAAATGGGTCAGAATGGCGTCAGACGCCAGGAGTTGTTTCAGTTCCGTGAATGCCCTCTCCTGGTCATCGCCCCACTTCCATGCCGCATCTTTCTTGAGCAACTTGTGAAGCGGCTCAGCCACCGCAGCCTTCCGTGGAAGGAAGGAGTGGTAGAAATTTAAGAGCCCTAGGAACGACTGCAACTCGGGCTTGGATGTGGGGCGAGGAGCTTTCTTGATGGCGGCCACCTTGGATTTGGACGGTTTGATCCCCTCGGGTGTTACTCGGAACCCTAAGAATTCAACCTCCTTCGCGAAGAAGACGCATTTGTCTTTTCGCAACCTCAACCCCGCCTGTTCGAACGCCGCCAGGACCTTGTTTAGCCTTTCAGCCAACTCAACCTCACTCCCCCCCATTATCAATACGTCATCATTGAGGAGGCGTTCCACGAGCGACTGGAAAATTCCGGGCGCCGAGTTCACGCCGAATTGGAGGCGCGTCACCTGGAACGCCCCCTTATGCGTGATTATGGTCTGTGCAGCAGCTGCGGCAGGGGTTACCATGAGTTGCTGATAGGCCTGTGCCAGGTCGAGCTTAGCGAAACACTTTCCCCCATGTAACCTGGCTAGCAAATGGCTGACCACCGGCACCGGGTACGCATTAGGGCGGATTGCCTTATTAATGGTGCACTTATAATCGGCGCAAATGCGAACCTCCCCATTGGCCTTCAATGCTGTGACAATTGGAGTTTCCCACTCCGCGGAATCGACAGGAACAAGAATCCCCTGGCCCACTAATTTGTCCAGTTCCGCCTCTATTTTGTCCTTGAGTGCAAAAGGCACCTGGCGCGGTTTGAGTCTGATTGGGCGGACCTCCGGGTCCAGGTCGAACGTTACTGGGGGTCCATTGAATTTCCCAAGTCCCTTCTTGAAGACTTCGGGGTGCGCGTCGCACACCTCCTGTATCGGGTCAGACCCAACGGCGTGCACCCCCCCAATGAACAGACCCAGGGGCTGAAACCATTGAGTCCCGAGGAGGCTGCAATTACCCCCCTTAAGAACGACTAGGGGGAGTTCCGCGGCCTGCCGCTTGTACTGAACCTGGAAATTCCCAACCCCCAACACCGGGATACTGTTCCCTTGCACGTCCCGAAGCATGGACCTCAACGCTTTGAGCTTGGGCCGTACGCGGGGGGCAATTCTCAAAAACTCCCTCTGGGAAATGATTGAGTAAGAGGAGCCAGAGTCAATCTCCATCCTAACAGGGGCCCCTTGCACCAGTACCTCAACAAAGTAACGGGGGTGTCCCATGGACACGCTGAAAACCGGGGCGTCGTCGCCGCTGTCGTCGGAGATGCGGCCCACGCCGTCCCGCTTCCTCGTGGGCCGGGCGCCATCCTTTAGTCTCGTCGAGCGGTCTGGCCTCGCTGGGCGGTCAGGCGAGCTCCTCCGGTCCCTCGCTGGGCGGTCGGGCGAGCTCCTCCGGTCCTTGTGCCGTTGTCTGCAGACTTTGGCTATGTGCCCGCGTCGCCCGCAGTTGTGGCACTCGGCCTTTCTGAACGGGCACCTGGCACGGTCGTGAGCCGCCCCGCAGCCGTCGCAACGCCGGCCCTCCTTTCGGACCCTCCGGACGTCCTCGTCGGCGCTGCTTTTGGCGGACGATTTCGAAATTCGCCGGGCTGCGTGCACCGAACTCTCTGCTTTGTCGGCCTTCGGCCGCCAGTCCTGGAGCTCTTGCACCCCGGCCTTTGTGGCTTCCGCGGCCTGTGCCGCTTTCAGGACCTCCTGCAACGTGGGGGGCGGCTCCTGATTCATTAGCGTGCGCTGAATCTCGGCGTCCTTCAGGCCGCATAGCACGCAGTCCCTGAGGGTGACTTCCAAATTCTCCCATTTGCATGGGCCGGCAGCCAGACGCAGGGCCGCTACGAAAGCGGCGACCGACTCACCAGGCGCTTGGCCTCGCCTCCAAAACCCGCTCCGAGCGGGAAACATCGCTACCGAGGGCCGGAAATGGTCTCGCAGCACCGTCAGGAGCTCCTTTGCCTTGAATTCAGCCGCCTTTTTGGGTGCGATGAGGTCAATCAATACCCTCTTGCCGTCGTGCCCGAGCATTCTGGTGAGGATGGCTCTTTTCTTCGCCTCGTCCGTCACCTCGAACTCCACCAGCGCGCCTTGGAAGTCCATTTCGAAGAGTTCCCAATCTTGCGGTTTCTTGATGTCGAAACCGGCGTATGTCTTGGTCCCGTGGGCAGCCATCATCCCACCTTCGTCGCCAATTTGGTGTATGGGACCAAGGACACCAGGACAGCCGAAGAGCTGGCTTAACACAACTTTATTACATGCTGGTCAGAGGGAACATGTGGTAATGGCGGATGAACAGCTCAATATATACAGTGGCTATACATTTGAATGTGGCTCCTTGACAGTCCATTGGCTACTGTCCGCGTGACATCATTGTAGGTCACGCCCTTCTTGTCCAGGTGAAGGTAGTGGCGGGAATCTTCCCGCGCTGTTGTTCTAGGTGAGTCTTGGACCAATGAGCTTGGACGCTCGCTATTGCCATCTAGTGGTCACTAGCTCGCGTCCTATTAAGGTTACAGTGATGCAGCTGAAGGTTACAATGTTACACATAGAAAAGGTTGCATTGGATACACATGGATAGGTACATTGTTTAAAGGCACAGGCTTTAGGACACAACAAGTGATAAATGATCTTTCTAGTTATTTAGGATTACACAGGAAGGATGTTCTGTTCTGAATTCAAATTCCTTAATATGACTCGGTGGTTGAGTGCATGTTCTTGTCCAGTACATTTGCTGAGATTGACATTTAACCATTGCTGTAACTAGCATAAACATTTTAATGTAAATGGCTATGTTTATAACTAACCAATAAGGTCCCCCTTGCTCGAAAGCCAGTTGTATTCAATTTAATATCATCAGAAATACTTTCCATCTAAGTCTCAAGAAGCTGTTTCCGTTCTAGAGTGATGTCTAGTGTCAGTAATGGACAGGATGAGAGTGAATAGATCACCCTTGGGTTCACTGCTCATCTCAGTTTATAGCTAACGAGCCAGCGATGTCTGCAAACATTTCTGTGGACATGTGTCAAACATGAATCAACACCAGAGTGCACGGAACACCATTTAACTTCCCACTAAAGTGGTCCCTATTTATCTACTTGCAATTTCTTGCTTTCAAACTGCTAGGTTTGCAGGAGCTGGGACAAAGACAGGAGCTCACAGTTTTAAATCACATAAATCCGTAAGTGAACTTTAAAGCACATGATAATGTACAGGTTTCCCACCCAGCCACACCCCATATCTGCAGGGGATACATTTCAAGACCTTCCACGGATACAGGTGAAACTCAGAAAATTAGAATATCGTGCAAATGTCCATTCATTTCACTTAAAAGGTGCAACAAATATATGAGATAGACTCACTACATGCAAAGTGAGACATGTCATGCCTTAATGCGTTATACTTGTGATGATCATGGCGTACAGCGTACATGAGATTATGTGATGATTATGGGGTACATGAGATTGGGGTGTGTGTGTTCATAAGCTGTAAGCCATAAGCATCAGTATTATAACAAAGTAAGGCTTGAACTATCTCGCTTTGCATGCAATGAGTCTATCTCATATATTTGTTTCACCTTTTAAGTTGCATTACTGAACTGAATGAAAATTTGCACGATATTCTAATTTTCCAAGTTTCACCTGTATGTGAAACTGTGGAAAACCATGAGTCCTATATTTAAGCAGAAATACCTGTGTTATAAAAGCAGGGGAGTGAGATTGCAAGTGCCTCTGTCATTCTACATGCATGCTAACAAACTGGCTACCATAAAGCACAACCCATTATTTTCGACTCATGGGAAACTGAAAGTACACAAACAGGACCTATGGATATGTGGCTGACCTATATCTTGGATTTTCATGAAATTAATTTTTCAATCATACTTAAATCTACTTTTTTCTTTAAATGAAGCTCATTTGACATTCTGCATATACTCTGTACATTGCGTAGAGGTGTGACATCATTTCAGGTTGAAAATGGTAATTAATTGTTCACACTGTACTAGACTAGATTAGACTCTTGACCAGTTAAATTGTATTTTGTTGATTTAAACTAAACCACACTTTCCTAGGTAAATCTAACCCAAACAAAATGGATTGTTTGCAACATTTGCTGGTCCCTCTTTGCATCAGGAATCTGTGGGAAAGATGATACCATCATCATCCTCTGGAAAAGATAATACTGTAACACTATCAACAATTACTTTTTAAGGGTTAAACTCAGTGGTGAGCTCCAAAAAAAATTATTACCACACTATGGCCGTGGTATGGTGGGCGTGGTCAGGGGAAAAGCCCTGCGTTGCACCTGAATTAGGACTACTTTATTTCAAAACTTGGATGGGCGGGGCCAGCCAGACTTTCTGCTACCGGGTCTGGCAAACTGGTGCAAACCTGCTGATGCCCACCACTGGTTAAACTGCTGTGGCAAGGGTGTATCTCAGAAGTAGGAAAAGGATTTTTCTGAGGGAAGAATATCTTGATTTTGAGTGCAGAAAGAGAGACAGAGATTTTTACCTCTAATGGTATTAACAATAATATATACAGACTTTATAGACAAGGAGTTCTCAACTTTTTAAAGCCAGGGACCTGGTCATGCTCCCTCAGACAGCTTTGGGGGCCGGATGGCCATTTTGCTTTTCCTCCACCACATGGCACTTCCTGGAGTGGTGGAGGTGGGAGGATACATGAAATGGTGCTGCAGGCCGCATCCGGCCCACGGGCCGCAGGTTGAGAACCCCTGATATAGACTATATAGAGACTATAAACACCATACGATTCCTGAATGTGCTGTACATATCATCCCACCTGTTCCAACGTATTAACATACAAAGCTCTCAACGTTTCAGGACCTCAGTACTTGTTGGAGCGCCTCTTCTGAAGTTCTAGTGCCCATTTTCCTCTGTCGTCCATGACCTTGCATCTCTTGGTCCTTACCCTGAGCGAGGCCAAAAAGACAATAATAGAAATATGGTCTTCTTCGCTGTGGCTCCAGTACTGCGGAATTCTGTCACACAGTTGATGCACTCAGATTTCTCCATATAAACTTTTAAGGCACTCCTAAAGATTGAACTATTTAGAGAAGCTAATGGGGAAATATTCTACTAATTTAACATCTTCTTTTGTCTCCTTTATAAGTTAATTATGATTCATCATTATATGAGTTGTTCCTGCTAGTTGTGATTTCTTGGCATTTTAACTTGTATTTGTTATTTGTCTATACTGATCATACTGTATTTTAAATGTTCTTATTTGGTTGTAAACCACCCAGAGTAGTATATTTACCAGATGGGCAATAGATAAAAGCAAACAATAAACATGTGCTATCCAAATGCAAACTAAAATTACCCATGGTGATGAAACTGTGACCATTCACAGTTGAGTCCTACTGAAGTTTTTATATATGGGATTAGGAACATAAAGCTGACTCCTGCCTAGTTTCCTTTACATAATCATTGTTTAAGAGGAGAAAAATGTAGAGAGTGCACTAAGCTCTATGGGGAAGTATAGAAGTTTTACTGTTATTGCTATTAATAGTTCCCAATGGGAAACACATTGACTGGCAAAAGTGGCAGGAAGTAGAAATTAAAGGAAGTTGAGTTGAAATTATTTAGTACACAAAAAAATTAAATATATTTGGCAAAGCAATTACTGTACTACACATTTCAGTGAAACAAATCTAATTCCTGAATTCATGCCTTCGGGGGACATTGCACACCTTGGGCATTATCTGCACTTACAAAGCAAAGATACATAGGAATTCCCTGAAGAGTCATACTTTGGCACTGCAAGGTACAGTAGTCAGAAAGCCAATTTGGGAAGATTATGTTTGATCAGCATGCACACAGCAGAGAAAAATGTTGCTGCTGTCCTTCATTCCAGAAAAGGGTCAAATGGCTTCTTCACAGGGAACAAATAACATACGAAGCATCTCCTATTGTGTGATGGTTGTAGCCTCTCATTCCTCATAACCTGCCATTTAGAATAAATTGTGCCACAAATTAGGACATGAAAGCTTTTATGAATGGTACTGTTGGTAATTAGGAATGGAAAGAATATTCACCGAAAATTGCTCTCCTTGATTCAAGCCTCTTGATACATTGGGAAACCTAATGACAGATTTTTGATATTATTTGCCTCCAGCACAAGCATAAGACAAAGAATACAATAAAACCCCTACAAATGAATTTTTCCCGTTCCACAAGGTTATTTGTATGTCAGGGGAAATGTAACTCGGAGCAAACCGATAGGAAAAATTATTATTATTACATAACTCGAAGCAAACCCATAAGAAAAATGATTTTTAATGTAAATCAAAGCAAACCCATAGGAAAAAGATTCTTTATGTAACTCGAAGCAAACCCATAGGAAATTGTGTAAATTGGGACATGGTTTTAGCACAAAATCATTATGTAAGTCGAATTTTATGTAACTCGAGGCATTTGTAAGTCGGGGTTTTACTGTACTCTCTTTTTTTTTAGTCATTCGAGGTTTTAGCAATTTGCACAATACACTTGTGGGACAATCTGTGCAAAAAACCCTGATTGTTTTAGAATACACAAAGAATTCATTTGAAATGAAGCAGTGACTGTTGCTAGTGAATCAACAGCACCACAAAATATTGTGTCTACTCAAAAGGTGAAGATCAGAAATATGCAGTTCCTTTCCCTTTCCGACAAGGACAATGCAAGGAAGGATTAATATCCTTAAAGGTGTCACATGGCGAAATAGGTAGAGGCAAAGACAGTTTTGCAAAACCAGCAGGACTTCTTTGTGCCAAGAAAAATATTTGAGAAAAGAATGACAGAGTTCAAGAAACCCTCATTTTCCTAATATGCTTTCCTCTTCTCTTTTAATTAGTAGCATCAACCTCTGGAGCAATGGGTCTGGGGAGGACTACCACGAGCACCACAACACGGGTCACAACAACTAGCACTGCACATATGACCACTGCAGTGGGCAGAAGAAACAAGAGCACAATCACACCATCGCCAGTTTTGGATGTCTTCCATGAAATCGTAACGCACCTGCCGCCTGCATCTTCTCAGCTGCCTGCAATAGGCGCAGAGAGCTGTGAGGCAGTGGAAGCCCGTGAGATCATGTGGTTTAAGACTCGTCAAGGACAAATAGCTAAACAGCCATGCCCAAGAGGCACTGTCGGTGAGCTCATAAAATAATGTTTTAAGATCAACATACTCATACATAATATATTTCTATAATACTATTCTTCTGCATAGACTGGTGCCCAAATTATTAGATCTGGGGCTTCCGCCATGCTTATGCAGGTGGATACTAGATTTTTCTATCAGATTGTTCCCAACAGGTCAAGATGGGCTCTCATGTCTCTGCGGATCTCAGTATAAGTACAGGGACGCCGCAGGGGTGTGTGCTGAGCCCGCTTCTGTACACACTTTACACGTATGATTGTGTTACCAGTTACCCCAGCAATAAGATCATCAAGTTTGCAGACGACACAATGGTGGTTGGTCTGGTTACTGCTGGGGAGAGGGAGTCGGCTTACAGGAAGGAGGTTGAGATGCTGACGGAGTGGTGTAGGGGAAACAATTTATTCCTCAATGTAAAAAAGACAAAAGAGATCATTGTGGACTTTAGAAAATGCAAATTTAACATCCAGCCACTTACTATTGAAGGGAATTGTATGGAACAGGTCTTGGTGTTTCGATTTCTGGGAATGGAGCTGAGGGATGATCTAACATGGGGAGCAAACACCAAAGATCTGATGAAGAGAGCACAGCAGAGGTTACACTTCTTGAGAATCCTCAGGAAGAACAATCTTTCAAAGGACCTGCTGTTGGCATTCTACCACTGTACCATAGAGAGTGTGTTAACCTATGGTCTGTGTGTATGGTTTGGGAGTTGTACAGCTAGGGAAAGAACAATGCTGTCCAGGGTCGTAAAGACTGCGGAGGGGATAATCAGGCGTACTCTTCCCATTCTAGATCAAATCTATGCCACCATGTGTTATAAGAAAGCTGTAGAGATTGCACAAGATAGTACGCACCCCGGAAATGATCTCTTTCAGCTTCTGCCTTCTAGAAGAAGGTATAGGGTCATAAAGACTAGGATGAGCCGCTTGAGAAATAGTTTCTACCCAAAAGCAGTTTTAGCTTTGAATGCAGTGCAATGCAGTCTATGAGGGAGCTTCTGTATAGAGTTTTTAGAGTTTTTAGAGTCTTAGAGTTTTAGAGCTTTTTAGGGGTTAAATGTGTATATGTGGGGAGAGTATGTTGATAATTTTGTATAGTTGTATTTTGTTTAGGTTTTGTTGGGTTGATAAGTGTTTTTTTATCTCCCCAATCTCGTTGTTCTGTGCAGGACAATGACAATAAAGATCTATCTATCTATCTATCTATCTATCTATCTATCTATCTATCTATCTATCTATCTATCTATCTATCTATCTATCTATCTATCTATCTATCTATCTATCTATCTATCTATCTATCTGTTGGCTGAAACCCTACTAGAAAAAGGTCTACCGATGTGATCCAAATGATGTCTTTGGCTTCCCTTTGTGATTCCAGGCTGCACACAGCTTAATCATGCTGTGTGCAAGCTATACACATCCAGAAATCACAAAAGGAAACCTTTAATCAGCATCAGTCTCCCACTGCTGAAGACATCATTAACGTTATTCAGATGGAACTGAGCAACAGGATTTCAGCCACTATATATCACTATCACTAGCTATTCATCTGTCTGTCTATTTTTCTATATCCCTGATGCTAGGATGGTAGACAGTTTTTAAAAATGAATAATTTTAGCATGCCAGTGAAAAGAAAAAACTGTTTACTTAATTGACTGAATGATATTATAGGATTAGGGACACTGCAGCAATTAGTTCAATAATTCTATCAAAGAACAGAAAGATTATGTGTCTCAGAAATCATCTTCCTCTTGCCTTCTCCTTTCTCCCATAGATTTCAGTTCTAATTGGTTTAATTACACTTGAAATAGGGAATTGCAATTATAAACTGGATTATAAACATTGGAAACATTGTACATTGTATGCATATAGTACATAGTAAACAGACATTAAAGAAGCACTATTCTTCATGTCAGAAATAACAGAGAACTGTAATTTAAACCAAACAAAACTGACATTGCTAAGGATGGATGAGGAGAGGTAAAAATGAGACTTGCTGTAGTATTCCGATGCTACTTGAATTTTTCAACAGAGAAATCAATACTTGTATTAGGAAAAAATAACAGATGAAGTGGTCCTAAATTATCTGTTCTCTTGGGGAGCAGGTAAAATGCTTTGGACTCATCCGGCCTTTGTCATTACAGGAGTGTCAACATTTCTCTGCCTTGCTCCTGGTGGGACCTGGGATCCCCAAGGACCAGACCTCAGCAACTGCTCTTCACTCTGGGTCAATCATATCATGCAAAAGGTACTGTTTCATTTATATCTTATACTATTTTGTGTTTGTATTTTGTGTCCCTGATAACTTTGCCTTTTTACTTGCCTACAAATTTGATTTTGCTGAAACTGTACCAACACGGTGTCCAGAAAAATGCTAGCATTCCATTTACATCTCCCAGATCAAAAATGAAGACAAAAATTGGGGACATGAATACAAATATGGCTGTAAATGGGGTATGTAGTTAACTATTGTTGTGAGAAAAAGAAAATAAAGATGAGGAGGACCAATTTCATAACTTCCCACTGGTCATATTTCAGATACTGATCAAGACATCATAAAAATAGCAGATACTGATCAAGACATCATAAAAAAATTGTATCATACAACGATTTTCATCATTGTACGATACAAATTTTTTTTTAAAAAAAAAAGGCAAAAGCGGGGTGGCATGGGGGAGCCTTTTCCCTGCCCCCCCCCAAAGACCCTTTGTGAACTGGCAGCACTGGGATCCACGGACCCTTTGCCATTTTGAAATGGCAGGGGGTCCACCGGGAATCCCTTTCGCTAAGAGGGCTTGGCTGCTTTCACCCGGGGAATGCACATTCCCAGGACAATAGCAGCCTAGCTCTCTTAGCGAAAGGGATTCCCGGTGGTCCCTTTGCCATTTTGAAATGGCAAGGGGACCACCGGGAATCCCTTTCGCTAAGAGTGCTAGGCTGTTATTGTTCTGGGGAAGCATGTTCCCAGGGCAAAAGCAGCCCTGCCCTATTAGCGAAAGGGATTCTTGATGGTCCCCTTGCCATTTTGAAATGGCAAAGGGTCCATGGATCCCTTTCCCTAAGAGCACTAGGCTGCTTTTGTCCTGGGAAGCGTGTTCCCAGGGGGAAAACAACTCAGCGCTTTCTTCTTGCTTTGAAACGGGAAGAGGACCTCTGTAGATGCCTTTCCCGACCCCCGCAGGGCTGTCTTTTCCCTGGGAACATGCTTCCTAGGGGAAAAGCGGGGCAAAAATCGTTGTATGAATCATCCCATAGGGAAAATCGCTATACGATACATGTATTGTATAGCGATTTTTTTCATACGATGAACCCCTTGGAACCAATTAAAATCGTTATATGGGGTTTCACTGTAATCAGTTCCAGAGGTCAGAAAAAAGTAAAAAAAAATGTATTTTTCTGTTCCAAACTCTTTATAAAGTGAACTTTGGAATTTTTTGCCACTTTATAAAGAGATTTGAATAGATAAAAGACTCCCCCTCCCCCGCTTTTTTCTGACCTCCAGAAGGGATTAATTGGTTTTCAATGCATTTTCAGCTTTTTTAACAGCAGCCTCTAGTGGCCAGCTCTGGTAATATCCACTATTTTGAAAGAACCTCACAGAAAGTTGAAGATTTTTTCCTGATGAAGAAATTTTAAAAAGTCCAATTACCGAGTGGACTTTGGATCTGAATTATAGGCAAGGAAATTGTTTATTTGGATTGTATAGAAGGATTTATGTTGAAGGAATTTGTGGAAATCTCTAAGTGAACTAATTATTTTTGAGATGTACTTTTGAGTGTTTTTTGAAACTGATATCCGACAGAGTGGTTTGTCACAAGTAAATTTTATTGCACATTTCTCTTTTGCCTCAAATGGATTTTTCTTTTTTGCCTTGAGGATCTTTCCCGTTTGGCCAGTTTCCTGTTAGCTCTGGTAATATGCCAGATTCATCCCCGACAATCAGCTGTTTGCTTCCCCCACCACCTGTAAGTGCCAAAAACTCCACATTTTAGCTGCCAAAACACACCAAAAACACAACGAAAATTCCAGAAATGGAGCAGAAATGCTCTCCATACCCTCCCGCCATTGTGGGAAGCAGTGGGGGCTGCTGAAGCAGCCCAAAAAATGGCACAATTGTGCCTGCAGTCCCAAAAACAACTTCATATGGCAAAAAACCCATAAGTGGAAGCATTTTCTTGAGATTTCCTTTCATATGGCGAGTTTTTCGTTATTCAAGGCGTTCGTAACTCAGGGTTCCATTGTACTAAGATCTAGCTACTGTTTTCAAGTCATTCTGTGTAAGTTTGCTATTGTTGTCTTTAAACAGCAGTGGTGCTTTCCAGTATGTCAAAAATAACATTAACAAGAGTGACAGTTCATGTTCATAATGGTTAGTACTCTTTTTTGGTTTTGAATGAGGATTCAGCTCCCATTTATTGTTGTTGTTTCCACTTATATACCACCCCATAGTGCTAAGCATTCTCTGGATGGTTCTCAAGGTAATTGTGCAAACTATAGTTTGCCCCCAACAAGCTGAGTTTTACAACTTCAGAAGAACAGAAGGCTAAATTGGCCTTGAGCTCATTCTGATAATTGTGAGCAGAGTTTTGACTGGCCTACTACAATTTAACTACTGTGTCACATCAAAAATAACAAATTAAACTTGTTTTATGATAGTCTGGGATATAATGTGCATTCGTGTTTTTTTATTTATGAATTTCTTCTTTCCTGCAAGAACTAGTAGTTGATACTTATTGGGTTAAATATTTCAAATCGTATGCTGAATATCTATACCTATAAAATGGTGCATTAACCATTGGAATGTGACAAAGGATGTTTAGTCAGGCCCCACTAGCCCCGTCCGAGCCTCCGTGCACTCACCCGACCGGGGTTCGCAGGTAACTGTCGGGTTGAAATTTGCGCCAGTGGGGCAGGAGCCCCCCGGATGCAAACAAAAAAGGGAACTTCAATTCCCAACATTCCTTGCGCCAATCAGGCTGAGCGGTGTGAACAAAAGGAACATTCGGAAACGCGCCGCAGCCAATCAAAAACCCACAGAAAAAAGCTGCACAAGCCAAAAATGCACACGCCAAACTACAAGCCTCAGCGTCCTGCGCGCCATGAGCACGCAGAACGCTGAGGCAGCTGGCGCGCGAAAAATAAAAATTAAAAAGGCAGGCTGCAAAAACCCCATCCCCCCACTACCGCATACAGTGGCGAAGGGAATTCCCGTGGTCCGGCCACCCAGGCCGACCCACGGAAATACCCCCATCCCAACGCCGCATGTAAGCAACGATACAATTTCCATGGTCTGGCCACCCAGGCCGGCAGACGGAAATACCTCCCCCCCTTGCCACATCAAGCGGCAAAGGGATTCCCGTGGTCTGACCACCAAGGCCAGCCCACGGGGAAAAAACCCACCCCAACGCTGCATGAAGCGGCAAGGCAATTTCCATGGTCTGGCCACCCAGGCCGGACCACGGAAATACCACCACCCCAATGCCGCATCAAGCGGTGATGGTATTTCAGTGGTCCAGCTACTGAGACCGGCCCACGGAAATACCCCCACCCCCAACACAAAACAACACCATCCAAAAACAGTCAAAAATAATCAAAACCAAAATAAAAACAGAAAAAGTAAATACAAAAACATCCAAAAACACAATCCAAAAACAGTCAAAAATAATCAAAACCAAAAATAAAAAACACAAAAAGGAAACACAAAAAGAATCCAAAAACAAACAAGAAAAAACACACAGACCCCCCCCAAAAAAAACTCCAAAAAATAAAACCAGAGACCTTACCAGGAGACTTCCTCACTCCATGACGACCGGAACTAAACTGAGGAAAGAAAGAGACTACTTACCGGAAGAAGAAGCAACACCCAGAGGACAGTAGAGAAAAAATGGTAAAATACAAGAAAAGCTCACCAGCCCCACCCGGAGGCCACAAGAGAAAAAACATTCAAAAATATTCAAAATAATTACAAATAATTCCCAAATTACTGAAATAAGTTATTAAAACATTCAAAAATATTCACACTAATCACAAATAATTAAAAAAATAAGTTTTCACTCAAAAAAACAAAAAAACATCTAAACATTGATTTAAAAAAACCATATTCTTACACATTTTAAAAATTATTATCCAAGGTACAACTATTAAAAAAAATTCACATAGTAACACATTATTTGGTTAAATACAATAATTATAAAAATATATATCATCCTTTCCTCTTTTTAAAAACCAAAAACAAAAAATAAAAAATCACAGTTTATAACAGCCCATGCGTAAAAATATAAATTTAAAAAACATAATTAAAAACTAACCTCATTTGCATAAACATAAAACAAAAACCTTCCAAAACCATTTTAAAGAGCCCGGCATCGCCGGGCAAAATATGCTAGTAGTATATAGAATGGTTCAAAACAAGTAGCACAGCTAAATTCTTCAGATCAAGATTGCAATATGATCTCAGTGACATAATCAAGAAATATATGGAGCTAGCAATGAAGAAATATCATCATGGGCAGCGAAATAGCTTAAAGATAGCACGACTGCCCGTCCCCCTATTGGTTTAACACAGGAATTCTTTACCTGTGGTCCATGGGCCAGATGCAGCCCGCAACACCAATTCACGTGCCCCTACCTCCTCCACATCAGGAAGTGCCATGTGGTGGAGGGGGTGTGATCCAACCCCTGGATTTAAAAGGTTGAGAACTCCTGGTTTAAGACCTGAGCACTTCAAGAGTTGTAGAAACATCATATTAAATGTAGATACACTTTATCTTTTTAGACTGAGCCTCTTTGCTTTTAAAGTACTTAAGGGCTTCCCCTCCATGAGAATTCATTGTGATTTTTCTACCTCATATTTTCCCATTATTAGAAGACTTCTGATCCTCCAGCTGAATTCTCTAATACCCCATTGTTATATCATAATACCTTTTCAATCTCATAATAGTCCCTGCTGTAGTATATCAGATTGGTTGACATGTAAAAGTCATATCATTTCTTTCACATCCATTTTTTCTTGGTTAACAAACCATAGTGTTCACATTGTTTAAATTATTTAATCTGTTTTTCATTACACTTCCTTCAGTTTTGTTTCTCTTCTTTTGTACATCAACCTCCAATGGGAATGCTTGTCTTTGTTTTTCGCACCACAAATTTCTTGGTCAAAAACCTGTTGCATAAATTAAGCCTGTAGACACCACTGACGGGGGGCGAGTCTCATTAATTAAATACTTCCTCCTTCCAGGCACAACTCCCAGAGTTTCCAGTGCAAAGAAACAGAATAATAGCTAATCAGAGAAGCTATGCGACAGAAGGAGGAGGTCTTTCATTACTGAAAATTCCCCCTACTAGTGATTCCAATGCATAAGTTACAACCTTTCACTGGTGTAACTTATGCAACAGGGTTTTGGCCATTATGTTATAAGCTATAAACAAAAGCCAGTGTGGTTTATTGTACAGTGTATCAAAGAAGGACCCAGAAAACATGAGTTCAAATCCCCACTCAGTCATGGAAACTCAGTGGGGAATGGAAGTGGTAAAGCCTTTATTTCACATACAGTACTGTGTTTTGAAATCCCCACTAGGGTTTCTATAAATTGGAAGCTGCTTGAGGGTGCACAATATGTAACAAAGCTACATACGTGGATAGAAAGGAAAATGTTATAAAAACCAAAGGTTCAAATGTTTTGAAGAGTAAACAATTCACAGTCATCCCACATAAACAGGTTAATTAAGAGCTGCATAGCAAATCTTGGATGATTTTGGTATCCACAGTTGTGAATGATCACTGGGCTCATTTTCTGTATACACTAATACCTCATACAATGTCCAAACTTGGTTCCACAAGTTTGGACATTGTATGAATTCCGACTTTGTATGAGGCATGCAAAATCCTATCCGCGATGCCTCATACAACGTCCAAATTATTGCCGCTGATGCTTTGTATAATGTCGTTCCCCTTGTGAGAGCGGGGAGGCGGGGGGTTAAAGTCTGGCCCCAGCTGTGAGGTGGCCAGAGAAGCAACCGTGGGGGAATCCCCCAAAATATCCAAGTGGCCCCAAGCACCCTCGCCCGAGGACAGGAGGAATGGGGCGAGGAGGAGGAATGGTGCTTCCGGGGCAGCGGCGGGAGACCCGCTGTGAGGCGGCCAGAGAAGCAACCGTGGGGGAATCCCCCAAAATATCCAAGCGGCCCCGAGCACCCTCGCCCGAGGACAGGAGGAATGGGGCGAGGAGGAGGATTGGTGCTTCCGGGATCGCGGCGGGAGACCCGACGAGTCTCCTCCTCTTCGGGCACTGGTTGCCTCTCTTGCTCCCACCGGCGAGTCTCACTCCCACCTACCCGCTCTCAACCAAGGGTTGCTTCTCTGGCGAGAGCGGGGAAAGGAAGCGACAGGCAGCGTGGCGCACAAGAAGACCAGCCACGCCGATGTCTCGCTTCCCTTCCCCGCTCACAACCAAGGGACGCTTCCCTGGCGAGAGCGGGGAAGTAATCGAGACTCCGGCGTGGCTGGTCTTCTTATGTGCCATGCTGCCCGCCTCACAGCTGAAGCCAGTCTCCAAGGGACGCTTCCCTGGCGAAAGCAGGGAAGGGAAGCGAGACTGGCTTCAGTTGTGAGGCTGGGGCCAGTTTCGCTCCCACCCGGCTCCTAATGCCTCACACAATGTCCGGCGACGGTGTATGAGGCATCTATTTCCCCAGAATTGGGCGATGTTGTATAGATCCGACGTTCTATGAAGCGGATGTTGTATGAGGTATTACTGTATTAAAATGTAGATTTGTCACAGGCCATTCACATTTCACAATTAGCTCTTCCCAATTTATGATGTGATGCCACAAGATTCTTTTTGCTCATACTGAATTTCAGATGAAGCCATACCTGTCAAGTATCCTGGATTGGCCGGCATTTCCCGTATTTCCGTGCTTGTTCGGCCCCTTTCCCACCGCCATCCCGTATTTTCAATGGTGGGGAAAGTAGCTACTGTGCATGAGCACCACTGCCTCTGACAGCCACGCATGCGCAGTAACCCATTTCCTGGCCTAAGGGGTTTCTGCGCATGCGCACAGAGGTTTCTGCGCGCACACACAGAGGTTTCTGTGCATGCGCACTGCTGCCTCTGACGACCATGCATGCGCAGTAACCCATTTCCTGCCAGGCGCCTGGAAACTTCCTGCGCATGCGTGCCCGGCTCCCGGATTTCCAAAACCGCAACTTAACAGGTATGGATGAAGCTGTTCTCCCAGAGCTAAGAAAAGCCATAATAATGGTTATTTCCACCTCTGACATTTTCTGCTGAAGTGTCACCAATGTATAATGTACAAGTGCTTACAAACACTCAGGAGAGAAACAGTAAGTCATAAGATCCTTTTGCATTTCACCCCCTCCATGCTGCTGATAAATGGCATCACATAGTTTGGAACCACACCATTTCGCATGAACCCTGATCAGCTTTTGGTGTTCATTTAGGTCTTTCATATACTATGTTCTTTAATATATGAATGAAGAGGTTTTGGTTATGCCTTGTCTTCAGAAATAACTTTAATTTGCATTTCCCCACTTATATTTTAATTGTGACATTGTCAAAAACACTCATTAGTTATTGAGGCAAATTGCCTGTTAAACATTGTTGTCAGGCCCAGGTGAAATATAACCTTCATCCTACCTTCAAGCTGTAACAAATGTCCACAGTATTTTTCCTGTCATGGAAAGAGGAGAAACATGCTGTCAAAATGATTGGCAGACACTGCAAGATTTTTCACTCCTTTATCAAAGCAAAAAGGTCAGCATAATTTTTTTTGGCAGCAGCAACATTAACAACAGCAGCAGCAAATGCTGTAAGGTGTTTATGCAACAACGTGCATTTTAAAAGCACTTGTGCAAAAAAAAATCATTAATGTTCAGAAAATAAGGCCTGAAATGGGGAAAAAACCTCCATAAACCTCTTGTAATCTCACTTACCAGGAATAAAAATTTGTAATGCTTTGTTTTCACCTGTATCTATATGTTCTGACTGCATTTGCTATTTTAGAGTATGAACCTTAAGATGGTGAAGAGCCCTCTTAACCTAGGGTGGTTGGAAATTATTTAGGACTACTTGGACTGTGGTGGCTGAAGTGGTTAAGTCAGTGAACTCACTGACTGGAAGGTCGGAGTTTGATTCCCGGTACTGCATGATGGAGTGAGCTCCCATCTTTGTCCCAGCTCCTGCCAACCTAGCAATTCGAAAGGAAGAAATTACAACTAGATAAATAGGTACCACTTCAGTGGGAAGGTAAACAGTATTCTGTGCACTCCGGTGTTGAGGCGTGCCTGCCACATGTCCATGGAAATGTCTGCAGATGCAGACAGTGCTGGCTCTTTGGCTATAAACAATGATAAGCACTGAACTGTAGAGTCAGATATGACTGGCTTTCAAGCAAGGATGACCTTTACCTACTCTTGACCTAGCCAGTCTGGTCAGGTTATCCTGCTATGGTAATAGAGTAGACCATACTGCCAGCAAGTTAATGCCAATCATCAGGCAGTGGTTAACTAACCTGGTCACCCTGAGGACTAACGGCTTTGGGTGGCAAAGTCCACAGGGAAGGATGATGGTCCCCAAGTGTGTTAAATTCCACTTGTATCCATATTGCTTCTTCATCAGTACTGGCCTCTGGGGCTGATGAAGACTTTATGTGCCAAATGGTCTCAGGACCAGAAAGTGACTCATGGAACTGGATCAGTGGTACAGGTGTCATGCTGCGATGCAGACTGCATTATATTGATCCCAGGTCAATCTTCATGGCTGATCATCATTAGGATAGCTAATACAGTATTCAGAATTAGATACAGTGATACCTCATACAACGTCCAAACTTGGTTCCACGAGTTTGGACTTTATACGGATTTGGACTTTGTATGAGGCATGCAAAATCCTAGCTGCAATGCCTCATACAATGTCCAAATCCTTGCTGCGTTGCCTCATACAACGTCGTTTCCATAGAGATACATTGTACTGTAACAGCACAGACTTCAGGGCAGAGTCAAGGAAATGACAGGAAACTGGCAGAACTTTAAGAAATCATTGTCTAAAGGCTAAATACATTACAAAAACATCAAACAACCCTGATTGTCCAAGAACCTGAAGAATGCTGCAAAAATCCCAGGAATGCCTCTAAAAATTCTGACAAAAAAATTCAAAAAAATCCAAAGTCGTGCTCAAAACCACTCCTAAACACTGTTTACCTCGTGCAAAACCCACAAGAGCAATGCCCGCATGTGTCCTGCCTTTTATACAATGCATCCTGGGAAAAACCCCAATCCTTCATACAAAGTCGTAGGGACTTTGTATGAGGCAACTTTTTTCAAGGAATTAGGCGATGTTGTATGAATTTGATGCTGTACGAAGCAGATTTTGTATGAGGTATTACTGTACTGTATGGCACTTAAAGAAGAAGAAGACTCTTGTCCTAACCTAATGTTCTGACAATGTCTGAATCCTTGAGCTGGAGGAGGCTAGGATCTGGTGTAACTTAATCTCTTCGTCACCCATTTCCCTACATCTTTTCTGGCAGATTAGGCAGTGGGATCCGTACTCAAATATATGGCTGTGGTGGTTATGGGATGGGCAGAGGTCCCTTGTGCAGAAACCCTTAAATTGCTAACAACAGCTACCAGTTGTATTAACAATTTCCCACACAACAGTTTTACCTGAACAGTTCATGAATATGTAACATTCCAAGAGGATAAAAATGCAATTCAATTCCTTACTTGGCCATTAAGATCACTTAATGGCCCAAGGGTGGTCACTCAAGCCATACTGTTTTCCAGACTTTTCACGGAAACAAACAAAATACCTAATGTACAAACACTTCCTTTAGATACACTTAATGTGCCCCCCTACCAAACCTCTTGTTTCATTAGCTATAAAATTCTCCTCAGTCTAGCTGATGTCCTCTTTGTTTAGAAAACCTCTGCCTGGGAAGAGCCAAACTAGGCCTTGCATTCAGTCGTGCAGTTTTGGGTACCCAAAAGGTAGGCTTTCATTAAAGACTCAGTGGACCTCTTGAGAACAGAAAAGGCAAAAGCCGCAGAACTCCATCCAGTATTTATATGTATGTTAAACAGCAGGGGGGGAATGGAAGGTACATCCTTGGTGATAAAAACAGGAGTTTTGCCCCATGGGAAATTAGATAATGTATGTGAAAGCTTAGAACATGGTGTACAATATTAGGCCTACTCTTATTTGGAAATAGCTAGGATTAGCCTATATTTACTTCCTCATAACATGGAAATACTTACTCCTTTATCCAAAGCAGTAAAATGTTTTGATATTTTCTTACATTCGTTAAATTACAGTTGAAGTCTGGGGAGACAGCTGCCAATGTTGCCAGAGAGCTTGCAGAGCAAACAAAAAGCCATCTCAACGCAGGGGACATCACCTATTCAGTTCGTGCCATGGATCAGTTGGTGGGTTTACTAGATGTGCAGCTGCGAAACTTGACCCCTGGTGGAAAAGACAGTGCTGCACGGAGCTTAAACAAGGTAAGACACCAAAGCCTCTGATGCAAAGGATGTTTCTGTTCTGTTCTCCCTGCCCATGGACCTTGCCTTCTATGCATTTTCCTGTTGGAAATTCTCTGTCTCAGACAGTTCTTTGGCTGTTAATGGAGATGAGTACCAACTCCTAAAGTCGGACATGACTGGCTTTTGAGCAAGGGCGACCTTTAACAACTCATTTTCAGTTAAAGATTTTGTTTTGTGTTATGGACAATTATTCAGTCATCTGGTGTCTGAAGTGGTACAGCCCACTGCAGTTCTGAAGAAGGCAGAATGGTATACCAAATTTCTAATCCTAGCCTATAAAGAAGAGATGTAAGGTACGTGTCCAGGAAAGACTCCCACACCCCTGGAGCCTATCCTGTAATGCTTCGTACACACCTACCTAATGCCACTGAGTTCAGCCCCGTGAGAGTCCAGAGGCTGAGAGTGGGGCCTGTGCCCCACAAAATGGGAAAAGGAATGGTAACTACAACTCCCAAGGTGCCTTGGGAGAAAAAACGGCAGTTTAACAACAAGGACTGGAAATAAAATGTTGGAAAGAGCTGATTTGCATGTTGGACTATGATTGGTTGAGAGTGAATGACTGATAGGGAAAGGTCCTGGAATTCCTGAGATAATCTTCTTAAGCTATAAGGAAGAGATGTAACGTACGTGTCTGGTCCTGTAAGTCCCACTCTACCCCTCCCCCTCTCTCTCTGTGTCTGTGACAGACACACAGAGAGAAACACAGATAGAGTGAGACAGAAAGAGACAAACAGAGACACACAGAGAGGAAGGGATGCGTGCGCCGCCCCAGCTCCAGCCCAAACCACACTGGCTGCAACCATGTTCAGGCCTGAGGGGGAACCACCCACACCCAGCCACAGCGGCAGCGAAAGGCACACAGGACACCAGGAGTGGAGCGATGAGAGGCCACAAACACCCCTGTAGCTCATCCAACAGCCCCCCCCCCAAGAACACCCGGGACGAAGTCCGGGTACCCTTGCTAGTGAAGAATATAATTTTGGCGATAAAAAACATTTCAGCAACAATAAATCATCTTCATCAAAGCCATAACATTTTCAGAAGCATTGTTAGGGATCTGAGTGGATTGAAACATGATGCTGCAGCAATCAAAAGCTATAACAAGGTTGAAGAAGGAGGAGGAGGCAGTGGTGGTGATGGTGGTGGTGGTGGTGGTGATGATGATGGTGGTGGTGGTGATGATGATAAAGTGAGATGTTCCTTCACATTACAGAGGAGTGTAACTGGCTCTTTACAGATTATCATAGCCTCCTTGTTGCAAACAGATTGCTGTTAGATCAGCTAGCTTTTTATTCAACATAACATTGTGCCCTGGGGTATTAAATAGATGGGTTACTCTGTCTTCTACCACCTAAAGTGTTCAAACTGTCTTGAACAATGATTCTTTTCAATGCAATCCAAGAATGGCTATGCTAACAAAGACATGACTTTGATAGAAAGCATACCTCGTTTTGACTATTGAGTATTTGGAAACAATGTCAGGCCTTAAGTGTTCATCCGAGAAAAAAAAGCTAATCTCCAGCTCTACAAGATTTCCAACCATAATCACCTCTTTCTTTTCAGGATACAGTTTCAATTGAGTTCTCTTCATTAGGCCAGTGACCACCAAGACTCTTGTTACTTTGGATGAAGGGGGAAAGGGATATTTGGTTGTCATCAACATGCAGCTACCTGTCCAATGTAAGATAGAGCATTTGAGGTTTATACAGTAAAACCCCTATTTACAAAAAAAAGTCAATTCCATAGGCTTTTGCTTAAACTGAATTATTTTTTAACTCAAAACAAACCCATAGGCAAAATGATTTTTATGTAACTTGAAGCAAACCTATAGGGAAGTGAATTTTTACGTAACTCGAACCAAACCCATAGGAAAAAGAATCTTTATGTAACTTGAAGCAAACCCATAAGAAATTGTGTAAATCAGGACATGGTTTTAGCATAAAATCATTATATAAGTCAAATTTTATGTAACTCGAGGCATTTGTTAGTTGGGGTTTTACTGTAGTAGTGAAACCTGGGTTCCAGACATTAACTTGCTTGCCATGCATTGGCTTGCATATTGTAATGATCGTCAAACCATTTTCCTCAGAAAATCTGGGTGTGAGATTGTACCAGACCAGAACGCTTTTAACTGCAAAGTCTGGCCTGGATTTTTCTTAATACCAGACAAGCTATGGGATCTTCAATAGCTCAATCCTGGCCAACCTGGACAAATTACAGACTGCCCTCTTCCTTTGGTTAGCTAGTAACCAGTCTTTCAGCCTAATCTTTGTAGCCTAATATACATACACACTCCCTTTACTGGTGTGAGGAAACACAAGGGCTTGAAGTTTTTAAAAAAGGTTTATTTAACACAACAGGTTTTTACAAACATCAACAGTCAGATTTCAAAAGGGGGGAAAACACGAAAGGCAGCTTTATCAAATACTTTTTAAAAGCTCTTAAGGCAAGACAGTTCCATACTTTAACCACACATTGGCAAAATAACATGCTTCTTAGACAGCTGCCAGTTTCAAAGCCCCTTCATTTTCTTCTCTTCTTATTTCTCCCCAGCTGGATAATTTATTTGCAATCCCCTTTTCTTAATTCACCTCAGGGTTCTCTAGAACCTTCTCTCAACCAATCATAGTCCATTATGCAAGTTAACTCTTCTCAACATTCTGTTTCTACTCGCTGCTGTTAATCTTCCCCAGCGTTGCCTGCTCTATTTTTACCAAGGCTACTTTCTATCCATTTGTACCCAAAACTCTGCACATGTTCTCAAACATCCATTTACTTTAAATACATTAATTCCTTATACAGGTGTACTGGCAAGTGTCACTGGGTTTACCAGGCTTTACTATCTACGAAGTGTGCATAGGATAGTTTTCTTTTACCCAGTGATGTGGAACTAAGTCACTTCGAATTCAGCAGGACTTGCTTAGGAAAAGAGTTTTGCTATTAATTGCTCATATTAATCAAATGATGTATTTTGATCACTCAAGAAATTAACCAGGCCAGAGGTCTTCTGTATTTAAAAAAAACTTGGTAAAAGTAGCTACCAACCCAAAGAAATTGACTGTTGCTGCTTCTGAAGCCCCACCACCACCACCACCACCACCACTTCTTTCCCCTATCTATACCTATAAATCTGAGCATTAACCGTTGTGATTTGACAAAGGATCCTTAGCCAGGCCCTACTAGCCCGTACCGAGCATTCATGCACTCGCCCAAACTGGGTACGGAGGTAAATGGGGGGGTTGAGAAATGCACCAGTGGGTCAGGAGCCCCCGAACGCAAGCAAAGGAAAAGGACTGCAATTCCCAACGTTCCTTGCGCTGTGCCGCACCAGGGCCAATCAGGCTGAGAGGTACGAGCAAAAGGAACGTTCGGAAATGCGCCGCGGCCAATCAAAATGGAGCTGCAGAAAAAAACCACTGCACAAACGGAACGCACAAACCCAAAACTACAAGCCCCAGCGTCCTGCACGCCATGAGCATGCAGAACGCTGAGGAAGCCGGCGTGCGAAAAATAAAAATAAAAAACACACGGGGAGAGCAAGTCCGCCGCAGGTGGACGCAGTGCCTCAAAGCCACGCAAACACCCACTGGCCTTCCTGCATGGAGCAACGGGGAGGAGAGGGACTCCCTTTCCTCCACACTACCCCGCCGAAGACATGGCGAGACCACCACCGGCCTCAACAAAAGTTGAGCCGGGATGGAAAAAACCACAACAACAGAGGGAGTTCAAGGGGGGGAAGGTATGGATGCCTTCGCCCCCCCCCCCTTGAAAGCAAAACAATTCCTCCGGAAAGCAAAGGAACCGGACGACGCTCTGCCTGATGCCTTTACTTTCCGAGTAAGTGTTTTGCTTTCAAGGGAGGGTGAAGGCATCATTGCCTTCGCCAACCCTTGAAAGTGAACCCATTCCCAGGTAAGCAAAGCCAGCGGACGGCGCTCCGCCCACTGACTTTACTTACCCCAAAGGTTTTTTGCTTTCAAGCGGGGGCAAAGGCAATGATGCCTTTTCCCCCCCTTGAAAGTGAACCCATGCCCAGGTAAGCAAAGCCAGCGGACGGCGCTATGCCCGCTGACTTTACTTACCCCAAAAATAAACCAGTAATTAAAAAAAAATCACAAACAAAAACATCCAAAAATAACCAAAATCAAACCCAAAAATAACACCAAGAAGAAACACACAGACCCCCCCCCCAATATATATATATATAACACTACAAACCCCCAAAATAAATTAAACCAGAGAACTCACCCAAATGACCTTCCTCCACGACGTCCGGAACTGAAATGAGGAAAGAAAGAGACTACTTACCGGAAGAAGCGACACCCAGAGGCCAGTAGAGAAAAACAGTCAAAGTAAAAGAAAACCTCAGCAGCACCACCCAGAGGCCACAGGAGAAAAAACAGTCAAAAATATTCACAAAAAAATCAAAAATTTCTAAAACATTTCTTAAATCCTGTGTACAGTTTTCACTCAAAAAACAAACAACTAAACACAGTTTAAAAACATTGAATTTTTTTTAAGAAAACATACTTACACTTTTTTAAAATTATTATCCAAGGTACAACTATTAAAAAAATTCACATAGTAAAACATTATTTGGTTAAAAAATTGTAAAAACTTATATCATCCTTTCCTCCTTTTTTTATCCAAAAAAAAAACCTTTAAAAAGCTGATCACAGTTTATAACAGCCCACGCGTATAAATAAACATTTTAAAAATCACAAAACCTTTCAACACCATTTAAAACAGCCCAGCACCATTTGTTCAAGAAAAAAAAGCCTTTACTATCCAACACAATTTAACATCTTTTTATATAACAAGACACATAAAAAACCTTCCAAAACAATTTAAAACAGCCCGGCACCACCAGGCAAACTCTGCTAGTAAGGAATAGGATTCTCACATCATGATGCTGGTTTTGTTTGTTTGTTGTTTTTTACAGATTTAATACATAAATTACTCAATGTGTTCATTAAAATTCAGAGGATTAATTGGCTGGAACCAAGTCTAAATATGTAGCAGATGGAGATAGTTCTAAAGTGATACAATAGACCATATAATTTCAGACAACAGATGGGGTAGTCTATTTTTAAATTATTCCCTCATGTAGAGATTTCCTTGCTTATTGAATTCTTCTTCTTATTCTCTTTCTCCTCATTTCTTTCCTTCTTTTTGTCTGCAGGTAAATTTAAATGTAAAGTAACATTCAAAAGTATAGTCCCTCAGTTTCAATCTGGGATTGTGTAATCCATTCTGCCATTTCTTTTAACAAGGTATCCTCAAACTTGTTTAATTGGATAAAGTCTTTATTTCAGTCATTGTGGCTCAAGTTCTTCCATACCTACTATAATTGCTCTAAAAGTAAAGAATAACCTATTGCCTCAAAAGTAACTGAGCTATACTATTTCTTTTGTTGAAAAACCTAAGCAAAAGCCAACCTAAAAAAGAAGATGAAGAATGTGTTTATGATCCAGGTATGCCTGGAGTTGCTAAGCAACCATGTGTTCAATTAGGTTGCTTGGAAACAGGAAGTCAGATACTGGACTGTAATTTACTTGGGTCATCAATCCACTAGGGAGCAGATGAATAATTGCTTCTTGCAAACTTATAGGCATCTTTTCCATCATTATTTAAAATTTTGTAGAACATGTACAGTAGAGAGTAACAACTGAGAAAGTGTATATGGGAAGCAAAAGCTCTCCCTTCAAAATGTTGTTAGCCAGAAATGCCAAAGATTCAATAGACATGTGACTGCAAATACTCCTTCAAGTCCTCTGTCAGCATCTGAAGACTTACAAACTGAAAACTATCCAAGCCCATTTAGCAAGATAATATACAATTATGCCTACAGTTTGGACAATGGCATTTACACTGCATCCAGATCAGATTTGATGCAAACAATTTCATCTTTTTGAGGCTTTGCAAACATTTCCTCTTCTGAACCAGTCCCAAGGCCTGCAAGAATGCTATAATGTCACAGAATTTTCATTCTTTATCATTTATCTCATTTACTACACTGAAATATTGTTTTAAATTTTTTGCCACTTGGAATATAACTATACCCAAAAAAATCTTTATCTTCTCCTTCGTGGTTCATGAGCATTCATACTATTGGGGTTTCCCTCCGCGCATGCGTGGTGGCTGGTTCTTCCAAGCTTAGCCTTTTTTTCAAAAAAGTGCCCCATCCCAGCATGCCTAGCGTCGGCACCACGCCCTTTCCTCAGTTCTATTTGCATAGCCACGGAAAACTGGTGGGCATGTGCGAAGGGAAAACCCAATAGTATGAATGCTCACAGGACCACTCGGAGAACTACGTTTACGGTAGGTAATGTACCCTTCTCTTTTTTAGAAAACATGTTTGTATAAAGCTCTTTAATATTAATTTAAAATTAACAGAAATTTTATTTTAATTCAGCAGTAAACTCATTATTTCTCTTTCCTTTTTTCACAAGTTCTCTTTTTACCTTTCTTGGAGAGTTACCAAGCGGTTTGGCTGCTCTATGGCTCTTTTCTTTTTTAAAGAATTTTTGGTTTGAAAAATGCTTGTATATTCTATGGTTATCATAAGATAAGGTTCTTCTTTATTTTGACCTGTCATGTGTAATCAGATTTTGTTTGTGAATGAATATTTTGTTTCTTTTCTCTTGCATAATCTCATATTTTATCGTATACTTTTTCCAAGAAGAAAGATCTCTTTAATATAAGCTTTGCTATTCTCCCATAATACTGTTCTTGTTCAATCGGCCATTTACTAGTCTCAATATCTCAAAGTAAGCTGTAATATTTTGACAGTTTTCTTCTTGGAAAAATACTTGTAAGCTTTCTAGTCCATACAACTTCAGGTGTATTTGTTTCACATTTCAGCAGAACCCCATTTTGTTTACAGAAGAGAAAAAGATAGTAAAGCAACAAAATGGGCTTTGCTCATACAGCTTATCTTAACAGACATCCATGGTCAAGAATCAATCACTCAATACTGAAATGCAGATAGTCCTGAGTTTCATACCAAGCTTATTAATAGTTCACTTGCCAGACTCAGTAGTTCACTTTATCTTTGTCCCCAATAATTATCCAAAAAGCAATCATTTTTCCCCATGCAAATCCGAAGAAGGATTTTGATCTTGAACAACAAGTGTAACTTGAATGCATCTCTACGTATGGAAGCCATTTATCTTTGCTTTCCAATGGGGTTGTTATGCCCATATTGGATTCAAAGTCAGCAGCGTTCCATTTCTTAAAAGTTCAGGACAAAAACCCATGATGGGAGGGCTGTAATATCATGGGCTAGGTCTTTATGATAGCTAAGAGCTGGGTCACAAAGTACTATACCATTTCTGGTCAATTTATTGTAAGAAATAAGGCACAAAGGGTAAAATCTGGATAAAACCCAATTAACCACTCAAGAAATCTGGAGACACAGCTCAATGTACCCCAGCTCTGCAACACCAAATTTTTCTGAGCCATACACACTGCTGCAGTGTTATGGGCAGCACACGGCCTGTCTACTGAAAATTGTTTCTAGACTCTAGCACCTGTTTTACCAGTACAAGTACAAATCTTTTCCCTTTGCTCCTGTCTATTTGGTGTATTGGCATTATGTAAGAGCCACCTTTATGCTGAGCCAGTAAGCCTAATGCCAGGTGGGAATGGCTGAAGTCAAGGCTTGAAAGCTACCTTGGACACAACAATCAAACTTCTTCCCCAGCATTGCTTACCTTCAGATTGGTCTCCTTAGAAGGCTGAAGATTCAGCACAGCCACATCCTTAGGCTTCAGCCAGTCCTACATTTAAATCGCAATCAAATATGAATGGAAATCACATAGTTTATGTTTTTCGTATTTAGATGTGCTTTCTGTTTATGCTTGGAGACTGTGACAAACTTGTGAATGACCTTCTCTGGACATAGAGGGCACTAGTGTTTTCTGAATCCAGATGATTCTTCAAACCATGTTCAGTGGGGATGTCTTTTGAGGCTTGGATTCATTGACTGGTCTCTATATGTGCTAACTGTAAACCTCCTGCATACCCATAATGTTCTATGTATGGTGCTCAGAGATCATCTCACCATTATCACATACTTGTGAATTCTTAAGTAACATCATAATTATTAATCCTGGGAAAGCTTTGAAAATATATTTTGAACTAGCCATTTGATTCTTAAAAATAATCTTAACTGGAAAGACAATATGTAATGTTTACAGTTTATGTTCTAGTATTAATTATTAGGTGAGCATGTAGCACTGAGATACTGTTACAGTTAGTATGCTGCTGTTGAGATATTAAAGTATCGACACAATATTGAGCTGCTTCTAAGAAATTGGTTGGAATTTTTTAAAGAGCAATTAGCTTTTGTAAAAAAATGTTGGGTGTAATTTTCCTTTCTCATGACACTATTTTTTATATTCTATGTTTATAACTGCTATTGCTGTGGAATCAGCTTCAGAAACGAGAACGTTCCTGCAGAGCCTACGTCCAGGTATTTTCAGCTTTTTAAAGAAAAAATTACATATACTGTATAGTTCTTCTGCATTGCATTTGTTTATGACTGTTCCAGCTGTTCCTGTTACTACTACAATTACAAAGAGTACTACTGCTGCTGAATCTGTAGACATGACAAAAACAGACTACTCTATCTCCAACTTGGTTACATTCTAAACCAGGAGTTCTCAACCTTTTAAAGCGGGGGGCCAGGTCCATACCTGTCAACCCACGGCTCCGGAAAAACGGGACCTGCGCACATCGCTTGTGCGCAGGTCGCTTTCCACGCATGCGTGGAAGGGTTTTACCCCTTCCACGCATGCGTGGAAGCGCTACGCCGCTTTCACAGCCCCTACGCAAGCGGCGTAGCACTTCCGCGCATGCATGGAAGAGGTAACCCTTCCATGCATGCGTGGAAGCGCTACGCCGCTTGCATAGGGGCTGCGAAAGCGGCATAGCACTTCCGCGCATGCACAGAAAGCGTTTCCCCCGCTGCTAAATTACGGGGTATTGGCAGCGCGGGGCGGGTTATGACGTCGATTGACGTCAAATTACGGGGTTTACCCGGCCAAATCGGGATGGCTGACAGGTATGGCTGGGTCACACTCCCTCAGACAGCTTAGGGGCTGGACGGCCTTTTTGCCCTTCCTCCACACTTCCTGGTGTGGTGGAGGCGGTGGGGGCCACATGAAATGGCACCACAGGCCGCATCCGGACCACAGGTCACAGGTTGAGAATCCCTGTTCTAAACAAATAATAAAGACAGCAATAGTGGGAGGGGAATGATGAAGCAAAAACATTATTGCAAAGTGTTTGGAGATAGAGTGAGATCACACCAAGTGTACAAAAACCCTGTTTACCAAAGGATTTTCTCAGTAGATAAGGATTATCTTACAAAGGGTTGTTGTTCAGTCGCATAGTCGATTCTGACCCTTTGCAACCCTATAGACCATCGTCCTCCAGGCACCTCTGTCCTCCACCATCCTCCTCAGCCTGCCCAGCTCTGTGCCCACTGCATCCACGATGCCATCTAGCCATCTCATCTTTGGCCACCCTCTTTTTCTTTTGCCCTCCACCTTTCCCAGCATCAAGGCCTTTTCAAGTGAATCCTCTCTTCTCATTTGATTGGCACAAAGAGTGTCTTTGCCCTCTGTGTGAGATCTTGAGATGGAGCTGGCAGACAGCACCTTAAGCTGGTAAAATATTGTTTTATAACGTGATCAGAGTTGTATGTCACTTCCATAGATGTGGTAACATGGAGATTTGTTCCCAGTTTTAATATTCTTAATGACAGCAAGTGTTTCGTCTTCATCATTATCTGATTCAACTTCACCTTATTTAGCCCATCTGGGGGAATGCTTAGCCAAAAGTATCTTTTCAGGAAATTTTATTTATTTGTTTATTTATTGTTAGATTTCTATACCACCCACTCGACCACGGCCGACTCAGGGCAGTTCACAACATGAATAAAACAGATAAAAACAGAGTTAAGAAACCACCCCTAAAAAGGGGTGCAGGTACCGAGGAACCATGGGAAATCCACTGCCACATTTAGAAGTGATCATTGTGAGAATTTGAGCTCAGAATGATCACTGCATAATATTTTTTTAATGAGGTTCTTACATGTGGGAGATGAATGAAACCTGGTGACATTGGCGAAACACTTCTGATAGCATGGGGTATCAATATAACTCCCATTAGTTGTATATTTCCCACTCCAAACCTAGCCATCTGGTCTTGCAGGATGAATGGTACTGAAAGTTACTAATAGGTCCTAAAGAATCGATGTTATTCCAGTCCTATTAATGTGATTCTTTGGGTCCTAGTAAATGTCACCAGCAAAGGCAACTAAATTCTAAAACTGGGATAGAAGCTGGATAATAATTATTTTGTTCCAGAAATTATTCTTGGTTGAAAGGATTTTTGCTGGAGAAACTCCGTTCAGGGGACACTCAAATGAGACTCTTTTCATGTCCCCAAGATCTTTTCCCACCGAAGTGGTCCCTATTTATCTACTTGCCATTTCTTGCTTTTGATCTGCTAGGTTGGCAGGAGCTGGGACAGAGATGGGCACTCAATCCGTCATGCAGTCCCCAGGTCTCGAACAGCTAGATCTTGCCAGCCTTCCAGCTAACAAGGCGAGCTTCTTAACCACTGAGCTATCACAGCCCCAGAAACTAGATTAAAATGGTTAATCAGATTAGAATTGAAGATCCCCCCCACCCCGGCTTTCTGCTTTTTGCGGGGAAAAACTGCCCTGGAACTTAAAAGTGGGCTTTTGAGAAGAGCAGATGGATGGCCTTGAAAAGTAATAAATGCAGCTGAGCCTGTTGCCAGCTGAGTCATACAACTTAGTATGCAACAGACAATGTCTATGGAGGTTTCTTAATTTAGAAACAACTCCGCTGGCAACAGATAATAACTAAAGAGATATCCTAATGTACAGAAATTTGCCTCTAAAAATTACACTGTTTGCACAATTGTGCAAATGGATTCCAGCCAATACACACCTAGCCAGACCAGGGATGATTTTTTGTCATATCAAAGCTGATAAGCCAATATCTGTAGAAAGTTCAACACACACAGGAGAAAAAAAGGTTGTGTCAGAAAAGACCAGCCATTAGTCTCATTAGATGGAAAGATCTAGTTTAGTTCTTTATAAAGAAACTTTGTCCAAGATTTGCTGACTGTAGCTGAACCGAAAATTCAATTTTTAAAATGTCATGATGCATAGTATCACTGCCTTCATAGGGGGCGGGTTAAACATTGTTTTAATCCTAGCTCAGTAGGTACTCAATCCAGACTCCTATACTGCCTGGCCATCTCATCCAATAAAGCTGGAGACATGTGCCTCTGAGCCTTAGAAAAAAATGATGCAAGGCTAGGCATCAATAGTTTGACCAGTTGCCATATATACCCACACCTTTAATTTTCATGTTTTGTCTGCTTTCTGTCTGGAAGAGAGCAGGGCACCAAACAAATGAACCATCCATCTCTCATAATTCGATTGCTGGCTTTTTGCTTGTTTTAAAGAAACTCCTTTTCATCAAGTGGCAAACTACATTGGTGCTTCATGCCTATTTTATTTTCCCCTTGCCATCTTCCTCAGTTTCCTTACACAATTCTTTTTGACAAGCCTAGAGCAGAAATTGGCTTGCCTTGTGATGTGCCTATAACATACCTTATACCCTCTTCTAGGTGAAGTATGGGTTGGGTCTGCAGTTATAGTCTTTCCCTGGAACCAGGACACAGGAGGCTGTGCAGGCCATTGGCTTAGTCCATCTAAGACACAGCATATTCAGGGAAAACAGCTGTTGTTGATTCAGAAGCTGCCCCACAACATCTGGCCTGGGCACAACCTGAAATGTGAGTGCGATGTAGAACAGGAACATACATTTGATTTCAACACAAGTCCTAAAAATTAATGTGTTTTATGAGGAATTAAACTTTTTTTAAAAAAAATCATCCTAAATTTACTGCAGTTAATTAAACTGTATGAATTGGTGTTTCACTGATTGAATTCAAGATTTAAAATTATCTATTCTCTCCATGCCATAAATAGAAATCATATCACACACCCTTTGTTTATCTTTAGTAAAGATATTCAGCTATGTAAAATAATTCCAGGACTCCAATTTCTAACTGGACAATGTCAGGTCAGACCATGTCACCTGATTTATTTATTTATTTAGCTACTTTCTTTAGCTAAATAGGTATTGCTGTACTTAATTGCCTATTGAGACCTTCATGAGATACATAAGGAGGGAAGAAGTGTGTGCCACTTGCCAGTACCTCTTGTATCCAGCAAGTACACATTGATCTCCTAAAGAATTAAACATCTGTACAAGCTCAGGGGGGGGGGAGGCAAAAATGCTGAATAATATTTTTAGGCATTATCTGTTGTGAAACAAGTAAAGCCGTGTCATGACAAAGCTACGACCAATCCGGGACCTGCGCAGAACGGTTCTGGGAAGGTCGCCTTCTACGCATGCGTAGAAGGGTTCTACGCAAGCGTAGAAGGGTTCAACGCAAGCGTAAGACAAAGCCTGCATATTTGGAGCAAGAGAGTGATTATTTCTTTGCTAAGTGTGCTTTTCCGGCTGTTGACAGTGATTACTTAGTTCAGGCACACAGCTTTCTGTCACTGTCATTGATTCAGTGTGTTCTTTTTGGGAAATCTGTTAAAAACTAGCATTGTCACTTGTTCTGGTGTTTTCTAGTTAGGTTTTGCACGCATCTGTCACTTCTTTCCAAGGTCTGGCATGAGGGTCCATCACACAACAGCAAAGTGTCAGAGGCTGGGGCAGAGGAAGCAAGATGAGAGAAATGGAGCCTGGCAAAGGGAAGCAAAGGACAAGGCATTGGGGAAGCACCATTAAATCTCACATAAGCATTGATCCACCAGGAAGTTTGGACACAAGAGATTGAGGCCTGAATAAAGTAGCAACACGTGGACTACAACAGGGATTGTCAACCTACAGCCCATGGGTCAGATGCGGCCCACAATACTATTTCATGTGGACCACTACCACCACTACCATCACACCAGGAAGTACCATGTGGTGGAGGAAGGGTAAAATGGCTGCCCGGCCCCCAAAGCTTTCTGAGGGAGTATGACCCGGCCCCTGGCTTTAAAAGGTTGAGAACTCCTATACTACAAGTTTCTATCCAGTACTGTCCTATATTAAGGAATGGTACTGCAGTGGCTCAAGTGGCTAAGATGCTGACTAGGAGGCGGAAGGTCAGCAGTTCGATTCCCGAGTACTGCAGGATGGAATGAGCTCCTGTCTTTGTCCCAGCTCCTATCAACCTAGCAGTTCGAAAGCAAGAAATTGCAAGTAGATAAATAGGGACCACTTCGGTGGGAAGATAACAGCATTCTGTGCGCTCCAGTGTCTAGTCATGCCTGCCACATGACCATACCTGTCAACCTTGAGACCTTCATGAGATACATAAGGAGGGAAGAAGTGTGTGCCACTTGCCAGTACCTCTTGTATCCAGCAAGTACACATTGATCTCCTAAAGAATTAAACATCTGTACAAGCTCACAGGGGTGGGGGGAAGAGGCAAAAATGCTGAATAATATTTTTAGGCATTATCTGTTGTGAAACAAGTAAAGCCGTGTCATGACAAAGCTACGACCAATCCGGGACCTGCGCAGAACGGTTCTGCGAAGGTCGCCTTCTACGCATGCGTAGAAGAGTTCTACGCAAGCGTAGAAGGGTTCAACGCAAGCGTAAAACCCTTCTACGCATGCGTAGAAGGCGACCTGCGCAGAAGGGCTGTGCAGTACCTCCTTTCCCCCGCTGCCAAATTCCGGGGTTTCGGCAGCACGGGGCGGGAAATGGCGCAAATCGGCGCCGAAAACCGGGAAATCCCGGCCAATCCGGGAAGGTGGACAGGTATGCACATGACCATGGTAATGTCTGCAGAAACAGACAACGCTGGCTCATCAGCTTTGAAACAGAGATGAGCACTGAACCCTAGAGTCAGATACAACTGGCTTTCGAACAAGAGAAACCTTTACCTTTACTCAGTGGGCAAAATGCACAACCTTATCATGCAGAACCATTGTATGGAGATTAATATGCTATATTACATTTTAGTAATTGTATACAGTATATGTATAGACCTGCAAAGTGTGAAAACTGTTGGGCAGTGCCACAGATTGTACTTCCCTGCAATTTACCCTCCAAGCATTCATACTTCTCCTTGGCCTTTTAGGCTCCATTACTAGATAGGATTGATAAACTGTCTGGGATTAGCGAATCATAGATTTATAGAAGCATAGAACAACTGATTTGGAAGGGGCCTCTTAGGCCATCGAGTCTGACCCCCTGCTCAATAGCATCTGTGATTTACTATATTTTCAGAGAAGCAAGGGAAGGTGATACCTTTATTAGAACACTATTTTTTTAATGCTACCTTTGAACCTATACTAGTGATGCTCAGCTTATGTACCAATATATTACGGGGTGGGGGAGGGGGACAATATTAAAGTTCAAATGCTGTGGCAGATGTCCATTCCAGGTCTGTTTCTTAAAAGTGAGTTGTAAAATGCAAGCCGCAAGCAAACATCCACCCCTGATGGCCTTTACTTGGATTCTCACTCCCAATTCACCAAATAAAGGGCTGGCAGGCATTCAGCATTTCTCCTTCTCCATTGCCTTATTTTGAAACTGAAAATTGCTATTTGGCCAAAAATTAAGGTTACACAGAAATGTGGCAAGCTCTATATTGGAGAACTGGGAATAAATGTTAGCCTGCCCACTTGAGAAATCCTGTAGGTAGATCTAGACTAAGCCTGTGTTTTCCTCTCATCAATAACTCGCAGGATGTGTTTATCAGTAAGAGAGAGTCCTCTTCTTGCACACTTCATTTTCCTTATGCTTGCTCAGTGTAGAGGAGATTTTTGTGTGGCATTGCCATAAGACTGAATAACTTGAGAATTTAAGCTTATTGAATCTCTGAAATGCAACCGAATGAATCTTTTGTAATAGAATAACAGTGTTACAAAGGGCTTATAAGGCCATTGAGTCCAACCCCCTATTCAAAGCAGGAATCTAAGACTTAGTCAACGTATATCTGACAGATGTTTGAAATGGTAGCCATGTTAGTCTGTGCAAGCATATCAGAGAGTAAACAAAACAAAAGACAAAAAACATTGTGGCACCTTAAAACAGCAGTTAGTCTTTAAAGTACCACAATGTTTTTGTCGTTTTGTTTGTTTACTCTCAGATATTTGACAGGTGGTTGTCTGGTTTTCTCTTGAATGTCTCCAGCATTAGAGCGCTCACTACTTTCTGGAAGAATAGGTTCCAGTGCTATACTGCTCTAATAGGCAGCGAGTAAAAGAGAGTCATTCACTACCATTTTGAAATTCCCAAGAACAGGCATGGAGGAAGATATTTGGAGTCAGTATAGAACCTGAGATACTTGGCAGGAATAAAATGGGTGGAGGAGTCAGACCCTTGTTGCTGATAAAGGAGAAGCTAAGTAGACATCACTCCCTTCACATACTAATTCTGTTGCTTCAAGTAATAGCTTCCTTGCATCACTTCAAAACAGGGAAACCGTGTGAACTAGAGTTTGCGAGTTCAGATGTCTAACATGATATTCAGTGAAAGTGCCCTTGAACTTCTAGAGAGGAAGATGCTAATGACTGTGAATATAAATAAAAATCATTGAAATGATTGATACATTTTTTTTTCAACCTGCTTAAGATGCATTGTTTCTTCATACCTCTTAAAGATTTGTGAAATGATTGTTTTCCAGACTTAGGGTTCATTATTCTATATGTTGTAATACTCCTGTTTTTGTGTTGGGCTTGCCATGGCTAAAATCAATTTAAAGATTAGTAACTAATTGATGGGTTATTATTTTTGGCTGGTGCAGTTTGCTTATTTTGAAGCATATTATTTTGAGTCATTTCGGCATGTGCAATTGCCTCTGTTGGAATAAATTGATACAGAGTTTTGGAATCTAGGATACCCTGCAGTCCAAACTTGTAACGTTTGAATATATATATATATATATACTAGCAAAGGTTGCCCGGCGTTGCCGGGCTGTTTTAAATAGTGTTGGGAAGTTTTTGTTGTTGTTGTTGTTAATGTTTGTAAAGAAGAGGTTAGTCTATAATTGAAATTTTTAATTTTTTTATTTATACAAATTTTTTCCGATGGCCTGTTATAAACTGTGATGAGTTTTCTTTGGTGTTTTGGTTTTGTGGATGAAAAAAAGAATAAAAGATGATATACTTTTTCGAAAAACTGTTGGGGCCTTTTGTGTGGGGCTATTGTGTCTTTTTGAATTTTTTTTATTATTGTGGGCAGCAAGTGCTGCTGGTAGGGGTTATCTTGTATTTTGACTGTTTTTTCTCTTGTGGCCTCTGGGTGGAGCTTCTTCCAGTAAGTAGTCTCTTTCTTTATTCATTTCTTTTCCAGTCTTTGTGGTGTGAGGTCATGTGGTGGTGAGTTGGCTGTTTTTCTTTATTTGTGGTGGTGGTGGTGGTTGGATTTTGTGGTGTTTGGCTGGGTGCTGGGTGTGTTTGGAAATGTTTGTTGTTGTTTACTTTTTGGTGTTATTTTTGTTTGGTTTTGTGTATTTTTGAATGTTTTTGGTTGTTTGTTTTTGTGTTTTTTGGTGTCCTACGGGGGGATCCCCTCTCTGCCATCTCCCCTGGCTCTAGAAGGCTTGGGGGGACAGGCTCCTTTTGTCCACCCAAACCTTCTAGACTCATGGGACCCAGGAGAGGTGATCAAATCCAGGCTACCCTCTGATATTAAAAGGGAAATCTCAATTGAGGATTCCCCTTTAATATCAGTGGGGGAGGGTGGTTGTGATCCCCCTCTCCGCTGGCTTCCTTGGGTTTGGGAGGGTTGGGTTGAGAAAAGGGGTTTGTCTCCCCAACCCTTCCGGACCCAGGAGAGCCATCGGAGAGGGGGATTCTGCCCCCAAATTCCGTTTTTAAAGAGAAGTAACCGCTTGGCTTCTTTTCTTTAATATGGGGCGTGTGTGCGTGTGGGGAGGGGAATCCCCTCTCTGCCAGGTCTCCTGGGGTCAGGAGGGTTGGGGAGACAGGCTCCTTTGGTCCCCCCAACCCTCTCAACCCCAGGGGAGCCAGTAGAGAGGGGGAGCACAACACCCCCCCACCCAGTGATATTAAAGGGGAAACTCCGATTAGGAGCATCAGGCGCCGTTGGGGAGGGGGGCTTTGGTTCCCGCGGCTTGGCGGACTTGCTCTCCCGGTGTTTTATTTTTGTTTTATTTTTTGGGCGCTGGCTTCCTCAGCGTTCTGCGCGCTCATGGCGCGCAGGACGCTGGGGATTGTAGTTATGGGTTGGTGCTTTGTGTTTGTGCTGCGTTTTTTTAAAATGGTTTTCTTTTGATTGACTGCGGCGCATTTCCGAACGCTGCGCCATGCGAGAGCCTCTCAGCCTGATTGGCTCTGGCGTGGCGCGGTGCAAGGAATGTTGGGAAGTGAAGTTTTTTCCGTTTCTTCGCGTTTGTGGAGCTGTTGCCCCACTGCTGGTTTTCTCAATCCTTCGTTGACCTGCGGACCCAGATCGGCCATATATATATTCCAATTGTAGCGCTGCATTGCTTAAGCACTTATGTACTATAACACTTTGAGATATATATAAAAGGTGGTTAGGTTGAACTGAGGAAAAATTAGAGTATCAAATTCAGGCACCAGAGGCATGGTGTCAGTCTTGTAACTTTTCTTTTAAACCATTTGAATTATATGCTGCATTAGACACTGACTGGGAGGCGGAAGGTCAGCAGTTCAAAACCTGAGTACTGCATGACGGAATGAGCGCCTGTCTCTGTCCCAGCTCCTGCCAACCTAGCAGTTCGAAAGCAAGAAATTGCAAGTAGATAAATAGGGACCACTTTGGTGGGAAGGTAAACCGCGTTCCATGCACTTCGGTGTCTAGGCATGCCTGCCACATGTCCATGGAAACATCTGCAAACACAGACAGCACTAGCTCTTTGACTATAAACAGAGATGAGCACTGAACCCTAGAGTCAGATATGACTGGCTTTTGAGCAAGGGTGACCTTTACCTTTACACTTAAGCACTGATGCATTATGTCACTTTAAAATATTTAAAAATATTTAGCAATGTTTATGCACCAATCCTGGGGCTCCAACGTACCAGATCACTAATAAATGCGGCAATTTGAAAACCCATGTATTCCCCTGGACCAATAAACTGGATGGCTTACTGTTGGAGTAAGATTTCTTCCATTAGGATGCACACACTGATACAAATCAACTTTTATAAAGCTGAACCAGCTCCCAATTTATTTCTGTAGTGCAGTTTGATATTTTTCAGTATTGGTAAAATCATTCATCTCGTGGTACATGGAACCACAGCCCACAATCATCACCCTTCAAGTTGTTAGCTACAATACTATTCTCATCTCCATTTGGTCAGAGAAAACATGTCTCCAATTGAGAGTTCAGGTCATGCTCACTGTTCATAATGCTTGGATGTTAAGATGTGCAATTTATTTATTTTAAGAAATCTGGCCTTTCTGATGCATAAATGAATAACTTAATTCCTACCTTAATTAAGGCTTTTTGATCCTATAGCTACTTATGTAGTTCAATATTTGAACTTTGGATAATACCAGTCAGTAGCAAACCTGCTCTCTACGGGTATCTACTCCTTACAGCAGATAAGTGAGGCAGGCTAATACTTTCATTCCCAATATATTACTCAACATTAAACAGATGTACAAATAAATACTGTACCGCACTGGAGAATATCTGCCTCCTGTAGTCGTATGGCAGCTGATCTCCAATGAGGCTGACGGTGTAGAGAGGGTAAGGTCAACAGAGGAATATCAAATCAGGGTAATGAGCCTCCATTGGCAGGGATCTTTGTTATCAATAATATTTATTGCCTTTTCTAAAAACAAGTAAACAATGAGCCAGGAATTGTTTGAGATCAGCAGTATGTCTTTCAAACATTCTCTTCATTTTACTACTAAGAAAGGAGAAACAGATCAATCAGAATAAAAAGATCTGATGGAGACCTGGATGTTGGTTGTGATATCTGGGGGATCCAACCCACTCTTCTGCCTGAGAGGAAACCATAAAATGAAAACTCTGGTTCTTTCCTAGAATTAGCATGTATGAGAACGAGAGAAGAGTCTTACATTGCTCCCCTTATTTCTTCCCCAAACTGACAGATGCCCCATGTGTTTAGAAAGTTTTGCTACATTTCTTGCATTCATCTGAAGCTTAAATTGTCAATACAGAGTAGAGCTCAAGAGGGAAACAGCTGCAGCAGGATGATGATGATGATGATGATGTACATTCAAGTCAATTCCAACTTATGGCAGCGTTTGCTAGTGTGAATTACTGAGAAGTACTGGTGATACTGGATTTTACTTTCCTAGGATCTAAGATCACTGCAGATGGCGACTGTAACCATGAAATAAAAAAGACGACTGATTATGGGGAGACAAGCTATGAGAAACTTGGGGAATATAGTGAAAAGAAGAGACATCACCTTGAAAACAAAAATTTGTTTAGTCAAAGCAATGGTATTCCCGGTGGTAATGTATGGGTGTGAGAGCTGGACCATTAGGAAAGCTGAGCGCAGAAGAATAAATGCCTTTGAAATGTGATGTTGGCGGAGAGTCCTGAGAGTCCCCTGGACAGCAAAGATTAGAAGAAATCAACCCTGACTGTTCATTGGAGGGACAAATAGTGAAGATGAAGCTAAAGTACTTTGGACATCAAATGAGAAGGGAGGACTCACTTGAGAAGGCCTTGATGCTGGGAAAGGTGGAGGGCAAGAGAAGAAGGGGCGTCCAAAGATGAGATGGATAGATGGTATTGTGGATGCAATGGGCACAGAGCTGGGCAGGCTGAGGAGGATGGTGGAGGACAGAGGTGCCTGGAGGAAAATGGTCCATGGGGTCGCAAAGGGTCAGAATTGACTGTGCAGCAACAGCAACAACAACTGGTGAAACTGTGGAACCATGCAGCTTGCCCAAAGCTGCACAAGTGACTGAGAACATCACCCCATCAGCTACACATCCACTAGGTCAGTGATGGCGAACCCTGGCATTCCAGGTATTCTTGAACTTCAATTCCCAGAAGCCCTGATCAGCAGGAGTGCTGACTTGGGCTTCTGGTAATTGAGAATCCAAGAACACCTAGAGTGCCAAGGTTAGCCATCATTGCACTAGGTGATCTCATCCGGCCCTCTTTCAGGAGGGACAGTGAGGATTTGAACTTTTGGGCCCTTGTTCCACAGCCAGGCAGTCCAGCTCATCAAGCTGTACCAGGTATGTTTGCAGCTGTATGCCAGTTTGTAAATGTATAGAGTTCAGTGATAGAAGGCATATCTCTTTCACCAGCTGCTTCTTACTTATTGTAATAATGAATGGAAGGTGTTCATTGAAAATGGTATCTCTTCCCCCACCTCTCTTCTTCACAGGCCATGGTTGAAACTGTCAATAACTTGCTGCAGCCACAGGCTTTAAATGCATGGAAAGACCTCCCTGCCAGTGATCAGCTGCGGGCAGCGACCATGTTACTGGACACAGTGGAAGAAAGTGCCTTCGTGCTGGCTGACAACCTTCTCAAGACTGACATTGTGAGAGAGAGTACTGAAAACATTCGTAAGTAGAAAAAAATAACTGGAGGGGTCTCTTTCATTGACAGTTGTGTTTCTGCTTGGTTGCTTGAGAACAAGAGTAGCAGAGCTTGTGGGATACAAGTGACCTCCTGCCTTCCACAGCTGTCAGTCTGCAAGAGGTTTTTGGCAGTCTGTAAATCTTCAGTCTAGTTGGTCAAACTAATTGGCTAAGAAAATTGCAGTATATAACAAACTTCAGGTAAAAGTGAATTTTCTAACAAAACATGGTAGGCCCTCCTTAAGTGAAATAACCAAGGAATCCCACGGGCTGAAGAAATAGTTGATAAGACTAGTGACATTTGTATTTGTATATATGACATTCATATCCCACTTTTTCATTAGAATTTCTAAATTCTTCATATCCCTAGAGGGCTAGATTTACCATCCTTTTTGGTTTCCCTTACCTAGAAAAGTTAACATAATGGAATAAAATTCACCAGCAGCTTTAATACAGCTTGTCACAAAAATATGTCAATTTTGGGCTGACCTAGTTTCTTCCTGTCTTAATAAAAATGAAGAAAAAAGTATTGCTGTCTTGAGCACCATGTCATGGAAGCAAAATTCTAGGAGAGGATAAAAATGTTCAAAATAAATAAAGAAATAAGGTGGATCAGATTCATTACCCTTGTTTCATTTTTCCTGTCTGATGTGGCCTCTGCTGCAATCTTAATATATAAAGCAAAGACGTACGTTTTTATGTCCTGCATGCCCTCCCCCACCTCATGGCCCACCCACTCGACAATCGTCTCGGACCTACCTTCCACATCCGGGGGAGGTTCCGGGGGCCGCAGATGGGGCATAAGGCCCACCCGCAGGCATCCCAATGGTGCTGCTGGTGCGCAAACGTCACAACTCCATGACCGCTTAACAATGGTGCCCGCGTGCGGTAAAATGGCACCCACGCAACAAACGGAGAGCCAAAAGTAGGACTTGCCAGGCACCAGCCATGGGCGCCCGCACCAGCCCCCTACCCAGCCACGGCAGGAATGTGCGCATGACAGCACGTGAGCACCATCACCATGCGCCCAGTAACACCAACAGCTCCCGTCAGCTGTCTCTTCAGGCCACGGCCTGATGCCTCCACTGCCTCACACCTTCGGCCATGTGCCGGTCCTCATGCGCCACACAGACCAAGGCGCCAGGCCCGGGCAGCGCCGATAACAACACCCCCACCCCCAACATATGAGGTAAGCTCGGCATGGGAGGGGGTGGGACCCTCTTTCTCCCCAGCCTGGCATCAGTCCTGCTCAGACGAAGTGCAGGCACCTCTGCTAGTCCTTACAAATCCTTTACAATCCTTCTGTGAAATATGGCCATATTTTGCATTAGAAATCCAGGCTTCATAGATGACGTAACTTCTCTTTTCAAGTCTCCAGGTGGTTTGGGTTTTCTCCCAGATCTACTACTAATATTTGTGCTTTGCATTCTTCTTGACTTGCTTGTATTGTCTGGTTTCCTGTCCTCAAGAGCTGAAATTGTGTCTAGTAGATACTATGGCCCTGGTTTGGCTTGTTGGTCTAGACTAGAGTTTTTAGGATACTATGCTGAAAAACTAACACGTTAACTATTCTTTATAGTAATCATCTGAGATTCTTTTGGGGATGAGACTTTTTGGTTCTTTGAACTGTCACTACCAGAATTCTCCCAGGCAGAATTCTGGGAGATGGCGTCCCAAACAGAAAGCAAAAAAAAAGGACTTTCTGTATCTCCACTTCTTCTCTTATGTAAAACAAACTGCCCTGCTGTTCCCCTGGAGTCACAATGCTATCTGAGACTCACACAGGTTCATTGGTGGGGTAGGGCTGTGGGTGACATCTTCTGCAGAACTTAATGGGCATCTTTCTATCCCCAAGGGGGGAAAACCCCTTTTCCTCTTTAGCAAGATTGACTCCATACAAACCACTAATTTCTTAGACCATTTTTAAATGCTCTTTTTTAGAAGCTACTCATAAAACTGTGGTCTTAAGTAAGCTCTTCAGTTCCTAAACATACCCTAAACATCTAGCTCACAGTTACCAACTTCCAACTACAGTTATCATTTCCACAAGAGTTTTACAACTGAAAGCTATTGGCCTCCAGTCCCTTTGAGAAACACTTGTGAAAGTTTGAATCTGGAACCAAAGCAGCCTCTGAAATTAAATGATACATTAAGCTGGTTTAAATTACATAACCTTAAAGGCAAAATGGTTGTCCATACCTGCCCTAGTGAAAGGAGGAAAGATCAAGCTTAAGTAAGAGTTGAATGCCATGACCTATTTAATTAGTCAGTCATTCAGTTCATCCGTCCTTCCAATCTTTGTGATTTGGGGCAATTCATAACCCTTCCATCTTTTTAAAAATTTGTTGTGCTGTATTTTCTGTGATGTTTTATTTTTTCCCAATTTCTAAAGTGTATTTTTCCCCATCATTTATTGACTGGTGAGTTTTTTATTATTTTTGTGTATGTGAGAGGCTGTGTTGGTAGGACTTTAAAAGAGGAGAGACTTTCAGCTGGGCTAATAGACCAAAAAAGATATAGTGATAGGAGATAAAAGAAAAAAGGGCAAGCCTTTTAGATCACCAGAGGGAACTCTGGTCATTCTGTCAAGAAGCCAAGGAGTCTTTGAATGAGAGTACAGTACTTAATAGTACAAGGAGAACCAGCAGTAATCCAGGATCTGATCTTGGAGAATGTTGACCTGACTTGCATTACCAAGACCCGAGTGAATTAGCCTGAGTGACATCCTATCCTAGCTATATTCTACTCCTAGCTTTTCAGTACAATATAAACAAAGACAGTGTTTGCAGGCTTTCTTTCAAATTGTGTATGGCTGATTTGGCTCATGAAAGTCAACTTCATACCTGTCAACCTTCCCGGATTGGCCGGGAGTTCCCGATTTTCGGCGCCGATTTGTGCCATTTCCTGCCTGCAGCTGCCAAAACCCCAGAATTGGCAGCGGGGGAAAAGAGGTACTGTACATCCCTTCTGCGCAAGTCACGTTCTACGCATATGTAGAAGGCTTTTACGCATGCGTAGAACCCTTTTACACTTGTGTAGAAGGCTACGCAAGCATAAAAGGATTCTGCACAAGCGTAAAAGCCTTCTACGCATGCATAGAACGCGACTTGCACAGAACCATTGTGCGCAGGTCCCGGATTGTCCGGAGCCGCGGTTGACAGGTATGGTCGACTTGGCTATTACATTTTTAGGTTTTGCTCCTGCTTTTCCCATCTCACAAAACTATCCTTATATTTGTTTCATAGTTTGTTTTATCACCACTGATATGGCTATGTAAAAATACCTTTCAAATGTTGTATACATGTTAAAGTTTTGTAGTCATGTGAACATTGAATAGTGAAATGATCAACAATTTAGTTATTCCTTCCTATTATTGAAAGAGTGCCATTATGTTTTATCTGCTTAATTGTTAGAAATTGCTCAGATGTTTTGTATTTTAGTTGTGCACTGTTTGCATTCTTCATGGCTTTCTTGTGCTAAATGTATTGACTATAGGTTTAAAATTGTTCTTTTAGCTGGAGGTTTTCCTTCAGTTCTCCCCCCACCCCCACTGATTAGTAACTTCCTACTTTTCTTTTTTTGTGAGGGGCTCTAGGCCAGAAAACTTTTTTTCAAGATTATCCTCTCTTCAGCGAAAGAAGATTATGCTCTCATTCCTACTGGGATAATAAGAACCTCATTTTCAGGTGGAATCTGAGAAAGGTAGTCTAGTACAAGAAGGATGATTAAAATGCCAGTTTTGCTCCAGTTCTTTTCAGGGAAAGTTATGTGCTTGGAGCTAGCAAACATCCTGCAACTCCAGTGTGACCTTTATTTGCAACAAAATGAGCCAGCCCACCTACCAACCTTCACCATGTCCTGTGGGCCTAATTTCTATTCAAAAGATGCTTTCATGTTTGAGCATCTTGCTCAGACTGTACATCTCATTGATATCCCAGCTCTTTCTCAAGTTCCCCTGTCCTGCAGAGCTCTAATTTAACTGTTGCACTTATTACTGCCCATAGGCAGATGCTCCTTTCACCAGTGCCTGCTATTATCTTCACTCGAGTGAAGTTTGTCTTTGAGGTGGTGTCTTTAATCCCTAGATTTTCAGTATCTGTAGCTGTTTTTTTCAGGCATGGCTTAGGAGCCCTTCTCTGCAAAACTCAGAACCCAAACCCATCTGATAATACGGTGGTATTGCACTGTTTATGAAGTTTCCTCTCCAGAAATCCATATTACACTGAATATACTACTCATTTGGTGCCATATGCAGAATGGTATAACAACCAGTACGTGAACCTTGCCACCCCTAAAATGTGTCAGGTTCAATTACCAGGTCTTGAGGCAACAGCTGAAATCTCATGGAATTGCTATGGATACAGTCCTGGGTCTTTAGGTGGGAACACCAATCTCAGGGTGAATGAAAGTGGAGAGTGTGAATGTCTGGGAGGCATTCTGGGAGAGCGTAAACACCAGTGGTGGCCTGGCCCATTAAGCAATCGGGACTCAGCCCAGGGTGCACCCAAATCCCCAGTACCATGGCACCCCCCTTGGATGCCAATCCAAAGAGCCGAGCCGAGCTGCAATGCCCAGAACGATAGAGCAAACGAGCGGGGCTCCATGTTCCTCTGCCTGCCTTCCTCTGCCAAAGATAAGATTACAAAAGCAGCTCCATTAACAGCAGGACCGCCGTGGCTTAGAGGTTGCAATTTTGCCTTGTAAGCAGGAGGTTGTTGGTTCGAATCCCTAAAGGGGAATTAAAATTAGAAGGTGAGTGGGAACGTATATATTTTGTTAGGGTTAGATGCCCTCATCACTGTCCACCTCATCACTGCTACCATCACTGCTACACGCTTACCATCACGTCCCTGCTAAACACTGATTCCTAGCTGGCAGCAGGGCTCACTAGCCCAGTTGGAAAGGGACTATCTGGGAATTTAAATTGGCTGAAAAGATACATTAGCAAAGTATGTGTGCCAATAGTACAGAACAGGCATACTGAAAGATAATGTTGAGTAGAAGTAGGGAGAAAACATCAGATGGATGTATGCTGCTTGGGCCATTGTGCCATTTAGAGGAAAGCAGGGAGTTGAGTGATAGCATCATGCTCATAGGACTTGTAATGGCAATGCAAGGCTTATGTAGAACTTGTTGTAAAGCCTCCATGTAAGAGAAAACTCAATGTGAAAACTCATGTATGCTGTAGATATGATTGTGCAGGTTGTGTGCCCCTAATGGGACTGGAACAACAGCTATAGTTGCCAATCACATTTACTGTGTCCATAGAGACTAAAAATGTGTATGTGTGCGAACACACATACACCTGCCATATTGCCTGTTTAGCCATGTTTTATGTGGATTCCAAGCCCATATATATTTGGATTCCCTCTTTGACTGTTTCTACAATCAGTTGGCTCAGAACATTGTGAACCTTGCCTGCCCTCTCTGTGACAACATAAGATGCCTCCCCTGATCTCAGGATGTGGCTGTGGAGCTCTGGATGTCGAATCTTGTGGGCATGGCAGATTGTACTCTTGTTTATGCTCTAGAGCAAGGATTCCAAGCCTTTTCAAGCCGGGGGCCGGGTCACGCTCTCTCAGTCAGCTTCAAGGGCCGGATGGCCTTTTTGCCCTGCCTGCACGATGGGGGTGGCCATTTTATCCCAACAGCTGCAAAAGGGTGGCCATTTTGTTTCTCAAAAGTCCTTGGAGGGGTGGGAGCCACATGAAATGGCTCTGTGGGCCAGATCCAGCCCACAACCCTTAGGTTGGGAACCCCTGATCTAGTGGAATGCCACAAGATTCCATGTTTTAAATATTATGTAAAATCAGCAGAAAAGCTCCTCTAGTGATTTAGAGTGTAATTCTATCAATATGCTAACAATATTCAACTCTGTTTCTCCTATTCATCTGATTTTCAGAGGTATTGAGTGATGTTCCAGAAAAATGTTTGGCCATAACTGACTTTTAATCTGAAGACTGAATGGAGACGAGGGTGTTCAAATTCATTCCTTACTCTGGAGGCCTAGATAGTATTTGTACCATAAAACACATTTTATTGCTTAGGATGGTCTGCAAGCTTGCAGGGTACACCCCCACCCCACCTCCAATATATAACTACTAGGGGTTATCCTTGCTCTGGTAACATTCAGATTTACAGTAAAGCAGTGTACTTTTACATGGGGCCACCTTTATAGACTGTCTTGCAATTTAAACACTCTGAGAAAATACAGTAAAAGTTGTCCATGTGAATGTCTTCCTTAGCTTCTAGCCCTTATTTTGAGGTAATTCACATATCTGGTTTACAGACGTGAAATTCTAAATAGCTTGGACCAGGCTGTCTGAAGGGCTGCCTTCTCACGTAGTTAGTCATGTGTAAATTTACGTGATATCCTGCCATTCCTCCTTCATGGAACCCAAGGCCATGCATCAGGGCGTCCTCAATGTAATGTCCTATCCAGAAACCATCCAGCCCCAAAATGGTTGTGCTTCAGCAGACAACTGTGTCATGCGCTTTAGACCACCATGCATTAGCACCTCTCACAGAAAGCTACCTGTTGCTTGAAATCAACGTCAAAGGCTTACCAAACTTCAGAGATAATTGCAGCAGGAGAGCATTATATAGCCCCTCTTATCCATCCTCCACAGAATTGGCTTATGATATACCTGCCCTATTTATGTAGCAAATGAAGCGCTTTTAGCAGCAGCAGGAGACTGTTACAAACTTCAAAAAGCTTTCCTAGGCATACCATTATACATGTATATATACAGAAAATATCCAGAATATGATAAAACAACAATAACAGTTGACAAATAACAGCAAACCAGCAGAAGATGAGAACAAGAGATTAGAGCTAAAACACACAGTTAAGATGCCTGTGGTTAACCTGGCACTGGAAAGACATCACATGGTTGGGTGGGGGGAAGTATTCCATAATTGGGGTACCATACCAAAAAATCCTTTTTTCCTCCATGCCACCTGGCATATCTGTGTCAGCATGATGCTTGAAGAAGAATCTAAAATGTTGTTTGGCACAAATAAGCTCCCATGGAAAAAGACCATTAACCATCTCTACTCCTAAGGTGGAAAGTTAATTAAACGTGGATGTTACCAAAATCAACAAGGCCCAGACTATCTTTCTCACTGTTGATGTGCCATCCAGAGCCACTAAATTCTGTTTTTTTACAAAACTACTTGCCTTCAGTTGTCAGGCTGGATCTAGAACAGTTATGGTGTATCTTTGGCATGCATGCCAAAGGTGGCACTTGGAGCCCTCTCTGGGGCACCTATGTGGTCACCCCAGCACAGAGCTAGCTCCGCTCCTCTGCCCAGCAGCTCAATGGGAGCACTTCCTCTCTCCCTAACACAGAGTTTGCTCTGCCCAGCAGCCCAATGGGAGCATTTCCTCCCTCCTTGTTGCCATGTTGGCACTTTGCAATAAATAAATGGGTTTGGGGTTGCAGTTTAGGCACTCGGTCTCTAAAAGGTTCACCACCACTGATTAGAAGCACCTGCAAAGGGCAAGTTTGTAAGTTGAGTGGAGCACTACCCCATCCAGACCAGCCTATCTTCCTGCAGCACTTTTGCTCTATTCACTTCAACATAGTAGCCATCATCTAGCCTCTTACCAAGCCCGGATACTGATCTAGTGCTTCCATTGCCTCATTTGAATCATATCATAGAATTAATTGTAGTAATGCCTATTAGTTAGGACCCATGTTAACCCCAAAATCATATATAATGTTATTTAATATACAGGGATTCTAATCCGGTGAGGCAGAGAAAATTGCTTGTCTGTGCATTTTCTCTGGAGGTTGATGATATGCTCTCGATCTCACAATAGTCCATTTCTTGTGCATCGCAATGTGGAGGAATCTGTAACTAATTAAGGCAGGACAAATAGTCTTGCACGCCAAATTGACCAGAGTTAGAACTCTGGCATGGGTCACAACTAATCCTATGGTTTCACGTATGCTTTTGTTGATTAACCAGTCTTGTTCGTTTGCTCTTCCTGAAACCTTTGGCCAGGAAATCATTGTGTCAATTCTGTTAGTCAATTACAGTCTGTTAGCTATTAAGCACGTACTAAGAAAGAATCTTAGGGAGACACTAGTTTAGGAGTGCTAGAAAAAATGATATAAATAAGTGATGTAAAATAAAGGATTAAGCCGTCAACCTGATTCCAGAAGACCGTGTGTTGTTATTTCTCTCCACTGAATAAGGCTCATTGCAACAATTAATAATAACAAAAATGCTGCAGCACTTTGAAGACTAACTGTTATATTTTAATATCAGCTTTCATGGTTCAAGTCCATTGATGAAGTGGACTTAATCCACAAAAGCTAACATTAAAATATAATAGTCTTCAAAGTGCTACAGCATTTTTGTTTTGTTTTGTTTGTTCTCTGATATGCTTGAAACACAGACTAACACGGCTACTATTGCAAAAAAAAAAAAACCATTTGAATTATCTTTCTTAAAAGGCTTTCTGAATAGTTTAGTTGAACGCAATAGTGGGATGTCCTAGTCTCCAGGGGTCTGCAAACTTGACTCTCCAGCTGTTCTTGGACTTCAATTCCCAGAAGCCCAAGTCAGCACATCTGCTGATCAGGACTTCTGGGAATTGAAGTCTAAGAACATCTGGAGAGCCACGTTTGATGACTCCCGTCCTCGTCTCTCCCTTTCTCAATTCCACAGTCCTCTTAAGGAGGGGAACAATTTGTGGTGGAGAGCTTCCTCTGTGTGGAAAAGCTGAAAGAACCAGAGGTCCTCTGCTAGAATGAGTGGGATAAAGACTGGGAACAGGATGAGAAATTCTGAGTAAATATCTGAAAGGTCACAAATAGGAAATGCTAGTGGTGCTTACTATAAATGTGTTTAGGTTTCTTGTAATGTTCTCTCCTCTACAGCAAATGTACTTATCCTGGTTTAGAGAAGTTGGCTTTTCCTGCTAAAGAACATTGCAGATGACACACATAAATAATATTGTAGCCTCTTGTGGAACCCATTTATTGTTTCAGATGTTTTATTTGGGTTTATTTTATTTATTTATTTATTTATTTATTTATTAGATTTGTATACCACCTTACTCAGCACAAGTGCGACTCAAGGCGGTTTCCAACAGAAAGTATAATACTGTTACAAAATATCAAAAATACAAGCATAGTAACAGAATATAGAAGTTGTCCTGCATTTATAATTGGTTGCATCCTTTGCAGAGAATTTTACATACTTTGCAAAGGCTGATATGATTCTTCATTTATTTCATACTAACAGAGCTGGAAGTTGCAAGGCTAAGCACAGAAGGAAACTTGGAGGACCTGAAATTTCCACAGAATACAGGCTATGGCAGTACCATCCAGCTCTCCGCAAACACACTGAAACAGAATGGCAGAAATGGTAAGTAGAGCAGTTCCCAGCCGTTGCTTTTTTAAAGTGGTTTAGGCATGTGGCCTCAGCTTCTGTTTGCTGTAACCCATGATAACCTGTATTAAGTTGTCAGACTTCCTGTCTGTTGAAACAAGATTGACCAGGTTTGACTGGCAGCAGTTTCCCCTGAGTGTCTTACCTAATTGTGCTGGGACCTTCTACATGCAAAATGTGTTCCTCTATTACTCAGCTATGTGTTTTTTAGAAGATAAGTCAAACTTACTGGGTTGGCTGAAAGAAACTGCTTTCAAATGCAAGTTGGAAGAGAATAGAAAGGCTGCCTTGGTCAGTCTCCTTCTTGCTACAGTTCCCCTTCATTTACCACATGGTAATATCAGATATAAAGTCATATATGGGAGAAGTTCACATATTGAAGTTTCTTCCTTTGCCTTTCTCACTAGTATTTTCTGTGAAAAAGGCAACAACTTGTGTGAACTGTGGTTTGCCCAACTGCTGCTTCTGTCACATCTTTCTGTGGAGTTAGCTAATCCAGCTTGTAAACCATATTAACAGCCCCTGCTCCTCTTGGCAAATCACTTTTTCACTATCCAGGTTCTGAATAATTTGTCTTAATTTATGTCCATTGACTTGGGTGGCTTCCTCTCCATCAATTCCCAGCTATTCCCTCAAAACATACCTGTCAAGTATCCCGGATTAGCCGAGAAATCCCGTATTTTGGCATGCGTTCCTTCCCTTTTCCAGCGCCGTCCTGTATTTAGAACGACGAGGAAAGGGGTTACTGCACACGTGCAGAACCCATCTGCGCATGCGCAATGGAGTTTCTCCTGCACATGCGCACCCGGGCTGGAGCAGTTCCCGTAATTTCCGGAGCGACGCTTGACGGTTATGCCTCAAAACCAGGAAGGCCATACAGTACTTTGTAAATAGCAGGGCTCTCCCTCTGTTTCAAAATGCTGTTTCCATGGGGAAGATTTCCATCTTCCTTTGGGAAGAATTCTTGCACAGCTAGCAGTTGTGGGGTTCGAAGACAACAGTTTCTCACTTCATACTGGTAAATAGTAACACGCTTACCATCTGCTGCTATCAAAATGTAACACTTTTGTGATTACTTCCTTTGAGTTAAAGGAGGTGCTTTTATTGTTATGGAATGAATTTATATTAAATCAGGGCAACCAGAAAGGTTCCAGTCTTCCATATCCCACATTTGCTTCTTAATCTGGCCCCAAACCATTCCCTTTTAACTACCACAGTGCAGCTGACAAGAAAACACACTATTCTACAGCCCTCCAGCTCCTTCTTCTTTAAAGTCACCTCTATTGGCTGTTTTACTCCTCGTAATGTGAAAACCATAAAATAAATATTTTAAATGACATTAAAGATTTATTTCAAACACAGTTAATTGCACACTTTTTAGAGAAACTACGGAAGAAGTAAGCACATATTGGACACTGATGAATGTAAGAGGTCAGAGCGTGCTGAAGTGCAGAAGAGAAGGGGCAAAATTAGGAAGGGTATTTGCCCGATTGCAGAAGATACAAATAGGACTTCTGGAATTCTAAGGAAGATGGTGTGCAAAAGAGTATACAGGTGAAACTTGGAAAATTAGAATATTGTGCAAATAGTCATTCATTTCACTTAAAAGGTGAAACAAATATATGAGATAGACTCACCACATGCAAAGCGAGAGATGTCATGCCTTAATTTGTTATAATTGTGATGATCATGGCGTACAGCGTACATGAGATTATGTGATGATTATGGGGTACATGAGATTGGGGGGGGGGGTTTGGGGTTTTCATAAGCTGTGAGCCATAAGCATCAATATTATAACAAAGTAAGGCTTGAACTATCTCGCTTTGCATGTCATAAGTCTATCTCATATATCTGTTTCACCTTTTAAGTTGCATTACTGAACTGAATGAACATTTACATGATATTCTAATTTTCCGAGTTTCACCTGTAGAAGGGTTTAGGGCACTGTTTCCCAACCTTTGGGTTTTGGACTTTAATTCCCAGAAGCCTAAGTCAATTCCCCTAAGCACTGATCAGCCAAAGTACTGACTTAGGCTTCTGGAAATGAAGTCCCCTTGTGGGGCCTGGGAACTGCTGGGAACCACTGGTTTAGGGGCATTCACAGATTGGAGAAAGGAACCCGAATTAGGATCTATTTTGAGACTAGCATATCCAGTCTTATTAGATAAGGGTCTAAATCAGTGGTTCCCAACATGGGGGGGGGGGGGGGGCTCCCACAAGGGACTTCAATTCCTAGAAGCCTAAGTCAGTACATTGGCTCATCAGTGCTTTGGGGAATTGACTTAGGCTTCTGGGAATTGAAGTCCAAAAACCAAAGTTTGGAAAACACTGGTCTAAACCCAACGCTTTTTCTGCTGACTTGCCATTCAGTAATTGATTCAGTGGATCTACTCTGGCTGGGACCAATCATTATATTTAGGCTTGGGATAAAGCTTTCTGTACAACAGTATCATGTGATTACATGGTCCCTTCCCTGCAGTCCAAAAGGGCACTGCTTAGGCACTGTTTGCCAGGCCATTATGTACCAAGTCTGACATTAGTCTTGGTTATGAGCATTCTTATTGTTGAGTGTGTCATATACAAGCACCTTATTAGAATTCCACTGCATGTGCTGCATAGTGTTGTGAATTTTCTTTGATGTTTACATGAGTTGTGTTATCATTGTAATTTTTCCCCTGCTATAGTGTTTCTTGTTATGTGTCTGTACATTGATTAGTTCTGATATTAAGGCACTGTAAAGCAGTATTCTATAACAATTTTGCAATTGACAGGGAAACATATTCCCCAAATACATACATTTATGGTTTCCTCTGTAACATTTAGATTTCTTTAACAGCGGATTTCTTTTCTCGTTGGGGGACAGTTGACTTTGTTTCTTTTTCTTTCCAGGTGAAATTAGAGTGGCTTTTGTCCTGTACAACAACTTGGGTCCTTATCTGTCAACAGAGAATGCTAGCATGAAACTAGGGTTGGAAGCCATGTCAACGAATCACTCTGTAATAGTAAACTCTCCCATTATCACAGCAGCAATAAATAAAGAATTCAGCAATAAGGTTTATCTGGCTGATCCTGTTGTGTTTACTGTCAGACACATCAAGGTAAGGAACTAGTGTCCTTATTGCAGCCTGGAATGTTTTTCATTTTCCCCTGAAAAAGTATCAAAAAGCATGTTCATATTTTTTCACATACATCACTTTCTGTCAAATCTCAGTTGGAACAGTTATATTTTGATGTGAGTTATAAGGTACCTAAGTAAAGGTAAAGGTTTCCCTTGCTTGTAAGCCAGTCGTATCTGACTCTAGGGTTCAGTGCTCATCTGTTTCAAAGCCGAAGAGCCAGCGCTGTCTGCTTCTGCAGACATTTCCATGGTCATGTGGCAGGCATGGCACAGAACGCCTTTACCTTCCCACCAATGTTGTCCCTATTTATCTACTTGCAATTTCTTGCTTTCGAACTGCAAGGTTGGCAGGAAGGTACCTAAATGTATCGAAAACCATGAGATGTAAAACAAGCATTTCTTTCTGTTAGAAATTTCATTTTTTATCATTAATCATTTCCTCTTTGTTTACTTGAATTGAATCATTTATTTGATTTATACTGCTCCACTTTTGGCTGAAAGGGACTGCAGTGGCTTAGTGGTTAAGATGCTGAACTTGATGACTGGAAGGTCAACAGGTCAGCAGTTTGAGACCCAAGTGTTGTGCAATGGAGTGAGCACCTGTCTCTGTCCCAGCTTCTGTCAACCTAGAAGTTTGAAAGCAAGAAATTGCAAGTAGATAAATAGATACAGCATTGGCGGGATAGGTAACAGTGTCTCACGTGCTCCAGCATCCAGTCATGCCTGCCACATGATGACGGAAATGTCTGCAGATGCAAACAGCACTGGCTCTTTGGCTGTAAACAGAGATAAATACCAACCACTAGAGTCAGAGATGACTGGCTTTCGAGCAAGGGCGACGTTTACTTTTGACTGGCTTCAGCCCGTGTAACAAATCCCATATTGTTTTATCCTGGTAATGAGGGAGATTGGCAATTTTCTGACTTCCAGGGACTGTCATTGTTGGAATCATCTGTGTAGCAGGATAGTTCTCAGTGTAATCTGTAGTGTGCATCTGTCAGGAAGAAAGAATTTCATCTAAGTGACAAAGGTAACAAATTTTACATTGCATGCATTAGGCAGAGCATCTAATATGCAGTCTCTGCTGATTGAATCTAGAAAAACAGAATATGTTTAATACTTTCCATTGCATTTTTTCCCCTCTCATTTCCTCATAGCAGTCTGAGGAAAATTTCAACCCTAACTGTTCCTTCTGGAGTTATTCTAAACGCACAATGACAGGCTATTGGTCAACTCAAGGATGTCGACTCCTGACAACAAACAAGACGCACACAACATGCTCCTGTAATCACTTAACGAACTTTGCTGTCCTGATGGCCCATGTGGAAGTGAAGGTAAGAACAGTAGCTGTGCAGAAAGAATCTCTTTGCACAGTGTTAAGTAACTGTAGAAGAGATGGCTAGATGGTATTGTGGACACAATGGGCACAGAGCTGGGTGGGTTGAGGAGGATGGTGGAGAACACAGGTGCCTGGAAGACAATGGTCCATAGGGTCACAAAGGGTCGGAATCGACTGTGCGACTGAACAAGAAGAAGAAGTCAACAGTGGCTATGAGTTGAATGTGTGAAGGCAATTTTAATGAAGATAACTGTTCTAGTTGTCAGTGCTATCATTGTGCCAGACATCTGGGCCGCTGCTTTACAGACGCAGTCCTTGAGGGCATGTTACTGGTTATTCAGGATGGCCTCCATGGTTGGTGTGAAAGCTATACCTGGTTCCAAAAAGAACAGATGGAGCAGAAAAAGAGCATTACAGTAACACCCATAAAGGTAAAGGTAAAGGTAAAGGTAAAGGTTTCCCTTGCTCGAAAGCCAATCGTATCCGACTCTAGGGTGCAGTGCTCATCTCTGTTTCTAAGCTGAAGAGCCAGCGCTGTCTGCTTCTGCAGACGTTTCCGTGGTCATGTGGCAGGCATGACTAGACACCGGAGCGCACGGAACGTTGTTACCTTCCCACCAAAGTGGTCCCTATTTATCTACTTGCAATTTCTTGCTTTCGAACTGCTAGGTTGGCAGGAGCTGGGGCGAAGACGGGAGCTCATTTCTGTCCTGCAGTACTCGGGAATCAAACTGCTGACCTTCCGCTTCCCAGTCAGCGTCTTAGCCACTTGAGCCACTGCAGTCCAGTGTCACTAGCAGTGATGTAATTAACTATTAAATTGTCAAGAATCCAGATGTCTGACCTTCCGCTTCTTATGAAAAAAAAGTCCGTTCTGTAGGCTTTTGCTTAAATCGGGTTTTTATGTAACTTGAAGCAAACCCATAGGATTTTTTTTTCATAACTCGAAGTAAACCCATAGGGAAAATGAAATTTTTATGTAAATTGAAGCAAACCCATAGGAAAATGAATTTTTTTGTAACTCAAAGCAAACCTATAGGAAAAAGAATCTTTATGTAATTCGAACAAAAACCATAGGAAATCGTGTAAATTGGGACATGGTTTTAGCACAAAATCATTATGTAAGTCAAATTTTATGTAACTCGAAGCATATGTAAGTTGGGGTTTTACTGTACAGTGGACCCTTGAATAACGACGTTACTTGTTTTCCCCAAGTAGCATTATTCGTTATTCGAATAATGACAAAAAAACCATCGTTATCCAAATAACGACAGTAAAATACCATCATTATTTGAATAACGACGTTTTTGTCATTATTCAAATAATCACATTGGGAGTGTCGTAGTGTCGTTAATTGAAAATGACGCTATTCTAGCGCGTCATTAATCGAGGGTCCACTGTATATGCTTTAAGATGTGTAAACCTGAAAAGAAATTCAGGAGAATGATGGTGATAGGCTATGGAAAACATATGGGTAAAAAAAGGAAAAAAATCCACTGCCCTATGCCAAGGAGAAGATGTGAATGAGCAATACTTTCCAAGGAGAGCTTGAGCCAAGCAGGGGAGGCACCTCACTGCCAAATTTTGAATGGATTCCTCTTGCTTTGGTCGCAAGCTGTAAATGATGCTTTCCTAAAACAAATCCCATATGTTTCAAAGGAGCATGTATTAGTAACTGTGGGGGGTTCCAAGTACCTTGGTTATCACTGAAGGCAGACACTTCTGAGCAGGAAGTCTTCTACACATCATATGCCTTGCTATCTGTCATCTTTCAGGAGGTGACAGAACAAGAGCAAGGATCTACTGAACTTGACTTGTTCCTACCCTGTAGAACAGGGGTTCTTAACGTACGGTCCATGGGCCAGATACGGCCCACGGCACCACATATCACACCCCCTGATCTAGCTTCAGCCACCCCTACAGCCATCACCGGAATCAGCCATGGACTCACAGCTGTCGCAAACACATTTTTGACAGCTATAAATGAGGCCACAGCCTTCGTAAACACATTTACTACAGCCATAAATGAATCCACGACCATCGTAAATGCATTTACGACAACTGCAGACATGTTTTACGGCAGCATTTATGGCAGGGGGGACCACCAGCCCGGCCCGCTCAGCATTCTGAGGGCGCGTGGTCCAGCCCATGGCTGAAAAACGTTGATAACCCCTGCTGTAGGGACTAGCTGGTGAATGAAATTGGAGTAGTGGCAACTTGGAGGAAAGTCACCAAGGAATGGTGGAATTCTTTATCTAGTGAAAGGGTTGTGGAAATACTCATGAAAACAGAAAAAGAGCTATTTTGGATCTGTCCAAAAATCTCTGTGTAAACATTATTTTTCCACAGTAGCTAGCCAGAATCAGCTGGGAAGCCTACCAACAGGATTTGAACAAAACAGCACCTATTTGTTTGCACACATGAGCATAATGTGTTGGTTTAAAAGTATTAATAGATGTAGACATGTATAGAGTCTACGTTGTGTTGCCAATATTTGGCTGCATAGCCAGGCTTTTTTTAAATAAACTTAACATATAGCTCACGTATGCATATATACACACACAAGATAAAGTATAACCCACAAATAAATCACAGAGATGAAACATACTGTATGCCATAAGACACGTCTTCCTGTTTATTATTTATATTTCTTGATTACATATTATAAATTTCCTCGATTTTTGAATTGTATATACATTATGGGAAAGGAAAAAAACAAAAAGAAAAGTAGGAGGAAATATATAATGCAATCAGAAGCTAGGCATGCTACTATGAGCTGATAAACTGATCAGAAAAAATATTTTATTTGGATTTGACCTTGGTAGGATAGACATTTACATGTAAATAAATCAACAAGAACTTCTGTTTGTTGAATGACAGTTAGTGTGTATTTATCTTTTTACATTGGAAATATACTGTAAGTCTTTTGGGAATGTAAAATCCAAACCATGCTGCATACTAATTTAGTTCCATGCTTCAGAAGCATAGTTTAAAAGTACATGGCTGCCTATAAATAGAAAGGATCTGTGTAATACTGTGGTTAAGTAGCAGCAATACATTGAACCAAAAAGAGAGCACTGCTGGAATACCACCACCCCCATCATACACCTCAAAAAGCATAGTCTACACTGAATTGCCAACATATAGCTGCAGGTCTAGGCCTTTTCTAAATAAACTTAACAGTGATTTAAATTTCTTCAGAATTGAAGAAATGTGAGGTACTGAAGCTAGGGCAGATTTCAGTTGGTTAATTTGCATTAGACAGTCAAGTTCTTTCTTCCATTCCATTCTTATTTCATTAACATTGATTAAATGCTGTTAATAGACATTTATAAACTAAGGTGGTTGGTTTAATTTTTTCTGGAGACACAGTTAATGCTTCTAAAGCAACAAGGGCTTCTGATGCACTCATCGGCATTTGTTCACATATGAATATCAAAATACTTTGTAATTACAAATATCGCCTTGCTTGTGCAAAAGGTTGAACATACTTGGCTTATAAAATTGCACGTTAAGTTTATTTTAAAAAGCCTGGCTATGCAGCTATGAATAAGTGCCTCAAATTTTTCAGATCAGATTACACAGCAGAGTTAAATATATTAGGAAGCTAATTGGGACTTTTTGCTAGCAATTGGAAAAGGGAGGAACTGCAACCTGCTACTCATGCCCCCTTGGTCCTGCCTTTTGTTTGCATTTCCTCTTTCACAGGAATGGGGCAGTGGTGGGATTAAAAAAAATACTACCTACTCTGCGTGGCCAGGGGGAAGGCCCTGCGTTGCACCTGAATTAGGACTACTTTATTTCTAAACTTGGATGGGCTGGGTCAGCCAGAATTTCTGCTACTGGTTCTGGCGAACTGGGGCGAACCTGCTGATGCCCATTACTGGAATGGGGTATTCACAATGAACCAGACATGTGAAGATACTCTCACAGAACTGGACAAACATCAAGTCAGCGAGTCACTAAAAAGCACAGGTCAGATTAGGCTTAATCTGTGTGCCTTTGTTCTGGCTCAGAGCTCTTCGGGGGAACACATTTGTCATAGAAAGCTCTGGTGGCACAATGGTTAAACTGCTGTACTGCAACCAAAAGGTTGTGAGTTTAGTTCTGACCAGGGATTAAGGTTGACTCAGCATTCCATCCTTCCAAGGTTGGTAAAATGAGGACCCAACATGTTGGGGGCAAAATACTAATTAACTTGTCAACCACCCAGAAATTGCAGTATGTGGCAGTATAGAAGTGTGATTGCTTTGCTTCACTTTTTGATGGTCACATCAAATTTAACAAAATTGCCTTATGCAGTTACCACCTTCTTGTCATTGCTTTTTTAAAAAAAAATTGGATATACAGGTGAAACTCGGAAAATTAGAATATTGTGCAAATGTTCATTCATTTCACTTACAAGGTGAAACAAATATATGAGATAGACTCACTACATGCAAAGCAAGAGATGTCATGCCTTAATTCGTTATAATTGTGATGATCATGGTGTACAGCGTACATGAGATTATGAGATGATTATGGGGTTCATGAGATTGGGGGGTTGGGATTTTCATAAACTGTAAGCCATAAACATTATAACAAAGTATGGCTTGAACTATCTCGCTTTGCATGTAATGAGTCTATCTCATATATTTGTTTCACCTTTTAAGTGAAATGAATGAACTAAATGAAAATTTGCACGATATTCTAATTTTCCGAGTTTCACCTGTATATACTGTATATATTCAGGTGCTATAGACAGTATTAAAAATATTCTCATTTATCCTCAATCAAAATGTTTGCAAACTCCTTGCTGAAACTTCCTCACAGTACCAATGTGATTTCCTGTCACACACAAGAGTCCTGTATCTTTTAAGAGAGAGCCTCAAAACCTGTCCAGCCGTGGGCAAAGCCCTACTACAGCATGCAATCAGTGTGTGTCTTATGAATTGAAGCCTAGCCCCCTAATACAGTGTTTGTCTCTTTCAGTCATCCCCTCTTTCAAGACAAGAATAAACGGTGAAACTAAAGAGATCGAGAGAGTGTTATTAAGGAGTAAATAACTGGATGGAAACACTATCACAAATTGGCAGCTACTACAAACAGTTATAACAAATCATACGCTTCAATTCAAATCCACATGTGGAAAGATGAGCTGTTAGGCCACTTCAGACATCTGATACTGCCTCAGGAAATAGTACAAAAACACAGTACGCTATAAATTGTTAGGAAATACCAACCTTTGAACCTGCAGCAAATCTGGAAGTCTGGAACCCAAACATAGGGAGCAGTTTAGCATTAAAAAATTCTTTTTAGTAAAATTTTAAAAATCAGGGATAATTCAATAAAGCCATTTCTACATGAAATATGTCAAGACAGAAGTGATCTCCAGATAGAATTGTAGCCAGACATTCATGCTGGTTGTTGTGATGGGAATTGGTCTAACAAGGTCTGGAGGGTCACATATTCCATTGTTGCTAGGGGCCTTCAAGCTGGAACCAACCCACAAGGTATTGTTGCCTTTTTATGGTTGAGATGAGAAAATTAGAGATTCCTAACTCTGATTTTTTAAAAATGCTTTTTATGATACAGTGACTGAGGAGAAAATGTAAGTAAGCAGACTATATATGTTTTGGTGGCTGCCTCCCCAGGTGTTTCCCTATGTAAGAGCTTGGTGGTGAATGGAAAGAGTCCATTTTGGAAATGCTGAGCTTCAGAATGTTTAGATCAGGGGTTCCCAACCCCTCATGTGCCAGATCCAGCCCACAGTGCCATTTCATGTCCCCCACCCCACCCCTCCAAGGGCATTTGAGAAACAAAATGTCTGCCCCTTTGAAGTTGTTTGGACAAAATGGCCACCCCCATTGTGCAGGCAGGACGAAATGGCCATCTGGCCCTTGAAGCTGACTGAGACAGCATGACCTGGCCCCCAGCTTGAAAAGGTTGGGAACCCCTGATTTAGATAGCTGTATGTAACTGTAAGGGACTGCAGTGGCTCAAGTGGCTAAGATGCTGACTGGGAGGCGGAAGGTCAGTAGTTCGATTCCCGAGTACTGCAGGAAGGAATGAGCTCCCGTCTTTGTCCCAGCTCCTGCCAACCTAGCAGTTTGAAAGCAAGAAATTGCAAGTAGATAAATAGGGACCACTTCAGTGGGAAGGTAACAGCGTTCCGTGCGCTCCGGTGTCTAGTCATGCCTGCCACATGACTACGGAAACATTTGCGGAAGCAGACAGCGCTGGCTCTTCGGCTTTGAAACAGAGATGAGCACTGCACCCTAGAGTCGGATATGACTGGCTTTCGAGCAAGGGAAACCTTTACTTTTATGTAACTGCTGACTAATTTCTTCTTCTTCTGTTTTTGTATCTGCAGCATGGTGATGCAGTCCATGACTTACTGCTGGATGTCATTACCTGGGTCGGCATTCTGCTCTCCCTGGTCTGCCTCCTGTTCTGCATCTTTACTTTCTGCTTCTTCCGGGGACTCCAAAGCGACAGGAACACCATCCACAAAAACTTGTGCATCAGCTTGTTTGTGGCAGAACTTCTCTTCCTCATTGGCATCAACAGGGCAGACCAACCGGTAACTGTCCAGTGGAAAAGTTCTGAAACCTGTTCTTTCCCTCTCGTTCAGCAGTAAAGCATCACAGCTCATCCTATAAGAAACTGGCTGCTAAACCATGAAAGCTAAATAGCTTTGTTACAAAAGTCTAACAAAGCAAGCAATCAGGCTATTCTCCAGAACATCGGATCAGATGTGAAAGTTATTTTGGGGACAAGACAGGGAAACAAAAGGCTAGGCATGAAGTGGATGCACCAGGCAAAGGAGATGCAACAAACAAAAAACTTAAAGTGCTCTCCTGTTTTATGATGCCTATATTTAAGTAAGAAGGGCTAAAAACAGGGGGGAAATAGCCCTACAATTAGAGCACTGTTTCCCAATGTGGGGCCCAGCCCCCACAGAGGGACTTTAATTCCCAGAAGCCTAAATCAGTACATTGATTGATCAGTGCTTTGGGGAATTTACTTAGGCTTCTGGGAATTGAAGTTCAAAAAGGGTGGGAAACACTGGATTAGAGAAAAGAAGAGTCTTATTAGGTTGAAGGGGTATGGATGTTCTGGGTCCAAGCATATGTTAGCTCCTATACTTCTGTTGTCCACCCTTGGACTATGTTTATCTTTACTTAAGCTTTTAGTTTTACAAGCAGCATTGGTGTTCCAATCAATGCTTAGAAAGCCAGGCAGCAGGGGTTGATTAATCCCAAAATGGGTCAGTAGTTTGTATGTCCACACATTGAGTCAGAGGCAGCAGGCACCAATGCTGGCTAAGCTAAAAGGGTGCTGGACAGGGAGTGATGAGGGCGTCTAACTCTAACAAAATATATACGTTCCCACTCGCCTTCTAATTTCAACTCCCCTCTGGAGATTCGAACCAACCTCCTGCTTACAAGGCAAAATTGCAGCCTCTAAGCCACAGCAACTCTGCTGTCAATGGAGCTGCTTTTGTAATCTTATCTTGGGCAGCACAGGAGGAGGAAGGAAGGCAGAGGAACATGGAGCCCCGCTCCTTTGCTCAATCGTTCCAGGTATCACTGCTCAGCTCGCCTCTTTGGAGGCGCCATGATACTGGGGGGCACTCTGGGCTGAGTCCCGGTTGCCCGATGGGCCAGCCCACCACTGAGAGGCAGGCTGTATGGATCGATAGATATATGCAGAAATTGGGAGTAGTTTCTGGGATAATCGAGTTACATGAAGATTATTCACGCTCACATCACATTACTACAACATGCCTAACATGTGTAGTTCATTAGAATCATATTCTATGATACTTGCAAACTAATGTAGGGTTGCCAAATATCCTAAGAATTTGACAACACAAAGATGGAATTTAAAAAGCATTTTTAAAGGATTTAAATTAATTTTAAAAATATTTTTAAAAGCATTTGAAAAGAAGAATGCCTTAAAAGATAATCAGGAGGAAAATAAATTATTTGACTGTTTGGACCAAGTGATGTGGGTCAGAACACACAAAAATTAAGTGCAAAAGATATGATTTTGGAACTAAATCCTATGATGGAAAAATAATTAAGTGGACTCTTTCCTCTACCCGTGGATATACAAGGCTGAGGTCTTACTCCAACTGAATTTATATCAGCCAACAAGACTCCAACTTTCAGAAGCACACCAAGCAGCTCAGGAAATGAATAACACATGTACTGTATCACAGTGCTTTTATCTTCTAGCTGTGCTGGCTAACTTGGAGGACGGAATCATGGTCAGGCCAAAGCACTGCTTGATAAGGTACAATTGGTAGGAGGAATAGAGGTTTTGGTACAATAGCACTTTGTTTGTCATAGATGCAATTTTACAACAGGGAAGAAAAATCCAAAAAATCTTGCCACTTTGCAAAAAAAAAAAAGGTAGGAGAGTATTACATTCTGTGGTTACACTAAAGATCACAAACCTCAACAAAACTTTATTGGGGAATAGCAAAGCACTCAAAAAAACAAAGTGAAGTGGTGGGAATGCCTAGTGTTTAAAAAGTGCTCAAATAGTTTTATTCATTCATTCATTCATTCATTCATTCAATTTCAAAACAATCAATCTGACTTAAATATCACCATGGGCAGTAAATATAGTGAATAAAACATATGTAAAACCCTCCTTCCACCCTATAACCATCTAAATATACAGCACAACATGATCCAATTATAGGCAGTAATAGTTTAATCAGTGGTGAGCAGAGAAAAAATATACAGTGTACATTTCGATTCATACCTGTCACGTTTTCCGTATTGGCCGGGATTACCCCGTAATTCCACACCGATTTTCTCCATTTCCTGCCAGGAAATTTGGCAGCAGGGTGAAAGGAGTTACTGCGCATCCCTTCTGCGCAGGTCCTTTCTACGCATGCGTAGAACCCTTCTACGCATGCGTAGAACCCTTCTACGCATGCGTAGAAGGCTTCTGTGCAGAAGGGGATGCGTAGAAGCCTTCTATGCTTGCGTAGAAGTGACCTGCGCAGAACGGTTCTTTGCAGGTCTGTTCTACACATGCATAAACGCCTTCTATGCATGCGTAAAAGCCTTCTACGCATGCATAGAAGCGGCCTGTGCAGAACGTTTCTGCGCAGGTCGCTTCTACACATGAGTAGAAGGCTTTTACGCATGGGTAGAATGGACCTGCGCAGAAACGTTCTACGCAGGTCCCATAACCTCCGGAGCTGCACTTGACAGGTATGTTTAGATTTGTTCATGTGGCGTATAAGGAGGAGGATCCTCATGTTTTAGAACAGTTTCTTTTATTTTAGAAATCTTGTTGTACACCTTTGTAGACAGTAGAAGTGGACTTGCAGGAGTCGTTTTTGAAAGGAGCAAGCAAAACAAAAGCTGGGAGCCTGGAGATAATGGTTAATATGGAGGGAAGTTCCCCTCCTCTTCTCAAGCCCATATTTGCACGGTGTGGCATTGCAAATATGGTTCTGACCAACAAAGGATCAATCTTTTTGTTGTTGTTCAGTCGCATAGTCAAGTCCTGGGCTTTTTATAGAAGCGTTTTCTACACCTAGTGGTTAAGACGCTGAAGTTGATGACTGGAAGGTTGGCAGGACAGCAGTTTGAGACCTGAGTGCTGCATGACAGAGTGAGCTCCTGACGTCTGTCCCAGCTTCTGCCAACCGAGCAGTTTGAAAGCAAGAAATTGCAAGTATATAAATAAGTACCACTTTGGTGGAAAGGTAAACAACGTTCCGTGCACTCCAGTATCTAGGCATGCCTGTCACATGTAATGTCTGCCAACGCAGTTTCTTTGGCTCTTTGGCTATAAACAGAGATGAGCACTGAACCCTGGAGCCAGATATGACTGGCTTTTGGGCAAGGGTGACTTTTACTTTACCTTTCCTACACTCTTGAGTGTGCAGAATAAGAGAGATTTTATTTATTTGTTTATTTATTTATTTATTTATTTATTTATTTATTTATTTATTTATTTATTTATTTATCGGATTTATATAACTGCATTTTCCGCCTAAGCGACCCTAGGTGGCTCACAACATCAGTTAAAACCCATACCCAATACTAATTAAAACCAAATACTATAAAACTATCTAAAAACGTCCATAAAACCTCCCCAATCCCCTTTTTAATAAAAGAACACCAAGGGCAGGAATAAATAAGAACCCCAGGCAGGGCTAAATAAGCCAGCTGGGCTGGGATGTGGTACCATTTGTACCCCACACCTGCTGATATAGCCACACTGAGGGAATCTTTATTTCTCCCAGCCAGAAGATTTCCATCCCAACTGTGCTATCAAAGCTACTTTTGATGAGCAAATAGGAGAAGGTGAGACATGGTATTCCGGCCTCTTGATCATTTTGGTTGTCTGCTTCTGCACCTTTCTCGCTCTACTACCCTATTTGTTGAGCTGGACTAACAAGAGGTTTGCACAGAAAGCCAATGCAGCTACATTTTGGCTGTGCAAGAAATAATTCATAGCTCTTTAATTAAGCGGTGTTAGGACACTTAATGAAATGTGCAGTCCAAGGGCAACTCCAGAAAAAAACAGTTCAAGGAACAAAGGGATGAAAAACACCATTATTAGGAGAATCAATGGTTCTGCTGTATGCATTAAACAAAAACACAGCTGGGAGGAAAAAAAATGCAATGCTGGGAAATTTTTTGTGGTAATTGTCCATTGGTGTCTATTAAAGTTTGCTCATTCTTGGAGTCATTCCTGGCCAGAAATTCGATGCTCTTCCATTTTATCCAAATTATGGCCTCCATGCCCTTTTCCCTCTGCCAGCACTATGAGCACTAACCACTAACTTGGAGGATTACTTTATCAGCCTTTCATATGAGACTAATGTCATCTTCAGGTTACAAAATATATTTTTTTTTCTCCTGTGTCTTTTTACTCTCTCAGATAGCCTGTGCTGTGTTTGCTGCCCTCTTACACTTCTTCTTCCTCTCCGCTTTCACCTGGATGTTTCTGGAAGGGGTCCAACTCTACATCATGTTGGTTGAAGTCTTTGAGAGTGAACATTCACGTGGAAAATACTTCTACTTGGTGGGCTATGGCATGCCTGCTCTGATTGTGGCTGTTTCTGCAGCAGTAGACTATAGAAGTTACGGCACAGGAAAAGTGTGAGTTTCCTTTTGTGTCCCAATTTGTGGTTTGGAGGAGTCTAAGAAACTGGGATTGCATATGAGGGGTAGGGGTGGGAATTTCTGCATTGGAATCTACCTTCTAGGGTTAGATAGAAGACCACTTGGCTCACACTGATTCTGTGATAACACCTCCTTTTTTGAAGATCTGGTTTCGCTAGAACCATGATGGCAAACCTTGGCACTCCAGATGTTTTTGGACTTCAATTCACAGAAGCCCAATCCCCCTGTGAATCCATACAAATTGATTTACTGTGATTCATCCGGCCCACGCTGCCCTCGTTGCTCCCGGAAGTGGAAGTAAAATGTTATCCATACGGGCGCGTTTTACTTCCGCTTCCGGGAGCGACGAGAGCAGCGCGGGCCGGTTGAATCACAGTAAATCCATTTGTGTCAATTCACAGGGGGCTTGGGCTTCTGGGAATTGAAGTCCAAGAACATCTGGAGTGCCAAGGTTTGCCATCACGGGGCTAGAATATAAGAAATATTTATATCTAGAGCAATGGTTCTCAATGTGGGACCCACACCCCACAGGAGGACTTCAATTCCCAGAAGCCTGAGTCAGTACATTCGCTGATCAGTGCTTTGGAGAACTGACTTAGGCCTCTGGCAATTGAAGTCTAAAAATCAAACACTGGGAAACACATAAGAAACATTTATATCTATAGTAGAGGATATTGTCAGGCATAGAAATAACCTCTGGGAGGATATTTCAGTTGGAATAACAGGGACTTTACACAAACTGCATTCAAAGTCTGAAAGCCTCTTCTTTATGGATTGTTAGCCAACATCCACAACCATGATGACTGAAGCAAACCTGTATCCTTGGGAGAGTTCTGAAGGAAAGGACGAATATAGGTTCCAAGGTTAGGGATTTGTTAATGGAAAACAGTATCTGAAGATCCAAAAAAAATGTGGGGGGTGGGGTGGGGAGCTTGTTTCATTGTAAAGGGCACTAAGGTGGCAGAAAGAGGCCGCTCAAAAGTAGAGCTAAACAGGAGGGTGTGGTAGGGCTTGGCACCACCTGGCATTCTGAGCAAGCAGCCTCCTGGCGCTGACATAAATGTAGGAGCAGAGAAAGGGCAAGGCCTTGTGTGCTTGCCAGCAGAGGAAGCCCTATTGCTGATTAGAGGGGCAGGCAGAAAGCAGCCCCAAGGGGAATAAGATGGTCTGAGAGGGTGGAGGCAGGCGGGGTTAATGCCCCATGTATGCTGCACAGTGCAGTGGAGTGTATGTGCAGCAGCTGTTAAACAGTTGCAGGAATGCAAAGAGGATTCACAGGAGGGCTCCGAGGTAAGCCTGCTTTAACCCACGCATTTGCATTTGTCGCTGGGAAGCCCTGGAAAATAATATGTTTGTCCCTGTTTCCACTCAGTATTATTTCACAGGAAATGAAATGGCTGTGCCCACAATCAGAGTGACGGGTGTTTTTGTTTTTATGTTTTGAGCAGTGTGCTGGGAGGGAAAATGGAAATGATTTTGTTCCCCAGGGGTATGTGTGACGCTTGTTTTTTTCTTTAGTTCGCACAGACATGGAGTAGCAGTTGAGATGCAGGGATATGTTTCCTTATATATAAAATGATGCGTCCTCCTTCTTTTCCACCCCTTCTATAAAAAATAAGAACAGTGAACTAGTTTCATCTATTCTGCCCTGAGGGGGGAAAGCCAGACCTGATTGCAGTCAGTGCTTCTGCTACATCAGTGAAGCCCTAGATCAGGAGTGCCCAAATTTTTCGGGCTGTGGGCCAGTAATGTGGTTCAGCGGGCGGGTCACATGGTTCAGCGGGCGGGTCACATGGTTCCTCCCACCGGAAGCGGAAATAAAGCGCACCTTGCAATCTGTTTTGCAACAGATATGTTTTGCAACAGGAAATAGATTTTTTTAGGCTGCCATTTTCTCTGCTTTACACCATGGGTGCCCAAACTATGGCCTGTGGGCTGGATATGGCCCATGATGCCCTCATCACTCCCAGAAGCAGAAGTAAAACATGCCCATAGAGTACATTTTGCTTCCGAGAGCGACGAGGACAGCATGGGCCAGATGAATAGGTATCATGGGCCTGATATGGCCCACAGCCACAGGCCGTAGTTTGGTCACCCCTACCCTAGATGATTTCCAGCCACTGCTGGAAGAGTCTCACAAAACACCCTCATTGCCTTGGCAAGTGTGATCCTGTCATTTATCAATCTTAAGCAAGACTTATTGCCTACAGAGAAAATTGATCTGAGTTTTCATGTTGCTGGCCTCTCTTGCCTGCTCAATGGATTTCTGCAAGCTTCATAACTCTATCCTTTCAAAACCCATCTGTTTGTTTGTTTGTTTCCTGAATCTTCATTACCTATGTGGGCATGGACGAGAAGTTCCAGTCTTCGTCAGCACCATCAGCGGCTGGCTTGGAATGCTCATCCAAGTTACTTGGTGACAATGAAATCTGAAGAGTTTGGGGGGGGGGGGTTGATTAGCATGCATGCATATATGCATTTTTGCCTAACCAAGATGATTTGGTGGTGGAATTGTGTGTGTGTGTGTGTGTGTGTGTGTGTGTGTGTGTGTGTGTGTGTGTGTGTGTGTGTGTGTGTGTGTGTGTGTGTGTGTGTGTGTGTGTGTGTGAAGAGTTTTCTAAAGGAAAGTACAGAGATGGTATTTCAAAGAGCAAACTTTATTTTTAAAATATGATTTGTGGGAAATTCCATTTTTATCACTGTGAATAAAGCCACTAGTTTGCACATTAAAGACCACAAGTTATTAATAAACAAGGCTGACCCTACCATTGACAAAATGAGGAGGCTGACTCGGGCAGCAGATTTTGGTTTTCAAGAAAGGGCTGCAAATCTTAGGGTTTTCTTTTGGCCACTAAAGCACATTTACTTCAGAATAAGGGGGGAGATGTCATCTGTGTTAAAATAACTTGGGTACTGTGAACCTTGATTTTAGTTGGTTGCTATGTGGTGCTCTGCCTCAGGAACCAATATGTTTTGGATTAGACGAGGATATCTATTGCAGACTTAATTATTTCTCAGTGGCACAGATGATACAAGGTGTATCTAACTTGCATGTTAGATACTTTCCATGCAGGAATGTTTCTACTGTACAGATATTAGTTATGGTTTGTTATGTAATTATCAACACTACTGTACCACTTTCCTGCCTTTAACTTGCTTTAAGTGAAAATAAGGTAGACAGACTGGTGGCGGCTGTTTGTGTTAAAATTTTACAGGTTTTCCAAAAATAAGTATTTGTCTCTCTCAGAAGTCTTGCCTGAGCTTGAACTTTTGATATGCTACCTCTCATGACTTGACTAACTTCTCGGAATTATCTGCCTGCCACATATGGGGGTTTCCTGCTGTCCACATGTAGCACAGTTGTAGACCCTGTTGAATTTTGCTTGTTAGATGTCATGTGTGGACATGTGTGGCATAGAAGACTGAAACATCCCCTCCCTCCCTTCACACCAATACACACATTTGCACTCCATCGCCCTGCTCTCACTCTTTCACACACTGATTTCATTTTCTTTGCTCTTCCCTCCTAAGTGCCCTATTTTTCTCTTCTTTTCTTAAAAGTTTGTTTAAACAAAATTTACCTGCCTTTCCATGCCTTTTCTTCCCTTTGCCTTGACTCAGCTGGACAGCTTAAGAGCTCCTATTTTCCTGTCATTTAAAAAAATGCAGAACTGATCTAGCGTTATTCTAGTGTATTAATACAATGGGTCAGTGGTAGCCTTGTTTATTCATTTTTTTAAAAATTAAAATTCAGGGGGGCAGATCATGGAGAGGGTGTTCCAGCAGTCTAAACTAACATCCCCCAAACTGTATGCAAAAAGCAAAACAAAGCAATCACACTTGTATACCGCCCCATACCACTTAGTGCACTCTCTGGGCAGTTCACAAGTTAATTAGCATTTGCTTCCAATATGCTGGGTACGCCTTTTACCAATCTCAGAAGGATGGACGGCTAAGTCAACCTTGAGCCCTGGTTAGGATCAAACTTGCAAGCTTTTGGTTGCAGTACAGCAGCTTCACCCCTGTACCACCAGAGCTCCTGAGTAGTATGCATCACCTCATTACTTCCCAAAGATGCAAAAGCTTGTCCTTTTACACAGTGAAAAAAACTGCTTATATGATGTAAAGCCCATTCAAATCATTCTGACCTGAAAATAGTAGAAGCCCCAGTAGCAAAGAAAAGCTGCTTTGGGTGGGAAAAGAGCCAGACAGATCTGAATCAACCTTTGTGTCAGTGCAGGCAGCAAATAATTTCATATTCACCTATTTTATAAGCAGAGCAAATCCGGAGCTATTTGGCCATATAGTCAAGTGCTCAGTCTGGAGTTTTTCTGTCTTCTTTCTCTGTTGCAATCCAGCTGACCTCTTATAGTTATAGCTTTATTTTATTATTATTTATTTACATAGTTTTATAGTGTTTATCATACTTGAAGTGCTTAAACATACTTGGTAATGTTGCCTCAACATAACAGCTGTGTTCTGGTAATTTTTATCGAATGTGAATGACATCAAACTGGAAATTGAAGAAGAAACATAAATTAAAGCTAACCGAAGGGAAACCATTTGGCTTTTTAGTATCCAAACCTGCACAAGCTTGGGGGCAAATGTTTACAGAAACTTGTTTTTTTTGTCATGCCAGCTACTACATAGAGTACATTTAAAACACAGATGGAGAGAGATTGAGCTCAGCTCTGCATTTCCTTCAGATCATCTTGGCGCCCACAGCTTAGAACTCAGGATTATACCCAGTGTGCCTACCTTTAAGGCTAGTTCTGCTGACCCTCTAGCACTCTAGGTTCCCATTCATCGACTCTGTAGGGGGGAAAATTACAAACTTGAGGATGAGATGACTAGGTCATTTATTTAAACTGCACAGCACGTATACCTGCCATCCAAAATATGAAGAGACACTTTGATGGGCTTCCTCTCTTTTCAACCAGATTGGATGTAGGCCAAGTGCTAGGCTCTACAGTAGAAATGAAGTGGGCTTGATAAAATGATTGCCACCGGCAAACTGACCATATGCCAAGTTAATTTTTCTCTTAGCTGCACTTGATTATGGAAGAAGGCCCAAAGACAAAGCAGCCTGAGAGGGAGGTCTTTTACAGGGCCGAGCTTAAAGGGATAGGATCAACATAGAGCCTGAAGGTACAGGGCTTTTTATAAATCTACTAGCATTTTCTTTTTTTTGCCCGGCCCTGCTGGGCAGCTATTATTTGTGAGTGGGTGGTTGGGGTGGTTTTTTTTGGGGGGTGCGCACACACACACACACACACAAACCACCCCAACCACCAACACACAGATAATAACTGCCCGGCAAGGCAGGGGTGTCCGGTGTGTGTGTGAGAGAGGTGCTCCACATTTGGCCCTTGTCTGTTGGAGAAAGCAAGCCCCTACTTCCACTTCCCCAGGAAGCAAAGGCAGTGAACAGTGCTCCGTTTGCTGCCTTCGCCTCCCGGAGGGAAGCCATCGCTTTCTGCGGGGGACAAAGGCACTGGTCCCTCTTCTCCCGCCAGCCCCATGACGAAGGCCAGGGCCAGCCTCACCGTGACTTTGACGGGGTAGCGGGGAGAAGAGGTGGAGCACATCTCCCCATACACCTGCCACTTCCCTCAGGGAGACGAAGGTCGAGAATGGCACTCCGTTCGCTGCCTTTGCTTCCCAGGGAAGTGGTTCACTTTCCTCGGTGGGAGGGGGCGAAGGCACCAGTGTGTTCGCCCACCACGGAAAGTGATGGCTTCCCTCTGGGAGGTGAAGGCAGCAAACAGAGTGCCATTCTCAGCCTTCATCTCCCTGAGGGAAGTGGCAGGCATGTGGAGAGAAGATGTGCTCCACCTCTTCTCCCAGCTACCCCATCAAAGTCGCGGCAAGGCTGGTGCTAGCCTTTGCCGCCGGGGCCGCAGGGAGAAGAGGGACCAGTGCCTTCGCCCCTGCCTTCCACAGAAAGCAATGGCTTTCCTCCGGGAAGTGAAGGCAACGAACGGAGTGCCGTTCTTGGCCTTAGTCTCCCTGAGGGAAGTGGCAGGCATGCATGGAGAAGATGTGCTCTGCCTTTTCTCCCCGCTACCCCATCGAAGTCGCAGCAAGGCCGGCACTGGCCTTCGCCACTGGGGGCCACAGGGAGAAGAGGGACCAGTGCCTTTGCCCCCTGCCCTCCACAGAAAGCGATGGCTTCCCTCCAGGAAGTGAAGGTAATGAACGGAGCGCTGTTCTCGGCCTTCGTCTCCCTGAGGGAAGTGGCAGGCATGCATGGAGAAGATGTGCTCCGCCTTTTCTCCCCACTACCCCGTCAAAGCTGCGTCCTGATTGGCTGAGGGGTGGCGCGGGGCGGAGGACACTGGGAAGGGTAGTTCTTTTTTCTGATCGCGTTCATGGGGCGGTTGCCCCACTGTCGGCGACCGGACCCTTGCGGCAACCCTCACAAGATGTTAAGGTAAGTGTAAGTGACTCAGTTCGGGATGGTTGGGCTGGGTGTGGCCATGTATGCCAGACACGCACGGCCGAACTCCGTCCTTATAGGTAGCAGAAGACTAGCAGAAGCCCCGGCATTGCCCGGGGGTATCCTACCCAGGCCAAGGAAAGACCAGGGCCCCCCGCCCCTGCCCCCCCGCCCCAGTTACCTTACCTTTTTGTCTGCTGTCATCATGGCCGCTCTCTCAGCCCCGCTGTGAGGTGCTGTCTCAGCCTGACTCTGGCCGCCACCGGCCTCCCCAGCGACTACAGTCAGTGGGTAGTCATCGCAGCCCAGCCCCTCTGTCCTCCCGTGGGTTGTGTCAGGCGGAAGGGAGGCACCATTTGGACGGTTGGGCAGAGGACCCATTGGGTGGGCGGAGCCCTGCAGAAGGCGGTAGGCTGGTCTCATCCTCCACCTGCCCCCCAGCTGTGGGTTCTCCCTTCCCCCTGAGGTGTGCCTCAGGAGTGCAGAGGAGCCATGCCGCAGTGGCCATCCGCCGACAGTAGTCGCTGGGGCGAGGGCAGCCGTAATGGCCATAAATGCCGCTGTCTGTACTGGTGGCTAGGCTTTGTGCCACCTGGAATGCCGGGCATACTTTGGCGCATGCGTGGAATTTCACCCATGCGCCACAGCCTGGAACGCCTAGCAGGTTTAGGCAAATGCGTGGATTCTCACGCATGCGCAGTCACCTCCCCAGGTTGTTTCTGCTGGCCTGGGGGACATTGCAGCCTCTTTTGGGAGGCAAGGACCCAAAGGCAGGCTGCCAGTTACCCATGCCAGCCACCCCAGACATTGAAGGTAGGCGTGCACGCAGTTTCCAGTGCAATCAGTGCAGGGGTGTCGCTTTATATGAGGGAGCCCTGTGATGTCACGGAGCCCAAGATCTGGTCAGCTGGGAATTGTTTGAGCTGTGGCAATGACATCACAATCCCCCCTGGTTGGCTTTTTTTCCCTTGCTTTTTCTCCTGTTGGTGGGGGTGTCCCCTTTGCAGATTGATTTAGGAGGCGTACCCCTCCCCATGGGGCTTGACACTCCTGCAGTAACCGTCTCTTCGGCCCAAGGTATGTATGTGCTGAGTCTCAGTGCGATCGGTGCAGGGGTGTGGATTTGTATAAGGAACATACAGCACCGGACCTTGATTTTAGTTATATAGATTAATTAATTAATTAATGTAATAGGAAAATTGAAATTACAAAAATTATGCTTAAGAGCTTTTATTTAAACTTATTTCTTATATCTATGGGGTGAAATTGATTGATGTCAGAATTAGCAGAATTAAAATAGATTAACCAAGAAGTTGTTGCTGGCCCAGAGCATGCTTCATAGCCTAGAAATCTACTCTTCCTCTTATTAGGACTGGTCTCATAGATCTTTCTAAGTGATCAACTGATGAATTCCTGCAAAATGAGAGTTTCTCTCTCTTACACAGAGAGCGAGACTCACACTCACACACACACCATTTCTCATGTGTACACACATACGCACCCCAGCATTAAATATGCTCTTTCTTACATGACGGATAGCAAAGGTTTATCCCATTAGTCCCTTTCCATACATTTTTTGTTGAAGAAGTTAAAGCTGTTTCTCCCACCATGCTTGTAAGATTATTGTACATAGGTTAAGGGCATGCAGTAAATGTCACTGTTACTCACCACTAGTATAAACCCACTGAATCAATTTGTTGAATGATGAACAAATACTTATGTTAATCACACTGGTCCCGTGGGACTTAATGGGATGCTAGCCATAGTTTCATAGATCTAAAATCAAAAAAGACATATCTCAAGTATCCAAATTGTTTTCCTTCACTAAATGGCATTTTTAATAAATTGAGAAGTTGTAGCCCAAAATAATGTCCCACACCCCCGTCACTTGTACTTCTGAACTCCTCAGTAAGAATTTTGCTTTCAGAAGATTCTGTCCTTTTGTTTCTGAATGAGTTATTGTTCTGGACATGGCTCCTTACTGATCAATAAGAACCAAAGAACATATACAGCTGCATATCTCTGAGGACACATGAATCTGTTACATCTCAATGTCACGTGTGGTTAAGGTGAGGAACCCAATGTGTATCCAATGTAGCAGATTACCTACTGCAGCAAAGGCTGATGGGGAAAGCTGAAATCATAGCTAGTGTCCATGTATTCTCTAAAGCAGTATTTTACATTGTCTTTTTATCTAACTGAAATATTCTGTAATAATTGCTAAATATGAATTCATCCCCATAGGAAAGCATGAGCAGTGGACTCTATTAAATAGAAGCATACTTTCTAACGTCTGTATATAATAAAATTTGCTACATAAGACGTGGGAAGTTGAATTCCATTTGACAAGATCTGTTGTAGAGCACTTTAAGTTGGAGCTCTTCAAATTTTATGGTTGAATGGCATCTAATGATTGTTTATTGGGTGTATTTAATACACAGCAGGGATAGCTTATGGTTTTATTTCTTTTCCTTCAGGAAATAGAGCAAGTCTTTATAGCCCTTATTACTTTGAGAGAACAAGCATAGCTGAACAGATCACTGTGGCTGGAAGGAAATTAAAAAGCAAAGAAGGGCTATGTGGAACGTCACTAACATTTGCTTGGAACTGAAGAAAGCGGTCCAGGCACTGTCAAGAAAGATGGAGATTTCTATTAGTAAACATTAAGCACACGTTGACAAATTAGACCTCTGAGGGAGGGGAGGAAGGTCAAGAGTTACCCCTGTTGAGAGAAGTAAAGGCTGAACAAATATTGGGATGGAGGGAGAAAAAGGCCAGCAACAAAGCAATCTCATGCTTATGTACTGCCTGTTAGCACTTAGTGCACTCTCTGGGCAGTTCACGAGTTAATTAGTATTTTGCCCCAACATGCTGGGTACTCATTTTACCAACCTCGTAAAGATGGAAAACTGATTCAACCTTGAGCCCTGGTCAGGATCGAACTGGGGTGAGGTGGGGAGAGGACAGAGAAGAAGAAAAAGAAAACTATGGGAGAGCTAAACCTTGTGAAACTGCGTCCTACTTATATAGAAGACATGGTGGGGGAGCACGGTGTTCCTCCTCCCCAGTCCAGCACCTCAAGGAAACCCATGAATCCAAGAAAAGTAACTAAGCAGTTTCATAGCTAAAATTCAGTGACTGCTAACAATACTGGGAAAGGATCCCCCTCCATCCTCATTATGCAGCTTTGAGACTTCTACAAGGCAGAGAAGGTCATGATCCGGGGAGGGACAGTCATCCTTGGTTGATACAAAGGGATTTGTCCTGTAGTTTTGGTTCCCTCTCAGAAAGGCTGGTTTGCTCCTTTTCCTGGTGCTAACACAATGTAAGTGTTACCCCCACAGCATCCCTATTCCCACCTTTCTGGCTCAATGTTCGGGCTACTCTTTTTGTAGATGTGGTATGATTGCCCCATTTGGGTTCAGTTCCAACATGTGTGATGGTGAGTGTTTGGGGGTGGTAAATAACCTGACTCCCTAAAGGGGCCAAGGGCTATGGGAGGATGAGCAACTTTAGGTGGGGTGATGGCCAACGCAGTGAAGGAAATGCCAGTGGAAACCATCATATTGGGCTCAATGGCAAAATGAGCAGAGGAGGAACCACTTCACTATTCTGATTCCTAATGGCCATGGAGGCAGAAGATGCCATGCTAGATGGACTGGCTATGAAGGTGCACCTTGTCCATATCCTCAAGGCTGCATCAGTCCATTGCAGTCTCGGTATTAAATCCTGCATGTCTCATTTCATATGTGCCTCAGGAGATGGTTCTGTGATCACAGAGTGTGGGTCACTTCATGACAAGCTGGGATCCAGCTTAAACAAATTCACGCCAGTGGCATTTTCCCCCCTGTTTGTCATTCTTCTTAAATGTGAAAATGATTTCCAAAGGAAACGTATACTCGAATACGAGTAGCAGTCAACAACACTTGCTGGGATCGAATCAATGCAGATAGCATGTTGCTTTCAGTTTCCCAATATTGTTAAGCTCAGCCACTTAACAATATTGCCACTTAACAATACTGTATTGCAAAATTAAAAACTTCCTCTGCTTCTCTGTGGAGTGGGGGAGGAATGGGAAGAAGCAAAGTTTGATGGGTTTTTAAACCTTGTTAGGGCAGCCTTGATGCACTATACTTTTAAGAAAGAAAGAAAAACAAATTTGAAAGATTCCTCCCTGGGAAAAGGAGATGACAAGATGGTGAACTTTTTTATGTTTTTCTCTTTCTTTCTTTCTTTCTTTCTTTCTTTCTTTCTTTCTTTCTTTCTTTCTTTCTTTCTTTCTTTCTTTCTTTCTTTCTCTTTAAAAGGAGGCAAACCAAATAGCATTGATGGAGGTGCATTTGCCATATGGAGGCAAGAATCGCATCAAATAGCATACTGCACTTCTACACAACCTTCAGCATCAAGCCAGGCCATCAGTGGCTCAGTGGTTAAGAAGCTGTCCTTGTTAGCTGGAAGGCTGGCAAGTTGGCAGTTCAAGACCCAGGTACCACATGAAGGATTGAGCCCCCGTCCATGTCCCGGCTCTTGGATACATGAAAGGAGCCTCATTTGGGCGTTCCCTGAGCAGAGTTTATTCCACAAAAAACCTTTCAACCCAGAATAATTTCTGACATGAAATTATTATCAGATAATAATGGTAGAGGGCTATGGTAGAGGGCTATGGTCTCTGTGGTAGGAGGACCATGGATTGAGTTATTACTGTAAGTCTAATCATTCTTTCCCTAAAGAAGTTACCTGGTCCTGAAATGACTAAGGACTCAGGCTCATGGTACCATATTCCTTCCCAGATGTGATGCTCTCCATCTTTATTTTTTTATTTTCTAATTTGTATTGCCGCCCAACTCCGAAGACTCTGGGCAGCTCACAGAAAATAAACCAATTGCAGTTTGAAAAGCAATAAAACCCATTAAAAACTACTGACAAAAATTAAAAAATATTAAAAGATTAAATGAGAGTGTATTCTACTAAATTAGCCAGGAGGCCAGGGTTACCACATTGCTGGTGCCCCACACCTGCCCTGCCAGCCAGGTTTTTAACCCTTTCCTGGAGGGCAGCAACTGTGTCTGGAGACGCAACTCACTTGGCAGGAGGTTCCATAGGGCCGGAGCAGACACTGAGAAGGCCCTCTTTCTGGTGCTAGAGAAATGCGCCTCTCTAGCAGATGGGACAATGAGAGAGCCTCTCCGATCTTCTCTGGTGGGACAGGCAGATGTTCTTGGGGTGACGCAGTCTCTTAAGTATCCTGGCCCACTACCGTGTAGTGCTTTAAAGGTAATCAAAGTCCTGACCGGGTGTCTGGAGGCTGTTCGGGTCTGGATGGGGGAAAATGGGCTTCAGCTGAATCCCGGCAAGACTGAGTGGCTGTGGGTCAGGGGGCCCGTGCTTTCCCGGGAGCTACCATCTTTGGTTCTGGATGGGGAATTGTTGCCCCAGACAGATCCGGTGCATAACTTGGGGGTCCTCCTGGACTCGCGGCTGCTGCTTGAAGAGCAGGTGGTGGCCAGGGCTTGGAGGGCTTTTGCACAGCTTCGTGTAATTTACCAGTTGCGCCTGCTTCTGGACCGGGACTCCTTGCTCACAGTCATCCACGCTCTGGTCACCTCCAGATTGGATTATTGTAATGCGCTCTACATGGGGCTGCCCTTGGCGACCATTCGGAGGCTTCAGCTGGTCCAAAATGCAGCTGCCCGGGTGGTGATGGGGTGCGGGCGTTATGCTCATGCCTCGCCACTGCTTCGGGAGTTGCACTGGCTCCCAGTATGCCTCCAGGTGCAATTCAAGGTGCTGGTTTTGACCTTTAAAGCCCTTCATGACATTGGTCCAAGGTACTTAAGAGACCGCATCTCCTCAAGGTATTCAGCCCGTCCTACAAGGGCAGACAGGAGGGGTTCAGCTGTGGTCCCATCTGCAAAAGAAGTTCATCGTGCTGGGGCCAAGAAGAGAGCTTTCTCCATGTCTGCCCCAGCCCTGTGGAACCTCTTACCACCAGAACTGCGACTCCAGTTGGACTTCCTATCCTTCAGAAAAATGTTGAAAACCTGGCTATGCCAGTGGGTGTAAGGCATGCTTGACTCCACAGCGCATTCCCGCTGGCTCATTTAGAACGTCTGTCTGAGGGATCCTGCTTGTTTTATTATTATTTTTTTGCTATATTTTCTGCTATTTTATTGTGGGAGGAGGAGGGTGGGGGTAGTTTTTTAAAATGTTTATCTGATTAGGTTCTTGTGGTTTTTGTGTTTTAATTCTGTTTTACTGGGGGATTATTGACTGTTTTTAGCTACTACTGTTTTAATTGTTATTGCATTGTTGTTTTTGTATGCTGTATGTTGTATTGCATGTTGTTAGCTGCCCTGAGTGGTGTTCCCATCAGGAGGGCAGGATACAAATCCATTAAATAAATAAATAACCAGCACCTTGAATTGCATCCGGAGGCAATACTGGCAACCAGTGCAGCTCCCGAAGCAGTGGCGAGGCACAGGCATACCGCCCGCACCCCATCACCACCCAAGCAGCCGCATTCTGAACCAGTTGCAGCCTCCGAATGGTCATCAAGGGCAGCCTCATGTAGAGCGCATTGCTATAGTCAAGTCTGGAGGTGACTAGAGTGTGCATGACCATGAGCAAGGAGCCCTGCTCTAGAAGCGGGCGCAACTGGCGTATAACACGAAGCTGTGCAAAAGCCCTCCTTGCCACAACTGCCAGCTGTTCTTCGAGCAGGAGTCGTGAGTCCAGGAGGACCCCCCATGTTGTTGGAACTGGGCTGCAAAGAGTATAATGTACATTTTATGCCATGTTATAAAAGAAGGATCTGTATGATTTGTTTTTCCTGACACTTATACACAGACATGCCCAGGCTGGCCTTAATCTACTTGTATGTGTGTATGTGAATATGTATTTAAGCATGCCTGAGTGTTTTAGATTAATGCCTATGGATGGAGCATTGGCTTCTCAGTTTTGTGGCCAGATGTTGTTAAATTACTCCTCACAGAATTCCTGATCATTCGGTACTCTTTTGGGGGCTTCCTAGAACTGAAGCCCAAGAACATTTGAGAGCAGATGGTTGGAACTTGGGAACCACTGGCGCAGAATTTTATACAAGTTCCTAGTTGTCTGAGTCAAGCAAGCTGTGTTTGTTTGTTTGTTTGTTGGGCGGGGGGGTTGTTGTTAGATTTTGCATGCATTTATCTGAGGTAGCATAAAAGCCACTGTTTGTTCATTCTTGATCATAGCCTCCAATGCTATTTGCTGCTAGTTAGCAAATTAATAAATAAAATTTAACCAACTTAGTTCATACATTATATGTTTATTTGTCTCATTTGGCCCTTAGTAGAAAGACAGCTGGGGCCAATTCTGTTATCCAGACCTACTACAGTATATGGATTTAATAATGAATATAATTGTCATTTCAATGCAGAATAGGTAAGCTTTTACCTCCTGTTTGAAGATGAATATTTAGGTTTCCAAGTTATGTGTAAACTATGCCAGACATTTTAGAATGCTAATTTTAAAGGGAAGGGAGAGGGTTTAATGCAAACATCTGCAGCTGTCATTTAAACACATTAATGCAAGGCTAGGTTGTATATCACATGGTGTGTTGAGTGAAAATGCTAAGCCTTGTAAGTCTTCCACAAACAGAATGAATCCAATAACCAGAGAACAGATTGCTGAAACAGCTGCATAAAAAGCTAAAACAGCAGTGTATAAATACCCAGCAAGAAGAGGTTAATGTTTGCAGCTGCTCTAGTGCTACTTGCATGATAAAAGTAATTATAATTGTAAACCTGGGGTAGACTATCAAAATAAACAATAACTGGCGTCAAGATTGTTACAGGATTCAGAAAGAACAAGAAAACCACTTGCTCCTGCTTGCATGTGGATTTTAATACTTTAATTAAGTCACTGCTTTGATTTTAGCATAAATGCATTGTTAATTAGTGAGACACAAGTATGTGTATGCACTACACTAGTGGTGGCGAACCAATGGCACGCATGCCAGAGGTGGCAGTCGGAGTCCTCTATGTGGGCACCCATGTGGCTGCCCCAGCACAGAATTTGCCCCACCCCTATGCCCAGTAGCCCAATGGGACACTTTCTCCCTCCCCCAGCACAGAGTTCACCCCATCCCTCTGCCCAGCAGCCCAATGGGAGCACTTTCTCCCTCCCCCAGCACAGAGTTTGCCCCGCCCCTCTGACCAGTAGCCCAATGGGAGAGTTTCCTCCCTCCCCTGTTGCCGTATTGGCACTTTGCGATAAATAAGTGGGTTTTGGCTTACAGTTTGGGCACTCAGTCTCTAAAACGTTCGCCATCACTCACTACATACAGAAACCTGACTGCCTGATGAGTGAAAGAATACATGGAGACTAAACTAGATGTGGAAGAGGCACTGGTACTTTTTAGACGAGGAGGAAGAAGAGGAAGGCAATTCTGGTCTCAGTGGCTGGATTATAATGCCCACATTTCTATGAGATTGGGTGGCAGTTGCCACTCGAGGAGGCACCTCTGATAGTTTCCTCCCAGTCATCCAGTGGAAAGATGATTGCCTAGGACTGCCTTTTAAATAACGATAGGGGATGTTTTCTCCCCAGTTATGAATTGCTTTAAAGGTCACATTTGCACATTTCCTATTGAGACATATCTGACTTTTTAGATTTTGAAATTGATTGTTCAAGAACCAGGAAAAAATTATATTTTCCCCCCAAACATCAAAGACTATTTTCAGCAATAATTGAGATTAAGTAGAAGGACAGGTTTCTGTAACCAGTTCTGAACATACATCAACAGTGGACCTGAAAGCTAAGCGTCAAGTTTGATGTAGATCAACCACGCTGTTGCAGCTGTAAACTAATAATAGCTTCATAATGCATTCTACGCATAGAGCATGTTTGATTTTTGCAGTAAGTCATAGTGTTAGAATGTGGGGAAATTTGCATTAGCACTTTATTTATGGATTTTATTGGTGTTACAGAATTCCAAAGATGCAGAAAGAAATGCAAAAGATAAGCTCACATCCATTCTGACTCACCGTGTATCTATGCTAAAGATTCCATCTTAATTACAATAGCCCATCCTATGGAGTCCTGGGATTTGTGGTTTGGTGAGTGACATAGAATTCCCTGCTGCACTTAAGGGAAGTGCACTGGATCTTTCTGGCAAAGAATTCTAAGTAGTTCATCAGCTTACTTGCCCCAGGAGTTCACGAAGTGGATCTATGGTAACTAAAATGGAATAAAACTGCTCTAATTACATGATGTAGATCTGTGTTTCCCAACCTTTGGTTTTTGGACTTAACTCCCAGAAGCCTAAGTCAATTCCCCAAAGCACTGATCAGCCAATGTACTGACTTAGGCTTCTGGGGATTGAAGCCCCCCCTTTTGGTGTGTGTGTGTGCCCCACATTGGGAACCACTGGTGTAGATGTATTCTTAGATTCTATTGTTACAGCTTATCCTTTATATATCCTTGTGTTTCCATAATGGACGCATTGCAATTTGTACAGCTTGAAGAGGTATACAAGAGCGGACCGGAGGGGCCCTCTAATAGTGCCATCAGCCAGGGGGGCTCGCCTCTCTGGCACAAGGAGGAGAGCCTTCTCTGTGTCCGCACCTGCCCTTTGGAACCTCCTGCCTATGGAACTGCGTCTCCAGACTGAGTTGTTGCCCTTCAGAAAAGAACTAAAAACCTGGCTGGCGGGCCAAGTTTGGGGTGCAGGTGGAGGGGTGGCTTCCGTTGGGTGGTTAATATAGGGGAGGATGCCTGCCCTACGGTTTCTTCAGTTCCTGTACCCCTCTCTTTTTAGGGGTGGGTTCTTATTGCTGGTTTTTATCTGTTTTATTTGTTTTTATCTGTTTTTACCCACTGTTGTGAACCGCCCAGAGTCGGCTTTGGCTGAGTGGGCGGTATAAAAATTTAACAATAAAAATAAATAAATAAATAAATCTGTCCTTTTTGACTGTTTAGGGAAACCAGGAGATAACTAGTTGAGGGATACAAAGAATTTGGAGTAGGGAGTTATGTAATCTTTTGCTATGGTGGCTGTTATGAAACTTTTAGATTTCACCATGTTGAATGACCATAAAAAGCTTGGGTTTAATGTTGGAAAGGCAGGATATTTCTCCTTTTTATGTATTAGCATGAATGTTGGCCAAGTATACCTTGTAGGCTCCATACAGCCCCCCAAGGCTATTTCACTGTTCAACTCTCAAAAGCAGTCAATTTTTAACATTAAAATTGTAAGGAAAGGTTTGATTTAATTAGATTGAGTGGTAGGCCCCCAAAACTCCAAAAGTCAAGCAGTTTAGGGGATAATTTTTTACTATATGGCATGAGCATAGTTTGGCCGGGTTATCCTGCTATGGTAATAGAGTAGAGCATACTGCTAGAAACTCAACACTGATCGTCAGGCAGTGGTTAACTGACACGCTTAACTAGATCAGTGTTATGGGTGTCACACTGTGACCCAGAAGGCAAATAGAAGGCCACTGCATTATATTGTCCCCAGGCAATCTTCATGACTGATCACAATGAGGATAGCCAATATTCAGAACTGGATATGGCACTCGAAGAAGAAGAATTGGCATGAGCTAAGGTAGGGACTGGGTGATAAAGAGAGACCTCTCATCACACCAAAGGTGAGCACCTTGTATTATCAGTGTCAGTGTTTTAGAGGGAGTTATGGGATGGATGCAGCCTAATCAATAGAGGTGCGGCTGATCAAAAGACAAATACACTCTCAAATAGGAATTAAGCTGTTCTGTATGGGTCTGCAGTCTTCCTTCTAGACCAGTGGTTCCCAATGTGGGACCCATGCTTTGGAGAATTGACTTAGGCTTCTGGGAATTGAAGTCCAAAAACCAAAGGTTGGGAAACACTGTTCTAGACTCATGTTTGCACCTGGGTGATGACTGCAACTAGGAGTGCCATGGCTGAACTTGGAACACTTGGTACACCACCTGCATCTGTTCCTGGTAAGTTGAGACCAGGTTATGATGATACCTGCTTTAGTTAAATCTAAAGCAACGTAAGTTGTGTTGAAAGGTGTTTGGAAAGTGTGGGCTGATGGGAAATTCTTCTTCTTTCATGTCTACAGTAGTTCAGACTTTAAACTGCCAAAATGAAGCCAACTTTTGGTGAATTCATTCCATAGTTTCTTTTGCCTGACCTAGTATGAGAAAGATTAGCCAGCACAACAAAGTTGCTGTTGCCTGGGGTACGCCCAATTGTGGTTAAACAAATACCTCAATCTTCGGGGAGGCTCTTTCTGCAACAGTGAGAATGTTGATGGGCACTCATTTACATGACCATATTTGTACACTGATAATAATGTTTAAAGCCCTAAAGAGCTTGTGTGCATGGTTCTGAGGATCAGGATCACACCCAGCCCGAGAGTTTTCTTATGTGTCCCTATTCCAATTGTCAATTATCAGTAGAGATAAGAGAGATAGTTTAGTGTATGGGACCAAAGACACCAGGACAGCCGAAGAGCTGGCTTAACACAACTTTATTACATGCTGGTCAGAGGGAACATGAGGTAATGGCGGACGAACAGCTCAATATATACAGTGGCTATACATTTGAATGTGGCTCCTTGATAGCCTATTGGCTACAGGCTGCGTGACGTCATTGCAGGTCACGCCCTTCTTGTCCAGGTGAAGGTAGTGGCGGGAATCTTCCCGCGCTGTTGTTCTAGGTGAGTCTTGGACCAATGAGCTTGGACGCTCGCTATTGCCATCTAGTGGTCACTAGCTCGCGTCCTATTAAGGTTACAGTGATGCAGCTGGAGGTTACAATGTTACACATAGAAAGGGTTACATTGGATACACATGGATAGGTACATTGTTTAAAGGCACAGGCTTTGGGACACAACACCCCTCCCCCCTAGGATGAGACGAAGTCTCTTAGCCAAGATGGTTTATTGCACTCGCGTTTGGGCCGCGATGTGGGTTGGCCCGCCCTGGGGCCGCTCCCGCTTCCTTGTTCCCTGGACCCTTGTCCTGTAATGGGGGAGGGAGACTTGTTAGAGGTTTGCTGCGGTTTTGCAGCTTTGAGGGGAGAGGTGGATTCTGTTGTGGGTGAACCGGGGGCACCAGGGGCTAACGAAAAACCCCTCTTCTCGCTTGGATGGGTGGGGGACCACTCCGAAACCCCCCCCCGGTTCTGAAACTCAAAATTAAACTCTGTTAGGGGATCCCGCGGGGTATCTACGAGGACAAATTCCTTCTCCTCCCCCCTTGGTGGGGACTTTGGACCCCCCTCTCCTCCCCCTTGGGCTAAACGGGTGGGGGAGAACCCTAACGCTGAATTTGTGTCTGTACTGCCGGAGCCCTGACTTCCCGGGACCCTGTTCCGAAGCTGGTCCGCGTGCCGCCGCCAAAGTAGACCTGTGTTGGTCTCCACGCGGTACGAAACGGGACCGGTTTGTTCCACGACCACCCCCGGCACCCAGGCTGGCCCCGCGCTGGCGTAGTTCCTGCAATGTACCGAAACTCTTGGTGGCTTCTAACCCTATGTTCCTCCCCTTGTCCTCAACTCTCGTGGGATCTAGTCTAGTGAGTATGGTGGTCAGCTTCCTGCGCATTAAAAGCTCCGCAGGGGAGTAGCCTGACGCTAGCGGGGTCACCCTGTACCCTAGCAGAAACTGACACACTTGCAGGTTGAGGTCCCCTGGGCCCATGCGCCGCAGCACGTCCTTCGTGGTGCGTACGAGGCGCTCCACTTGGCCATTGGTGGCCGGATGGAAAGGGGCGGAGGTGATGTGCCGGATGGCGTTAATCTCTGTGAATGCCCTGAACTCAGCGGGTGTGAAGCAGCTAGCGTTATCGCTAATTAGAGTGTCGGGTATGCCGAACGTGGAAAAAATTCTCCGCAAATGCTTAATTGTCGCGGCCGAGGAGGTGCTTGTGACTGGGACGACCTCCAACCACTTAGAGAAAGCGTCCACAACAAGGAGAAACAGAGTTCCTCGGAACGGGCCTGCGAAATCTATGTGTATCCGGGACCACGGCCCCTTAACCGCGTCCCACTCCCTGTGGGGAAGACGGGCCTCCTCTGGTCTGGAGCATTGGCAACTCTCACAAGTGCCGACCATGTGCTCGATGTCGGCGTCTAACTGGGGCCACCAAAAGTAGCTTCGGGCCAGCGCTTTGGAGCGCACAATTCCGGGGTGGCTGACGTGCAGCAGTTTAAGCACCCGCGGCCGAAGGGATGTGGGAATCACTACCCGCTGCCCCCACAAGAGACACCCCCTCTCTAGGGACAGCTCCAACTTTTCCCTGAAAAATGGGGCGAACTCCTCCGCTGGGGAGGACGCCGGCCACCCTTTCTGTACCCAGGAGCTAACTGCCGCTAATGTCCTGTCCTTCCCTGTCGCTTTGGCGATGTCGGCGGGTACTACGGGGGGCGAATCCAGCACCTCTATCATGAGAACCTGATGGTCTCGCTCCCCCTTGCTCACCTGGCTGGGCGTCAGGGGGAGGGGGGACCTCGATAGAGCGTCCGCATGGCTGATCTTTTTCCCGGGCCAGTAGACCAACGCGTGCTGGTACGTGTTGAGAAAAATAGCCCACCGGAGCATCCTCGGGGACAGGATCTGTGGCGTGGGCTTATCTGCGGTGAAAATGCCTAGTAGGGGCTTGTGGTCAGTCACGATGGTGAAGGGGCGGCCATACAGAAAATCGTGAAATTTTTTGGTCCCTGCAACTATCGCCAGCGCTTCCCTATCTGTCTGGGCATAGTTTCTCTCTGCTTGGGACAGGGACCTGGAGTAAAATGCTATAGGGGCCTCCCTCCCGTTTTCCAACACGTGGCATAACACTGCCCCCACCCCCACCGGGGAAGCATCACAGACCAGAACCACCGGTCTTTTGGGGTCGAAAAGGGTTAAGACGGCGTCAGACGCCAGGAGTTGTTTCAATTCCATGAATGCCCTCTCCTGGTCATCGCCCCACTTCCATGCCGCATCTTTCTTGAGCAACCTGTGAAGTGGCTCAGCCACCGCAGCCTTCCGTGGAAGGAAGGAGTGGTAGAAATTCAAGAGCCCTAGGAACGACTGCAACTCGGGCTTGGATGTGGGGCGAGGGGCTTTCTTAATGGCGGCCACCTTGGATGTGGACGGTTTGATCCCCTCGGGTGTTACCCGGAACCCTAAGAACTCAACCTCCTTCGCGAAGAAGACGCATTTGTCTTTTCGCAACCTCAACCCCGCCTGTTCGAATGCCGCCAGGACTTTGTTTAGCCTTTCAGCCAACTCGACCTCACTCCCCCCGTTATCAATACGTCATCAAAATATGGCAAAACGCCGTCCAGCCCTTTGAGGAGGCGTTCCACGAGCGACTGGAAAATTCCAGGCGCCGAGTTCACTCCGAATTGGAGGCGCGTCACCTGGAACGCCCCCTTATGCGTGACTATAGTCTGTGCAGCAGCTGCGGCAGGGGTTACCATGAGTTGCTGATAGGCCTGTGCCAGGTCGAGCTTAGCGAAACACTTTCCCCCATGTAACCTGGCTAGCAAATGGCTGACCACCGGCACCGGATACGCATTAGGGCGGATTGCCTTATTAATAATGCACTTATAATCGGCGCAAATGCGAACCTCCCCATTGGCCTTCAATGCTGTGACAATTGGAGTTTCCCACTCCGCGGAATCAACAGGAACAAGAATCCCCGGCTCACTAATTTGTCCAGTTCCGCCTCTATTTTGTCCTTGAGTGCAAAAGGCACTCTGCGCGGTTTGAGTCTTATTGGGCGGACCTCCGGGTCCAGGTCGAACATTACTGGGGGTCCATTGAATTTCCCAAGTCCCTTCTTGAAGACTTCGGGGTGCGCATTGCACACCTCCTGTATTGGGTCAGGCCCAACGGCGTGCACCCCCCCAATGAACAGACCCAGGGGCTGAAACCATTGAGTCCCGAGGAGGCTGCAATTACCCCCCTTAAGAACGACTAGGGGGAGTTCCGCGGCGTGCCGCTTATACTGAACCTGGAAATTCCCAACCCCCAACACCGGGATACTGTTCCCTTGCACGTCCCGAAGCGTGGACCTCAACGCTTTGAGCTTGGGCCGTACGCGGGGGGCAATTCTCAAAAACTCCCTCTGGGAAATGATGGAGTAAGAGGAGCCAGAGTCAATCTCCATCCTAACAGGGGCCCCTTGCACCAGTACCTCAACAAAGTAACGGGGGTGTCCCACGGACACGCTGAAAACCGGGGCGTCGTCGTCGCTGTCGTCGGAGATGCGGCCCACGCCGTCCTGCTTCCTCGTGGGCCGGGCGCCATCCTTTGGTCTCGTCGAGCGGTCTGGCCTCGCTGGGCGGTCAGGCGAGCTTCTCCGGTCCTTGCGCCGTTGACTGCAGACCTTGGCTATGTGCCCGCGTCGCCCGCAGTTGTGGCACTCCGCTTTTCTGAACGGGCACCTGGTACGGTCGTGAGCTGCCCCGCAGCCGTCGCACTGCCGGCCCTCCTTCCGGACCCTCCGGACGTCCTCGTCGTCGCTGCTTTCGGCGGACGATTTCGAAATTCGCCGGGCTGCGTGCACCGAACTCTCTGTTTTGTCGGCCTTCGGCCGCCAGTCCTGGAGCTCTTGCACCCCGGCCTTCATGGCTTCCGCGGCCTGTGCCGCTTTCAGGACCTCCTGCAACGTGGGGGGCGGCTCCTGATTCATTAGCGTGCGCTGAATCTCGGCGTCCTTCAGGCCGCATAGCACGCAGTCCCTGAGGGTGACTTCCAAAATTTCCCATTTGCATGGGCCGGCAGCCAGACGCAGGGCCGCTACGAAAGCGGCGACCAACTCACCAGGCGCTTGGACTCGCCTCCAAAACGCGCTCCGAGCGGGAAACATCGCTACCGAGGGCCGGAAATGGTCTCTCAGCACCGTCAGGAGCTCTTTTGCCTTGAATTCAGCCGCCTTTTTGGGTGCGATGAGGTCAATCAGTACTCTCTTTCCGTCGTGCCCGAGCATTCTGGTGAGGATGGCTCTCTTCTTTGCCTCGTCCGTCACCTCGAACTCCACCAGCGCGCCTTGGAAGTCCATTTCGAAGAGTTCCCAATCTTGCGGTTTCTTGATGTCGAAACTGGCGTATGTCTTGGTCCCGTGGGCAGCCATGATCCCACCTTCGTCGCCAATTTAGTGTATGGGACCAAAGACACCAGGACAGCCGAAGAGCTGGCTTAACACAACTTTATTACATGCTGGTCAGAGGGAACATGAGGTAATGGCGGACGAACAGCTCAATATATACAGTGGCTATACATTTGAATGTGGCTCCTTGATAGCCTATTGGCTACAGGCTGCATGACGTCATTGCAGGTCACGCCCTTCTTGTCCAGGTGAAGGTAGTGGCGGGAATCTTCCCGCGCTGTTGTTCTAGGTGAGTCTTGGACCAATGAGCTTGGACGCTCGCTATTGCCATCTAGTGGTCACTAGCTCGCGTCCTATTAAGGTTACAGTGATGCAGCTGGAGGTTACAATGTTACACATAGAAAGGGTTACATTGGATACACATGGATAGGTACATTGTTTAAAGGCACAGGCTTTGGGACACAACAGATAGCCTTCATAGTAGAATGGTGGAATTCTTTTTCTTGGAAAGATAGTTTGGTCATCCTCCTTAACAGCATTTTGCTGTATCATGAAGACTTTTTTCTTTAGTCAGGCATTTGCTGTATGAATTTTATCTAATTACTTCTCTATAGTATATTTTTAAAATTAGGTTGTTGTTTTTCCTGGAGTTTTGAGTTAGCCAGCAGAGCAGGGTGTATGTTTTATGTAGAGAATTTTTAAAAAACAAAGATTCATTTGCTGCATCTCAATGCTGACATCCTGAGAGATGGAATGATATACAGTACTGTGAGTCTGTTCTTGCTTTTTTTTCCTGCAGTTACTTTTCTTTTTCATTTTGCAGCTCGTCTGATCTTCTCTCCCTTTCAGCATTGTAATTAATGTTTGTTCATTTCAATTGGACACCATTCACATCTGTTTCAAAATTTGTCCTGCCTTCAAAAGCTGATTTCCAATTAACAATTTAGTTTTGTAGCACCAGAGTGCTCTGCTTCCTGATGTCTAGCGACTCTATTCTGTTCCTACCCCATGCTTCAGAGGGCCATACCCACACAATAGCTCCTCCAAAATTAGATTTTTTTATATAAATGGGACCTAAGTGACCAGTAGCACTTTACATGAGAAATGAATGATCATCTCTCACATACCCATTTAGGGCTATTCTGCATCCAAACCAGGACACTGTATATCATAAAACTCTCAGAATCCCCTAGGTTGCAAGATTCTGTGTGTGATAGTCCAAAGGCTATTTTTTCCTAAGGTCCCCATTTTCTCTGTATTATGGTTGGGATGCCCTAAATCAAGTCTCAGGGAAAGATCTAGAATGGGGTCAAATTGATGTATATGCCCACCCTTTCTTTGTCAATTCAGGTAGATTCATAGAGTAGTCCTGGTAAGAATTCAACTTGGGCATCTAGAATTTAAAGTCAAAACAAATCTGCTTGGTTTGAAAAAATAAAGTACAGTAGAACCTCAGATAAAGTCCAAACTCTATTCCACAAATTTGGACTTTATCCGATTTTGGACTTTATCCGAATCAAATGGGCAATGCATCGGATAACGTCCAAAAATGGACTTTATCCGAGGTTCCTATACCAAATACCTCAGATAACGTCCATTTTTTAGCGGTTTTGGACTTTATGCGATGCATCACGTGTGCATGAAAACCGCGACTTCATCCGAATCGGACTTTATCCAAATCAGACTTTATCCGAGGTACCACTGCATTTTCATTCTTCTTTGGTCAGCATATTTGTAACCTCTTTTGAGTATTCAACATTAATACACAAAAGTACCTGTGAGAAAGTATCCATTAAAATCATACGGGGATGTTTCTGTGCATCTCTCTGGTAACAATTCATGACCCTATTGTCACCACTTGAAAGGAAATGTAATTTCCAAAGGTCATTAACCATTGGACAGTATTAAAGAGAGAGAAAATTAACTGGTTAATAATTTAGTTAACATCATAAATCATGCAGCTGATTCCTAAATATCGAAATATTCATGGGAGAGCAAAATAAAATTCCTGGATCTAATTAAGCTTTAAATCTTCTCATCCTAACTTCTTTCTCATTCTCATTTCCATGAATTGTTCAATTCTTCTAGAAGGAAAAATTATCTTCCATGGAATCTGGCATGCTCGATTGGGCAACAAAGAAAGCTTGAAGCTATGTTTAATGGCTGTGTAAAGTCTTTTAAGAAAGATGTTTTATAACAGAAAGGACTGGGTACTTTATACAATCCAGTGTCCTTCGATGGGACACGCTGTCAGGATGGGCCATATTATATCTAGATATGATAGAAATAGTAGCCTAACACCTCAGGAGGGCACCATGTTTGGGACAGCTGCTTTGACAAATAAAATGTGAACTATTTCCTTCTGCTTCCTTCAGAGAAAATTATTTTATTCCATCAAGTTCATTGGCAGAACCATGACATATAATTCAGCCTTTATGAAACAAGACGTATTTTCTGCCTTCTAGTGAAATATCACTTACTCTTGATATATGACTCACATTTCGCTGCTGAATGCTGTCTTTTTTTTCCATTTCCATTACAGATGTTGGCTTCGACTTGACACTTATTTCATCTGGAGTTTTATAGGACCTGCAACATTGATCATTATGGTAAGAATTCTTTATTAAACAGCCCATTTTTCTAGATCAGGAGCAATGGTCCTAAAAGTTACCTTTTTGACAGCAGTTTCCAGTTGCAGGTGCACTGCTTGGGCAATTCTGGGAACTGTAGTTTATGAAGGAAATCTTTCTAAACTTTAATCAAAAGCCAACTTTCTGTTGAGTGTCTTGAGGGCTTCATTTGGAAAGCACAATGGTAAAAATCTGTGAAGTTTGTCCATCATGGAAGAATACTTGCGAAAATATTTACTTCTGAGCGCTATATTCCGAGAAAGGGAGAAAGAATGAATAGGAAGACGCAGAGTCTAGCATACCGTTCTTAACACTGCACTGTGACATTAAAATGTCGCATATATTATTTCACAAGGGGTTTCCTTTGCAATGGGCAAGTTTAGACTGGACTCTGTTTCAGCTACTGTAATTCTGATTTAACAGAAAATCATGTGATCCTTAACAGTTAATCCAGATTTTTCAAATATTTTGAACATGTCAGCTTGTTCTGTCTTATTTGTTGTGTGATGTTTGAGAGCAAAAGAAGTTCTGATTTGACATCATAATCTTTTATAAACCCTATTGTTTTAAATTCCTGAGTCAGCATGTCATCACACTTGATTGCATGCCCTTTGGGGATTTTTGTGTGTGTGTGGAGCGGGGTGGTGGTGGTGGTATACATCCCTCTAAGTCAGTGATGTTATGAAGGAAGGAAGAACAGGACTGGAATAGACTCCTTTAAAAAGTGATTTTAAGATTTAAGATGAAGAGACATCACGAATAGCACAACTTATTTAACTGTGGTTGATGGTATGTATCAACAAAGTAAAAAGTTAACATTTGCAGGATACTGAAAGTTAGTCTTTTAGAGCTCAAATACATTAATTTGTAGCGAAATTTCTGTATTTCCAAGAGTGTTATTCAACATCAGGACAGTCAGGCAAAGTCTTACTGGTGTGTAGGTGTGTGTGTTTTTGTCTTGCTTTATTTATATCTCACCAACAATTAGTGTAAACGCTACTCTGGGCAGCTTACAAAGGCAAAATAATAAATTATAGCAGGGATTTGCAACCTACGGACTGTTCTGTCTCCCCCTCCCTCTTACTTTCCCCACTGGGGAAACACTCACAGCACGGTATATCCAAGAGAAGTCCAAGTTCCATCCAAAAATCCAGTCCAGTGTTTCAATAAGCTGAGGAGACAAGCAAACAGGAGCAGGGACAGGGAAGATCAAACTTTGTCCCTCACAGAGCCATACCCGGCGTTCTGGCTCCTTATATCCCCCCATGGGGTGTGGCCCGATGCTTCCTAATTACCTCCTGGCCCTCCTCTCTCTCTGCCTCTGCTGGAGATGCTTTGCCTTGCTCCAATGTCTGGCGTCAAGCCACGCCTCGTCACCAGAGCTGTCTGTGAGCTGCGGCTGCTGCCGAGGATCATTCTCACCGTCAGACTGCTGCTGGAGTTCCAACGGAGGCTGAGGCAATGTCCGGGGGGCACTCCTGGGGAGGGGGATCCTGCCAGCTCCTCCCCCTCATCCTCAGAGTCCTCATACCCAAGGTGGGCCGGAGCTGGGCCTGGGGCAGACTCACAACACGGCCCATGGGCTGGACTCGGCCCACAGTGACGACCCCTGAAAGTGGAAGGGGCACATTTATGACAGCCATACATGCGCATGCACAAATGGACCCGCCACGGCTTATGGCCATGTTTACAGCAGGCAGAAGCCATGTGTCCGGCCCATTCAGCTGTTTGAGTAGGCATGGTCCGGCCCATGGCACAGAAATGTTGAGAACCCCTGTAATACAGTGAAATAAAAACCAAATAAACAATAAATAATATACCAAAAAAAACCCCCAAAAAAACAATAACCAGACATCAGTATACAAACCTAAATGGGACCAATTCATATCAAATTAATTCCCAAAATAATGATAAACAAGAAAAGGATCGGATAATATGTAATCATCTGTAGTATACTTATAGGGAAATATAATTTGAAAAACCCTCTCTAAACAAGAATGCTTTTAGCATTTTCCTAAAAGCCAATAGAGAGGGTGATATTCTCATTTCTGTTGGCAAAAAATTCCAAAGCATGGGTGCCAAGGCTGAAAAAGCTCTGCCACTTGTAGAGGTTTTTTATCTCATTAGGCATAGGTGCAGCGACATTGTTTGCATGCTCCAGACCTGGTTTCTTAGAAAGAGGAGCTTCCACAGATAATATGGTCCTAAACCATATAGGGTTTTGTGAATCATTACCAGAACTTTGAACCTGGCACGGAATACTACGGGAAGCCAATGTAAGCTAGCCAGAACTGGGATAATGTGATCAAAATACCTAATACCCATAAACAGTCTGGCTGCAACATTTTACACCTGCTAAAGCCTCTGTATCAGCTTCAAGGGCAGCCCAACATAGAGAGCATTGCAATAGTTGATCTTGGAGGTTACCATTGCATAGGTCATAATAGCAGACACCCTCTGTCTAGAAATGGATAAAACTGGGCAATGCATTGCAGTGGATAAAATGCAGACCTGACCATCAAAGCCACCTGCTGTTCCATGGAAAGCTTGGGTCAGGTTGCACCCCCAGATTACATACCCCCTCCTTCATTCTCCCAACCTGAGCCTTGTCAGGATTCAGTTTCAGCCTATTCTACTCCATCCACTCCATGATCATCTCTAGGCAAGCCTCCAAGGTACAAACAACATCATCTGCTGAGGTGGAAAAGGAAAGATAGAGTTGTGTATTATCAGCATACTGAATAAAGCAAACTCCAGATCTCCTGATGACCACCCCCAGCAGCCTTGCATAGATGTTAAATAGCATCAGGGAAATAGCCAAACCTTGGGGGTACTCCATACTGTTGTACCCAGGGAGTCAACAATTCCTCCCTGAGCTTTACCCTCTGGACCCAATCATTGAGAAAGGACTGGAGCCAAGCCAAAGCCTGACCCATCAATTCCCAAATCCAAGAGCCTGTTTAGGTGGATACCATGGTTGATGGTATAAAGGGCAGCCGAGAGATTCAAGAAAACCAACAACAAGGAGCTACCTCGGTCAGCCTCCCTCAGAACGTCATCCAGTAGCACAACCAATACTGTCTCCATCCAATGTCAGTGCCTGAAGTAATCAAGGCATTCTCTGGGAATGACCTCAACTGGTCTGCTGTTACCCTCTCCACTAGCTTGTCCCGGAAAAAATACATTGGTGACCAGGCAATAGTTGTTAAAATCATTGGCCACCAAACTGGACTTTTCCAGATTGGGTTGGATGATCATCTACTTCAATACTTATTTAGTTAATTGTGTCTTCTTCTACCTTACAATAGAGGATTCCACAAAGGATCTCCATTTGGGCTCTCTCCTTCAGGTTCGTCTTTGTGTGTTCTTTTAGTCAGTTCAATTTGGGTGTGCGGGTGATTGGTCCTCAGCACCCTAGTTCAAGTTCAAGTTCAATTTTAATTTATACCCCGCCCTACTCAGCACACGGCCGACTCAGGGCGGCATTACAACATATTAAGGGTACAGTATACAATAAAAATACAATAAGCAATCCATATGTCCATACAGCAAGACAATATAAGTACAATATAACAATATAATACAAAAGTAATAATAAATACACATTGCAATGAGATCAATAAAAATACAGTATCTTACAAACAAAAATATGGTACTAAACAAATACAGCAAATATCATCGTAAATAACACAGTACAATGGCATAACAAGAGAGAAAATAACAAAATATCAGACCACACTATGAAGGCAGAAGAGCAGAATAGCTCCAGCCCTGGCGGTGGTGGCTCCGGCGTCGGGCGTCGGGCTTTAAAGTCCTCCCGGGGGCCCGCAGGTGCAGGCAGTTGTTCTCGCCGGGCGAGCAAGACATGCTCCAGCCTTGGTGGTGGCGGCTCCGGCATCAGGCTTTAAGGTCCTCCCGGGGCCTCGCAAGTGTGGGCAGTTGTTCTCACCGGGTGAGCGAGACAAGCTCCAGCCCTGGTGGTGGCGGCTCCGGCATCAGGAACCCTAGCATGGTGAAGGGTCTGCCTTATTAGCGCTTCTGTGCAGGCGCTTCTGCTGCTTCAGGTACATTGATCTTTGTGTTTATTACTCCCTGAGACAAAGACTATTTCTTCCTCAGGATCTGCAGCTGTTGGGGTTATACCTCTCATGCTCAGTCCCCAGCAGAACTTAGCCCCTGTGATAATGATGGTGCCCCCCCCCCGATGATGACCCACCTGCTGAGATTTGCCTGGGTCAGAACAGTTACAGCCAAAGCCCCCTGTCCACCCCTGGCCGGCGGGGGGAGGTCTCCTTCAATCAGGGTGGTAAATAACTGTCTGGCAAAGAGGTTTTGATTATCTCCTTCACCCGCCCTGTCAAACTCTCACAGGCAGCTTTTATTAATCAGGATGGGCAATTATCCAGTAGAGAAGTGGTGGCCCTGCAGCAAGAGAGTGTCCTGGAAATTTCCTGAGATGTTTCAGGCTGGAATTGGTCCAACAAACATGAACGTCTCCATCTGTTCTACTGCTTTAACAGTGGAGTCTGGGTCACTCTGACTGACATGGATCTTATTTTTAAAATGGAATGCTACTTGATTGCAGGTGTCAATATTTACAGGTAGCCTACCTGGCTATTCTGCTTCAAGAAGCTCCCTGACAATTCTTAATAGCTCCCTCTGTTGATTACCACAGCTAGCAATACAATAAATTATATATTGTATTGCTTCCTTGCCAGTTTCAGAGTGTTGGCAGAGCTCCTGGAGTACTTTTTAACTGCAGCCAGGTTGTCATCCATTGGAGCTTTCCTCCACTTGCTCTCTAGTTGCCTCCTCAGATGCTTCAAGGCTCTCAGGTCATAATCAAACCACAGGGCAGGGTGAGTTCTGAGCTGGAGTTGGCATTTAGGAGCGATAGTCTCCACTGCCTGTTGGACTCTGTGTACCAATTATCCACCAGGGTGGAAACAGTATAGCCAGCCAATGTGGTTAGAAACCTTTGCATGGCCTTCTGGAAACCAATAGGATCCATCAGCCTGCCAAAGCGAACCACCTTAATGGGTTCCTGCTCCTCATAAAGGTGGGGTGTAACATTTCGACCTCAAATTGAAGCAGATAGTGATCTGTCAACGAAAAAGGGGTGATGGTGACATCTCTCACCTTCAGATCACTTCTCTGTGCCACTGACAAAAGCGGGTCCAATGAGTGTCCTGCCACATGCGTAGGGCCAATGAAATGTTGGGATAGTCACATAGCTGTCTTGGCTTGTATGAAGTCTGAAGCTGCCCCAGACAGAGCTGACCATATGCCGATGATACTTTAATAATAATTTTTAAAAATCCATTAACAGCAGTACCAATAATTCAAATTCACTTGAAAGACTTTCACAATGTTACTGGTTTAGATATAAATTGGGAGAAATCAGAGGTGATTATGCTTAATATTAATAAAGAGGATATAATCAGAATTAGAAACAACTATAAAATACAAATATAAGAACAAATAAGATATTTAGGAATAAATATTTCGGACAAATGTTGTTGTTGTTGTTCAGTCGCACAGTCGATTCCGACCCTTTGCGACCCTATGGACCATCTTTCTCCAGGCACCCCTGTCCTCCACCATCCCCCTCAGTCCTCCCAGTTCTGTGCCCGTTGTGTCTATAATACCATCTATCCATCTCATCCTTGGCCTCCCCCTTCTTCTTTTGCCCTCCACCTTTCCCAACATCACGGCCTTCTCAAGTGAATCCTCCCTTCTCATTTGATGCCCAAAGTACTTTAGCCTCATCTTTACTATTTGACCTTCCAATGAGCAGTCAGTGTTGATTTCTTCTAAGATTGACCTATTTGTTCTCCTCGCTGTCCAAGGTACCCTCAAAACTCTCCTCCAACACCACATTTCAAAGGCATCTATTCTTCTGCGTTCAGCTTTCCTAATTGTCCAGCTCTCACATCCGTACATTACCACTGGGAATACCATTGCTTTGACTATTCTAATTTTTGTTTTCAAGGTGATGTCTCTGCTTTTCACTATGTTCCCCAGGTTTCTCATGGCTTGTCTCCCTAGAATCAGCCGCCTCTTTATTTCATGGCTGCACTCCCCATCTGCAGTGATCTTAGATCCTAAGAAAGTAAAATCTGTCACTGCTTCTACTTCTTCCCCGTCTATTTTCCAGGAACTGATCGGGCCTGTTGCCATTATCTTGGTTTTCTTGATATTGAGTCTCAAGCCAGCTTTTGCACTCTCTTCCTTCAAACCGATCAAGAGATTCTTTAGGTCTTCCTCATTTTCTGCCATTAGGGTGGTGTCGTCTGCATATCTCAGATTGTTGATGTTTCTCCCAGCAATTTTGATCCCATATTGTGATTCCTCCATCCCTGCATTGCGCATTATGTGCTCTGTGTATAAGTTGAATAAGCAGGGTGACAGAATGCAGCCTTGTCTTACTCCTTTTCCTATTCCAAACCACTCTGTCATTCCGTGTTCTGTCCTAACTGTTGCTTCTTGGTTCATGTACAGATTTCTCAGGAGGCATATGAGGTGCTCTGGTATTCCCATCTCTTTAATCACTTGCCACATCTTGTTGTGATCCACACAATCAAATGCCTTAGTGTAGTCAATAAAGCAAAAGTAAACTTGTTTCTGGTATTCCTTTGTTTTCTCCATGATCCAACGTATGTTGGCAATGTGGTCTCTAGTCCCCCTGCCTCTTCTGAAACCAGCCTGCACCTCTGGTAATTCTCTTTCCACATGCTGCTGAAGTCTATCCTGTATTATCTTGAGCATCACCTTGCTAGCGTGTGGGATGAGCGCAATTGTTCGATAATTTGAACATTCTTTGGCATTGCCCTTTTTTGGGATTGGAACATATACTGATCTTTTCCAGTCCTGTGGCCACTGTTTTGTTTTCCAAATCTGCTGGCATATTGAATGCAGTAATTTGATGCCATCATCTTTTAGAGCTTTGAAAAATTCAACTGGGATACCATCATCTCCACTAGCTTTGTTGTTTGCAGTGCTCTTTAGGGCCTTTCTGACTTCACTCTCCAGGATGTCTGGCTCAGGTTCAATTTCTCCATCATTGTGACTATCAGGAGTGTTGAGTTCCTTTTTGTAGAGTTCCTCTGTGTACTCTTTCCATCTTTTCTTAATCTCTTCTGCATCAGCTAGCTCCTTTCCGTCTTTGTCCCTTATCATGGTCATTTTTGCTTTAAATGTTCCCTTGATTTCCCGGATTTTTTTGAAAAGATCTCTGGTTCTGCCTCTTTTGTTGTTTTCTTCCATTTCTTTGCACTGTTCTTTTAGATAGTTTTCCTTATCTCTCCTTGCTTTTCTTTGAAATTCTGTGTTCAAATGATTGTATTTTTTCCTTTCTCCTTTGACTTTTGCGTTCCTTCTTTCCTCTGCTATTTTAAGAGCCTCATCAGACAACCACTTTGCTTTCTTACTCTTCTTTTCTTTTGGTATGGTTTTCTTTGCTGCTTCCTGCATGATGTCCCTTATCTCTGTCCATAATTCTTCTGGCACTCTATCTATTGAGTCTAAGCCATTGAATCTGTTCATCACCTCCACCGTATATTCTTTAGGGATGCTGTCTAGATGATATCTGTCTGGTCTCTTTGCTTTCCCTATTTTCTTTAGTCTAAGCCTGAATTTTGCAATCAGTAGGTTGTGATCTGAGCCACAATCTGCTCCAGGTCTTGTTTTTGCTGACTGTATGGATGTTCTCCATCTTTGGCTGCAGAGTATGTAGTCAATCTGGTTTCGGTGTTGGCCATCTGGTGATGTCCATGTGTAAAGTCGCCTCTTGTGTTGCTGGAAGAGGGTGTTTGCTATGACCAGTGCGTTCTCTTGGCAGAACTCTATCAATCTTTGCCCTGCTTCATTCTGTGTTCCAAGGCCAAATTTGCCTGTTATTCCCTCCACTTTTTGATTTCCTACTTTGGCATTCCAGTCTCCTAGAATAATTTGAACATCATTTCTTGGTGTTTGTTCTATGAGGTGTTGTAAGTCCTCATAGAACTGGTCCACTGTGGCTTCATCTGCACCCGTGGTTGGTGCGTATATTTGGATCACAGTAACATTGAAGGGTTTGCCCTGAATTCTTACTGACATCATTCTGTCATTTTTGAGGTTGTATCCCATTACTGCTCTTCTCACTCTTTTATTGACAATTATGGCTACTCCATGTCTTCTAAGGTTTTCTTGTCCACAGTAGTAGATGTGATGGTTTCCAGAGCTGAATTCGCCCATCCCTGTCCATTTGAGCTCACTGATTCCCAAGATGTCAATGTTTATTCTTTCCATCTCATTTTTTACCACTTCTAGTTTACCTTGGTTCATTGATCTCACATTCCATGTCCCTATGCAGTATTGCTCCTTACAACATTGCATTCCTCCTCCCTCCTTCCTGTCCCTCCCCTTTCTCCCCTCTGAGGTGTTAAGCATCCTGTATCACCTAGCCTGCCCTTTTGTTTTGCCTTTTGTTTTGGTCCATAGGGTTCTCTTGGCAAGATTTATGGCGTGGTTGCCGGTGTCTGCGCCATTTTTCTCTCCTCATACATTTTATCACAGTTTTTAAAGTTTAAAACAGTTTAAACAACATATTATCATGCATATTATCACACTCTAAAACACAGTCTCTATGTTAATTGCTATATTAAGTCAGTATGAAGTCTCTATGTCAGTCGCTATATTAATTCAGCTACATTTTTCACATCAGTTACTTATCCTTGTGTCCTCACTCCCCAGGTGGGGTTGTTGTCTCTGGGTCCCTTGCTCCAGGGGCATCGCAGTGGCGGGCAGTGGATGTTTTCCCCGTGTCTCAGCTGTTCCTCTTCCCCTGCCTCTGTCTGCAGTGGTGGATGGTGACCTTTCCTGCCGCCTGCCTGGTCTTCCTCCCTCCCCCGGCTGGGGAGGTCTTGCGGCTGCTTCTGTCCGCGGGCAGCCTCCTCGTGGCGGCGGCTGTGGAGGATCGCGACCTCTCCCGCCGCCTGCCTGGTCTTCCTCCCTCCCCCGGCTGGGGAGGTCTTGCGGCTGCTTCTGTCCGCGGGCAGCCTCCTCGTGGCGGCGGCTGTGGAGGATCGCGACCTCTCCCGCCGCCTGCCTGGTCTTCCTCCCTCCCCCGGTTGGGGAGGTCTTGCGGCTGCTTCTGTCCGCGGGCAGCCTCCTCGTGGCGGCGGCTGTGGAGGATCGCGACCTCTCCCGCCGCCTGCCTGGTCTTCCTCCCTCCCCCGGTTGGGGAGGTCTTGCGGACAAATATGAGAAGTTAAAAAAATTAAACTATGAGAAGCTGATAAAGAACTTCAAGAAATGATACAAAAATATAATAAATTGAATTTGTCATGGTTTGGCAGAATTGCTCTAGGTAAAATGAAGCTATTACCCAAAATTAATTTCCTATTTGACAGCTTAACAATTCAACTGAAAGAAAAAGACTTGAAGACACTTCAGAATTTGATAAATAAATATTGTAACGGCGGTAAAAGACCTAGAATTACAAAAATTTCATGGTATATGAATCAAAAAGAAGGAGGATTGGGACTTCCTAATATTCAAAATTATTATAAAGCATTTCAAGTGAGAAATTTGTGTAAATTAATAGTTAAAGAAGAGCTTATATGGGGGAGCATAGAAATGAAAGAGCTAAAAGGTATAGGGAGAGCAGCTTTTTTAGATAGAAATAAAGTACCTATTAATTCGGAGAACAAACTCTTAAAAGCAACAATGAAAACATGGATTGATGTGAAAGAGAAATTAGCTCCTAATATATCTCCTATTATAGAACTAAAGGATATTGAAAACTTCCCAAAAGAAATGAGTAGAAGAACAGAGGAAATCATCAATAACAATGTGGCATCAAAGTTGAAAGATTGGATCAGGATTTGCAAAGATAATAGGAAAAAATTGGATATATATAAGCAATTAAAATTAAATTGGCTTCAAATTATTTCTGAAGATAATTGGAATAAAAAGTACATGGCAGACGATAATCTGAACAGGAAGAACACAAAATTTGAGGATCTATTGTGTAGTATAAGATCGGGAGCAGTAGAATTTAAGGGGCTAGTGGGTAAATTGTAATAAACTTAGATGAAAAATCACAGGAAGTCCTAAAAACATTATGGGAACAAGATCTAAATATAGAAATAAAGTAAAGAAAATTGGAGAAGAATATGGGGCAGAAGGATCATGAAGATATTATCAGTAAGAGTTAAGGAGCATAATTTTAAAATGCTCTGGAAATTGTATTTAACACCTATTCGTTTACACCAAATGGATAAATCAAAATCGTCAAAATGTTGGAGATGTAAAAATGGGAAAGGTACCTACCTACACACATATGTGTTGGGACTGTAGTGAATTAAAACTTTTTTGGTCAACAGTTGAAAATGAAATTAAGGGTATAATTGATTCAAAATTTAATTTAAGAGCTTGTATTGCTTTACTAGCTGATGTAGAAGATTTAAATATTGATGTATATAAAAAAGATCTTATCTCAATTATGGTGTCAACTGCAAGGCAGTGTATAGCACGAAAATGGAAATGTGAAACTACTCCCGAAATTAAGGAGATGTGGACGATGGCATTAAATGGTAAATTAACTTGGGAAATGAACTTTTAAAAAGGAATTGTCAAAGATAATAATTTTTTTACAACTTGGAAAGCTTTCATAGAATATGCAATAGAGAAAAGAAATGACTGTGCGCCTGTAGCTTTTTGAAAATCAAAGGTATAATTATAAGTACTTTCAGCCTCCTAGACAAATATAAATATCACATGAGTGTTATGTTAAGTTATAAATGTATTAAGTAATATAATATTAGTAGAGCCATTGGATGACTGATTATAAAGAGATATGTTAGTAATATTAGGTTAAAAGTACTAAACTGTATAGATAACTTCAAGACAAATATGTATCTCTACTGATATTCTTGTATTTTATTTTGTTATTCCTATTTGTTATGTATTTTCCCTTATCTGTTTTGTTTTCCTTTGTCAAATATTTAATTTAAATAAATAAATAATAAAAAAAGACGAAGTCCATCAGCTCCAGGAATGTGCTGGCCTACCCCAGTGGACACGGTCACCACACAGTGGTACTACACAGAGAGTCTATTCAAGGAGAATCCAAATAACAAAGTCCAAAGAGCAAGCCGAGGTCTGGTTATGAATAGTTCAAGCAGTGTCTAGTCCAAAGGATGTCCAGGAGCATTGGCAGGGTTGGCAGAGAAGTCAGGGTCACGGCAGGCAGGCAGGCAATCTCAAGAGGTATCCAAAGTCAAGCAGGGCATCAGTCTTTGCACTGAAGAATTGTACTGATGCTGGAATGCTGCAACAAACTTGCTTAAAAGCCTTCCAGCTAACCACTGTCAGCTGGGAGCCTTCTCTGGTAACTAGTTCTAGCTTGCTTGCATCGCAGATGTAGCTCCTTTCTGAATCTTTCCCTGACTGAGGGCTGATCAATGTCAGAGTCAGACTTCTGATCTGACAGGTCATCTGCCTGGGGAAACAGAGTTGAGCCAGAAGCAGTCTGAGATTCCTGGTTCAGGACATTCTCAGGTTCCGATGCAGGCAGAACTGGGCTGGGCATAGGAAGTGCCTCCTGACCCTGGTCATCTTCGGAGTCTGATGAGGACTGAATCACAATAAGGAGGGAGAGTGTTGGGTCTTAGGAGCCCACTACGCCAACATACTCCCCACTCTATCCCTTGCTCTTATCTCCACATGCAGGCACTCCAGACCTGTACTTGACAAGGATGGGATTACATACCTGTCAAGTTTCGGGGAATTCCTGTCAAATAAGGGAAATTTCCCGTCCAAAACGGGAAACTGGACAGCTATGCTTATCCTGTGCTGGCCTCCAGTCTAACTCCAGTCTAATTGCAGTCTAACTAATACGGGATGATGGTGGGAAATAACACAGGGGAGCCGGGGGCTCCTGGTTCCGCGGAATCCCTTCCTGCAATGGAAAGGGGGGACTCATTAGTGGTTCGGTGGGGACTCTGCGACAACCTTGCATTTGGGGATGGGAATGGAACGAATATGGGGGTTTGACAGAAATTTCCTGAAACTTGACAGGTATGGATGGGAATCTGCTAACATTTATGTCATTCCAGGTGATAATAGCAACCCCACCCCCATCTGCCCCGATGCATCACAGAACAGTTCCTCCTCTGCTCTGTTTCCCTCCCCTTTTAGGGAATTCTTGAGAGTGAGTCTGTCTCTGTCTCTGTGTCTGTCTGTCTGTATCTCTCTCTCTCTCTCTCAATTAAAAAAACTCACAAAATGAGCAAATAGCAGCCCTGCTTCTCAAAGTAGCAGTGTTTTCTCCACACCTCTAATTTACCACAACTTCAAAATGAAAACACAAGAGAGTGTTAAAGGAAGCTTTGAGCCTATAAACAAGTTGTTGATGACATATTGTAAAGACTGCAAGATAACAACATAATGAAGTGATACCAGTATAAAAAGCCTTTTCAGAAATCACTCAAAATGAAACAGATGGAGATGGCAGTGGACATGAGCAGGCCAATCATTTTACATTCTAGGTATCCAGTTTTGGTGTCTTGCACGGAAGACCAAGAAGGAGTCGCAGTGAGGACTAACACAGGTTTATTGGTTGATGATCAGGATGAACATGTGGTAATGGCGGAGATACAGCTCATTATATACTGCAGTACATACATTTGAATCTCGTTGCACGGTAGCTTATTGGCTGCTACCGGCGTGACGTCATTCTGAGTCACGCCCATCTTCTCCAGGTGATCCTCGTGCGGGAAAGGTTCCCGCGGCTGCCGGTGATTTGGGGACTGTGAACCATGTGAGCTGAACGCTCGCAGCTGCCCTCTATAGGCAGCTTACTCGTGTTCCTTAACAGCTGAGCTACATTGTAATTGTGGTCAGGTTTCATTCATACATTTCTTAAAACAACATTGTACATACATAACACCCCTCCCCCCTAGGATGGGACGAAGTCCCTCAACCATTGTGGTTTGCCGCATGTGCGTCTGGGGCGTGCGGCCGCTTGACTTAACACAGGGGAGCCGGGGGCTCCTTGTTCCGCGGAATCCCTTCCTGCAATGGAAAGGGGGGACTCATTAGTGGTTCGGTGGGGACTCTGCGACAACCTTGCATTTGGGGATGGGAATAGAACGAACAGTTGGGACGTGAACCCCTGCCCCCCGCTCGAGGAACTTGGGGTCTCCCCAGTACGAATCTCGGGACCGATGAGGAGACCCTCATGGTCTCGCCATCCCCTGTCGCCTGTCCGGGAGTTCTAGGGGCTGAGGCGTGTGGATTCCCCCCTGCTGCCTGATTCGGGGGTGTCTGTCTCCGGGGGGCTGGCGCTATTGTATATTCCAAAACAAAAGGGCTGGGGGGACTGGAGGTACCAGGGGCTGAACTGAAACCCCTCTTCTCGCTAGGACGGGTAGGGGACCACTCCACTACGCCCCCCTGGTACTGCAAATCATAACCAAACTCATCCCTCTCTTTCAAAGTATCGTCCTCTGTGGGTGAGAATCCAGGGTATGCATTTGTATCGGCGGATGCCGCCGTATCTCCCCCTTGGGTAACGCGGGTGGGGGAGGACCCTAACGCTGATTCCCCTTCACTGGTGACTTGCCTTCTGAGTTGGTCGGCGTGCCTTCTCCAGAGTAGACCCGAGCTAGTCTCGACCCTGTAGGATACTGGCCCCGTCTGCTCAATGATCGTCCCTGGTACCCATGCTGGCCCCGAGGCCGCGTAGTTCCTGCAGTGAACCGGGTCCCCTACCGAAAAACTTTTGGAGCTATCTACCCCTATATTTACATTTCTCCCTTCATCCTCCACCCTGGACGGATCCATCCGGTCAAAAAGTGTTACCGGACGCCTCCTCATGAGGAGTTCGGCTGGCGAAAACCCTGAAGCTAGGGGGGTTGTCCTGTAGCAGATGAGGAACTGGCACAGATGAAGATTCAACTCGCTGGGACCCATGCGCCGCAGAGCGTCTTTCGTAGTACGCACTTGGCGCTCTACCTGACCGTTTGTGGCGGGGTGTAAAGGGGCAGCAGTAATGTGCCTGATGGCGTTTCTTTCAATAAACGTTTTGAACTCCGCAGACGTGAAGGTACTAGCGTTATCGCTAACGAAGACGTCTGGCAGGCTGAAACAGGTAAAGACTTTGCGCAACTGTTTAATGGTTGCCGCAGAGGAGGTGCTGTTCATTGGGATTACTTCTAACCACTTTGAATAGGAGCCGACTATCAGTAGAAACATGGACCCGCGGAAAGGGCCAGCGAAGTCAACATGAATCCGGGACCATGGCCCGCGGGCCGTGTCCCATTCCCTATGGGGTAACCGGGACTCCTCGGGCCGAGAGCTCTGGCAGCTCTCACACGTGCCCACTAAATGTTCTATATCCGCGTCTATCTGGGGCCACCAAAAGAAGCTCCTGGCTAGAGCCTTGGAGCGCACTATTCCCGGGTGGCTGGTATGCAGTAGCTTCAGCACCTTAGCCCTTAGCTTCTCTGGGATGACTACTCGTTGGCCCCAAAGTAGGCAGCCCCTTTCCAGGGAAAGCTCTACTCTACGCCTGAAAAATGGCTTGAAAAACTCCTCGGGGGGAGTGGATGACCACCCTTTCCTAACCCAGGAACTAACTTGGGCCAGTATCTTGTCGGCCGCCGTGGCCTTGGCGAGGTCGGCCGGGACGATGGGGGGTGAGTCAGGATCAGCAGGACTTGGTGGTCCTGCTCTACCTCGCATGCGGGGTCTCCTAAACTAGGGAGGGGAGATTGGGACAGCGCATCCGCATGGGATATCTCCTTCCCTGGGCGATAGACCAGCTCATACTGGTAGGCGTTAAGGAAAATCGCCCAACGTAGCATTTGGGGGGGACAGGATTTGGGGGGTGGGCTTGCCTGTGGTGAAGATTCCCAGGAGAGGCTTGTGATCCGTCACCACCGTAAACTTGCGGCCGTATAGGAAATCGTGGAACTTCTTGGTTCCCGCGATTATGGCCAATGCCTCCCTATCTGTTTGCGCGTAGTTGCGCTCGGCCTTTGAAAGGGACCTAGAGTAATATGCAACTGGGGCTTCCCGCCCGCTCTCCAACACGTGGCATAGCACCGCCCCCACCCCCACTGGGGACGCATCACAGACTAAAACTACTGGTTTTCTCGGGTCAAAATGGGTCAGGACAGCATCCGAGGATAAAAGCGCCTTTAGCTCCCTGAAAGCTTTCTCCTGCCTATCTCCCCACCGCCAAACCGCCTCTTTCTTTAAAAGCGCGTGCAGTGGCTCCGCAACGGATGCCTTCCTTGGCAGGAAGTTTAAGAGCCCTAGAAATGACTGCAGCTCCGGTTTCGCGGTGGGGCGAGGGGCGTTTTGCATGGCCGCAACCTTGGACTCGGAGGGCTTGATGCCCTCTGGGGTTATCTTGAACCCAAGGAACTCAACCTCCCTCGCAAAGAATACACATTTGTCCCTTCTCAGTCGAAGCCCCGCTTTCTCGAATACCGAAAGGACCCCGTCTAGCCTCTTAGCTAACTCTAATTCGCTCCCAGCTGTTATCAACACATCGTCAAAATATGGGAGGACGCCTGGAAGTCCCTTTAAAAGGCGTTCCACGAGGGACTGGAATATCCCGGGGGCCGAATTCACGCCGAACTGTAGGCGCGTTACCTTAAATGCCCCCTTGCGCGTGACGATGGTGCGAAGCGGCAGCAGCTGGGGTTACGGAGAGCTGCTGATATGCCTGCGCCAGATCTAGCTTGGCAAAACACCTCCCCCCATGTAACGTGGCCAGTAAGTGGCTGACCACGGGCACCGGATATGCATTTGGCCGAATGGCCTTATTGATCGTACATTTATAGTCCGCACAAATCCTGACCTCCCCGTTTGATTTAAGAGCCGTAACAATCGGCGTTTCCCACTCCGCCGAATCGACTGGAACCAAAATCCCCTGCCCCACCAATTTGTCCAGTTCCACCTCGATCTTGTCCTTGAGGGTGAAGGGCACCCTCCTTGGCTTGAGGCGTATGGGTCGGATTTCCGGGTCCAAGTCAAAGGAAACTGGGGGCCCCTTGTAAGTTCCGAGCCCCTTCTTGAAAACGTCCGGGTGTGCATTGCACACGTCCCGCATTGGGTCAGTCTCGATGGCGTTAATGCCGGACAGTTCGATTCCCAGGGGAGCAAACCACTGCGTTCCCAGAAGGCAGCATCTTCCCCCCTTGAGCATCACTAGGGGCAGTTTCTCGGAGTAACTCTTGAACTTCACCTTGAAGTTCCCCACCCCCAACACTGGGATCCCCTTTCCCTGCACGTCCCGTAAGTGTGACCTCATGGCCTGCAGTTTGGGCCGCGCATCTGGGGGAATGCGCATGAACTCTTTTTGGGACAGGATGGAATATGATGACCACGAGTCTATCTCCATCTTCACCGGGACCCCCTGTAACAGTACCTCTACGAAAAAACGCTGGTGCTCCAGGCCCACGCGGTTCACGCCTTCCTCGCTGTAGCTGGTCGAGACCTTCCTGGTGCCGGTCGCCTTCCGTTGGTGTGCCCGGGGGTGGCTCGAGGCGCCCTTGTCCTCAGGTCGCCCGCGCCTGCATACTCTGGCGATGTGCCCCTTTCGGCCACAGTTGTGACACTCGGCCTTCCGAAACGGGCACCTCGTCCGGTCATGGGACGCCCCACACCCGTCGCAGCGGCGGTCTTGACGTTCGCGGGTCTGTCGCTTCTCCCCGTGTTTCTTTATTCTCTGGACGTCGTCGTCCTCGCTGGAGCAGGAGTCTGTCGTCGCGGACGACTCCTCAGACGTCGCTCGTGTGTTGGCGGGCGACTTGGGGGCCCGCCAGGCCGTCTTTGCCGGTGTCCGCCGGGCCGCCTGCACTGGTGACTTGGCTCTTTCGGATGTGGCCCCTCGGGACTTGAACACTCTGACTCCGCTCCTGGCCGCCTCGGCTGCCTGGGCCTCCCGCAGTACCTCGTTGAATGTGGGGCGATAGTCGCGGGTCATCAATTTCCTCTGGACCTCCTCGTCCCTCAGGCCGCACAGCATGCGGTCTCGGAGTGCCGTGTCCAGGTCTTCCCACTGGCAGTGCACCGCTGCCAGCCTGAGGGCCGCCGCGTAGGCGGACACGGACTCTCCCGGGCGCTGGTCCCGCCTGTGGAACGCGACCCTGGCCGGGAAAATCGACACGGGGGGCTGGAAGTGCTCACGCAGCAACTCTAGGATGCGGTCGAGGGGGACCACGTCCACCTTCCGGGGGGCCACCAGGTTCATCAGGATGCGCAGCGTGGCCGGTCCCACCTGGGCCAGGAAATGGGAGCGCATCTTCGCGGCGGCGTCGACGCCCGCGGCTTCCATCGCGTGCCGAAACTGGCACTCATACAGCTCCCATTGCTCTGGGTCGCTGATATCGAAGTGGTAAGGCTTGACCTTGGGATTCGCCATCGTATCCCACCTTCGTCGCCAATTTGGTGTCTTGCACAGAAGACCAAGAAGGAGTCGCAGTGAGGACTAACACAGGTTTATTGGTTGATGATCAGGATGAACATGTGGTAATGGCGGAGATACAGCTCATTATATACTGCAGTACATACATTTGAATCTCGTTGCACGGTAGCTTATTGGCTGCTACCGGCGTGACATCATTCTGAGTCACGCCCATCTTCTCCAGGTGATCGTTGCGCGGGAAAGGTTCCCGCGGCTGCCGGTGATTTGGGGACTGTGAACCATGTGAGCTGAATGCTCGCAGCTGCCCTCTATAGGCAGCTTACTCGCGTTCCTTAACAGCTGAGCTACATTGTAATTGTGGTCAGGTTTCATTCATACATTTCTTAAAACAACATTGTACATACATAACACCAGTACAACCATATGCTTCAAAAAGACCAGTGATTGAGAACTTTTTAGAGACTGAGTGCCCAAACTCAACAGGCTGCCATCCGTGCTGCAGAGGGGCAGGGGAAACTCTGTGCTAGGGGGAGGGAGAAAGTGCTTCCATCATACCTGTCAAGTTTTGAATTTGGAAATAAGGGAAATTTCTCAGCAAATACGGGATACTTGACATGTATGCTTATCCTTTGCTGCCCTCCAATGGTGGCAATAGGGCATTGCAGTCTAATTAATACGGGATGACGGCAGAGAAGAGGGTAAAATAAGGAGTTTTCCTGGCCAATACGGGATACTTGACAGCTATGGCTTCCATTGGGGTGTAGGGCAAAGGGGAGGGGGGAATCTATGCTGGGGTGATGGCGTGCGTGCCCACAGAGAGGGCTCTGTCATAGATTTGCCACTACTGAAATAGACTGTCACCCCAGAGCTATGTTGCATCCAGACAAATGAAAAGGTGATGAAACCTTTTTACTAAAATTAAATTTAACATATGCTTATTTTTGTTTTCCTCATAGGCCAGAGATGCTACCTCTTCTCTGTTTTCCTTATAATCTGTATATAGGGACCTACTACCAAATGTTGAAAAGCATATCTTTAATTGGCTTGAACCAGTCGAGACTCCCAGAAAATGCACATTATTTGTCTTCAACCTCTTCAATTAAGAGATGCAATTCTTTTGAACATAGGATTCCCAATTAAGTGGAGAACTTTTATATTTATTTATAAAATATATTCATTTATAAACTAAATGAAATAATTTGTGATAATTATCTAGCAGTCTATATTTAGGAGTTGCCTGAGTAGCTCAGTGGTTTAGTATCTGACTGCAGAGTCCAGGGTTATGAGTTTGATTCCCCATTGTGGGTCTTGTATGGCCTTGGTCAAGCTTCACAGCCTCATGGTGCCCCCTCCTCAATTCACTTACCTCAAAAACTCTGGAAAGGTTAGCCCAAAGTCAAAATTGACTTGATGACACACAATTATTTTATTTAGAAATTCGGCAGATTAAGCCTTATTTCTTTTAAATGACAAAACCTGCTTATTTCAACGTCTGTTACATGCTTTAATAAATGATAAATATTAATAAACCATATAGATCCCCAAAAGAATGAAAGAATACAGGTCCATATAGGATTACAGTACTTCTTTAGTGTAGGAGGGAAAGGGGTCTGTTGAAAAGAATTACTCCTGCCTGCTTGGAGGCAGGATCTGCTGTTCTTTTTTCCTCTGTTGTTCTTGATACTTCCAGCAAATCATAGTAAAATTGCTGGCAGTAAAGAAAATTTGGTGAGTCACCTGAATTAACTGAAGGATTCAGAGTCAGTGATTTTTTTTTTACTGCAGACCTAATCACAGATGCAAGATTGCTATATAGACTAGAGCCAGAAAGCTCATTTTTGCTTCGAGTTATATTAAAAAAATATTGCCCTTATACTGCACATGAGAAGCTGATATACCTAATATGTTTGCACACCTCATGGGGGCTGAGGGATAGGGGAACAGTTTCTGAATCCAAGTACGGTAATTATTTATAACATTCCATCAGAATTTGTGATTTTATTTGATATGGTCTTTAATGGTAAAATAGGCATTGCCACTTTCTTTCAAGAACCTACTACTTTTTATGTGTATTATCAGCTGGCTAGATGGCACAGCAGGTTAGGTATTTGGCTGCAGAGCCAGAGATTGGGTGCCTCCAGGGAAAGGAGCCAGTCTGTGTGGCCCTGGACAACCATCACAGTCCTCAGGCATCCCCAGAAGAAGGGAAGGGTAAATCACTTCTGTGTGTTCTCTATCTAGAAAATCCTAGAAAGGGTTGCTGTAGGTCAGAATCAACTTGACAGCATGAACTTCTTCTTGTTGTTGTTACATCATAAGACCAACAGCACCTTTAAAATTAACAGATTTATTTCAATATGAACTTTAATTGATTAAAACCCACTCACAGGCACATGAGGGTGGAATTTAGTCAATTTAAGCTATTGCACTTTATGGATGTGGATTATTATCTACAAAGATTTACAGTGAAATAGTAAAGGTAAAGGTTTCCCTTGCTCGAAAGCCAGTCGTATCCGACTCTAGGGTGCAGTGCTCATCTCTGTTTCTAAGCCGAAGAGCCAGCGCTGTCTGCTTCTGCAGACGTTTCCGTGGTCATGTGGCAGGCATGACTAGACACCGGAGCGCACGGAACGCTGTTACCTTCCCACCGAAGTGGTCCCTATTTATCTACTTGCAATTTCTTGCTTTCGAACTGCTAGGTTGGCAGGAGCTAGGATGAAGACGGGAGCTCATTTCCGTCCTGCAGTACTCGGGAATCAAACTCCTGACCTTCCGCTTCCCAGTCAGCGTCTTAGCGACTTGAGCCACTGCAGTACCCTTACAGTGAAATACATCTATTAATTTTAAAGATATCACAATTCTTTGGTTTTGGTTTCATCATGACTCATATATACCAAAATATCCTCTTATGACTACTCATTATAAAAAATTATTTATTTGGAGTTGACCTCTTATCTGGCATTGTAAACATAAAGCAGTAGTACTCAGTTGGTATGGGGGAATTAGGCTGTTCACAGGCCACCTCTATAAAATGCAGTGCCTCTTTCATATCTCCCTGTGATAAAAGGGAAGTACAGTACTTGTAGCAGAGAAACTATCTGGAAGGAAGAATATAACATATCCTTTACCATAGCAACTAGAACAATATACTGTACTCTCAATGTCAGTTGCAGCTTCAAGCAGATAAAGATGTACCCTAGTTTGGCTGTACTCTGCGTTCACAGCCCTTTAGTTTCAATGGGAAGGCGCATTTGGAAGTCTATCCATATTCATATTTCAGCACAATTATATACAGATGAAGGTCTTGTTTTGACAACAAAGCCATGGGTGAGACAAGACAGAGTGTTGAGAGCGTTGGATTGTTGCCTGACCCACCTCCATTCAAACTGAAGGGAATATGAAGGATTTCTTTGTCTCATTTAGTGCCAGCAGACATCCAGGTCTGATTTGCGATGTGACACAAAGAGACTATGCAAACACAAGGTAATGGGTCTCAGGGTCAGATTAGGTTAAATGATTGGTTCACATTGAGAAGTGGAGCTTCCTTGGTGCTAAATGTTGCCTCCTTTTCTTAACTTCCATAGCTTTCAAATTAGCTTGCTTTGTCCTGTGATTTGTCATTAGATTTAATTGGCAACTAAGATTTTCAGGCACGCTGGTGTGAGGAAACCCCAGTAATGTGAAGGCAACATGAACTATCCATGATACTGTCACACCGAAGCTGGGGATATCAGTAACATGAGGAGAAATCAAAACTTGCATGCATTCCCTGTATGTTAGGAGGCAGTGTTAGTTATATTATATCTTAACCTATAAAACCAAGTGTTAACCGTTGGAACTGGCTATAGATTGCTATGCCTCGCCCTACTTGCCTGCACTTACCCTTCGTGCAAACGGCCGATCTGGGTCAGCAGGTCAACGAAGGATTGAGAAAACCGGCAGTGGGGCGACAGCCCCACAAACGCGAAGAAAGGGAAACAACTTCACTTCCCAACATTGCTTGCGCCACGCCGTGCCAGAGCCAATCAGGTTGAGAGGCTCTCGCACGGCGCAGCGTTCGGAAACGCGCCGCAGCCAATCAAAAGAAAACCATTTTAAAAAAACGCAGCACAAACACAAAGCACCAACCCATAACTACAAGCCCCAGCGTCCTGCGCGCCATGAGCGTGCAGAACGCTGAGGAAGCCGGCACCCAAAAAATAAAACAAAAACAAAAACACCGGGAGAGCAAGTCCGCCAAGCCGCGGGAACCAAAGCCCCCTCCCCAACGGCGCCTGAAGCTCCTAATCAGAGTTTCCCCTTTAATATCACTGGGTGGGGGGGGTGTTGTGCTCCCCCTCTCTACTGGCTCCCTGGGGTTGAGAGGGTTGGGGGGACCAAAGGAGCCTGTCTCCCCAACCCTCCTGACCCCAGGGGACCTGGCAGAGAGGGGATTCCCCTCCCCCCTCACATACACACACGCCCCATATTAAAGAGAAGAAACCAAGCGGTTACTTCTCTTTAAAAACGGAGTTGGGGGGGAATCCCCCTCTCCAATGGCTCTCCTGGGTCCGGAAGGGTTGGGGAGACAAACCCCTTTTCTCAACCCAACCCTCCCAAACCCAAGGAAGCCAGCGGAGAGGGGGATCCAACCCCCACACACACTGATATTAAAGGGGAATCCCCAATTGAGATTTCCCTTTTAATATCAGAGGGTAGCCTGGATTCGATCCCCTCTCCTGGGTCCCATGAGTCTGGAAGGTTTGGGGAGACAAAAGGGGTCTGTCCCCCAAAGCCTTCCAGAGCCAGGGGAGACGGCAGAGAGGGGATCTCCCCCCCGTAGGACACCAAAAAACACAAAAACAAACAATCAAAAACATTCAAAAATACACAAAAACAAACAAAAATAACACCAAAAAGGTTAACAACAACAAACATTTCCAAACACACCCAGCCAAACACCACAAAATCCAAACACCACCACCACCACCCAAATAAAGAAAAACAGCCAACTCACCACCAGATGACCTCACACAACAACTACTGGAAAAGAAATGAATAAAGAAAGAGACTACTTACTGGAAGAAGCTCCACCCAGAGGCCACGAGAGAAAAAACAGTCAAAATACAAGATAACCCCTACCAGCAGCACTTGCTGCCCACAATAATAAACAAAATTCAAAAAGACACAATAGCCCCACACAAAAGGCCCCAAGAGTTTTTTGAAAAAGTATATCATCCTTTATTCTTTTTTTCACCCACAAAACCAAAACACCAAACAAAACTCATCACAGTTTATAACAGGCCATCAAAATTTTTTTTGTATAAATAACAATTCTAAAAATTTCAATTATAGACTAGCCTCTTCTTTACAAACATTAACAACAACAACAAAAACTTTCCAACACCATTTAAAACAGCCCGGCAACGCCGGGCAACCTTTGCTAGTAATCCCTAAATCAGAGCTGTTGAAATTTCATCTTTATATGGTTCCTTTAAAATATTTATCTCCTCTATAATTATAAACTCCTAGAACTGAAAAAGGAGGTGTAAATGTTATTGTTTGTTCTATAGCATCACCCTATAGTGTTTATTTCACAACGTGCATTTGGAATCAATGTGTCAACATTAACAGTGCATCAAATTTTAACCAGTGAACCGTTCAATACAAAGTCAGTGTTTCCAAGAATGGCAATCACTTTTAACAAGATTTCCCAAGCTTCCCCTTCCCTTTAAAGAGAATTAACAGAAAATGTCCCCTCCTGTCTTTCCCATTATAAGAGAGTGAGGGGAAACTCCAATTTTAAAAAAGTAAGTAGCATATTGCTGAACTGGCTTGCCACTCCACTGGTTCAATGGGAGGACTCTGGTAATTTGTTTAAGTAAGTAGCAAAACATATTGAGCTGGCTGTGGCAAAATTCAGCCAGAAGACACCCACTTTTCAAATAGATTTGCAGCTTACATGCCAAGCATATATAGAAACAGACACACACACTTAAGTTTATATACACAATCATAGAGTAAACAAAACAAAACATACAAAATCAGTGTTTGATGCAGTCAAAAATTGCCTGTAGTCTCCACTACTGTTGAACATATTAATAAAAACCATGTTAAGCGTTGAGTTTTTGCTATCCCTTGTGTGGGTCTTTCAGAACTCAGTTTAAGTAACTGAAAGCTTCCTAGGTGTAGAGTTAGGGAGGGTTTTTTTTGTATATTTGCACAGTATAACAGGATTTGTTTTGTCTAGGCATCACAGTATGGATATTTTTTATTTATTTATTTGCTTTTGCTTTCTTTCTGTACACCCTGTTATTCTGCCTTCAGAAATGGCCACATGCAGAGCTCAGTGCACCAGTGTCACCACTGTGCCTGAAGAGTAAAGATTAAATAATAATGCAGCAATTCAAAAAAGCAATGTGTCGTATTTTTTAAAACACCTGTTTTTCTTTAGAAAAACGTGTTAAAATTAGTCTATCTGACGCACATTGACTTTGTATTGCCGAGATCGTTCTGGGCGCCCCTTTTCCTCAAGCCATTTTTTATTCAGCAGTCTGTAAAAATGTACTAGTCATCTACAGGCCTTGGTCTGTTAACATTGTTTTTATTTAATTTACAAAAAAAATTTTTTTAATTTAACCTATATATGAGGTTTATATATGAGATAAATAAATAATTTGATAAATATTTTGGGCATCCGGACCCTTTGACTGATCCCACAGACTGAAAAGACCTGATTTCTCAGTCAATCAAATTTCTATTAAAATGTACATACAGGCCCTGAACCTCGTTGTCACTGAGGCTACCAGTCTTTGTGGGCTGTATCCCTTCAAATGACAAATTCTCAGCCTGTGGGCTGTGACCCCAAAAGGGGTTGCAAAGGGTTTTCCATGGAGTCTTAGGAGGAGGGAGCAAGGGGAGCTTAGAGAGACACTACCATTTTGTGAGGTGTGTCGTGTGGCACAGGCAATTGTTAGGGGTAAAGAAAAATCTATTTTTATGTGTTTTCTGTACCCCATTAAAATGCCTTATTGTGCAAATGTAGGGTTGCAGGGTACTTGGCTATTATAAAAGAGGCTCATGACTTTAAAAAGGTTGGGGAACACTGCTTCAGATGGAGGCTTGGGGGGGCACATGATTGGACACTTGATTGTACAAAAAATCACTTTACAAAAGAAACTAGCGTATGAAAAAGAGCATGTCTAAAGTATATTACAGTATCTGATATCTAGTGTTCTATCTCAGGAGAGTGGGACACCTGCATACATAGGAGAGAAGTCAATCCACTTCTTCTTAAGCTGTGAAATGAGTACAGTAAAACCCTGACTTACAAATGCCTCGAGTTACATAAAATTTGACTTACATAATAATTTTGTGCTAAAACAATGTCCCTATTTACACAATTTCCTATGGGTTTGCTTCGATTTACATAAAAATTTCATTTTTCCTATGGGTTTGCTTTGAGTTACATAAAAAACCAATTTAAACAAAAGCCTATGGAACGGACTTTTTTTGTAAGTAGGGGTTTTACTGTATAGCTCATACGCAGTATTGTCAAGGGAAAACAAGTCCTTAGGTTTAAGTTCTTTTCTTGCTATGTAACCTTCTGCTGTTTTTTTAACATTTTCAGCTTAATGTAATCTTCCTGGGGATTGCTCTTTATAAAATGTTTCATCATACAGCCATATTGAAACCGGAATCTGGCTGCCTCGATAATATCAAGTAAGTGAAACTTCACCCCCTGTCTCTTTTACCTGCTAATGACCTGCAAAGCTTGTCATGTTACTTTTAAGGACAATGACTGTTTTTGTTAAAAGCCATTTACCTTGTCTGCACACCTGGGCTATTTTGTGAACAAAACATATCATACTTCTGTTATGACAAAGGAAAACCTCCATGCTAGAATACTTTGTTATGTATGTGTGACTTAATTTTACTTCAGTCCTATAGGAAAGAGATCAGTTTTAATTTTGATCTTAGGTTTTGACCTTGGTTTTGATCCATCTTCCTTGAACTAAGGTAGGGTGTCATTCAAGCACATGGGAAGGTTTTTTTTTCCTCATGGAAACATGCTGCATAGCAAGATAATCTATCCATGAGAAAGACCCATCCAATATATCCAGTCCATATGGCTGCACCATTCCCATGTAACCCACTATGCAATTATGAGTAGTTACTTCAGCATCTGAAAGCATATATAATTCTGGAGTATGACCTTTGGTGATATCTAAGAAGAGTTAAGCCTTTTAAAGATGCTCATAGATATTGAAAAACAAGAACAACTCTCAAAGTGTAACATAAGGAATATTCTGCAATAAAAACTTTTGTATGATCTTAACCTATAAATCCAAGGGTTAACCGTTGGAACTGGCTATAGGTTGCTATGCCTCGCCCTACTTGCCTGCACTCACACTTCGTGCACACGGCCAATCTGGGTACGCAGGTCAACGAAGGATTGAAAAAAACGGCAGTGAGGCAACAGCCCCACAAACGTGAAGAAAGGGAAACAACTTCACTTCCCAACATTCCTTGCGCCGCGCCGCGCCAGAGCCAATCAGGCTGAGAGGCTCTCGCACGGGGCAGCGTTCGGAAACGCGCCGCAGCCAATCAAAAGAAAAGCATTTTAAAAAAACGCAGCACAAACAGAAAGCACCAACCCATTACTACAAGCCCCAGCGTCCTTCGCGCCAGCGCAGAACACTGAGGAAAACGGCGCCCGAAAAATTAAAAAGAAAAACAACTCACAGCCAAGCAAACACCAGCTGCCTTTCGTTCCCTCACCCGCGGCGCCTGAAGGTCCCGACTGGAGTTTCCCCTTTAATATCAGTGGGTGGGGGTTGCGATCCCCCTCTTCCCTGTCTCCCCTAGGGTTGGGAGGTTTGTGGGAACAAAAGGGGAATATTTCCCAAACCCTTCTGGACTCAGGACACCAGGGAGACGGGATCGATTCCCACCCCCTCCTTAAAACAACTCCGTCATTTCTTCTCTTTAAAAACGGAGTTGTTTTAAGGAGAGGGGGAGGGAATCGATCCGCTCACCCACTGATATTAAAGGGGAAACCCGATCTACTTTTACGTCTCCACACAAAGCACCATAACACACTAAAGCCCCCCTCCCCACCACCTAGCCCACCCTTCCTAACACTAACGACCATCCCCCCCTCCCCACCACCTAGCCCACCCTTCCTAACCCCAAAGACCATTCCCCCCTCCCCACCACCTAGCCCACCCTTCCTAACCCCAACGACCATGCCCCTTCCCCACCACCTAGCCCACCCTTCCTAACCCCAACGACCATGCCCCCTCCCCACCACCTAGCCCACCCTTCCTAACCCCAATGACCATTCCCCCCTCCCCACCACCTAGCCCACCCTTCCTAACCCCAACGACCATGCCCCCTCCCCACCACCTAGCCCACCCTTCCTAACCCCAATGACCATTCCCCCCTCCCCACCACCTAGCCCACCCTTCCTAACCCCAACGACCACGCCCCTACCCAACACCTAGCTCACCCTTCCTAACCCCAATGACCATGCCCCCCTCCCCACCACCTAGCCCACCCTTCCTAACCCCAACGACCATGCCCCACTCCCCACCACCTAGCCCACCCTTCCTAACCCCAACGACCATGCCCCACTCCCCACCACCTGGCCCACCCTTCCTAACCCCAACGACCATGCCCCCTCCCCACCACCTAGCCCACCCTTCCTAACCCCAACGACCATGCCCCCTCCCCACCACCTAGCCCACCCTTCCTAACCCCAATGACCATTCCCCCCTCCCCACCACCTAGCCCACCCTTCCTAACCCCAACGACCATGCCCCCTCCCCACCACCTAGCCCACCCTTCCTAACCCCAACGACCATGCCCCCTCCCCACCACCTAGCCCACCCTTCCTAACCCCAATGACCATTCCCCCCTCCCCACCACCTAGCCCACCCTTCCTAACCCCAACGACCATGCCCCCTCCCCACCACCTAGCCCACCCTTCCTAACCCCAATGACCATTCCCCCCTCCCCACCACCTAGCCCACCCTTCCTAACCCCAATGACCATGCCACCCTCCCCACCACCTAGCCCACCCTTCCTAACCCCAACGACCATGCCCCCTCCCCACCACCTAGCCCACCCTTCCTAACCCCAATGACCACGTACCTTCCCCACCACCAAATAAATAATTTTTTAAAAGTTACTAAAAACACTCAAACACATCCAAAAATACATAAAAACAAAAACTCCAAAAACAATACGAAGTAAACAAAGACACAATCAAAAACAAAACAAACAGACAAAAAACACAAACTCAAACCCCCCCTCCCCCTCGCCCACACACACACACAAAGGAAAGAAAACAAGCAAACTTACCAAAACAGGTGCTACCTCAACCAGGACTGGAAAAGAAATGAATAAAGAAAGACACTACTTACCAGAAGAAGCTCCACCCAGAGGCCAGGAGAGAAAAGAAAATCAAAATACAATAATCCCTACCAGCACCACCTGCTGGCCACAATAGTAAAAACAATTCAAAAACACACAACAGCCCCAAACAAAAGGCCAGAAGAGTAAAAACAAATCAAAAACATAACACAAATTCACAATTTTACACAAAAGGTCACACCAATAAAAACAAGTAAAAAAAATTACACTAAACACACTTTAACACAAATCACAAATATATGTCAATAAAATACAATAGAAACTTTTAAAAACCCTGTGCTGAGTTATAACTCAAATTTAAACTCAAAACATCTAAACACATTTTAAAAACATTGAATGTAAAAAACATTTACTTTTAAATTATTTAAATTATTACCTACGGTACAACTAATTAAAAAAATTCAAAACACTAAAACATTATTAGCTTACATAAAACAATTTGAAAAAATTATATCATACTTTCTTCTTTTATTAATCCTAAAAAAAACCCAAAAAAGCAGATCACAGTTAATAACAGCCAAGCCAAAAAATTTTTACATAAATAAACATTTAAAAAATTAAAATTACAGACTAAGCAATTTTTTAAAAAAATAACACAATTTAACCTTCCAACACAATGTAAAACTATTGCAAAAATAAAATTGGTTCATTTTTTATTAAAACACACGGGGGGGAAAGCCCGGCAACGCCGGGCAACCCTTGCTAGTACAATATAAATGTGCATTTTAGATATATATATATATATTGACTAAAATCCTATAATTCTTCTTTCTGGGAGTTCTTTGTGCAAAACCTAGACCACACAGACAAACTGTGCTCACCTGGAGAGAAGGCCAGTTGCTTGGCCTCATGCCTTGAATAAGCCTAATTTCCTCGCGACCATTGTGACTGCTTCTTTTTCAAATTAGAGTGACACCTTGTATTTGGGCCTTCTCTTCAGGTGTTTAACAAATCTGGATCTGACAATCAAAGAAAGGACTGTTAACAATGGTGGGCATCAGCAGGTTCGCACCAATACGTGCATACTGGTAGTAAAAATGGCTGGCCCCGCCCACCTCCCTGCCCCACCCACCTCCTCCTCCTACAAGCCATACCTGTCAAGTATCCCGTATTGCCTGGGATTTCCCGTAATCCAGTGCCACTTTTTCTCCTTCCTGCCCGGAGCCGCCACCATCCCGTAATTTGACGGCGGGGGAAAGTAGTTACTGCACATCCCCTTCTGCGTAGAACCCTTCTACGCATGCATAGAACCTTTCTATGCATGCGCAGAAGGGGATGCACAGAAGGGGATGCACAGAAGACTTCTGCGCATGTGTAGAAGCCTTCTGTGCATGCGTAGAAGGTTTCTGTGCAGAAGCCTTCTGTGCAGGTCCCGTATTGTCTGGAGCCGCGCTTGATAGGTATGCTATGACGGGTGCGTATGCACAGTAACCCCTTTTCTGGCTGTCCAAATACGGGATGGCTGTGGAACGGACCGTGAAAGAGGAGTGAAATACTGGATTTCATGGCCAATATGGGATACTTGATAGGTATGCCTAGAAGAGGCTTCAGAGTGGGCTGGCTCCATTTTCCCCTTCATCAAAGGCTTTTCCTGGGCTCCATTTCACCCCAAAGTGCATCCCCAGCCACTCTGGAGTGGCTGGGGAGGCGCTTCAGGGTGAAACGGATTCCTAGAAAAGCCTTGGACAAGGGGGAAATGGCTTCAGAGGTTCGCTATAGAGTGATGAAAGTAGAAGAGGCTTCTATTTTCTTAGCTCTATAGCGAAGAGCAGTCACATGGCCAACAGGCCACGGCCACAGTGTGGTAGGAATTTTTTGGGTGGCCACCACTGACTGTTAAGGAATTTATAGTCCAGAAAACCCAAAATGCATATCTATACATGTAATTTATACTGAAAGTGGAATAAAATCATGGACAGAAAATGAATGTAATTGTAGCCTATTCAATTATTTCATTGTGCTTAGCATCCTGAAGCCTTCCTTCAATACTGACTCAAAGGCAAATGTTTTCGAAACTTGTCTCAGAATAAATTTTAGATGTGTTACTAGAATACTTGTACTGACTTTTGCTAGTGTCAGTTAGAGCAAATGGTGTGAACTACTTTTGCATGAGTCAAAACAGCAAATGTACTTTTGTTTGCCTGTGAGACATCATTTCTTCTAGGATCTGAATGTCAGCAGTATTTGAATGACATCATTCCCCAACTAAAGCACAAGACCATTTTTTCGGTGGAAAACAAGAGGGGAAGGGTGGGATAATAAGTAGCTAACAGCTACTGGCGAGTTTGGGACAATTCAATCAAAATTGCCAGAATTGGTATCTAAAACTAACATTCCTGACACCTTCCTTACCATCTGAGGCTGCAACGGTTGGGCCTCTTCACTCTTGAACGACGACGTCTAAGAGGTGACCTGATTGAAGTTTATAAAATCATGCACGGTATGGACAAAGTAGATAAGGAAAAACTGTTTTCCCTATCGCATAACACTAGAACTAGGGGACACTCCATGAAACTTTTGGGTACTAGTTCTCAAACAAATAAGAGAAAGTACTTTTTCACCCAGAGGATTACTGGTCTATGGAACTCCCTGCCAGAAGAAGTGGTGACAGCTGTCAGTCTTGACAGCTTTAAGAAAGGATTAGACAAGTTCATGGAGGACAAGGGTATCAATGGCTATAATTATGGATACTTAAGGACAACCTCCGGGTTGGAGAGATAGGCAGGATATCTCTCAATGCCATTTCCAGGGAATCCTAAGCAGGTGAAGGCATCTCCTTGGGAATACCCTGAAGGAAATGGTGAGCCACTGTGTGAGACAGAATGCTGGACTGGATGGGCTGTGGCCTGTTCCAGCAAGGCTGTTCTTATGTTCTTATGACTTTGCATCCCTACATTCGAAACTGCCATAGATGTCTAACCAAGATTTTTGGAACTCTTGTAATTTTTTTCCTGGATAATCCCAAATTGTTAGCTGTGTCAGGTCTCATTGCTTAAATTAAAAACCATAGACATGCAGGATTGAAGACTGGCAGCAAGAATTAGTCTAGCTCAAATTGAGCAATTATCCAAACAGTGGTTTAGAAAGATCACATATCGGCTATTTCCTACGTCAGTTCTTTCTGCTTCCTCTCTCTGCTCCTCTTTAACTCTAACCCATTGAAATGGATAAACTATATATTTAGCACTTACCCTCAAAACCAAGATCTAAAATGACTTCTTTTCTCATAAATAAATGTTCTCTCATCCGTCATCAAAACTTTTCTTGGTCACCTTTTTCCTTCTCCCCATCTGTTTCAATCTTATTTCAAAATGACAACATTTAGTTAACCTCAATCCAATTTATTCTTTTGAACTTCACTTCCTCCACATCTAATTATCACCGTTTCTTTTTTCATCTCTTACAACCAGAAGGAAAAGGGGGAAAGCTATATATAGCCTTTGTCTTTGTTTAACCTACATTTGAAAACCCACAATTTCCACCTCTTCTCAAGAGCAGGTGTAGGTGACATACAAAACAGTTTTTCAAGCCATCTCATATGAATTCACTCTACAACACACAATACCTTTTCCATGCTCTTTCCCATTCTAGAATTTAACAATTATCAGAGTTGTTTGGTGTTGTGTTTTTGGTTTTCTCTGACATTTCTTTTGTCAGTTCAAATTTTTTAAACATCATTGCATCTTAAGTCCTTGAAGATCAGAGGGATTTACTTCCCGTGGACCTGACAAAATGTAGATCTTTTTGCTAAATACTGAGAGGGGCATGGGCTAAAG